>JBCNJP010000009.1:32367256-32449518 GCA_039602395.1 Deinandra increscens subsp. villosa
CACATATATATACATAGACATTGGCGGTTGAAATCTTTCAACCCCGACAATACAGACCCTAAACTATTTTACACTTGACACACTAACTAAACCTTTACTTTAGTTATTTACATTCTTGACCCATTAACTTTGACCCGAGATGAAACATGATTATATCACATTTCACCCCCTAATCATTTTCATCTTTCTCCAGCTTCAGATCTTGAACTCCCAGTAGTTCTCGCATCGTGATGAACTTGACTCTTGCCATTGCTTTAGTGAGAATGTCAGCCCTCTGAATTTCTCCACTAACATGTTCAACGTTGATCTGATTGTTTTCAACACATTCTCTGATGAAATGATAACGTGTGTCAATGTGCTTGCTTCTTCCATGAAATACAGGATTCTTCATTAGTGCTATTGCTGAGATGTTGTCAACCAGTAATGTGATCTTCTCTTCCTTCCATCCAGTCAATTCTGCAACTAATCTCTGTAACCATAGTGCTTGTTGTGCTGCTGCAGTGGCTGCTATGAATTATGATTCACATGATGATAATGCCACTGTCTGTTGTTTTTGCGTACACCAAGTAATAGGAGAATCTCCAAAGTAGAACACAAATCCAGTTGTTCCTTTCCCCTTATCAGTGTTAACTCCATAACTACTGTCACTATAACCCGTTATCTTGTTTCCTCCGTTCTTCTTGTAGGTTATCCCGTGATGCTTGGTTCCTTTGATGTACCTAATTATTTGCTTGATCCCTCTCATATGATGTTCCATTGGTTCTTGCATAAAACGACTGAGTAAATTCACTGCAAAACTCAAGTCTGGTCTTGTATGTAGCAAATACCTCAAACATCCTATCAAACTCCTATATTCAGTTGGATCCACCGGGTCTACTCCTTCAATATCTGTGAACCTTGTTCCCGGACTCATAGGAATCTTCGTTTCATTACAATCAACCATATTTGCATCCTTCAAGATTTTGTTGATGTAACCCGTTTGCTTAATTGATATGTCACCCCCCCAATTGGATGACTTCTATACCCAAATAGTATGCTAAGAGTCCTAAGTCACTCATCTCAAACTCTTGTTCCATTTGTGACTTGAAATGATCGATCTCCTTCTTTGGTTCTCCAGTGACTATGAGATCATCTACATATACTCCAACTATTATCGTAGACTCTTTGCTTCTTCTTACGTAGACAGCATGTTCCAACGTACACTTCTGAAACTTCAATGACTTCAACGTCTGATCCAGCTTGATGTTCCATGCACGTGGTGCTTGTTTCAAACCATACAAAGCTTTAGATAGCTTGTATACTTTCTTCTCACTTCCTGGCTTCACAAATCCTTCAGGTTGAGAAACGTAGACTTCTTCCTTTAAGTCTCCGTTTAGGAATGCGGACTTTACATCGAGATGATGTACTTCCCATCCATTGTAAGCAACAATTGCCAGAATAAGACGTACAGTCTCTATTCGTGCTACTGGTGCAAAGACTTCGTCAAAGTCTACTCCTTGTTCTTGCACATAGCCTTTTGCTACCAAGCGAGCCTTATGCTTTGTAATCTTCCCGTTAGCATCCCGCTTTGTCTTAAATACCCATTTGAGACCAATTGCTCTATGTCCCTCGGGTAAGTTGGTCAGTCTCCATGTATTGTTCTTATTTATGGATTCTAACTCCAACTCCATGGCTTCAATCCATTTCTTGTCTTCAGCTGCTTCTCTGTAGTTTCTTGGTTCTTCTTCCGCTAGAAGTAACTCTTCATACAATCCTCGTGTATCTACAGGTCGTGCCTTATTTGTGATCTCCATCAAATCTCTAAAACCCTTTAGAGGTGTATGATCAAAAGGTCTTGCTGAACTCCTTCGTGAGTTATAAACCGTAACTTGTGATGAGTTAGGTTCATAGGCATAAGTCCTCGGAGTACTCATCCTTGAACTCTGCTGAGGTGTGGCTCGATAATTATCCTCATAATTACCCACATCTTCATTCTCTTCTTCAGAATTGGTTGCTTCCTCTGTTGGGTTGACTTGATCAACTTCAACTTGCCCATCAGGTATTGTGAAATCAGCCCATTCAGCATTACCATTATCTAGGCCCTCTAGATAATCCTTCCAATTCCATGTCTCATCCTCTTTAAACTTTACATCTCTACTTACGCAAATCTTGTTGTTGACAGGGTCATACAACCTATAAGCTTTGGATCCCTCTTCTGATCCTAGGTAAACCATCTGGACACTTCTGTCATCTAACTTCTTTAAATTAGGAATGGTCACCTTCGCGTAAGCTATGCACCCAAAGATCCTCAAATGATCTATCTTAGGCTTCCTGCCCTTCAGTGCTTCATAAGGTGTGCTATCTGTCACAGCCTTCGTTGGTACTCGATTAAGTATGTAAATAGCATGTCTAACTGCTTCAGCCCAAAAATCTTGCGGCATCTTTGTGGCTTTCATCATACTACGAGTAGTGGACATTACAGTTCTGTTTCTTCGTTCAACAACTCCGTTTTGTTGAGGCGAATATGGAGCAGTCAATTGTCTGGATATTCCATTATCCTTACAGAACGTGGTGAATTCATGAGACGTGAATTCCCCTCCTCTATCTGTCCTTAACATCTTTAGTTTTCTTCCAACTTCACTTTCCACCTTGGTTCTGAATTCCTTAAACGTCTCAAAGGCTTCGTCCTTTGACTTTAAGAAATACACCCACATATATCTCGTGCAGTCGTCTACTAGCAGAAATATATATTTCTTCCCTGAGGGTGTAGGTGGTGATATAGGACCACATAGATCTCCATAGACAAGATCTAAAGGTTCCTCTGACTTGAACTGCGTCTTCTGTGGGAATGGAGCCCTCGTATGCTTTCCCAATAGGCATGCATCACACACCTGCGTCGTGTGATTAATTTTTGGTACCCCTTGTACCAACCCTTTCTGAGTCATCGTCTTGATCGACTCGAAGTTGAGATGTCCTAATCTCGCATGCCACAACCATGCCTTATCTTCCAAACTTGTAAGTAGGCAGGTTGGCGAACCGATCCTTAAATTCGTGTGGTAAAGTCGGTTCCTTGCTCGTTTGACCTTTAGTAGCAGTTCCCTACTAGGGTCATAAAGAGACAGTGTATCATCCTCCATGATGATCTTACACCCGCTCTCAGTCAATTGTCCTAAACTTAGGATATTGCTCCTTAGGCTAGGGATGAAGTAAACTTGAGATATCACTCGTTGTTCTTGATTCTTGCACTCTAGCAAAATCGATCCTTTGCCTTTGATCGTTACACGCGATCCATCTCCAAAGCGAACATTTCCAGAGACGCTCTCGTCTAATTCTGCGAAATGTGCTCGAACACCGGTCATGTGATTACTTGCACCGTTGTCCAAATACCAAAGACTCTCATTGGTACATGTGTAATTCTTAGGATGAACTTCCTTCTCGTTAAGGAAGACCTTCTTGCCTTCTAATTCCTCGTCTACGGCCATTAGAAGCGTTGGTTCCAAATCTTCTGCAATAAGATTGGATTGCTCTGTCGTTTGCTCCTTCTGACGACAGTCCTTTGCGTAGTGCCCAAGTTTGTTACAGTTGTAACATGTCTCCTTACTCATGTCCTTCTTGGGCTTATAACCTCTCCCTTGGTTATTTCCTCGTGGCTTCTGAGAATTACTTGCTTCCTTATCACCCGCCTTGAACTTCTTGTTCTTCCACTGATTGCGCGATGACTTGGACTTTCCTGCTCCATAGTTCCCAGACTGCTTTCCACGATGAGAATCACTCTCCTGACGTGTGAATAGAAGTTTGTCCTGGTTCTCTCCAGTTCCGCCCTTCCTTGAGACCCTGACTTTATCCTCTCTTCAAAAGCCTTCAAACGTCCAATTGTTTCGTCTAGAGTCATCTCGTCTAGATCAAAACATTGCTCGATAGACGCAACTATCTGAGTGAATCTTTCTGGCACGGATCCCAATAGTTTCCGAGTCAGTGTGGACTCCTCAATAGTTGATCCCAAACTGCTTGCCTTAGAAACAATCTGATTGAATCTTGCAGTGTAGGAATCTATCGTCTCGTCTTCCCTCATTTGCAACAACTCAAACTCCGTCTTGAGCGTTTGCAAACGTGCCTTTTGTACACGTGCTACTCCAACATGACGCGTCTTAAGTGCGTCCCAAATCTCCTTAGCGCTCTTGCACTTTGCAACTTGCAACACCATCTCCTCTGGTAGTGCTTGGAATAGATACGCGCACGCGGTCTTGTCCTTCTTGACATCCGCCTCTGTGTTTTCGTCTCGGTTCTATCCTATCCCATAATCCGTTTGCCTCTAGTATGGTTTTCATTCGAATGGACCATACGGTATAATTTAATGGTTTTAATATAGGGCATTGGAAATTGGGTGAGGACACCGTTTCCTTATGTACAACAATTTGTTTGTTGCTATCCCCGTCCGTCATATTTTTCAGAATCTTCGTATTGTAAAGGATCAGGCAAACAACAATATACTTAGGATTTCTCTAAATTCTAAGTGTAAATATTCTAATGGTTGTACTATACTAATCTAATCAAAAAATTAAATTCCAAGAATGTAATAGATAAAACCTGGAATTTAGAAATCTTGATTCGATAAATCTTCGACTTTGATGATCTTCAAAACGTGACAGCCCGTCTGACTTTCTTGTCCACGATCTTTGATCCACCAAAATCCTCTTGTGTTCAAACTTGATTCAAAAATCCAATCGTTGAATTCTTGAATAATCGTCCTTCGGATTTCTCGCACCAAAATAATTAACACCCGCCTGGCGTTAAAAAATGAAGCACTCCTTTGCACTCCTTTCAATTTCTGTTTTGCCTAATTGAAATCCTTGATTTCAATATTTCAAAGAAAAAAAATCTCTGTTCTTTTTTTTTCTCCCTTTGTCCGATCACCACTACAAAAAAGAACAATCTCCTTTGTTCCTTTTTGTCCGTTTGCAACCAACAAAAAATTATGTTCCCTTTTTTTTATCGCAACACAATAATGAAAAGAAATCCTTTTGTTTCCTTTCTTTCTCGATCGAACCACAGCAATCCAAGCAATCCAAAAAACCCTCTGGTTCTTTTCGATTGCAACAACAAAACCCAATAAACGGCCCCTTCGTTCCGTTTATTTTCTTCCGATCACGGCGGCAACACCCCACAATTCCGGCGCCCGCTGACTTCGCCAATCAAACGATCCACACTCCTTGTTCTTCTTTGATTGCGACAGTCAAAACGAAACCGATTCGTTAAATGATGCGATCGGTGGGTTCCAAAACAGAAAATCAATCTGCGATCCTTGATGAAAACCGCAAACACGAATCCGACAGCAACGATGAAATCAATCCGTGAAAAGACGTGGCTCTGATGCCAGATTGTTGGAATACTCGGATCTTGATAGCGATTTCACGGACTTGATTTCGGTATAGAAAACTCTCTTTTCTTTCTGTCTGATCTCTCGATGAACACACACACGACAATAATAACTTCTTAATATGAAATTCTGATATGGTTCGACACATATATATACATACATATTGGCGGTTGAAATCTTTCAACCCCGACATTACAGACCCTAAACTATTTTACACTTGACACACTAACTAAACCTTTACTTTAGTTATTTACATTCTTGACCCATTAACTTTGACCCGAGATGAAACATGATTATATCACATATAGTAATTAGTAATTATAGTATCATTATTGAGTGCTTGTTACCAACAAATATCTTGGTGTCTTTTTATGCCCTTCTACTTACTAGATCACTCCCTGTTTGTTTCAGTTGCAAAATTCTTTCTTTTGCATTCTGCATTAACTATTGTAGATCAATATGTATGCTTTTGTTTTAAGTTATTTTAATAATCAACAGCTCCACCAATTTTTTCTTTCATATCTTGGTTTCCATTTCAGATTGGATATCATCTAATTTGAAGATCTTACAAAAGGAAGACATAGGTTTATGTCATCCTTTGAGTAGGTATGATCTTTCTTACTATTGCATGATCATTACAAACTTTTAACGTCATTTCATAAATCTTGTTCGACCTGATTTATCTTGTCTGACTCATTCTTGTTACTGTTATAATAGAGGGTTTCTTTAAAGTTTACTCCGCGTTCACAAGCATGTTCTATGTAATATTATGCACAGGTCATGCTATATAATGACCTTCAACCCTATATCTCTTGATTAGATCCTAGGCTAGAAAAATTGGAACTTAGGATTTTACTAGCATGGGTGCTTACTGCTTAGAGTAATCTGGTAGCCAAGCATGCCACAAGTTTTGGCTCATGCTGCTATATTGGTTGTTGATGGCATGGATGTTTGTTGACACTTCGTTTGTTCTTTACATGGTATTATTTGGCTTTTCTAAGACTTGGCCTATAACCAAATTTATCACTTTTTCGCTGAAAACTCAACAGATTATATTGCCTATCAGAATCGTTTATGAAGATTATAGTACAACTTACTTATGCTAGAATTCATGGAATCACTTATTTCTATCCATTCTTCAATTAGAGCATAAGTTAAGGTTTTTATTTTTATAAATAATCATATAAGCTTATGACTTAAGAAATTAACAATTTTGAAGGATGAGTGTTGCAATTAGGATCACATTTTTCTATAGTTTGAATTTATGACCTTTTTACATATGAATGGGTTCATTTGTAATCATAATAGAACCTATTCTAAATCTGCATTCTTATAGAATTCGATGTGATTTATTGCAAGATTTGGGTTGTTGTTTATAGTTTGCAGTTATAAGTATTGATGAAGTGTAATATGCTTCTGTTTAACTTCTTTAAGTTGATGGTCCACTATTTTGTTTCAAATTTATGCTACATGGGCAGCAAGTGGAGTCTTTTGACAAGATTGCCCTATATGTTTAATCTGATTTGTATAGCTTAGTTCCTAATCATTAAAAATTTCATGTTTGGTGGAATATTTGAAATTTCATTTGCAGGCATGTGATTAAGAAGACAATTTGAAAAGGAGAAAAATGAACGGGATTGTAACATTTAGGTCCCCTATAAAGGTAAGCTAAATAAATGTGACTTTATTTGATTGAATCACTTTTTCATACGATTTTATTAATTTTGTGTTCAGTGTTAGCAGGGGTTGAGGCAAAGAGATGGAGGTGGCGTTTTTAGTTTGATGTGCAATTCGACTAAACAAAGGCTTGCTATTAAGGTATATTTTGACATGTTTGTTTTTTTTACCTGTTTCAACCGTTAGAGCTAAAATATAATTCACCTATTGACCCATTTGTGTTATTTTAAACCAATTTGCAAATGTTTATATAATTACATGAGTTCATTTGAATTTGTACTAATGTTTGTTTATATGGTTGATGATGACAAGGTGGGATATAAGAAGAAGTTTTGAAGCTATGTTTTATGCTTGATGGTGACATGATATATAGTTACGTTTGAATGTTTTAACTCAAAGATTAAAATTTGAAAATTGAAAGATGTTTGAATGTCTAAAATAACTTGTGTAAACATTTTGGATCTATATTTACAGTTTAACAGTCTTATCGAATAGTGAGGGTGACTAACTAGTGAAAAACATAAAAAAAATGAACAAAATACAATTAAACTCTAATAACATAAAATATTAATTAAATCAAAGTTGGTTTAATTAATCCGAAGCTTGACTCGCTCGAATCGATCTTTCATTGACTTTTACGTTGACCATTGACCCGAACGGTTGACTTTTCCAGAAAACGGTCTTCGGTCCAATCTCGTAAGCCTCGATCATCATAACCCGTTTCTCTGAATCATTTCACATGGTTTATTCAGTCGAATGCTTCGGTAAATAGATTTGATGACGTCAGTCACATATATTTTTGTTCCAACATATTCCCTCTTGACTGATGCTTTCAAATCCGTTCAACTGCTGAAGAACCTCTCTATCGTACATCTTCAATGAGAAACTGATAAACCCGAGACAATCTGTTGTAGAGATCCCCCCTCTGAATAAGCTTTTTATGTTCTCATTTCTCCAGTTGAGAGCCAAGTGTTCCGCTCACTTGGTTCACACGGTCGGGTACAATACTAAGAAAATGCTAAACATCGGAGTCAAAACTGCAACAAACCGAATCTGATAAACCAGTCAAACACTGAACATGCTCCAACTTCAGATAATCGACCCGATAATCCATTTCCATAATAATTCCTCCTATTTCTCTAAATCTCTCCAAAAACATCTAGTCGGAAGCGTAAAAATTAGATGCGGAGAGTTGAACCACCGCGATCGGTTGCCTAGAGAAACCAGATAAAAAATCTTGAAATCAGACAATCTTGCGAAAAGCCGGAAGTCAGATACTGACAGTTGTGAATGATCCATGAATAAATCTTGTGTTCCGCGTGACTGGGTTGGATGCAAAAATAAACTATCAAATCGGAGAAAAACTGAGATCCCGAGCAAAAAATAATCATAACCGGAGTCTTCGTAATTTTTTGGCGAAGAAAAACGAGCTCAGAAAAATATTCCGTAAAGATTTCTGAGAAATACTAGTGAAAACGGCTGAATCTGAAAAATTCCATCAAGGAACGACCATCCGAGAGATTTAACGGATAATTCCAATAATTAACTGAGATTCCAGTTAATCTGGTTAGTTGACATCAGCGCTGCATCAGCTGAAAATAAAACCGTGAGACTTAACGGAAAAAGCTTCTTAATTAACCGGATATTAAAGCTAACCCGTCAGGAGTCGATAGCCAACGTGCGTGTGACGCCAATAAACGAGAACCCCAATAAATAAAATGGAACAAATGGACGACCACAAAATTTTTTCGCAATTCCGTTCGGGCGTTATCTCGTTAAGCTTGTAAAAAACCGACAAGAAAAACCCCATGTTTAACGTAAATGCTAAAAATAATTAATTAGTTGTTAAAATCTCTTGAAAAAGACACAATCCGTGTGACTAAATTCGGACCAATCAGAATCAAGTGTGTAGACCATCCAACGGTGGGAAATTAAAGCTGATCAAGGGTTGTGATGGTGGATCCGAGAGAATGGCGGCTAGCCAATGAGGTTTCAGTAGAGAAAACACAATCTCTGATCCAACGGTTCAGGAAAAACCAGATCCAATGGCTGCAAAGGGCTGATCCATGTGAGGCTAGAACGGGCCAATCAGAGCTCGACAGCAAAACAACTTCAACTGATCTTTTCAAGACCTGGTCCCACCTGAATGTTTCAAGCCAATCAGCGATCGACAACACTGGGGCAATGACCTGGAAATCCGACATAGAGAGAGAAGGAACATTCTCTTACAGCCTATGGGTCGATGCCACGTCAGTGTCTTCTCAATAAAGTCGTGAACCACCCCAGAAACCCCAAACAGATCGGAAATGACCACCGGAATAACGAGCTACCACCGGAAAACCGTATTTTAGCCATAACACCCTCAAAACTTGACCATTTTTCACGAATTTCGTATCCACGAACTCGTGAGATCATCTACTACAATCCTCTACGTTTAAAATTGTCTGAAGCAGTCTCGAACGAAAACCCAGTTGTCAAGTTCGCTAACCAAAGAAGTCCGCTAAACCCACCAGAAGTTCGCTAAGACACTTCTGAAGTCCGCTAAGGACTCAAGTCCGCTAAAGCAAACCTCAAGTCCACTAAAACTCAACAAGTTCGCTAAAGCATGATGAAGTTCGCTAAAGAGTACTTCAAGTCCGCGATGGAGACATTAATTCCGCTAAAACAAACTTCATACCTTCAAAAACTGATGTACAAATCTAGAAAAACTCGATGAACAGTGAAGAACACGAAGAACGCAAACCAGTACAATCCACTTTGATGCACTTGAATCCACCCAAAAACATGAGGAGAACATGGATTGATGATGGAATCATGTAGACAAACCATCCACGAAGATATTCTGGCCACAAGCAACTTCTGAACAACAACCATGATCATCGAATCTGACCCGAAAAACCCCTATTTCTGGAAATCATGAAGAACACCAAGAACACACATAGTAGTGTGTGTTTTTCCAGAATCTTCAAATCTGATGCGATTCAGACGAAACCGATGCTTCCAATGGACCCGAAACGCGTTTTCCATCCAGATTAGTGCTTCGTTTCATCCAAATCCAACCATTAAAACATCAAAAATGCAGAATCAAAGCTCAAAAATCTTCAAAAACCCCCAAAAACGGAAAAAACTCCAACAGCTTCAAAAATGTGCTCGAATCTTCAATTTCTCACCAGATTTGAACATTTGGAGCATGAAATCACATCTAGCACGAACCTAACAACATGAATCTATCATTAGATTCATCCAGAAATCATCCAACAGCTCTAAAATAAGAAAAAAGTAGAAAAAAAATCTCCAAAGTGGGTTTTCAAATCTTCACCCGTTCAAGCTCAAAATCCAAATTCGAGTGACTAGATTCATTGTTAGATGAAATCTGATCGGGTACCTTGCTCTGAGACCATTTGTAAGGACCGATTTCACATCAAGAATCCCGATCGTGAGCTCGAATGGAGGTCGGATTCGAAAACCCGAGACGATGATGATGGAGATGAATCTAGGAAATCAAAACACAAGAAAGATGATGAACTAGTCGAATGATTTCATTAGTCGAATGATTACAACAACAACAAATCATGACAATAATCTCTCTCTAGGAATCCATGACTCACTCTCTCTCTAGAATGTGTAGCTCACACCACTCTACAAGAAATCATCATCTTCACACTCAGAGACTCTTCTTGTAATGGGACACCCTCACTATATATATAGTGAAGGTGACTAACAAGTGAAAAACGTAATAACTGAACAAATAACAAATAAAGCAAACAAAAATAAATATTAATTAAATCAAAGTTGATTTAATTATCCGAAGCTTGACTCGCTCGAACCGATCTTCCGTTGACTTTTACGTTGACCGTTGACCCGAACGGTTGACTTTTCGAGAAAACGGTCTTCGGTCCAATCTCGCAAGCCTCGAGCATCACAACCCGTGTCTCTGAATCATTTCACATGGTTTATTCAGTCGAATGCTTCGGTAAACAGATTTGATGGCGTCAGTCACATAGATTTTTGTTCCAACATATTCCCTCTTGACTGATGCATTCAAATCTGTTCAACTGCTGAAGAACCTCTCTGTCGTACATCTTCAATGAGAAACTGATAAACCCGAGACAATCTGTTGTAGAGATTCCCCCTCTGAATAAGCTTTTTCTGTTCTCGTTTCTCCAGTTGAGAGCCAAATGTTCCGCTCACTCGGTTCACACGGTCGGGTACAATACTAAGAAAATGCTGAACATCGGAGTCAAAACTGCAACAAACCGAATCTGATAAACCAGTCAATCATCAAACATGCTCTAAATCCGGATAATCGACCTGATAATTCAGTTCCATAATCCTATTTCTCTAAATCTCTCCAAAAACATCCAGTCAGCAGCGTAAAATTAGATGCAGAGAGTCAAACCGTCGCGATCGGTTGCCTAGAGTAACCGGATAAACAATCTTGAACTCGGACAATCTTGCGAAAACTCGGAAGTCGGATGCTGACAGTTGTGAATAATCCGCGTGACTGAGGTTGGATGCAAAAATAAGAATAAGTGTCAAATCTATGAAAATCTGAGATCTCGAGCGTAAAATACTAATAACCGAAGTCTTTGTAATTTTGGGCGAAGAAAGATGAGCTCGGAAAAATATTCCGTGAAGATTTCTGAGTCGAACGGTGTAATCTGGAATAAAGAGCAAAACCGCCAATTTTCTTCAACTTACGTCCCTTCGAGAGATTTAACGGATAAATTCCAATAATTAACTGAGATTCCAGTTATCCGGTTAGTTGACATCCGTGCTGCATCAGCTAAAAAATAAAACCGTGATACATAACGAGAAAAGCTTCATAATAACCGGAAAGTAAAGCTAACCCGTCAGTGGTCGATAGCTAACTTACGCGTGACGTCAATAAACGAGAACCCCAATAAATAAATCGGAATACATCAATGACCAATAAAAATATTCCATAGTTCCGTTGCGGCGTTATCCCGTTCGTCTCGTAAAAGACTGATAGAAACAAATACCCCGCGTTTAATGGAAATGCTGAAAATAATCCATTAGACAATTAAATCCCATGGTAAAATATCAAAATTCATGTGCTTTCCCACTAACCAATCAGATTTCAGCATTTCAAAGACCAAAATCCGTGTAAGAGGGCAACAACCAATAGGATTTGATCTTTAAAAACCCATCTACGGCTGGGAATTAAAGGATCTGACGGCTGAGGGACCAGAATCCGGGTGAAGGGCTTTGGGCTAATCAACGGCGCCCACCACAGCAGCCTTTAACGGAATCTTCAAATGGTGGGACCCAGCGAGACTTCCTTTCCACCAATCAGCAGTAGACAACAAAATGGAATGTTGTGTTGAAACCGACAAGTAGAAAGAGACAAACATTCACGTCTGCACCAATACTAAGACGCCATGTCACCTTGTCGTCCTCCTTCATCCTCCGAAACCCTAGTTAGTCGGAGATTACAGAAGGGTCACCGGAAAAATGAATATCACCGGAAAAAAACGTATTTTGCACTTATCTCTCATGATACTTAATGAAAATCATCAAATCTTATACCCCTGAACTCGTAACTCGACGCTCTATCATCCTAGAGGACCAGAATCCATCGAAAAGGTCTCGAACAAAAACCCAATTTCAAGTTCGCTAAGGTTTCGAAGTCCGCTAAAGCTGAGTTCAAGTCCGCTAAGTGTCTGAGAAGTTCGTTAAGACACTTCTCAAGTTCGCTAAGGACTCAAGTTCGCTAAGGTATGCTTCAAGTTCGCTAAAACTGATGAAGTTTGCTAAGGAGAGAACAGGTACGCTAAGAACAGTGGAAGTTCGCTAAGAACATCTTCAAAGCTTCAAACACAGTGATGAACAAATCTGGAAAATGAAGAACACAAGTGAAGAACACATACCCTTTGATTCTCGAAACAGTCCCGAAAATGAATGGAAACGAGTGATTCATGACACAAATCTGTTGTAGAACATGCTATGGCCACCTACACATCCCAAACAGCATCAAAAAACATTCGAATCAGCCCCAAATTCTAGAAATCCTCAAGAACACGAAGAACACCATGAAACAAACACTAGTGTGTGTTTTTCCAGGTCTCCCAAACTGTTGACATTTAGATGAAACGGATGCTTCCAATTGATCCGGAATGCGTTTTCCACTGAGAATCATACCCTACTTCATCCAAATCCATGAAAAAAGCCCAGAAAACTCAAAATCAAACTCAAAAATCTTCAAAAACCCCAAAAACAGGAAAACTCTAACAACTTCAAAAATCTGCTCAGATCTTCAATTTCTCACCAGATTTGAACATTTGGAACATGAAATCACATCTACACGAACCCAACAACATGAATCTATCATCAGATTCATCGAGAAATCATCCAACAGCTCTAAAATAAGAAAAAAGTAGAAAAAAAATCTCCAAAGTGGGTTTTCAAATCTTCACCCGTTCAAGCTCAAAATCCAAATTCGAATGACTAGATTCATCGTGAGATGAAATCTGATCGGTTACCTTGCTCTGATACCATATGTTAGGACCGATTTCACATCAAGAATCCCGATCGTGAGCTCGAACGGAGGTCGGATTCGAAAACCCGAGACGATGATGATGGAGATGAATCTAGGAAATCAAAAAACAAGAAAGATGATGAACTAGTCGAATAATTTCATTAGTCGAATGATTACAAAAACAAAAAATCATGACAATAATCTCTCTCTAGGAATCCATGACTCACTCTCTCTCTAGAATGTGTAGCTCACACCACTCTACAAGAAATCATCATCTCCACACTCAGAGACTCTTCTTGTAATGGGGCACCCTCACTATATATATAGTGAAGGTGACTAACAAGTGAAAAACATAATAACTGAACAAATAACAAATAAAGCAAATAAACATAAATATTAATTAAATCAAAGTTGATTTAATTATCCGAAACTTGACTCGCTCGAACCGATCTTCCGTTGACTTTTACGTTGACCGTTGACCCGAACGGTTGACTTTTCGAGAAAACGGTCTTTGGTCCAATCTCGCAAGCCTCGAGCATCACAACCCGTGTCTCTGAATCATTTCACATGGTTTATTCAGTCGAATGCTTCGGTAAACAGATTTGATGGCGTCAGTCACATAGATTTTTGTTCCAACATATTCCCTCTTGACTGATGCATTCAAATCTGTTCAACTGCTGAAGAACCTCTCTGTCGTACATCTTCAATGAGAAACTGATAAACCCGAGACAATCTGTTGTAGAGATTCCCCCTCTGAATAAGCTTTTTCTGTTCTCGTTTCTCCAGTTGAGAGCCAAGTGTTCCGCTCACTCGGTTCACACGGTCGGGTACAATACTAAGAAAATGCTGAACATCGGAGTCAAAACTGCAACAAACCGAATCTGATAAACCAGTCAATCATCAAACATGCTCTAAATCCGGATAATCGACCTGATAATTCAGTTCCATAATCCTATTTCTCTAAATCTCTCCAAAAACATCCAGTCAGCAGCGTAAAATTAGATGCAGAGAGTCAAACCGTCGCGATCGGTTGCCTAGAGTAACCGGATAAACAATCTTGAACTCGGACAATCTTGCGAAAACTCGGAAGTCGGATGCTGACAGTTGTGAATAATCCGCGTGACTGAGGTTGGATGCAAAAATAAGAATAAGTGTCAAATCTATGAAAATCTGAGATCTCGAGCGTAAAATACTAATAACCGAAGTCTTTGTAATTTTGGGCGAAGAAAGATGAGCTCGGAAAAATATTCCGTGAAGATTTCTGAGTCGAACGGTGTAATCTGGAATAAAGAGCAAAACCGCCAATTTTCTTCAACTTACGTCCCTTCGAGAGATTTAACGGATAAATTCCAATAATTAACTGAGATTCCAGTTAATCCGGTTAGTTGACATCCGTGCTGCATCAGCTAAAAAATAAAACCGTGATACATAACGAGAAAAGCTTCATAATAACCGGAAAGTAAAGCTAACCCGTCAGTGGTCGATAGCTAACTTACGCGTGACGTCAATAAACGAGAACCCCAATAAATAAATCGGAATACATCAATGACCAATAAAAATATTCCATAGTTCCGTTGCGGCGTTATCCCGTTCGTCTCGTAAAAGACTGATAGAAACAAATACCCCGCGTTTAATGGAAATGCTGAAAATAATCCATTAGACAATTAAATCCCATGGTAAAATATCAAAATTCATGTGCTTTCCCACTAACCAATCAGATTTCAGCATTTCAAAGACCAAAATCCGTGTAAGAGGGCAACAACCAATAGGATTTGATCTTTAAAAACCCATCTACGGCTGGGAATTAAAGGATCTGACGGCTGAGGGACCAGAATCCGGGTGAAGGGCTTTGGGCTAATCAACGGCGCCCACCACAGCAGCCTTTAACGGAATCTTCAAATGGTGGGACCCAGCGAGACTTCCTTTCCACCAATCAGCAGTAGACAACAAAATGGAATGTTGTGTTGAAACCGACAAGTAGAAAGAGACAAACATTCACGTCTGCACCAATACTAAGACGCCATGTCACCTTGTCGTCCTCCTTCATCCTCCGAAACCCTAGTTAGTCGGAGATTACAGAAGGGTCACCGGAAAAATGAATATCACCGGAAAAAAACGTATTTTGCACTTATCTCTCATGATACTTAATGAAAATCATCAAATCTTATACCCCTGAACTCGTAACTCGACGCTCTATCATCCTAGAGGACCAGAATCCATCGAAAAGGTCTCGAACAAAAACCCAATTTCAAGTTCGCTAAGGTTTCGAAGTCCGCTAAAGCTGAGTTCAAGTCCGCTAAGTGTCTGAGAAGTTCGTTAAGACACTTCTCAAGTTCGCTAAGGACTCAAGTTCGCTAAGGTATGCTTCAAGTTCGCTAAAACTGATGAAGTTTGCTAAGGAGAGAACAGGTACGCTAAGAACAGTGGAAGTTCGCTAAGAACATCTTCAAAGCTTCAAACACAGTGATGAACAAATCTGGAAAATGAAGAACACAAGTGAAGAACACATACCCTTTGATTCTCGAAACAGTCCCGAAAATGAATGGAAACGAGTGATTCATGACACAAATCTGTTGTAGAACATGCTATGGCCACCTACACATCCCAAACAGCATCAAAAAACATTCGAATCAGCCCCAAATTCTAGAAATCCTCAAGAACACGAAGAACACCATGAAACAAACACTAGTGTGTGTTTTTCCAGGTCTCCCAAACTGTTGACATTTAGATGAAACGGATGCTTCCAATTGATCCGGAATGCGTTTTCCACTGAGAATCATACCCTACTTCATCCAAATCCATGAAAAAAGCCCAGAAAACTCAAAATCAAACTCAAAAATCTTCAAAAACCCCAAAAACAGGAAAACTCTAACAACTTCAAAAATCTGCTCAGATCTTCAATTTCTCACCAGATTTGAACATTTGGAACATGAAATCACATCTACACGAACCCAACAACATGAATCTATCATCAGATTCATCGAGAAATCATCCAACAGCTCTAAAATAAGAAAAAAGTAGAAAAAAAATCTCCAAAGTGGGTTTTCAAATCTTCACCCGTTCAAGCTCAAAATCCAAATTCGAATGACTAGATTCATCGTGAGATGAAATCTGATCGGTTACCTTGCTCTGATACCATATGTTAGGACCGATTTCACATCAAGAATCCCGATCGTGAGCTCGAACGGAGGTCGGATTCGAAAACCCGAGACGATGATGATGGAGATGAATCTAGGAAATCAAAAAACAAGAAAGATGATGAACTAGTCGAATAATTTCATTAGTCGAATGATTACAAAAACAAAAAATCATGACAATAATCTCTCTCTAGGAATCCATGACTCACTCTCTCTCTAGAATGTGTAGCTCACACCACTCTACAAGAAATCATCATCTCCACACTCAGAGACTCTTCTTGTAATGGGGCACCCTCACTATATATATAGTGAAGGTGACTAACAAGTGAAAAACATAATAACTGAACAAATAACAAATAAAGCAAATAAACATAAATATTAATTAAATCAAAGTTGATTTAATTATCCGAAACTTGACTCGCTCGAACCGATCTTCCGTTGACTTTTACGTTGACCGTTGACCCGAATGGTTGACTTTTCGAGAAAACGGTCTTCGGTCCAATCTCGCAAGCCTCGAGCATCACAACCCGTGTCTCTGAATCATTTCACATGGTTTATTTAGTCGAATGCTTCGGTAAACATATTTGATGGCGTCAGTCACATAGATTTTTGTTCCAACATATTCCCTCTTAACTGATGCATTCAAATCTGTTCAACTGCTGAAGAACCTCTCTGTCGTACATCTTCAATGAGAAACTGATAAACCCGAGACAATCTGTTGTAGAGATTCCCCCTCTGAATAAGCTTTTTCTGTTCTCGTTTCTCTAGTTGAGAGCCAAGTGTTCCGCTCACTCGGTTCACACGGTCGGGTACAATACTAAGAAAATGCTGAACATCGGAGTCAAAACTGCAACAAACCGAATCTGATAAACCACTCAATCATCAAACATGCTCTAAATCCGGATAATCGACCTGATAATCCAGTTCCATAGTAATTCCTCCTATTTCTCTAAATCTCTCCAAAAACATCCAGTCAGCAGCGTAAAATTAGATGCAGAGAGTCAAACCATCGCGATCGGTTGCCTAGAGTAACCGGATAAACAATCTTGAAGTCGGACAATCTTGCGAAAAACCGGAAGTCGGATGCTGACAGTTGTGAATAATCCGCGTGACTGAGGTTGGATGCAAAAATAAGAATAAGTGTCAAATCTGTGAAAATCTGAGATCTCGAGCGTAAAATACTAATAACCGAAGTCTTTGTAATTTTGGGCGAAGAAAGATGAGCTCGGAAAAATATTCCGTGAATATTTCTGACTCAAACGGTGTAATCTGGAATAAATCTGAGCAAAACCGTCAATTTTCTTCAAGTTACGGCCCTTCGAGAGATTAAACGGATAAATTCCAATAATTAACTGAGATTCCAGTAGAAAGAGACAAACATTCACGTCTGCACCAATACTAAGGCGCCATGTCACCTTGTCGTCCTCCTTCATCCTCCGAAACCCTAGTTAGTCGGAGATTACAGAAGGGTCACCGGCAAAATGAATATCACCGGAAAAAAACGTATTTTGCACTTATCTCTCATGATACTTGATGAAAATCATCAAATCTTATACCCCTGAACTCGTAACTCGATGCTCTATCATCCTAGAGGACCAGAATCCATCGAAAAGGTCTCGAACAAAAACCCAATTTCAAGTTCGCTAAGGTTTCGAAGTTCGCTAAAGCTGAGTTCAAGTCCGCTAAGTGTCTGAGAAGTTCGTTAAGACACTTCTCAAGTTCGCTAAGGACTCAAGTTCGCTAAGGTATGCTTCAAGTTCGCTAAAACTGATAAAGTTTGCTAAGGAGAGAACAAGTACGCTAAGAACAGTGGAAGTTCGCTAAGAACATCTTCAAAGCTTCAAACACAGTGATGAACAAATCTGGAAAATGAAGAACACAAGTGAAGAACACATACCCTTTGATTCTCGAAACAGTCCCGAAAATGAATGGAAACGAGTGATTCATGACACAAATTTGTTGTAGAACATGCTATGGCCACTTACACGTCCCAAACAGTATCAAAAAACATTCGAATCAGCCCCAAATTCTAGAAATCCTCAAGAACACGAAGAACACCATGAAACACACACTAGTGTGTGTTATTCCAGGTCTCCCAAACTGTTGAGATTTAGATGAAACGGATGCTTCCAATGGATCCGGAATGCGTTTTCCACTGAGAATCATACCTTACTTCATCCAAATCCATGAAAAAAGCCCAGAAAACTCAAAATCAAACTCAAAAATCTTCAAAAACCCCAAAAACGGGAAAACTCTAACAGCTTCAAAAATCTGCTTGGATCTTCAATTTCTGACCAGATTTGAACATTTGGAGCATGAAATCACATCTACACGAACCCAACAACATGAATCTATCATCAGATTCATCGAGAAATCATCCAACAGCTCTAAAATAAGAAAAAAAGTAGAAAAAAATCTCCAAAGTGGGTTTTCAAATCTTCACCCGTTCAAGCTCAAAATCCAAATTCGAATGACTAGATTCATCGTGAGATGAAATCTGATGTGTTACCTTGCTCTGATACCATATGTTAGGACCGATTTCACATCAAGAATCCCGATCGTGAGCTCGAACGGAGGTCGGATTCGAAAACCCGAGACGATGATGATGGAGATGAATCTAGGAAATCAAAAAACAAGAAAGATGATGAACTAGTCGAATAATTTCATTAGTCGAATGATTACAAAAACAAAAAATCATGACAATAATCTCTCTCTAGGAATCCATGACTCACTCTCTCTCTAGAATGTGTAGCTCACACCACTCTACAATTAATCATCATCTTCACACTCAGAGACTCTTCTTGTAATGGGGCACCCTCACTATATATATAGTGAAGGTGACTAACAAGTGAAAAACATAATAACTTAACAAATAACAAATAAAGCAAATAAACATAAATATTAATTAAATCAAAGTTGATTTAATTATCCGAAACTTGACTCGCTCGAATCGATCTTCCGTTGACTTTTACGTTGACCGTTGACCCGAACGGTTGACTTTTCGAGAAAACGGTCTTCGGTCCAATCTCGCAAGCCTCGAGCATCACAACCCGTGTCTCTGAATCATTTCACATGGTTTATTTAGTCGAATACTTCGATAAACAGATTTGATGGCGTCAGTCACATAGATTTTTGTTCCAACATATTCCCTCTTAACTGATGCATTCAAATCTGTTCAACTGCTGAAGAACCTCTCTGTCGTACATCTTCAATGAGAAACTGATAAACCCGAGACAATCTGTTGTAGAGATTCCCCCTCTGAATAAGTTTTTTCTGTTCTCGTTTCTCTAGTTGAGAGCCAAGTGTTCCTCTCACTCGGTTCACACGGTCGGGTACAATACTAAGAAAATGCTGAACATCGGAGTCAAAACTGCAACAAACCGAATCTGATAAACCAGTCAATCATCAAACATGCTCTAAATCCGGATAATCGACCTGATAATCCAGTTCCATAATAATTCCTCCTATTTCTCTAAATCTCTCCAAAAACATCCAGTCAGCAGCGTAAAATTAGATGCAGAGAGTCAAACCATTGCGATCGGTTGCCTAGAGTAACCGGATAAACAATCTTGAAGTCGGACAATCTTGCGAAAAACCGGAAGTCGGATGCTGACAATTGTGAATAATCCGCGTGACTGAGGTTGGATGCAAAAATAAGAATAAGTGTCAAATCTGTGAAAATCTGAGATCTCGAGCGTAAAATACTAATAACCGAATTCTTTGTAATTTTGGGCGAAGAAAGATGAGCTCGGAAAATTATTTCGTGAATATTTCTGAGTCAAACGGTGTAATCTGGAATAAATCTGAGCAAAACCGTCAATTTTCTTCAAGTTACGGCCCTTCGAGAGATTTAACGGATAAATTCCAATAATTAACTGAGATTCCAGTAGAAAGAGACAAACATTCACGTCTGCACCAATACTAAGGCGCCATGTCACCTTGTCGTCCTCCTTCATCCTCCGAAACCCTAGTTAGTCGGAGATTACAGAAGGGTCACCGGCAAAATGAATATCACCGGAAAAAAACGTATTTTGCACTTATCTCTCATGATACTTGATGAAAATCATCAAATCTTATACCCCTGAACTCGTAACTCGATGCTCTATCATCCTAGAGGACCAGAATCCATCGAAAAGGTCTCGAACAAAAACCCAATTTCAAGTTCGCTAAGGTTTCGAAGTCCGCTAAAGCTGAGTTGAAGTCCGCTAAGTGTCTGAGAAGTTCGTTAAGACACTTCTCAAGTTCGCTAAGGACTCAAGTTCGCTAAGGTATGCTTCAAGTTCGCTAAAACTGATGAAGTTTGCTAAGGAGAGAACAAGTACGCTAAGAACAGTGGAAGTTCGCTAAGAACATCTTCAAAGCTTCAAACACAGTGATGAACAAATCTGGAAAATAAAGAACACAAGTGAAGAACACATACCCTTTGATTCTCGAAACAGTCCCGAAAATGAATGGAAACGAGTGATTCATGACACAAATCTGTTGTAGAACATGCTATGGCCACTTACACATCCCAAACAGCATCAAAAAACATTCGAATCAGCCCCAAATTCTAGAAATCCTCAAGAACACGAAGAACACCATAAAACACACACTAGTGTGTGTTTTTCCAGGTCTCCCAAACTGTTGAGATTTAGATGAAACGGATGCTTCCAATGGATCCGGAATGCGTTTTCCACTGAGAATCATACCTTACTTCATCCAAATCCATGAAAAAAGCCCAGAAAACTCAAAATCAAACTCAAAAATCTTCAAAAACCCAAAAAACGGGAAAACTCTAACAGCTTCAAAAATCTGCTCGGATCTTCAATTTCTCACCAGATTTGAACATTTGGAGCATGAAATCACATCTATACGAACCCAACAACATGAATATATCATCAGATTCATCGAGAAATCATCCAACAGCTCTAAAATAAGAAAAAAAGTAGAAAAAAATCTCCAAAGTGGGTTTTCAAATCTTCACCCGTTCAAGCTCAAAATCCAAATTCGAATGACTAGATTCATCGTGAGATGAAATCTGATCGGTTACCTTGCTTTGATACCATATGTTTGGACCGATTTCACATCAAGAATCCCGATCGTGAGCTCGAACGGAGGTCGGATTCGAAAACCCGAGACGATGATGATGGAGATGAATCTAGGAAATCAAAAAACAAGAAAGATGATGAACTAGTCGAATAATTTCATTAGTCGAATGATTACAAAAACAAAAAATCATGACAATAATCTCTCTCTAGGAATCCATGACTCACTCTCTCTCTAGAATGTGTATCTCACACCACTTTACAAGAAATCATCATCTCCACACTCAGAGACTCTTCTTGTAATGGGGCACCCTCACTATATATATAGTGAAGGTGACTAACAAGTGAAAAACATAATAACTGAACAAATAACAAATAAAGCAAAGAAACATAAATATTAATTAAATCAAAGTTGATTTAATTATCCGAAGCTTGTCTCGCTCGAACCGATCTTCCGTTGACTTTTACGTTGACCGTTGACCCGAACGGTTGACTTTTTGAGAAAACGGTCTTCGGTCCAATCTCGCAAGCCTCGAGCATCACAACCCGTGTCTCTGAATCATTTCACATGGTTTATTCAGTCGAATGCTTTGGTAAACAGATTTGATGACGTCAGTCACATAGATTTTTGTTCCAACATATTCCCTCTTGACTGATGCTTTCAAATCTGTTCAACTGCTGAAGAACCTCTCTGCCGTACATCTTCAATGAGAAACTGATAAACCCGAGACAATCTGTTGTAGAGATTCCCCCTCTGAATAAGCTTTTTATGTTTTCATTTCTCCAGTTGAGAGCTAAGTGTTCCGCTCACTCGGTTCACACGGTCGGGTATAATACTAAGAAAATGCTGAACATCGGAGTCAAAACTGCAACAAACAGAATCTGATAAACCAGTCAATCATCGAACATGCTCTAAATCCAGATACTCGACCTGATAATCCTGTTCCATAATAATTCCTCCTATTTCTCTAAATCTCTCCAAAAACATCAAGTCAGAAGCGTAAAATTAGATGCGGAGAGTCAAACCGTCGCGATCGGTTGCCTAGAGTAACCGGATAAACAATCTTGAACTCGAACAATCTTGCAAAAAACCGGAAGTCGGATGCTGACAGTTGTGAATAATCCGCGTGACTGAGGTTGGATGCAAAAATAAGAATAAGTGTCAAATCTGTGAAAATATGAGATCTCGAGCGTAAAATACTAATAACTGAAGTCTTTGTAATTTTGGGCGGAGAAAAATGAGCTTGGAAAAATATTCCGTGAAGATTTCTGAGTCAAACGGTGCAATCTGGAATAAATCTGAGCAAAACCATCAATTTTATTCAAGTTACGGCCCTTCGAGAGATTTAAAGGATAAATTCCAATAATTAACTGAGATTCCAGTTAATCCGGTTAGTTGACATCCGTGCTGCATCAGCTAAAAAATAAAACCGTGAGACATAACGAGAAAAGCTTCATAATAACCGGAAAGTAAAGCTAACTCGTTAGTGGTCGATAGCTAACGTACGCGTGACGTCAATAAACGAGAACCCCAATAAATAAATTGGAATAAATCAATGACCAATAAAAATATTCCATAGTTCTGTTGCGGCGTTATCCCGTTCGTCTTGTAAAAGACTGATAAAAACAAATACCCCGCGTTTAACGAAAATGCTAAAAATAATCCATTAGACAATTAAATCCCATGGAAAAAAATCAAAATTCGTGTGCTTTCCCACTAACCAATCAGATTTCAGCATTTGAAAGACCAAAATCCGTGTAAGAGGGCAATAGCCAATAGGATTTGATCTTTAAAAACCCATCTACGGCTGGGAATTGAAGGATCTGACGGCTGAGGGACCAGAATCCGGGTGAAGGGCTTTGGGCCAATCATCGGCGCCCACCACAGCAGCCTTTAACGGCTTTTTCAAATGGTGGGACCCAATGAGACTTCCTTTCCACCAATCAGCAGTAGACAACAAAATGGAATGTTGTGTTGAAACCGACAAGTAGAAAGAGAAAAACATTCACGTCTGCACCAATACTAAGGCGCCACGTCACCTTGTCGTCCTCCTTCATCCCCCGAAACCCTAGTTAGTCGGAGATTACAGAAGGGTCACCGGTAAAATGAATATATGTAAAACCGAGATACGATCTTACTACTACATGCTTTAATCAATGTAATGAGCAGGAGAAGTAAATAAGAGAATTCGTATTGAATCACTTGAGATTACAATGAAGACTTTCTGGTTTCTCTGTCTAGAACACACAGTAAACGTGTAGAATGACAGAAGTGTTTAACTGGTGCACCTGCACATTCTAAGACAAACCTATTTATACTTAGTGACTAACTATCCTACGTACCAACTGGCGTACTAGATGGTATGTCACCTAGAATGTTGCCACTACAACACACAGACTCGCTCTAATCTAGATACAATACACGAGACACATAATAGCATAGGTATATGCTCTAACAAACTCCCCCTTAACGTGTAGTGTATCTATATTCTAACTAAACTTTAGTCTTTAATCTTCAACATTGCTTCATCCGATATTCGACTTGAAATCTTGTCAGAAATAGAGCTTGCATGGCTGGATCACTCTTGAATCATCTTTGATCTTCAAGATCCACTTGTGAAAGATATAACAAACTCCCCCTTTCACCATGCTTGAGTCTTGACACTCATAACCTGCAATTTCAGAAAACAGAAACGCGGTTTCCTTTTTCTTTTGAAAATTAATTTAATCTTGGCGCAAAATTTCTCTTCGAGAATCCAAGATAGGTTTTTGAACTTTGATTTCGTATCACATGTCGATTGGTCGAAAACAAATAAAAGATAAAATCTTTTTGCCTTTTTGAGAATTTATATCAGAACACACCTAAAATCTTTTTGGACTTTTCAGATATGAAAGATAAAATGCAATACAGAATCAGACACTATTTTTGTCTTTTGCGAAAAAGATCACAACTTGGGATCATATTGAACATGACATGTTGAACTACACTTCAGTTTCGATTACTTCAGCACACAAGTCATGCCGATTACTGGTATAATTTGTCCATCTTAAACTCAGGCACAATCATACTCATAGCATCTGGATATGTTATTGTATTTGATTAGATTTGCTTTGACCAGTGTACCCCACAGTATCAGACATACTCAGATATGTATTTTCATTTATATCACACCTTGTGATTTCATTTGTGATTTAATCACATAACGATTGTACTCATGATTTAGTCAACTGTGTTCCATGCAAAAAGAAATAAGAACATTAAATCGTCTACCTTAAGGTCGATCTTTCGATACGCAGATAAGGCATCGGATTTAACAAAATAAGAAAATAAAAACAAGTTGAAATTGTATAACTCAACAACAATCATGTCGGTACTCCCGTACACGCAGAGAAAGTCCGATGAGTTATACGAAACACCAAAGAAAATAAAGCAGAACGTCAAACGAACAACAATCAGGTCGGTCTTGTGGACACGCAGAGAAAGTCCGATCGTTTGACAAAATAAAGAAAATCAAACAAGTTTAAATCTTTGCAAAATGAACACATGTATACACAGTGACTTCTCATTTTTCTTTTCCACATATCTTTTTCTTGATATCATGAGATACGTATCAAGATGTTGTCCACTTGGTCAAGCATTAATATTTAGTGAATATCACATTTGAATACTTTCAGATTTAATGCCGAGCCTACCAAGCATATCGAGCAATGATCTTATGGCTTTTTCATCTAATTTATCCATAAGCCAGACACGTAAGCCAATGTACCATCATTTCCCAATCATGTCGGATACAATTTCTCATTTTTCAATGTTTTTGTATTTTTCCGTTTGTCTCCCCCTTAAAATGAAAACTCTATTTTTGCATTTTCATTTTATCAAAACACAAAGACACTATTTTTGGTATTTTTAATTTTCTCCCCCTAAACTACAAACACAAAAAGCATTAAAGAAAGAAAATTGACCTTTCGACACGAATACCTTGCAGTTTTAGCTTTCAAAAAAATTTCAGTTTTTGAAAATTTGATATCACTTGAAATTTAACTTAAATTAGCAGAATACTCCTCCATCAGCAACTTTTCAATCACCGATAGGTTTTCTAGAAGTACCTGCACACTGATCAAACACGTTAGTTTATAAATGACCCGAAGCGAATCTCTTCTCGTCGACCAGTATCTTGGTTTCCTTTCGAAACCACTTTAGGTTTTCAGATTTGTTGTTTTGGTAAATCAGTATCTGACGAACCAGTCATAGTCGATTGTGACGAACAACCTACATATGGAATATTTTGAAAACGAGGAATAAATCTTCCTTGAGTTTCGAAAAATGTAGGTTGTGAATATGCATCAAATACTCTGCCATATTCATCAATGAAGCGCTATTTGGCAGATTTACTAACATGTGGAACCTTTCCTCTTTTTGATGTAGAAGCAGCAGAAACCGGACAATCTTGTGCCATATGCCCCTTTTGTCGGCAATTGTAACACAAGCGATTGTTGACATTTCGGCGTTTCGTAATCTGCAAAGCTTCACAAACATTAACATCTCCAAAATGATCATAAAAGGAATCAAATACTTGATAGCGATGATCATGAACCCATTTGGATGTCGGGCTCTTTGGAGTATTATTTGAATCTCCAGAAGCAAATTTAGCAATTTGTTTCTTCTTGGTCTTTGGAGCATCAGCAGATTTGATGAAAACCTCAGCTATTTTCCAAGAATCCACACAGTGAAGTGGAAACTCCTTATCAGAGAATATTTGATCTGAGCCTTTGAGTTTATAAAATTGCTCCAGTTAAACCTTTTCAGCATGAAAAATCTCTTTCTTCACGTGCTTCATACTGATTTTCTTTAAATTTTGTTGCTGTTGAACCGTCGAAACATTCACTTTAACCTGTTTCTTTTGAAATCCCAAACCTGTATGTTTTCCAGAAACCTTCTCTTCTGAACCAGATGTTTTATGCCCGGTCTTTGCAAGACGAGAAAACTTTGCTTTGATCTTGATAATATCCTTGGGAGCATCAACAATAGTTTCAACAATATCAGTTATTGAACTTGCAGATTTCTCTTTGCCATTAGATGAAGAACCAGACACAACCTTTGTAACTTTAGAATTTTCAGCATTCTAGCCTTTGTTCGCTTTCTTTTCTTCAACAGATTTGGAACCAACAAACTCAGAATAATCACCAGTCTCAACCTTGTCTTTCAAATCATGAATTCCTTCTTTAAGACTTCCTGGTGGTGACACAGTTTTATTGAACATCTTCTCAAAGTTGTCATCTTTGACCAAGAAACTTGTAAAAGATTGTGAATTAGTAACATTGTTCAAAAGACGTTTTGAATCAATGACTTCTACTTTCAGATCAGAAATCTTTTGTTGAGCTTCAGCCAACTCCTTATCGGTTGCAATCAGCTTCTTTGCCACTTTATGAGTTTCATACTTTTGTAATCTTAACTCATCTAGTCCAGCCCACAATTCCTTCTGCAGCTTATCTTCATTTCTTTTCAGAATATCTAAATTTGCATTTTGCAACTTGTTCACTCTAACCAACTCCTCTTCTCATCAAGTAACTTTTCCATATCAAGCTGATAGGATTGAATCTTAATAGCTTGGTCATCAGAAAGTTTAGTAAGCATATCAAGTCTGGACTTTGATTTGTCAAAAAGATTTTGAAAATCATTTGCTGTATTTGCAGCATCATCCTTCCATTTGTTCGCTTCTTGAACTAATGCAGCATTTTCTTCAGATAGCTTTGTAGCTTTCTGTTCAAACTCCTGTTTAGCACTTTGAAATTTTGATTCTTTCTCGACAACCTCTGCTTGAAAATCTGAAAAGTTTTCTTTCTGAGAAGAGAATTCTTGAATTAGATCTTCTAACTTTTGTTGTTCATTTGCCAATTCTTCTATCCTCGTTTTATTTTCCTCAATCAACAACCCATTTTCCATTATCAATCTTTGAATCTTCTTGTCTTTCTGAGAACAAAACTCACAAACAGATTCATAGCCACTATTTCCAGAACCACTTATTTTAGATTCAGAATCAGTTACTTCTACTTCATCATCACTATGAACAACTTGAGCAATCAGAGCACGAAATGCAGACTCATCATCAAGTTCATCAGCAGCCCAATCATAATCTACATGCCAGGGTTTTGATGCAGAAGTAATAGCAGTTAAAGCAATTGGTTGAGAATCATCAGAAGTTCGTCCCCAGTTATATTGTTTATCAACTTGAGAAACTAAAGCTGTTGGAGGCTTTGATGAAGATGCATTTTTTTTAACATTTACGAGCAAAATGTCCAAAATTAGAACATTTGAAACATTTTGCCTTTGATTTATCTATTCCAACATTGCCATCCGCATTTAAACTTTGATAGTCTGTCTTCTTTTTGAATCTTTTAACTCTTTGAGCTAACATCGCCAGTTGCCAATTGATATCCATTTGCTCAAGATTATCAGGATCAATCTGATCAAAATCTTCTTCAATTAGATTAGATGATGTCAAACCACCATTCAACAATCCATAATAAGAAGATAATAAAGCAGAAATTAATGCCAAATGTTCATCAGGTTTTTTTTGCTGAAAATGAAGTCTGACTTGAATGATTTGGAATAGTGAAGTTACAACCTCTTGATGAATTTCCAGAATTTCCGGAACCATGACCAGCAACAAAAGTTGTTTGAGGTGGATTTGATGAATCAACACCAAATGATTTAGACTTTGCATTGATACTTGCAGAATTTTGACAATGATACAATTCAGGATTTTTTAATTGAGCAGTTGACTTGTTTGTTATCATCATTTCCATTTCTCTAGCCTGAAGCTTTCCAGTTAAATCATGAAATGATAATTTAGAATATTCTTTGTCATGGGTAAGCAATAACACAAAACTTTCCCACTTTTCCGGTAATGCTTCCATCAATTTCTCTTTCAATTCCGCCTCGATCTTCTCAATTTTAACCACTTTCATTTCACTAATTAGATGTGAAAACCTTGAAACAAGAGCATAAATATTTTCTTTTTCATATTGTTGAAAGTTTTCAAATTCCTTGTTCAACACTTTTCGTCTACTCTTCTTGTATTGGTCATTGCCTTCACATCGAGCAGATAAAGCATCCCACAACTGTTTAACTTTCTTGCAAGTGCTGAATTGATGCAACAGCTCAGTAGGTAAAGTATTGGTAAGATAACCATAAACTTTTTGTTCAAGCTCATAACTTTTTCTTTCATCCTTATCAAAATCTTGAATTTCTTTATACTCTCCATCTTTAGTTGAACGTACATACAACGTTCGAATCGGAATCCACAAATCAATATCATTTGTGCTGATGTATGCAGAAAAATGTTGCTTCCAATTTTGATAATCATCTAACTTTAACAGCTTAGGAACTTTCTGACTTGTTCCTATTTCATTATCAAAATTGAGCATAGCTTGTATCGTGCTTTGCATAGCCGCAAACGCTTGAAAATCAGACATTTTTCACCGAAAATGATACTTCAAAAACTTTGAATTCAAAAACTTTGAACTAAAAAACGAAGGTCTTCCAAGTGGATTTTGGGTGTCAAAACAGAGGGTACTGGCCATTAGTCTAGTAAAAGTCTAGATCTCGTCGAGACGGTCGTTTTGGCTAGTATTGGGTTCCGTAACTCTTAACGGTTCTCAAGTTACGTCAATTTTAGTAAGCACATGTATTATGCCAGCGTACCAAAACAATCTCAGCGGACCAAATTTGTACTCAACGAACCAGTTTCAGACCAAATTAACCAACGAACCAAATGAACCTGCGGACCAGAAACGGACCAGATTATCTCAGCGTACCAGATTTGGTACGGCGGACCAAAATGGTACGGCGGACCAAAATGGTACGGCGGACCAAAATGGTACGGCGGACCAAAAAATAACTACCACGGACCAACTTGAAGATTGTTTAGCGAACCAGTTTCAACGGACCAGAATCTGATTGAAGATTGCAGTGCGGACCAGTTGCGTACTAGGGGCGTACCAAATTTTCTTCAAGCATACCAACAACATTCGAAGCTGATTTCGATTGATTTTCGCCAATTTTGACTTTTTGAACTGGAATTTGATTCAGTAATGTGCGAAAACTCACTAGAAACACTCATAAATCATTTTTAGTTCCAGAAACACTCGGAATTGGAAGAATTTCATGAAAAACCTAATAAACCCAAACTTTCTCTCTCTAAAAATCCGAAGATTGATAAAAAAACACAGCAG
This sequence comes from Deinandra increscens subsp. villosa, assembly GCA_039602395.1. Classification (NCBI taxonomy): domain Eukaryota; kingdom Viridiplantae; phylum Streptophyta; class Magnoliopsida; order Asterales; family Asteraceae; genus Deinandra; species Deinandra increscens. The sequence continues at coordinate 32,397,188 of JBCNJP010000009.1, forward strand.
TAGAGCAACCAAATGCTCTGATACCACTTGTAAAACCAAGATACGATCTTACTACTGCATGCTTTAATCAATGTAATGAACACGAGAAGTAAATAAGAGAACTCGTATTGAATCACTTGAGATTACAATGAAGACTCTCTAGTTTCTCTCTCTAGAACACAGAGTAAAGGTGTAGAATGACAAAAGTGTTTAACTGGTGCACCTGCACATTTTAACACAAACCTATTTATACTTAGTGACTAACTAGCCTACGTACCAACTGGCATACCATTTGGTACGTGCGTACCAAATGGTCTGGCGTACCAGATGGTATGTCACCTAGAATGTTGCCACTACAACACACAGAGTCGCTCTAATCTAGATAAAATACACGAGACACATCATAGCATAGGTATATGCTCTAACAATATCACCGGAAAAACGTATTTTGCACTTATCTCTCATGATACTTGACGAAAATTATCAAATCTTATACCCATGAACTCGTAACTCGATGCTCTATCATCCTAGACGACTAGAATCCATCGAAAAGGTCTCGAACAAAAACCCAATTTCAAGTTCGCTAAAGTCTCGAAGTCCGCTAAAGCTGAGTTCAAGTCCGCTAAGGGTCTGAGAAGTTCGCTAAGACACTTCTTAAGTCCGCTAAGGACTCAAGTTCGCTAAGGTATGCTTCAAGTTCGCTAAAACTGATGAAGTTCGCTAAGGAGAGAACAAGAACGCTAAGAACAGTGGAAGTTCATTAAGAACATCTTCAAAGCTTCAAACACAGTGATGAACAAATCTGGAAAATGAAGAACACAAGTGAAGAACACATACCCTAAGATTCTCGAAACAGTCCCGAAAATGAATGAAAACGAGTTATTCATGACACAAATCTGTTGTAGAACATGCTATGGCCACTTACACATCCCAAACAGCAGCAAAAAAACATTCGAATCAGCCTCAAATTCTAGAAATCCTCAAGAACACGAAGAACACCATGAAACACACACTAGTGTGTGTTTTTCCAGATCTGCCCAAACTATTGAGATTTAGACGAAACGGATGCTTCCAATGAATCCGGAATGTGTTTTCCACTGAGATTCATACCTTACTTCATCCAAATTTATGAAGAAAAGCCCAGAAAACTCAGAATCAAACTAAAAAATCTTCAAACCCCCCCCCCCCCAAACGGGAAAAATTCTTACAGCTTCAAAAATCTGCTTAGATCTTCAATTTCTCACCAGATTTGAACATTTGGAGCATGAAATCACATCTAGATGAACCCAACAACATGAATTTATCATCAGATTCATCTAGAAATCATCCAACAACTCCAAAATAAGACAAAAGTAGAAGAAAAATCTCCAAAGTGGGTATTTAAATCTTCACCATTCAAGCTCAAAATCCAGATTCGAGTGACCAGATTCATCGTGAGATGAAATCTGATCGGTTACCTGGCTCTGATACCATTTGTAAGGACCGATTTCAAATCAAGAATCCCGATCTTGAGCGAGACGAGGGTCGGATTCAAAAACCCGAGAGACGATGATGAACGAGAAGAGGAATCTAGGAAATCATAACAAGAAAGATGATAATCAAGTCGAATGATTTCATTAGTCGAATGATTACAACAAGAAATCATGACAACACTCTCTCTTTAGAAATCCATGACTCACTCTCTCTCTATAGATTAGAAGCTCACACCACTCTACAAGAAAATTATCATCTCCACACTCAGAGATCTCCTTGTAATGGGGCACCCTCACTATATATATAGTGAGGGTGACTAACTAGTGAAAAACATAAAAAATGAACAAAATACAGATATCACAAATAACATAAAATATTAATTAAATCAAAGTTGATTTAATTAATCCGAAGCTTGACTCGCTCGAACCGATCTTCCGTTGACTTTTACGTTGACCCGAACGGTTGACTTTCCAGAAAACGGTATTTGATCCAATTTCGCAAGCCTCGATCATCACAACCCGTGTCTCTGAATTATTTTACATGGATTCTTCAGTCGAATGCTTCGGTAAACAGATTTGATGGCGTCAGTCACATAGATTTTTGTTCCAACAGCTAGTACAGTTGGTTTTGTATGAAATTGACATCTTCAGGCTTACCATCCACCATACAACTCCAAATTTTATGTGGGCCCCCACACCCTTCACACTGCGGAGCAATATCTGCAGATTTGCAGGTCTCTAACATCTTGACTTTGGAAGTCAAGGCCTAAATTTGAGCTTTGAGGGCTGTGGCTTCATCTAGAGAGTGCATACCTAGAGGTTTTGCTTTAGCACTGCGAGAAGTATGCCACTGAAATCTGGTTTGAGCAATATCTTCAATTTTTTAGATTACTTCCTTAGGACTTCCATTCCCTAAAATGCCACCTGTAAGGAAAAATAGAGCTTGGAAGATTTCCGGCTGAAATGCCAATTTTACTAGTTCCGGTTGAAGTTGAAGTTGAAGCGGAATTCATACTTCAAGCGGAACAGGCAGTTCAAGCGGAAAGAAGCAGTTTTGTTTCTTAGCGAATATTCCGGGTGAACTCGTTTATCCACCAGATAAAGAGTTCAACCTTACTTTTCCTGAGAAGTCTTTTCAGAAGTCCAATCCTGCAAAAGCTTCTCGTATGCTTCTAAATTTGATTCAAGCCGCTCTCCTAAAGTAGATTGTTGCTGCCAACACGCAAGTCATTCCGATTGTCGATGTTTATTCTTTTGGTAGTTTATATTTGACTTTTATGTTTACGGTCTAGATTAGATCGCATGAGATCAATGGCTATCATTGATCTCATCAGCACTATATATAGCATGTAATCTCTTAGTTTACCAAGATGTTCATCACTTGTAATAGTGTAGCTTTGAGTTAATGCAAATAGTGCCGAATATTCGATATATCGTTGTTTTACTATTCTGCAAATCAAGCATTTACATTATACAAGAACTTAATATCGCTTAAGTAAAGTGAAATATAACTTTTATTCCGCAGGGTTATATTTGCAAGTAAAGGGCTTAGTTTTAGTTCATTCATAACTAATAACGATCCTACAAGTGGTATCAGAGCTTTGGCTCTCACTTTGAAGACTTTCTGTGCTTCAAAGTCGATACTTTACTTGCTTACTTTACAAGCTTCGTTGTTCTATCTTTCTAAAAGTTTTTCAAAATGAGTGATTTCAGTTTAAGTTGCCCAAATGGCTCCTCCAACAAACCACCAATGTTCACTCCTGATGACTTTGGTACCTGGAAACTCAGGATGGAAGGTTTTGTTAGGATTTTGGACCGTCGTATTTGGAAATCTTTCACTGAAGGACCCTACTCACCAATGGTTTCATCTGCTGATGATGCAGAAGTCAAAATACCTAAGCCATTAGATAAATATATTGAATCTGACTACACTGCTCTTGAATTTGACCATAAGGCATACTGGACTCTACAGGCTGCACTTCCTAATTCCATTTTAAGTGGGTTTAAAGGATATAAAACTGCATTTGACCTGTGGAATGCCTTAAGTGAAATGTATGAAGGAACCAGTGAAGTAAAAGAAAACAAGAAAGATGTTTTAAAACAAAAATATGAAAACTTTACTTTTAAATCTGGTGAAACAATGACAAACCAGTACTTGAGATTTGTCTCACTACTTGATGAACTCCAAAAGGTGGATGTTAAACTAGAACAAGTAGATGTGAACAGAAAATTCCTACGTTCCCTGCCTTCTGTGTGGACAGTTTACACAGTAAGCATCAGGGAATGCAAGAATTTGAAAAAGATGAGACTCAGTGAACTTCATGGCATACTCAGTGCTTATGAAATGGAACTGGATCTTAAACAAAGCTCATCTTCTGAATCAACTCAACTGTTCTCATCTGCACTAGTAACCACTGATTTTAACAGTCAAAGATCATCTAACTCATCATCATACTCCTCACCTATAGTCAGTTTCCCTGAGACACCAAGGTATCAAGAGAACTTTTCAAACTCTTTTGAAAGTTCTCACAATGCTCATGTAGCAGCTGACTCTTATCAAGGCTTCATACCTGAAGATCTTGAATGCATAGGTGCTGATGATTTAGAAGAAATGGATATAATGACCCAACTTGCAATGGTTTCTGTAAGAGCTCAAAGGTTTTACAAAAGGACAGGTAGAACCTACAAAGGAGCAAAAGGTGCTCACATAGGCCTTGACAAAAGCAAAGTCAAATGCTACAACTGTCACCAATATGGTCACTTTGCAAGAGAATGCTCTCAACCAAGAAGAGAAGGACAGAACCAGAACCATGCTCAAGGGAAAAATCATGGAGGAAGCAACTCAAACAACAACAATTCTGGAAACAACTCAGGTTCACACCCCACCCCACCAAAGCCAACCGGAAGTCAAAACCATCAGAACGTGGTAGCTGCTGTAGCAAATCAAACATCATGTGTTGAATGGGAAGATTTCGCTGCTGAGTTTGAACCCATCAACTATGCTTTAATGGCCAAACAGGACTCCATCACAGATCAGGTAAATTCTATCCCTGAAAAGGTCTTAGAGAATCTATGTAGTCCTGCCTGCATAGAACAAGTGGCAAAATATCGAAATCACAACACTGATTTGATTGATGAAGTTTCAAACTTAAATGAGTTAAAGGAATGTTTTAAGAAAACTGAATCATCATACATTTCAAAAATTGAAAACTTAACCAAAGAGTATGAACAGTTAAAACAAACCAACTCAGTGCTTGAAACACAGCTTGATGACTTGCTGACAAAACTTGAAAAATCAAGAAATGAAACCAAAGATGCTAAGGCTGAGGTTGATGTTCTTGAGATCAAGCTGAAAGATGCTTTGTTTACTTGTGATAAATTTCAAACAGCAAACAAAAAGGCTGAAAAACTGTGGATGGGAGGGATGTATGGTAAAGCAGGTGTTGGCTATAACTCTGTTGAGCCACCAATTGAATACTCACCTGTAATCAAACCAATTGAAGCTTTAAAATCAGAATGCAAAGTTAGTCTCACAGTTGATGACATTTCATCACAATCCAGTTCTGAAAACACTGTTGAGTCTAATAAAATTGATGTCACTGCTGCCAGCACATCTGCTTCAGTTGACCAATTAAACATTTTGAAACCATCAATTGTTGTTCCTCCACCAACTGTTTATGAACCTAAGGATTCAAAAGTTGGAGGAAAGCAACCTGAGCAACCAAAGGGAAGTCAAACTCAAAGGTTTGGTCAAGTAAACTTTAATCAAGTAACCAAAATTGAGTCTCCCAAGAAATTTGAAACCAAAATTGTTGAGTGCATGTGCTGTGGTGAACATGGTCACCTAGCTGCTGTCTGTCAGTTTAACCCAATGAGTAAAGTCAGACCATTTCAAAAGCCAAAACCTGTTTTGAAACCAAAAGCTGATTTTCAAAAGAAGCTCACAGGAAGAATCTCACCTGTGAAAAATCACACTTTGAAGCATTTTGGATCTGAATCCAACAAAGTTTTAGTTGGTAATGATAGAAATGGTAGTTTCACTGTTTTAAAACAAAATCGTTTTCCGGCTGAAGTTCAAGCGGAACATTCTTCCGCTCGAACTCATGTTCAACCGGAAAAGAAATTTCAACCCAGATCAGCTACTGCTCCAAAGCAGAGACCTCAAGTTCATTTTGCTGATGGGTTTGAGCATTTTGAAGCTCAAGGAAGAAGAAACCCCTCCAGAGGAAAAGTCACCTCTAGAGAAAATTTTTCAAGAAACAGCAAACCCAATCAATTTGAAACTGTATTTGCTAATGGTTCAAGTGGATATCATTATGTTCCACTTCAGGGAGGGAGTTTAAATCAAAGCAAACATTTTCCCCAAAGATTTTCAAAATCACCTGAAAGAACTAAGTTAGTTAATCAAGAGAGTGAAAAACTTAAGAACCTAACTAACAAGCAAAGAAAGTTTAAAGAATATAGGGACAGAAAAATTGCTGCAAAAAGAAACACCAAAGATGAAAGGTCTAGTCAAACAAGTGCTCAGTATGAGAACTTCAGTTTGGACAATGATGATCTGTTAAATGAAGCTCCAGTTGTTAATACTCTAGTACTCAAAGAGTACAGGTATAATGATGCTTATGGCAGACCCAAGACCACTCAGGCTTGGGTCCCCCATAGAAATTAATCATTTCTGATATGTGCAGGTGCAAAATAAAGGCCAGAATAGCCTATGGGTAGTTGACAGTGGTTGCACTTGCCACATGACAGGGAATAAGCACATTCTGGAAAATACAAAAAGAATCAATGGAGGACCAGTTGCCTTTGGAAGCACAAAAGGCCATATCACAGCACAAGGTGATGTGACAAATGGACTGGTAAAATTTGACAAAGTCAATTTTGTTGATACATTGAATTTTAATTTGCTTAGTGTCTCACAAATGTGTGACAAGAATTTGAATTTAATGTTTAATGAGAAAGAGGCAATAGTTCTCAAACCTGGTGTTAAAATTCCTGATGAATTGATAATGCTTAAGGCACCTAGGAGAGATGGACTATACATTCTGGATATGTCAGTGGCTACACCTTCATGTGGCACTGCTTGCTTTGTATCCAAGGCCTCAGTTGACGAATCTGATCTTTGGAATAGGAGGTTAGGTCATGTGAACTACAAAAACATGAACAAAATTGTAAATTTAGGCTTGGTTAAGGGTCTTCCTAACAAGCACTTTATTTGTTCTGAAAACTGTGTGCCATGTCTCAAGGGCAAGCAACACAGAACCTCTTTCAAGCCAAAAGTTGAATCTTCAATCTCAAAACCTCTAGAGCTTTTGCACATGGACTTATTTGGTCCAACTAGGGTAATGAGTCTAGGAAAAAGGTCATACTGCTTTGTTATAATTGATGATTTTTCTAGATATACTTGGGTTTTCTTTCTCAAAACAAAAGATGAAACTGCTGAACTGTTGAAAACTCTTGTCATTAATTTAGAAAATCAATCCAATCTTAAAGTTAAAACAATCAGATGTGACAATGGCACAGAATTCAAAAATCTTGTTCTGAATTCATTTTGTGAGGAAAAGGGAATTTTGAGGCAATTTAGTGCTCCTAGAACTCCACAGCAAAACGGTGTTGCTGAAAGGAGAAATAGGACATTAATTGAAGCTGCCAGGTCAATGTTGGCAGACTCTAAGCTCCCTGTGATATTTTGGGCTGAAGCAGTTAACACTGCTTGCTATGTCCAAAATAGGATCTTAATTGTCAAGGGAAAGAATAAAACACCTTATGAGCTTTGGAGAAAAAGGAAGCCAAACATTTATTTCTTTAAGCCATTTGGTTGTCCTGTCACTATTTTAATAACCAGTGAATCTTTGCCTAAGTTTGCTGAAAAGGCAGATGAAGGTTATTTTGTTGGCTACTCTGGTGTGTCAAAGGCATTTAGAGTATACAACAAGAGAACTAAAATTGTTGAGGAAACCGTAAACGTATCTTTCAATGAGAAATCTGCCAACAATTTTAAATCTCAGCCAAGCTGGTTATTTGATATTGATGCACTAACCACTGCTTTCAACATAACTGTTGATAAGCATGTGAGCTCTCTAGTGCAGGAACAAAACTTTAACAGGTCTGCTGATGAGCATTGGAATAAAAATCAAACTGATAATGAGAAGTCAATCTTCTTCTCTTCAATGAGTCCTGAACCTGTTTTCCCAAGAAATGACAAGCAACTGACTGAAATAATTCAAATTGAAGAAGAAACTGTTCCGCTTGAAGTTCAAGCTGAACATATTTCTCCGGTTCAAGTTCAACCGGAAAATCAAATTTCAGAAACTGAAGAGAATACTGAATCAGAGTCTCATGAAGCTGGAAACTCACATGATACCACATCAAATGAGTTCAATTTAGAACATCTGATCCACAATTCAGATACCAATTCTCTTGAACAGTTGGAGTTTCAGATTCTATATCACAACTTGAAAATGTTGAGCTTGATCACAGACTTCCTCAGCTCAACATACCCTCAAATGGAAGAAGCCATGAATTTCCTATGTTCATTGATAGAAGAATCAACAGAGATCATCCAGCGGGAAATATTATTGGAGAAGCTTCAGCTCCAGTGCTGACAAGAAGTAGATCTGCAAATGCAAATATCTGTTTGCATGCTACATTTTTGTCTCAAGAAGTACCCAAGAAGGTAGCAGATGCCTTAGAAGACAACAGCTGGGTAGAGGCAATGCAAGAAGAACTATTTCAGATAAACAAGCAAAAGGTTTGGGAATTGGTGGATCTGCCTGATGGAGCAGAACCAATTGGAACAAAATGGGTGTTCAGAAACAAGAAAGATGACAGGGGAATTGTTATCAAGAATAAAGCAAGATTGGTTGTGCAGGGCTATGTACAGGAGGAAGGCATTGATTATGATGAAGTCTTTGCACCAGTAGCCAGGTTGGAAGCAATCAGAATCTTCCTAGCCTATGCTGCATTTAAAGACTTCCAAGTATATCAAATGGATGTGAAAAGTGCTTTCCTGTATGGCCTCCTGGAACAAGAAGTTTATGTCAATCAACCTCCTGGTTTTGAAGACCCTCACCATCTGAACAAGGTATGCAAGCTAATCAAAGCTTTGTATGGTCTCAAACAAGCCCATAGAACCTGGTATGAAACTCTTTCTAACTACCTTCTAGTAAATGGCTACAAGAGAGGAGCAATTGACAAAACTCTTTTTGTTAAAACTGTTGGTAATGACATGTTAATGGTACAAATTTATGTTGATGATATTATTTTTGGTTCATCTAACACTTTGTTGTGCAAGGAGTTTGAAACTTTAATGCAGTCAAAATTTGAAATGAGCTCCATGGGAGAACTAACCTTCTTCCTAGGGCTTCAAGTAAAGCAAACTGCAGACGGAATCTTTCTGAATCAATCAAAGTACATCCAAGACATGCTGAAGAGATTCGACATGTTATCATGCTCAAGTGCCAAGACTCCAATCTCCACTTCCCACAAGTTAACTAATGACTTAAGTGGAAAGCCAGTGGACGTGCACATGTATAGAGCAATGATAGGCTCTCTAATGTATCTCACAGCTAGTAGACCTGACATCATGTTCAGTGTTTGCTTATGTGCTAGATATCAATCTTCTCCAAAAGAGTCACACATGCTCGCTGTTAAGAGAATTTTCAAGTACCTAAAGGGGCAACCCAAACTGGGTTTGTGGTATCCCAAGAACTCTGACTTCTCTTTCAAAGCATACACAGACAGTGATTATGGAGGATGTGATATAGATAAGAAATCAACATCAGGAGGATGTCAATTTCTAGGAGAAAGGCTTGTCTCTTGGCAATGCAAGAAGCAAACATGTGTTTCTACTTCAACTGCAGAGGCTGAGTACATTGCTGCCTCAAGTTGTTGCAGCCAAGTCCTTTGGATCCAAAATCAGATGCTTGATTATGGAATCACATTCATGGAGACTCCTATTCTTGCAGACAACAACAGTGCCATTTCCATCGTTAACAATCCAGTGAAGCACTCCAAGACCAAACACATCGACATAAGGTATCACTTTATTAGAGATTGTGCTGAAAAGAATTTAATCAAATTATTTAAAGTTCACACTGATCATCAATTGGCAGATTTGTTTACAAAAGCTTTCGATGAGGCAAGATTTTTCTACCTCATTACAGCCATTGGGATGATGAACTTTGAATAATTTTTTTTTACAACTTTAATAAATGAAAGAGATGTACTCATAGAGTCCGTCTCTTGATACAAAAAGAAAAAGAAAAAGAAAATCTCTTGTGTTAATATTCATTGTCAAAAACTGCTGTTAAGAATATGAAAAATTGACACAAATTTTCAAAATTTATGTGTTTTGGATTTTCCGGTTCAAGTTCAGGTTCAACCTGAAAGAATAACTTTTGAAATTCACCGGGTGAACTTCAACCGGAAAAATGCTTTAAATTTGACGTGAAAACTTATTTTTGAAAACAATTTTTCCAAGCGGAAAACTTGTCCGCTTGAAGTTCAACCGGAGGAAATTTAGTTTTTAAAATAAAGGAGAAAATGAGTTCTGCTTGAACTTCCGGGTCAACAAAGTCAATGAGTCATTTAATTACCCGGAATACACAATTTACTAAGCGGATATTCATTTATTTTATCCACTGAATTTTTAACTGTTCAATTCCGAGGTTTCAGTAAATTAATTTTCGGATAAGGGCATGCTTTAACCAGTTGTACTGTATAACCCCTAAAGCACCTGTCCCATCTGTCAATGAAACGTCGATTTACAACCTCTCTCCTCCACGTCATCTCCGAAAAGGTAAAAAGCCCTAAATTACCGTCATTTTCCCCATTTCTCGCAACACAACTCAGATTTTACTCCCAAAACCCTCCCAAACCATCTCCTATTAACTCCCACAAAACCGTCGACATTCTCAAATTCTGTCAACAATGGCTCCGAAAGGAAAGGCCAGTGGCAAGAAGCCAGTTGGTGACTCAAAATTTCCGGTAGAACACAACTTGATGGCATACCTGGAACCACCATCCAAGACTGAAATCTACAATGAAATGATCGAGTTCATCAAAAGCTCTCACCTCCATCATGCGCTTACTGTAGAAGCCGAAATCTTTGAAGAGGTGATGGAAGACTTTTGGGTTCACGCTAGGGTTACCGACGAGGCTAGAGGAAGTGGTAAGATTGTGTCCACTGTCCAAGGGAAGGCAGTTGAAATTGATGAAGCAAAGGTTCGAAGACTGTTGAAACTGAGGGATGAAGGTGGATACGGAGAAATAGATCAGAAGAGATATCTCCGCCTATTCAGAAACATTGGTTATGGTGGCTCCCTGCACAGCAAAACTATCAAGAAGGGGCAGTTACCATACAAGTGGAGATTTCTTGCACACACACTTCTGGTGTGTTTATCTCCAAAGAAATGAGGTTTTGATGAGCTCTCCGGTGAGCAAGCCTCTGCCTTCTACGCCGTGGTCAAGGGTGAGAACTTCAATTTTTCCAAACAATTTTTTCAAGCCCTAAAATCTAATGTTCATTCCGAATATGTATACTTGTATCCCAGATTTTTGACATATATTCTCAAAGAAGAGTACCCCCATATAGTATGGCTTGGTACAATTTTGCACCAAAAACTTCTGAATGAGAAAACATTTTCAAATCTTGCTTTAAATAAATCTCCATTTCTTGGAAGGGATACTGACCACCCCTTACCAATTCCAAGGCAATTTCCTGATGAACCTGCTACTGTAGAGGTTCAACCGGAAATTGTAGGAGTGACTGAGCTCCCTGCTCAAGATGACAGAGCTGTAGACCTAACAGTTTCTGATCCCACATCTGTCCCAGCTTCCTCTTCACTAATAGTTTTTCAATCCAAAAAGAGGAAAGCTACCACAATCACTTCCACTGTCACCTCCTCATCAAACTCACCTCCTGTCATTTTCAAAAGACAGAGAAAAGTGGTCACTAGGTCTCCTCCACCTAGCACCACCAACCAACCTGAAGCTTCAAACCCCGTTCAAGGCAAAAAGCCTAAACGGAAACTGGTAAATTTGGGATTATCTCTTAGGGATGAACCTTCTGTTGAGGGGGAGTCATTAGAAGCAGATGTAGCTTCCCCATCTGAACATTTTTCACCCCTGCAACCCCTGTCACCCAGGAGTGACAGTGCTCTCAATCCCGGCTTAAATGAAGGTGTTATTAACTCACCTACCATATTACATGAGAACATCCTGATAAGCCAGGACACTGTAGCACTGCAACCCCACTCCTCACCAGAGGTGAATCTCAGTAGTTCTGAAGAGATTCATGCAGAAAGGGCTGTTGCTGCCCAAGTATCCCAACTGGAGCTTGGTGTTAGCAGTAACATAAATAAGACCCAATCTGCGGCAATCTTCTCTGAATCAGCACCCGGAAGTCCTTCATTGGAACCAAGGGCTGTTGAAACAGCAGAAGAGAATCCCAGGTGCCAAGAAGCCATGGGTACCAATGCTGATCAATCTAGGATTGATAGCTTGGTTATTTCCAAGGATACTGGCAAAAAGCCAGTTGAGGATAGGTTGAAGCTCTAAACTCAACTGTTGCCAAACTGGTTCAAGCTGATCCTACTCCAACTGAAGCAGGTCCTTCAAACCCTACCAGAGATGCTGAAGAAGTTCTTGTAACTGATGAAGCTGATACTGTCAAATTGGGGGAGAAGTTACTGTCAAAACCTGTTATTACTGAAATTGAAGAAGTAGAAAGGATACCGGCTGAAGTAAGAGCCACAGCTTGCCAAAAGATTGGCATTAACCCTTTTTCTGTTGAAGAGAGCTGGGTAAATATGAAGTGCAGTCAACTGATTGCTATTTCTCCTTTTGAGGACCCCAACCTCACCGAGCTTGTTCAGTCGTCCATGTTGATTGCTGGTGCTCTCCCTGAGCATATCAACATGATCACAACACTTCTGACAGATGTTATTTTTCCGGCTGAAAGAGCCAGTGATCATGTTTTAGGCAACATTGCCTCCACCAGCAAGGCAGCAACTGATATGGAAGAAAGTACTGCAACTGCAGCAGTTGGTACTTTGACTGAAGGAGAAGGAGAAAGTTTGATTGGTGAAGATGAAGGAACCGAGGTACTGGAGATTACTGACAAAGAACCTGAAGTCACCCAACCTCAGGTGGTGACTGATGGTCAATTATTAGTTCAAGCGGAACTTCAACCGGAAGTTCAACCGGTAGTTCCAGGAGAAGGAGATCTAAATGTTCAACCGGAACATCAAATACCAACCCAGGTGGATGTTCAAGGTCCTAGCTCCTCAATTTTTGGGACTGTTGAAACACCTGTGGTTCAACCGGAAGAGAAAAGAAATGAAGAAGCTGAGGATGTGGCTAGATCACTGATAGTATTAAGGAGTTCAGAAACAGTTCAAACTGAGGAACCTGTTCAAGCTGATATAGCTAAAACCATTCAACAGGCAACTCAAACTCCTGAAGCTGAGGCTATAGTGAAAATGGTTGAAGATGCCAGAAGGGTTGCTGAGGATGAGAGAATAGCCAGAGAGCTCCAAGAAGAATTCGATCTATACATGCAAAACAATGTGTTTGAAAACCTTCTTGAAGAAGCAAAGACCAGGTCTTTCAACTGGAGGTTAAAGGATTATGATTTGGATACAATGTCTGAAGCTAATAGGCAGAGGTTAATTGCTATTGCCTATCAATTGCCTACCAAGCTGGTAAAGAATGATGAAAATTACCATCTGTTGAAAAAGATTCAGAGGGCTCTTGTGATTAGAAATTTGAAGAAAGAGGAAGAGCTAGCTCAGATGCAGGTTAAAGGACTTTGTAGCTTGATCGACAAAATTTTTTTTGAGCTAAAAGGAGAAACTGCTGCTGTCAATCCTAACCTGGTGATGCCTTCACCATCAGAGCTGGTCTCAGTCACTTCCCATCATACCTTACAAACCTCCACATATCCCCAAGAAGCTTGCTGCTAAACTTGCCAATCCTAAGTTTAGATCAGACAACTTCACACCCATCACTCCCTTCAAAAAGAAGCCTCCACCTACCATGGACTTCTCTGACATCTTTCCACCTACTCCACCCTCAAGCCCAACTCCTGAAACCAATGAACCACCTCCAAAAACCACCCTACCTCCACTCACCATAAGAGAACCTTCTTCCACCACCATCACCAAACCTACTGAAACTCAGCCTGGTCCCTCTTCATCATCTGCCAAAGGCAAAAGACCTATTGTGCAAGAATCTGCCAATGATTCTGATGAAGAAAAGAAGATGAGAAAGAGGAAGATGATGCATGCCAAAAACAAAAGAGATCAAAACAAAAGAAGGAAAGGACCACCCAGAAATAATAAGATCGTTGGGTGGACGGTAAATGAAGATAATTTTGACTTTTCCTTCAAATTGGCAAATGGTACAACTCAGGTGATAAATGCTCACAAGGCCACTACATTTCTCAGTGCAATGCAAATGACTGACATCATCCTAAAACTCAGAGAAGTTATGAATCCTTCAAGGGCAGAGCACATGTTAAGGCTTATCGTTGAACCAACTGTGCTGGAATGTGGAATGCTCTATCGAAGTAATTTAGATGATGATTCAGCAGGAGAAGAAGAAGAAGAGCCTACCAGTGAGATCAAATTTATCATCTGGGAAGAAGAAGAGAAGCTCTTCTATGTTCATAGAGCTGATGGCACCTTTACAATCCATGAGTCCATTTCTGTTCAAGAAGAATGGAACGAAACGGACTGGGATTCAATCAAACATGTAAAGGTGACCAAAACAAACATCAAAGAGCTTTCTCAAAACCTTGATGCCAGCATCGGATCTTCTAACAAGTAGGTTGTGGAGAAGAAAATTTTTGGGTACAAGTCAGTTTTGAAGATAAACATTGAAGACAATGAATAATTTGACAGCATCAGCTTAGGGGGAGATTGTAAGGAAAAATAGAGCTTGGAAGATTTCCGGCTGAAATGCCAATTTTACTAGTTCCGGTTGAAGTTGAAGTTGAAGCGGAATTCATACTTCAAGCGGAACAGGCAGTTCAAGCGGAAAGAAGCAGTTTTGTTTTTTAGCGAATATTCCGGGTGAACTCGTTTATCCACCAGATAAAGAGTTCAACCTGACTTTTCCTGAGAAGTCTTTTCATAAGTCCAATCCTGCAAAAGCTTCTCGTATGCTTCTAAATCTGATTCAAGCCGCTCTCCTAAAGTAGATTGTTGCTGCCAACACGCAAGTCATTCCGATTGTCGATGTTTATTCTTTTGGTAGTTTATATTTGACTTTTATGTTTACGGTCTAGATTAGATCGCATGAGATCAATGGCTGTCATTGATCTCATCAGCACTATATATAGCATGTAATCTCTTAGTTTACCAAGATGTTCATCACTTGTAATAGTGTAGCTTTGAGTTAATGCAAATAGTGCCGAATATTCGATATATCGTTGTTTTACTATTCTGCAAATCAAGCATTTACATTATACAAGAACTTAATATCGCTTAAGTAAAGTGAAATATAACTTTAATTCCGCAGGGTTATATTTGCAAGTAAAGGGCTTAGTTTTGATTACAACAGAAGATGCTTATTTATTTTGCTACGAGTTGCAAAAGTCTAGGGGGAGAAGATGTGATGATTTGATGAGACTTTTGGCAATGGGTTTAGCAAAAGAAAGCAAAGTGAATTTTAATCTTCGAAGCGTCCTCAAGCCGTAACAGTTGTGTCAATGCCATTATGGTAAAAATCGAAGGCAAGATTATTAGCACAAAAAGAAGTGGTTTATCTTCGTGCAAAGCATTGGTTTGGTATTCGGCCAAGTATTTCAAGATGGTTGAATTGTGGATTTAATTCTCGAGTTTTTCATAGATCCTTTATATTGTTTACTTTCAACAATATTGGTACCTTGAGTTATGACTTAGTCCTCAAGTAGCTTGACATTGTGTTGAAGTTTGTAAACACCCTATACATTTACAGCCTATGGGTTGAGGCTAGAAGAATGTTTATTGTAGGGGGAGCTTCACAAAGGAGAATTGAAGAATAAAAGATTTGAAACTACATGAAGATTTTCTTGAAGCCAAGTTGCAAGAATACAAGAATCAATGTCACAAGTGTTGAGTATACCATCTACCAAATAGGGGGAGATTGTTGGGAATCGAGATACCGAGCCAACAAGATTTGGATAGATGTGGTTAATACTCAACGGCCACTTAACGTCTACCGTCCCGACAACACGGTGAAGAACATGACAACTCAAGACACAAGACTCAACTAAAGAAGATGGCTCTAGTGAATATTATTTATTGTTTAAATATTGTCACTAGTTGGTAGTTTTACTATTATGCCCTTAGTGAGTTTGTAGTATATATAGCAAGTCTTTCTCATGTGAAAGACTTGATGATGAGTGTATGTTTGAGAGAGAGTTAGTCATGGTTCTTTGAAGCTTGTCGAGGGTTCATGAACTCACCTAGTAAGTTCATGATACCCGGGAATGCGTGGGGTAGGTAAAATGTAATCTTTTGATTATCTTTAGTTATCTATCGTTCCACCTTGTTTATCTATCTATCTTGTTCTTCATCTATCATGTTTATACTAGCTTTGCTCATCATCATCATCACATCTCAAACACCATCGTGTTCATATCCGGGTGTTCATTTGTTTCTACAAAAACGAGTTACACAAAGACTCGATCTGCTTCCGCAACCAAGGTATTTGCCCACCACCTCGGTTTTTCACCACCAGAGTTAGAGTCGAGAATTTGGCGGGTCTGCGGGTGCAAACCATTGTAGAAGATTGAGATCTGTTACGAGATTACGAGACCATGATGAGGGCGCTTCCTTAAGACTTCTTTAAAGTGTTCCCACATGTCATACATAGATTCTCCGTCTTCTTGAGTGTATGAGTTGATTTCTGTCAGGAGCTTGGTTGTCTTGGTAGGAGGGAAGTACTTGTAAAGAAACTTCTGAACGAGCTCTTCCCAAGTGCTGATAGAACCATTAGGCAGAGCGTTCAGCCATGTTTTTGCACAGTTCTTGAGTGAGAAAGGAAACATACGAAGTCTAACGGCATCATCAGAGGCTCCGTTGGACTTGAATATTTCACAAACTTCTAGGAAGTTTGTGATATGAGAATGAGGGTCTTCATCGGGCAAATTGTGAAATGTAGCAGAATTTTAGAGCATCTGCACCAACTGGGGTCGAATCTCAAAGTTGTTAGATTCAACACCAGGAGGGGTGATAGCTACACCAAAACTGACTGCATTTAGTCTTAAGTAGTCAATGACGGTCCGCTCTTGAGCCATTGGGATAGGCTTCTTGATGACTTCAACAACAGTTTTAGAATAAGATCGGAGTCTGCTGTGTAGAAATCTTTCTGGTTCAAGGAGTGGTTCAATTAAGCCTTGTGGTTGTATTTTCATACACTGTTTGAAAACAGAAAGATAAAAAAGAATCAGTAGTAACCAAAGTAAGATAGTACAGAAAAACAAAAATCAGTCTAAGTGGTGTGTGATCAGGACATTACCTAGTGCTGATGTACATTCTATAAAAAGAAAATGAAAGTTTTAAAATTTAAAAAATCACCAAGTGGTTAAATTCAAAATTTTAAAGAAAAAAATTTGAAGAAAAACTATGATATATATATATACATAGATTAGGCCATCAACTCAGATTTTTCTCAAAATCCTCGTTTTGTGTCCCGGTAACGGCGCCAAAAAGCTTGGTGTGGCTGTGTTGTATATAAAATGTATCGTTATTTTGTGACACATTTTATCAGTTAAGCTTTTAAATTTATAAACATGATTTACTTAAACTACTACTATTTCACCACGTGAACGGGCAAGTGCACCAATCGTGGGCAGTATAGTAGTGGTAAGTTGAATCGGGATCGTTCAAAGACACAATTAAAAAGGAGGGCTCTTGGTACTTCACCGTTGCTAACATCTAACCTGATCAATCTTCAAGTGAAAATATGTAAAATAACTTTAACTAAGAATATTTACACTAAAAAGTCATGTCTTGGTCAACTCGGTCGCAGATAATATCATTTGGGAGACTAATCAGTGGTGATGTTGGTAACCCGTAAATTATACCTTTCCCGTAAGATTACTTACCAACAGGCATCAAGACCGCCTCTTAGCCTCAAATCAAGCATAACTACTCTCCCGGGCGATCGTCTACGGGGCGTACGAACCCCGGGGAACTGTGCTGTTGGCAAACAAATATAGTGAAGCTAATGTCACTTAGTTACGGGGTTTCTAAACCGGCCGACTTACCGTACTCGATACGCCATCATGAACCAGCAAGGGAACAACCCTGCGTCCCGGATTATTTCATTATAAAAATTAAATTTTTAGGGACTAAAGTCCGTTTCTTCCATGCACCGCTCTCGCGCATGCACGTCCGGCGTAACCAGAGCCAAGTTCACAAACACGTACCATCTTGGCTTCTGTGAAGTGACAAAATATTACCAACCTCCATTCCCAACCAAATACTTTCAGCCCGCACTTGCGTGGTCAGCCGAGTTTGCTAACATAGACATAAGGACCTCGAACGTATCATGTAGCATGGGGCACGAGCCACCTTTCGGATCATGCATCGTCCCCTGACCGAGTGTCACAAGTCCGTCCTTTGGGATTTTGACTCCCCAAATAGTCTGTGATACGTAGAGCACGTTTGGTTCAGAAAATCAGTAATAAACTTTCAATAAAAAGATTTTTATAAAGTCATTAGTTCACCATAAAGCAAGTTTACAAAAAACAGTTTACCAACCCACCAAATATCCGTTTATTCCCAAATGAGTGTAAGAATTTGACTAACACTTGTAAGATTGAGGCTAACAAGTGTTAGTCTTAAGATTTGCTTAATGGATAATGAAAGATTCATAGATGTAAAACTACTATACGATCTTACTACTGCATGATTAGGTAAACGGATAAGCAACGAGAAGTAAATAAAGCTTCGCTTTATTGATTCACAAAGAGGATAACACAAAGTCTAGAGAGAGAGAGAGTTACACACACTTAGGAGTAGAGAATGACAGAAGTTCTATATAGCTCTCTCTCTAACAAACTATTTATAGTAGTCACATACTAACTGGCGGACCACCAGCGTACCATTTGGTACGCCCGTACCAAATAAGCTGCGGACCATTTGGTACGCCGACATTAGTATGTTACCACTAAGACTCACAAAGATGCTCTAGATAAGATACAATACACGAGACACACGTTAGCATAGGGATATGCTCTAACAAACCCCCCTTAACGTGTAGTGTATCTAGCTATCTATCTATCTAACAAAATTTCAATCTTTTATCTTCAGCATCGTTGCGTCCGATCTTCAACTTGAAATCTTGTCAGAATTAGAGCTTGCATGGCTGGATCAATCTTGAACAGTCTTTGAACTTCAAGATCCACTTGTGAAAGATATAACAAACTCCCTCTTTCACCATGCTTGAGTCTTGTCACACAGATAACCTGCAATTTTAGAAGATAGAAACGCGACTTTTCTTTTCTTTTTGAAAATTAATTTAATCTTGGCGCAAAACTTCTCTTCGAGAATCCAATATATAAATTTGAATTTTAATTTGGTAACATCGTATCGATTGGTCGAAAACAAATAAGAAACAAAATCTTTTGAATTTTTGAAATTTTAATATCAAAACACACCGAAAATCTTTTTGAAATTTTTCAGATATAAACCATAAATGCTATACAGAAACGAAATGCTGAATCACACACTATTTTTGTCTTTTGTGAGAAAGTTCACAACTTGGGATCATATTGGTCATAACATGCTGAACTACACTTCAATTTCAATTACTTCAGCATATAAGTCATGTCGATTACTGGTATAATTTGTCCATTATAAACTCAGGCACAATCATACTCATATCATCTGGATATGTTATTATATTGGTTAAGTTTGCTTTGACCAGTGTACCCCACACTATCAGACATACTCACATATGTTTTTGCTTTTATATCACACTTTGTGATTCCATTTGTGATTTAATCACATAATGATTGTATTCATGAATCAGTCAAGCATTTGTATTTAATGTATATCACATTTGAATACTTTCTGATATAATGCTGAGCCTACCAAGTACATCGAACAATGATCTTATGGATTTTTCATCTAATTTATCCACGAGTCAGACACGTAAGCCAATGTACCATCATTTCCCAATTATGTTGGATACAATTTCTCATTTTTCAATGTTTTTGTATTTTCTGTTTTTCAATGGTTTTGTATTTTTCCATTTTTCTCCCCCTTAAAATGAAAACTCTATTTTTGGATTTTCATTTTAACAAAAACACAAAGACACTATTTTTGGGTTTTCAATTTTCTCCCCCTAAACTACATACGAAATGTAAAAGAAAGAAAATTGACCAATCGATACTGATACCTCTTCAGTTGAATCTTTCAGAAAAACTTTCAGGATGAAATATGGATCTTTCAATTTAAGTTAAGAAGGAGACTCCACTATCAGTAACTGCTAGAAGCTTGAACTTCACAATCACCAATAGGTCTTCTAGAAGAAACCTGCACACTAGTTTAAAAATTAGTATTCAAATGACCCGAAGCACACAGCTTCTGGTCGACCAGTGTCTTCCACAAAATCCGTTGCAGCATTGGTAACCAACTAAGGTCGCCACTGCATTTTTTCTTTTTCATGTTTAACTGAGTCATCATCACGTGATGAACCACCAACACTCGAATCAAATTTGAAAAAATTGTTTCATTTTAGATTTTGATTTGAATGGTGTTGACTCCGTAAAAATTCTGCCTGATTCATCGATAATGGTGGCAGATTTGTTTAAAAATGATCTTGTTATCATTTCAGGACAATCCTTTGCCATGTGTCCCTTCCGGCGACACTAATAGCACAAACGATAAGATTGTTTAGAATGTGGTTTGTCCTGAACTGGATGACATCTATCATCAGATTCAAAACTATCAGAAATATCATCAAAAACTTGAAATCGGTTAGAATGTACCCATTTGATGTAGGACTTCGAGGTGTGGAATTTGATCTAAATGAAGAAGATTCTTTCAGAGAACTTGTCGATGAATCTTTCTTCTTTTGTGTTCCTCCGAATCCTTTCTTGATAGTAGAAATGAATACCTGTGCCAAATGATAGATTTGTTCAAGATTTGTATCTTGCTTCGCCTTTTGAGGCTTCTTTGGCATGTTCTTCTTATCTTTCTGCTCAAATCTCTGATTGTTATTACCCAAACCTGATCGTTTATAACCGGGCAAATTTGATAAATCCACTTGAGACTTAGAAGAACCAGCTTGAGCAACTTCGGTAAATTTAGCTTTAATACCCTTCAAATTGTTAGCTTGAACAAGCTCAGCAGCCAACTTTTCTTCAGACCCTATCATCTCATCTGTCTCCACTTGCTTGGTTGAAAACTTCGATTCCTTCTTCTCCGATTTCTCAGATACAAATTCAGTGTAATCTCCAGTTATGTCAGAAGAATGAATATCAGCCAGAGCATCAGATGAGATAACTGGATGTGGAACTTGATTATACTCTTCGCTTCCAAAAACTTTCTTGAAATTTTCATCTTTGCACAAGTAGCTTGTGAAAGAATGTGAATTCTTCAAATTATTCAATTGTCGCTTCAAATCCAAAACTTCAACATTTAAATCAGAAATTTTCTTTTGAGCTTCACCCAATGCTTTTTCTGATTCAATCAATTGCTCCGAAGCTCTATTGGATAAAAATTTCTCTTGTCTCATCTGATCATGTGCATCATAGACTTCTTGAGTAATTTTCTTCACCCTTTCCTCATGAATCTCAATATTTCTTTTCAACAACTTGTTGTCATGTGTCAAAGTTGTGACTTTATCGAGTAATATTGAATGTTCCATTTGACGATCATTTTCCTTAGCAATAACTTCATCAAACTCTTCCTTGAGGTCATCATAAACTTGCTTCAACGATTCTACTCTTGCAGTTGATTTCTTAAAAAATTATCAAAATCACCAATCGCATCTTTTGTTTCACTTTCCCATTTCTCAACATTTTTGACCAACTCTTCATTCTCAATTCGCAACTTCAAAATTTGTCTATTATCTGAACTGACCATTACGTCCAATTTTGTTTGAAGCTCAATAAACTCTTCCATCAAAGCATTCTTTTCTTTAACTAAATTCTCATTTACTATGAGAATCTCATCATAATCTTCAAACTTCTTCTTGAGACTTTCTAATTCTTCTTCCTTCTTCTCATTTGCAACAATCAATTTTTCTTTTTCAGAAATCAATTCTCGAATCTTTCTTTCTTTTTGAGCACAAAATTCACATGTTGACTCATACCCACTAACTTCAGATTCACTTGTTTCAGATTTACTAGTCTCAGATGCATATCCACTCGATTCAACCTCAATATTTACCATTAATGCATAATTGTCTGAAGGGCGGACTATAAAAGCAGATTCAACTGGAAAGTCTTTAGCCCAATCATAACCTTCATCAGTTTGAGATATCATAGCTTTAACTTCTTTATCTTGAACATTCATATCAAAAGTACCCTTATCAGATGACATGTTAGGACAATCCCGAGCAAAATGTCCATGTTTGGCACATTTAAAACATTGAATCGTTCGTCTATTCAAACCAAGTGTTTCTCCTTGAAGAAGAGATGTCTTACCATGTTTCTTCATAAATCTCCTTCCTCTCTCCACTACCATAGCAAATTGCCATTCCAGATCACGTTTATTCAATTGATCATCATCCAGATGATTTAAATCCTTGCCAAACAATCTAGATTGACCAATTTGACTAAATATAGATCCAGACGAAGAAGATATGAAAGCAGATAACAATGCAACTAGATCTTCGGTTGCTTGATTAGAAGTAGACTTGCTTGATGATTTATCAGGAATACTAAAACTGCAGCCTGAAGAATAACCTGTATTTTCTGACTTTCCAGCAAGAAATGCAGTTAATGGTGGATTAACACTTGAAGTAGAATGTGACTTTGCTTTGGCATGCATGGTAGCAGAATTTTCTCCAAAGTATACTTCAGGATTCTGAACAGACGGAGTTGTGGACTTTTTCACAAGCAGTTCCATTTCACGAGCTTGTAATTTGCTTATCAATTGATTAAATGTCCAACTTGAATAGTTTGGATCATTAGTCAACATCATAACAAAATTCTCCCATTTTTCAGGTAGAGCTTCTAAAAACTTCTCCTTCAACTCAACACTTTCTTTCTTGACACCTACAACTTCAAGTTCATTGATTAAATGTGAAAACCTTGCAATAAAATCTTTGATGTTTTCATTATCACAATGTCCAAAATTATCAAATTCTTTCTTTAAAACCTTCTTCCAAGTCTTCTTGTATTGCTCATTACCCTCACATCTTTCAGCTATAGCATCCCACAATTCTTTACAAGTTGTGTAATTCTTAAACTGATGCATCAAGTCTTTAGGTAAAGCCATTGTAAGAAAGCTATATGTTTTCTTCTCTCGGGCAAAGAATTTCTTTTCATCAACATCATAATCACTTATCATCTTTGGCTTTCTCAGGCTTATCATCGGATACTCATATTCTTTTTCAATCGGGATCCAAGAATCAACATCTTGAGAAAATATGTATGACTCAAAACGTCTCTTCCAATTGTGATAATCTTCTAATTGTAACAACTTAGGAACCTTCTGAGTTGTTCCTATCTCATTATCATAGTTCATCATTGCTTGTATCGATGTTTGAGCAGCTGAAAATGCGTGAAAATTACTCATTTTGAAGTAAAAAAAATGACCGTCAAAACTTCGAACTCAAAAACGAAGGTCTTCCAAGCGGATTTTGGGGGTCAAACCGGAGGGTACTGACCAAACGGTTTGCAAGTTATGTCAGTTTTAGTGAAAACGTGTTTTCTGTCAACGGACCAACCTATTCTCAGCGGACTAGTTCCGGACCAAATAAACTCAGCGGACCAGAAACGGACCAAATTATCTCAGCGGATCAGAATTGTATCTGCGGACCAGACACGGACCAGGTATCTCCTGCGGACCAAATTTGGTACGGCGGACCAAATGGTACAGCGGACCAAATGGTACGGTGGACCAGACAATAACCGCCACGGACCAACTTTGAAGATTGCCTTCCGGACCAGTTTCAGCGGACCAGAATTCTGATGAAGATTAACGTGCGGACCACCGGCGGACCAATGGCGGACCAAAATTTCTTTGGGCGGACCACCCAGAAATTGACTGATTTTCGTGAATTTTGATGTTTTCGACCGGAATTTGCTTCAGAAAGGTGCGAAAACACTTCAGAAACACTCAGAAATCATTTTCCATCGTTGAAACACTCAGAATAGCGGAAATTTGATGAACTGTATAAAATCCAAGCTTTCTCACTCTAGAATTCGAAAAATTTACCAAAATCACAGTAGTAGAGCAACCAATTGCTCTGATACCACTTGTAAAACCACTGTACGATCTTACTACTTCATGATTAGGTAAATGGATAAGCAACGAGAAGTAAATAAAGCTTCGCCTAATTTATTCGCAAAGAGGATAACACAAAGTCTAGAGAGAGAAAGAGAGTTACACACTTAGTTACACACACTTAGGAGTAGAGTGACAGAAGTTCTATATAGCTCTCTCTCTAACAAACTATTTATAGTAGTCACACACTAACTGGCGGACCACCAGCGTACCATTTGGTATGCCCGTACCAAATAAGCTGCGGACCATTTGGTACGCCGGTATCAGTATGTTACCACTAAGACTCACAAAGATGCTCTAGATAAGATACAATACACGAGACACACGTTAGCATAGGGATATGCTCTAACAATAGACAAATAACAGTTCATTATCACCATAAGTTGAAGTTCTTATAATCTTTGACGAGTAGACCAAGAACACTAAAAAAAATGGCTTAAAACCAAAAAGATGATAAACTAGTGGAAGAAAGGGAGATGAATTGAGCATGTTGCATTTGAAGAGTTGCCCTTTATATAAACCAGCCGAGAATGGCACGGGCCATGCTAAACTAGGCACAGGCTGTGTCGAGTCAGTGGGCATGGGTCGTGTCATCAGTGGGATGGGGCGTGTATAGTCAGACCTACGATCTCCAAATCTTCGAGCATCAGGGGCACGGGGCGTGCTAGATTTGGCACGAGTCGTGTGGTGCATAATCGATTCAGAAGCATGATCTGTGTCTCTGCTGGTGTTGTTGGATCAAGCTGGCTTGGGCACGGGGCGTACTAGGTGGGGCCCGGAGCCGTGCTAAACTCAAAATCTTTACTTTTTTCGGTTTTTCTTGCATTTTCCGTTCCTTTTGTGATTTTGGGTTAGTAAGACCTAAAAAACTACAAAGAAAACAAAAACACTGTTTCTTTGCAATAGTTGGTCATATTTTACCCAATACGCGAAGGATATTTGCCTAGAAAATATGTATAGTTTAAGTTACATTAGTTGTTAAACAAGAAAGTGAGTGGTTTTGATCAAATTATTGCATAGGGTAATACTTGAGTGTTATGATTGGTCATATTATAAATTACCAATCTAAATAATCAAGTAAATTATAGGTGAAAGAGGTGGGAGCTCAAGCCATCAAGAAATGCACAATTGGAAGCTAAAAGGTAACATTTAAGTGTTTTCAGTTTTGTTACAAAGTATGCGTATGGTATAGTTATTCACTAGAAAGGGTAATTATCTATAATGAAATTAAAGTAGTTCATAAAATTGTTTTTTTATGGTAAAGAGTGATAATATGTGGTGGTATAGTTTGACCCGAATGGGTTGGTTAAACAAAGGAATGGTGAAACAAGTAGGCATCTTCGGGTAAGATGTTATGTATGGGGCTTATGACCCAATTAACCATTTGGAGTAAGATAGTTATAAATATGAGGTTGGCCACAACCTCAAGTAATATGTATAAAAAGAATGTTTTGAAGGACACGTTTGGGTAAGATGAATAAATCAAAGTATATGATTATAAAAAATGGTATATGACCCATTTGGGTTAATAGTATGTTCTGAAAACCGATTTGGGTAAGATGGATAGATCAAAGCATGCATGAGTTATAAGGAATGTTATGATACGTTTGGGTTAAGAGGTATGAGTCAAAGTATGTTATAATTAGTATGTTATAAGTATCCGTTTGGCTAAGATGGATAAACCAAAATATGTTTATGTAAAGTTTTGTTTTATGAGCCGGTTGGGTTAAAATGGGTAACATCAAAGTGTGCTTACCTATAGTATGTTTTATGACCCGTTTTAGGTAAATATGAGTAACCTTAAGTGTGTTCTAATTTGTTACATGTATGAAGACTGTTACTTGCACCATACAAGAAATAGACTTGATAAGTAAGAATGCAAGCAGATTCAAGTGTGATAATATTTCATTGATTCTCATCTTGAATGACCAAGGATATTAAAGTAGGTATGTGACCCATTTGGGGTAAGATAATAAAGAGTGTGGAATTATCAACTAAGAGCTTTCGAGTAAGTAGGGATTTATGCGTATACATAATTCAAGAGGCACCTATGGGTGAAAGTGTGACCTTTGACATAAGATGTTTATGTCAAAGGGAAGATGGTACATGTTAGAGGGAATTTCAAAGTACAAGGTGTTAGAGGAAAAGGTGTAGATGGTAAAACATGCGTGTTGTTTTCCTTTACTTACCTTGAGCATAATATATTTGTTGTGTAAAAGGTAATATACGTCGTTCCCAAGTGGAATAAAGGGGTCGAAAAGGTTAGTTAGCTACTGGTTTGAAGGAAGCGATGAGGCCTGTTCTTAAGGAGATTTCACCAAATTGAGCTTTTTAAGGGAAATATTGTGAATAGGGAAGTCGAAATTGAGCTTCTTAAGGAGATTTCACTAATCGAACGGAATTTCTTAAATGAATGTAGTCTAACAAGTTTAGTGAGTAACAGAAATGAAATTTTTTGGCCCGTATTTTTAAATAGCTAAATCAGTGTCATTAGCAGGAAGAGTGTTACAAGTTGGTATAAGAGCCATGGTTTGAGGGATTCAAGTGTCGTGGGGGAACTTGAACTCAAACGAAGTGCTCGTGGTATGAAAGGGTGTTCGGTTCCAAGCTTGATCGTGTGACCCGGTAAGTAGTTAAATTATTATTAATGATTTTATTAACATTATGACTAGATGATGCAATGTGATGACTGTTAATTGTGAATGAAATTTAACGAAGTTGATGTAAAATTATAGAATGAAGGGTCAACCATAAGGGTGGACCCGCGTGTGTAGATGGTAATAGGCCAAGTGGGACCGAGAAGTGAATGTGATTGACAAATTGAATGGGCTTCCTACTTTTAGGAAGAGTGTGTTGACGTGAAAGGGGGAGGGGGGATTCCAAATTGTGTGGATAATTAGGAATGATATATGAAGTGTGGTAAGAGTCTCAATTTGTTATTGCAAACGGAGTACTGTCATTCAAAATTTAACATGAAGGATGAATGAATATTTATGAAGTTATTAATCGATTGTATATATTTTCAATTTGTAATGTAAACTGAAGATAATCAACGTGGGGCCCTTACGGGGGCTATGATTGCCGAAGTTAAAAAGCTTGTGACTAATAAAGTTGAAGCCACAGTGGATGTTGCGGTAAGGATCCACGTGGGCAAGATGGAAACCACTGTAATGGAAGCATTAGAGAAAAAGTTGGAATCTTTGAAGAATGAATTAAGGGGGAGCTAAGTGGGGTGAAAGAGAAGGGCGTTGTATGTACAAAGATTTTATGTCGTGTAAACTACCTCTCTACACGAGTGATGAAAATCTGAGAGCTTGTTATCAGGTGATGTTTCCAACCTGGAAACTCCGGTCAGGAGCAAAGGATTGCTGGGACTTGATGGAGGCTGAAAAGGGAAAAGAAGTTATGAATGCGATGTTATGGGAGGAGTTCAAGAATTGTTTGCCAACCATCACAGTACTCAAGCAGAGGTAAACAAAGTGTAGGACGAGCTGATGTTGTTTCATCAAAAGGAGGGTCAACCGATTGGAGAGGTAATTGGATTTTTGTTGGATAGGATAAAGTTCTGCAAGGACTTGATTTGAACTGAGAAGCAGAAGATATACCATTCTAATAACATGCTACATGTTGATTATAGAGAGTTTTTTAATGCTTTAAAGTGTGTGACCCTCGAGGAGGTGATAAATGCTTATCGGGAAAGGGAGTTAGAATTAAAGAAACAGGCGGAGAGAGGAGAAAATAGAGGTGCAGGAAGTAGCTCCGCTCCAAAAAAAAACAAACAAAAAGGAATGAAACCCCCAAGAAGCAAGAGAGTAAAGGAAGTGGACCCCCTCAAAATTGCACACATTGTGGATGGGTACATAGGGGTGGGTGTTTTCTGAAGATGAAACAATGTTATGGGTATGGAAAGACGGGACATGGGAAAGCTCAATGCCCAAGTCCTTCCTGATTGTGTTATAACTATGGAAAATCTAGTCATAAAAAGAGTGAGTGCCCAAGCCTGAGTTTAGGGGCGGGCCATAGTGGAGGAAAGGTAGAGATTCCCAAGACGAGAGGGAGGCCCTACCATGTGGAAGAAGGAAAAGTGGATCCAAGAGTAGTTACAGGTATTTTCCTTGTTAACTCACTTTCTATATATGTGTTGTTTCACACGACCTCCTTGGTCATCCTTCATATGTTATTCACAAGTTATATGTGCCTTTAGAAGTTGAAATATCAGATAATAAGAGTGTTCTAGTTGTTAATGTATGGCGTACTTGTAAACTAACTATTGAAGATGAAGAGTATTTGATTAATTTAATTCTAATGATAAAGGGGGGGGGGGGTGGTTAAGGTGATTGTAGGAATGGATTGGTTATCGCGATACCAAGATAATGTGGTGTGCAACTGCAAGGTGATTCAAATAATATCACCTAGCGGGAAGCATGTGAACGTGCAAGAAGAAAGGAAGAATGAGCTATCGATGTGCTCGGTGGTGAAGTAAGGAAGTATATTAAACATGGGTGCCAAGCTTATCTGGCACATGTGGTGGATACAAAAACGAAGAGTAAGAAGATAGAAGAAGTACCAATTTTGCGAGAATTTCCAGACGTATTTCCGGAGGACCTACCCAGTATACCACCAGATAGGGAGGTGGAATTTTGCATTGATTTGGTGCCCGGAGCTAAACCAGTTCTAAGGCTCCATACCGATTGGCCCCTACTAAAATGCATGAGCTTATGAAGCAATTTCAGGAGCTACTTAACAAAGGGTTCATCCGTCCTAGTATGTCCGCGTGGTGTGCGCCGGTACTCTTTGTCAAGAAGAATGATTGTAGACTACTAAGAGTTCAATAAGATGACTATGAAGAATATGTACCCGCTTCCGAGAATTGACGACTTATTCGATCAACTTCAAGGTGCGAGCTGGTTTTCAATGATTGATTTAAGGTTGGGGTACACCAATTGAAAGTAAGAGAGGAGGATATACCGAAGACGGCGTTTCGGGCGTTTTATGAACATTATGAGTTTTCGGTAATGCGGTTCGGATTGACGAATGCACCCGCGACTTTCATGGATCTCATGAACTATGTGTGTAAACTCATGCTGGATCGGTCAGTTATTGTGTTTATCGGTGACATATTTATGTACTCGTGGAGTAGAGAGGATCATGTTCAACATCTTCGAGAAGTATTAGAAATGCTAAGGCGAGAAGGATTGTGTGCAAAGTTTTTGAAGTGTGCCTTCTGGCTACGAGAGGTACAGTTTTTGGGGCATGTGGTCAGTTTAGAGAGCATTTTGGTGGATCATTCGAAGGTAGAGGCGGTAGAAAAGTGGAGCACACCTAAGAACACGACAGAAACTCGGAGCTTCTTGGGATTAGCATGTTATTACACGAGGTTTTGAAAACTCATAGAGCGTCGGATCTAGTGATTTGTACACCGAATTTGGACCGAAAGATCACCGAAAACTAAGAACACGAAGAACACGAATTGTGTAAATAAAACTCGATTTATAGCATAGATTTGATCCAGATTACATATGATTTACTCAAGAACGAACTAGAATCTGAAAATCAAGAGCAAAAATTCCTCCCGGCGAATGCGAATTGCTCTAAAAAAAACGGTTATCAGAAGTCACTGCTCCGAACTTCAAAACCTATATATATATGCACATAAGTTCGGAGCCTCCGATTCCCCTCCGAACTTACAATATATAATAAAGTTTCACTTTGTTGGATCTCCCCCTCAACTTAGTCTAAATGACACTTTATACCCTCTGAACTTATGACTAATGATTATAATCAACACAACTAACGAAACTAATCTTAATACATCACACGTCACACAGTTTATGCACTAACAAACTCCCCCTTGACGTGTGTTGTATCTGATCTTCAAACTTTGAATCCGTTGTCAGTTGTTGTAGGGTTTGCATGACAGGAACACAACTTGTGTCAACTGAACCATTACCGAAAGTGATAAACTCTTTGACAGCTTCACAACCATGCTTGAAATCCATTCTTAAATCTGAATCTGGGAAATTTCTTCTTTTTAACCTGCAAGCTTCAGAAGACAAAAGTGCAGTTTTTCTTTTCCAAACATAACTTTAATCTTGGAAGCAATCCTTCTCCTTTGGAGAAACCAAGACATTTAGTTTTTGAAAATTTGTTGTATCCCGTGTCGATCAGATCAAAAACAAAGAAGAAAGAAAATCTTTTTGGATTTTACAAAGTTTATATCAAAACACACTGAAAATCTTTTTGATTTTTCAAATACCGAAACATAAATGCAATATAGAATTAAACTCTATTTTTGTTTTTGGTGAGAAAGATCACAACATGAGATCATATCAGACATAACGCATCGTACACACTGCAATTTCAAAGTACTAAGCATGCAAGCCAAGCTGACTGAGAATAGAACCATTTGGTTTATTTCAGCTAAAGCAGGTCATTGTCTATAGCTTTCTGATATGAAATTAAGTGTATTTATCGAGCATTGATAACATGGTACCCACACAATCAGGAATACTGGCAAACTACTTATTTCATATTTTTGTATTTTTCTTTTATTCATGCCAAGTTACTCGGAGCAGATTTCTCATACTGATATTGTAAACTTGCTTATAGAGAATCAAATGCCGCAGAGATATCAAGTTCATGGTGTTTCTTGCAAAAAGAAAGCAGAACCCTAAACAAACAACAATCAGGTCGGCCGGTAGGCACGCAGAGAAAGTCCGATTGTTTAGGAAAATAAGAAATGTAAAATAAAGCAGAAGTTGTATAATCCAACAACAATCAGGTCGGTACTCACGTACACACAGAGAAAGTCCGATGGATTATACGAAACACCAAAGAAAATAAAGCAGAACGTCAAACGAACAACGATCAGGTCGATCTTTCGATACGCAGAGAAAGTCTGATCGTTTGACAAAATAAAGAAAATCAAACAAGTTGAAATTTTTCAAAATAAAGCAAGCGTACACCAGAACATCTCTTTAATTAGTTTTTGGTATTTTCTCATTTTATTTTGCCAGATATGCACAGTACCCATCATGATTTGTAACCACAATTATCAAGCAAGCATTATCTTTATATCATACTCGCATATATTAGACTACTCAGCACATTCAATCAAGTCAAGCAAGTACCTACAGCCTTTCTTTCTACTTTATTCATGGCAGATAACGTATGCTGATGTACCATCATTTCTCATATGGTTGGATCAATTTCTCTTTTTGATATTTTTCATTTTTTTTAATTTTTCATTTTTTTTTAGGAAACAAACATCACACTATTTTTGTGTTTTTCAAATATTCTCCCCCTAAAATTCAACAAACTCTATTTTTGAATTTTCCAAAATTTCTCCCCCTAAAGATACGAAAGAAAGTAAAAGGAAAGAAAATAAAATTGATCGACCAACACGGATACCACGCATTTTTAGATTTTGAAAAGAAAAAAAAAATCATTTTTCTCAAAAATGTTTGTGAAATATCAACTCTGTGAAGCGCTAACTTAAGCAAAATACTCCACTATCAGCAACTTTGCAATCACTAATAGGGCTTCTTGAAGTACCTGCACACAACCTCAAACAATTTTTAGTTAAATACGGGAACCCAAACCGGCTTGGGTCGTCCCGTATCCTCAACAAAATCGTTTCCCACCGAGGTTGCCATTTTCTGTTTCCAATAACGAAATGGTTTAGACGATTTCGCCCGATGCTGTTGGTACATGAAATGTGCGTCGTGTGAAGTATCAAATGAAGACTAAGTTCAAGTCAATATAGGGTTGGCCGAACTAGGTCCGAACCTGAAGTTCGGACCGGCCGAACCTGAGGTTCGGAGGGAGTTCGGCCGATCGGGTATATATAGTTGTTTGGTCTTTGTGTTGAGGAGTTCTGAGCATGCGAGATCTCTTAAGTGTGTGTTTCTGAGTGTGTATTCTCTGTGTCTGATTCTAAGTGTTTACTGATTGTAATTGTTCTCGTTTGATCAATAAAACAATCGGTTAATTACGTTTCGATGTCCGAATAGCTAGATCGAGTAGACGATCCAATGCTCACGCATTTTCAAGTGGTATCAGAGCTTTCTGGTTCACTCTACTGATCTGTGGTTGCTATTTTCGGATTATAGAACGTTTTTAAAGTTTTCTCGAGTTTCGTTACGTGTTTTCAATCATTTCTGACGTGTGTTTTGTGCAAAAATTGTTCCTAAACCGTTTTCTATCGAATTTCCTGAGCCACCATATCGAGTTTCGTCAAAATCAGTTCGTTTTTGCGAGTTTTCGAAAAATGTTTTCGAAGTTCGGAGGTAACTGGGCAAGCTCGGAGTAACCGCTCCGAACTCGAGGTTCGGAGGGAGCTCGGAGAAGTTCGGCGATAGTTCGGTGATAGATCGGTCTAGATCGGAGTCTTTGTAGGTTCGGAGTTCGTTCGGTGAGAGTTCGGACAAGGATCGGAGAATCTTCGGGGTTTTTGAGGTTCGGTGAGAGATCGGAGGTGTTTGGTGAAGTTCGGACTAGTTCGGAGGAAGCTCGGAGGGTTCAGCAGGTTCGGAGAAGTTCGGTCAGATCAGGATTATTTTTCAAATTTTCAACGATGTCGGAATTTCAAGCTTTTGCCTCAATGCAAAGTGCTATGCAGACCATGATGAATTATGACAATGAAATCGGAACAAGTCAGAAAGTTCCCAAATTGTTGAAATTAGAAGATTATCAGAATTGGAAGAAACGATTTTCAGCATATATCAGCACAAATAATATTGACCTATGGATTCCAATTAGAAAATTGTATGAAAAACCAAAAGAAGATGGAGAGTCTAAGGAAATTGAAGATTTTGATGCTGCTGAAAGAAAAAGTTATGAACTTGAACAAAAAGCTTATGGTTATCTTACCATGGCTTTACCTACTGAACTGTTACATCAATTCAGCACGTGTAAGAAGTCAAAGCAGTTATGGGATGCTTTATCAGCAAGGTGTGAAGGAAATGATCAGTATAAGAAAAGTCGGAAGAAGGTTTTGAGTAAGGAATTTGATAATTTCCAGCATTATGAGAATGAAAATATAACAGCTCTTGTCTCAAGGTTATCTCATCTGATTAGTGAATTGAAGATTGTGGGAATTGAGAAAACTGATGAAGAGTTAAAGGAAAAGATTATGGAAGCATTACCAGACAAATGGGAAAATTATGTTTTGCTTATCACTCATGATAAAGAATACTCAACGTTGACATTTCATGAGCTTACTGGAAAGCTTCATGCTCGTGAAATGGAAATGTTAAATTCAAAGAAATCAACTGCTACCTTGCAACATCCTGAGTTGTATCATGGTGAAAATTCAGCAAGCATGAATGCTAAAGCTAAACCAAATTTGAATTCTGCACCAAGTGTTGCTTTTCTAGCTGGAGCTTCAGGAAATTCTGATAATAATTCTTCAAGAGGTTGCCATTTCACAATTCCGAATATTTCAACTCAAAGTGCTTTCTCGGCTGAATCAACGGAAGATTGTGCCAAAATGATTTCTGCATTGATTTCATCATCGTTTGGTTTGATTCTCAAAAATGTTGCTGATGCAAAGTTAACCAGTGAAGATCTTGATGAACTTGATGATGATCAATTGACTGAATTGGATGTTTCGTGGCAATATGCTATGTTATGTCAACGGTCAAAGAGATTTTTCAAGAAACATGGAAGACGTATTTCTGGTGATAAATTGGGTTTCGACAAGTCAAAATTAACATGTTATAAATGTCAACAGCTTGGACATTTTGCCAAAGAATGTCAACAGAAATCTGCTCCTCCACAATCATCCAAACCTGGTTTTACTCAACCATCTACAAGTAACACAGGCAAGACAACAGCTTTGACTGTTCAAAAAGATGGTGCTATTGATTGGGGTAAACAATTTGGATATGATTCATCAGCCTTCATAGTTACTCATGATTTACAAGAAGATTATTGTTCGGATACTAGTTCTGATACTAGTTCAATTCCAAGTTCTTATGAATCTGCTGAAAACTTGGAAAGTCTGATGAAGGAAAATGCTTTGTTGATGAAGAAGGTTCAACATTTGTCTGAGACATTTGATGTGATTAATTCAGAATTGAAGATTTCTAAAGAACATGAAACAGAGTTGTTTTTGAAGAATGAAGGTTTGGTTACTGAAATCAAAATGTTGAATGACGTTATAGATGTTTTGAAGCAAGATAAGAAGAATGTTGAAACTTCAAAAGTTGAAATTTGTGAAGAAAAGGATGAATTGATGCAAGAAGTGAAGAAATGGAAGGAGGAGGCAGAAGATGCAGCAAATGATTTTCAAAATTTGTTTGATAAATCCAAAATTAAGCTTGATTTGCTTACTAAGAATATTGAAACATCTGATGCTAAAATCAAAGCATATCAAGTTGATATGGAAAGGTTATTAGATGATAAGCGGGAGTTGGCTAGAGTTAACAAGGTTCAAACTGCAAATCTGGAAATTCAAAAGAGAAATGAGGATAAACTGAAGAAGGAGTTACATGAAGGTCTTGACAATCTTCGTTTGCAAAAGTTTGAAACTCACAAAGTTACTAAGCGTTTGATTGCTAAAGAAAAGGAATTTGCAGAAGCTCAACAGCAAATTTCTGATCTCAAAATTCAAGTTCTTGATGCTAAAAGATTGCTCAACAATGTTTCTAATTCTCAGGTTTTTACAAGCTTCTTAGCAAATGATGCAAATTTTGAAAGAATGTTTGATAAAACTGCATCACCCCCTGCTCATATCATGGAAGCTGTCAAAGACGTGAAGGAACAGGTTGATGATTTTGGTTATTCAAAGATATCAGTTTCTACTTCTGAAGAAGCAAAGGTTGTCAAGAAAAAGAAAACCAAGAAGAACAAGAAAAAGGTCGTGCAATCTGATATTTCTCCAGCACCAAAGTTTGTGTCAGGATCAGGATTGTCGTCTGCTGAAAATGAGAAATCGGCTACTTCAAGTGACAAGAGTCAGTTTCCACCTGAAATTGATGAGTCAATTTTCTATGATCAAAAGAAACTTCCTGATGTGAAAGCTGAATTCACAAGATTAGCCAAGAATGGTCATTTTACATCGGAGGTGAAAGGATCTGGTAAACAAGTTGGTCTGGGATTTCATGAAAAGACGGTTCGAGTTGAGAAGGTTCCAGCATCTGCAGCACAGAGTTTGAAGAAACTTAAAATGAAGCAAGTAAAGAAGAATGTCTTTAAAGCAGACAAGGTTCAAGCCGAGCGTTTTTATAAACTCAAGGGTTCTGATCAATTGTTTTCTGACAAAGAATTTCCTCTTCATTGCGTTGATGCTCGGAAGATTTCAGAAGTTTTTGTGAAAGCTGATATTTCTTCTGCAAGTTCTCAATCTCGTAGCCCAACTTCTAAATGGGTGCATGATCATCATCATCAGGTATGTGATTCTATTTCTGATCATGTTAGAGATATTCATGTGTGTTCGTCACAGGTACATCAAAAGTGGGACAAATCCACACGTTTATGTTATGTTTGCCGTCACAGAGGGCACATGGCAAAAGATTGTCCACTTTCTGCTGACTCGAAGTCAAGGTTTCACAAGAAACCAGTTTTTGGTAAATCTGCCAATACTAAGTTCTTCGATGAACAAGGCAGAGTTTTTGATGAAGTTGAGCCTACATTTTATCATAAACAAAAACGTTTTGTTCCTATGTTTTCAAAAGCTTATAATGTAGGTTCATCATCACAATCACCTGTGACTGCCTCGTCAAAAACTGAATTACCAAAACAACAAGAATGGAAACCTAAGGTGGTTTCAAAGCAAAATCAGGACACTGGTCGACCAGAAGCGATTCGCTTCGGGTCATTTGTGAACTAATCAGTTTGTCCAGTATGCAGGTATTTCTAGAAGACCTATCGACGATTGCAAAGTTGTTGATGGAGGAGTATTCTGCTTAATTTACATTTCATGCTATATCTTTCTAACGTGCAAA
The DNA here is from genome assembly GCA_039602395.1 of Deinandra increscens subsp. villosa. NCBI lineage: Eukaryota > Viridiplantae > Streptophyta > Magnoliopsida > Asterales > Asteraceae > Deinandra > Deinandra increscens. Next base: position 32,433,044 of record JBCNJP010000009.1, read on the forward strand.
ATTTTCTGAATTTTAATACTGCAAAATATCCGTGTTGTTTGATCACTTTTATTTGTTTACAAGTTTTTCTCCAAAAAGCCAAAAATAGAGTCTTGTTTTTGTGTAAAATGAAAATCCAAAAATAGAGTTTTCATTTTAAGGGGGAGAATTGTAAGTAAGGGGGAGTAATTGAGCATGTCATGAAGGAAGGTGAATACATGCAAAATATAAAATTGTGAGAAATTGATCATTGGGAAATGATGGTACATTGGCGTATGTATCTGACTCATGGATAGAGTAGATGAAAGAGCCATAAGATCATTGTTTGATGTGCTTGGTAGGCTCGACAAATCAGAAAGTTTTCAGATGTGATATACACTAAATACTAATGCTTGACCAAGTGGACAACATCTTGATGCATATTTCATGACACAAAAAGAAAAATAAGTGTGACAATAGTAATGAGAAGTCACTGTGTACACATGTGTTCATTTTGCAAAGATTTCAACTTGTTTGATTTTCTTTATTTTGTCAAACGATCGGACTTTCTCTGCGTGTCGAAAGACCGACCTGATTGTTGTTCGTTTGACGTTCTGCTCTATTTTCTTTGGTGTTTCGTATAACTCATCGGACTTTCTCTGCGTGTACGGGAGTACCGATCTGATTGTTGTTGAGTTATACAATTTCATCTTGTTTTATTTTCTTTTTTTGTTAAATCCGAGGCCTTATCTGCGTATCGAAAGATCGACCTTAAGGTAGACGATTTAACGTTCTTATTTCTTTTTGCATGGAACACAGTTGACTATATCATAAAAAATATTATGCAATGTGACAATTCACAAATGCAATCACACAAAAGGAAAAGAAAGAAAAACAGAAAATGTCTGAATATGTCTGATAGTGTGGGGTACACTGGTCAAAGCAAATCTAATTAATACCTTAACATATCCAGATGTTATGAGTATGATTCTGTCTGAGCTTAAGATGGACAAATTATACCAGCAATCGACATGACTTGTGTGCTTCAATTAATTGAAATTGAAGTGTAGTTCAGTGCGTTATGACCAATATGATCCTGTATAGTGATCTTTCTTATACCAAAAATAGTGTCTGATTCTGTATTGCAATTTCATTTCATTTTAGAAAAGACCAAAAAGATTTTAGGTGTGTTTTGATATAAACTTTCAAAAAGCCAAAAAGATTTTGTTTCTGCTTTATTTTCGATCTGATCAACACGTGATATAAAATCCATTTTCAAAATCATATCTTGGAGTCTCGAAGAGACGTTTTGCGCCAAGATTATTTAAGTGGTAATGCAGGATGCTGTCGTGCAAGCTATCACAACTTCAAGTCTTCTGAAGCATTCAAGACTGAGCTACGATCGAGTTGAGGAGGAGTTTGTTCCAAGATTTATCTCATTGGACGAACGAGATTTTAACTTGAGGGGGAGCTTGATTGAAGATACAGTTTTGATGATATTGAAGAAATTAGAGGAGGATACTGCACACGACGAGGGGGAGTTTGTTGGTACATGAAATGTGCGTCGTGTGAAGTATCAAATGAAGACTAAGTTCAAGTCAATATAGGGTTGGCCGAACTAGGTCCGAACCTGAAGTTCGGACCGGCCGAACCTGAGGTTCGGAGGGAGTTCGGCCGATCGGGTATATATAGTTGTTTGGTCTTTGTGTTGAGGAGTTCTGAGCATGCGAGATCTCTTAAGTGTGTGTTTCTGAGTGTGTATTCTCTGTGTCTGATTCTAAGTGTTTACTGATTGTAATTGTTCTCGTTTGATCAATAAAACAATCGGTTAATTACGTTTCGATGTCCGAATAGCTAGATCGAGTAGACGATCCAATGCTCACGCATTTTCAGATGCGAATCAGAACCATTAAAAAACTTCGCTTGTTGAAAACCATATTCAACAAATCTTCGACCAACATTTTCTCAGGTTTTGAGTGATGTTGTCGATGCCCATAATATGAAAACTCATTTGAGTAAGGCATTTCAAAATCATTATTGGAAAATTGTTTTCTTTTTGAAAAATGTTTTGGTTTTGAAAACCGTGGTGACCAATCATCATAATTTGAGGTTTTACCAACAACCGGTTTCTTATAAGCTGGTTTTCGTTGGTTTTGCTGAATTTGTCTAACAGGTACCTCACTGAGAATCATCGAATCGGATGATGGTGATCGATATGAACCACGTGAAAACCTTTTTCGAGTAGCACAATCACGAATCACATGTCCCGTCTTGTTGCAGTAAAAGCAAGCTCTCCTATCAACCGACTTAGGAGATGACATGGATTCTGTTGACATTGTAGAATGTTGAGAAGAATCACTCTCTAGACTTTCTAACTTAGAATTCGTTGACAGAAAATCAACTTCAGGTTCACACAAGATATGATTCTCAAGTGGAATCTCCTTTTCTTTGTGAATCTTGATATCCTCCACAATGTCTTCTATCTCAAGCATATCTTGAAAATCATTTCCAACATTCACGTTCTCGTCTTTGCTTTCATATCCCAGACCACCATACTTTTTAGATTTATCTGGTACCGACTTAGTTTTCTCATGACCTTGTGAATCAAGTCGAGAAAACTCATCCTTGATGGCATTTAAATCATCTTTATTGGAAAGCAAAGATTCATCAATCACAATCTCTGAAAATTTGTCGACTTTAACTTTTCCTGGATTGCCATCAAAAACCTTTTCCTTATCAAGCAATATGGAACTTGAGACAAATTTAGTTCTCTTGTTAGCATCAAAATTCTCTTCATTTTTCTTCTGCGACTTTGACTTTTTCTTCTCCGAAGAATTATCAGCAAACTTTGAATAATCATGAACTTCTTCTGTTGTTTTCAAAGTATTGATAGAATTTTCAATAACCACAGGAGGTGGAACATTTTTCAGAATAACATCACCAAAAATCTGTTGAAAATTCTCCTTTTTGCACAAAAAATTTGTGAAAGACGATGAATTATTGAGATTATGCAACTGTCTTTTGAAATCACAAACCTCAATCTTCGTGTCTGCAATTTTCTTTTGCGCTTCAGCCAACTCTTTTTGTGTTGCAATAAGTTCTTCTGTTGTTCTATTGAGAGTAAACTTTTCTCTCCTTAACTGATCATGAGCATCATATGTTTCTTGAACAACCTTTTCCCATTTCTGTTTATAAATCTCAACATTCTGCTTCAAAAGCTTGTTTTCACGAACAGCTTTGTGTTATCCTCTTGATGACTTAATTCTTTAGCAGTAAGATCAGCAACATCCTTTTCTAGACCTTCAAGTTTGATATTTGATTTTGCAAACAAATCATCAAAAACTGTTGCCATATCACCTACTTCTTTCTTCCATTTTTCAACATCCTTCATCAAATCCTCATTTGTTTCAGTCAGCTTTGAAACTTTTGCAATTAACTTTGCATTCTCATGTTGAAGCTGAAATTCATTCACAATAACTTCACATTTTGAAGACCCATCTTTTTGAACTTCTTCCATAACAGATTCATTCAATTCAGCATATTTCTGAGCAAGAGCATCCCATAACATTTTAGAATTCTTGCACGTTTTGAATTGAGACAGTAATTCTTTTGACAATGCCATTGGGAGAATATCATAAGCTTTTAATTCTCTTTCATAACATTCCCTTTCCTCAAATGAAAGATCTCTTTGAAATTTAGGAACACCATGCCAATCAGTCGGATATGAATACTTTTTATCAATCGCCTTCCAAAATTTATCAAAGTTAGCGTTGATAAAAATCTCAAAATCTTTTCTCCATTCTTGATAATCTTCACATTTTAATAATTTGGGAACCACCGAACTCGCTTGAACTTTACTCATTTTGATTATGCCAGAAAAATATCAATCGATGAACCTTGTATCTGGAGCTTTGAATTTTGTGAAGTCAACGAATTAGCATCCCGAGGCTAAGGTTTTTTTTAATTTTTTTTTTAATATTTGAGATGTCTAGTTTTTTTTAAGAAAAGAAACAGAACAACGAAAAATAACAAGGAATTTTTTTTTTTATAGGTTTTGTTTTGTTTTTAAAGAAAAGAAACTAAACGACGAAAAATAATACGGTAAAGACACAATCAAATACAAACAAGTTATGTGAGTTTAACCGACTCGACAAACACAAAAGAGTTTTGCGTTCACGAATCAATCCAACAAACATAAAAACTTTTTGTAGAATTTTTAAGAAAGTAAGATTTGTGTTATTTTTTTTATTAAAATCCTTGTTGTTTAAAAGTTGTATTTTTTTTTTAAAGTATCAAACCTATTTAAAAAGACTTTGAAACTAGAGGGGTTAAAGAGAAAGTTTACACAAACAAACAAAATAGTCGATGGTGGGTTTTTTTTTTTTTTTTTTTTGTAACTCCGGCGAAACAGCACAAATTCCGGCCAGCGAATATGAATTTTCCGGCGAGGCAAACCTAAAACAACAACAAACTTTAACTGACTGTATCTCGCTCAATTTTTAACGAAAAACGATTCCGTAACTTGCGTTGAACTCGTATCGACAAACCGAATCAAACAAGCACCATTGTTGTATGGTTTCGTTGAGCTTGAAGCATCGAACGTAGAACCCAAAAGAACTCACGTTTTTTTGTGATTTGCGATCTTCTCAAACCCGAACCAAAACAAAAACTAATCGTTGCATTAGCTTCGTGTCATCGAAAGGAACGTATAGCAAGAAAAATTATGCAAAATCATCAATTATTTGTGATTTCACCATTGTTGAAGTTGAAGAAGATGCAAGCTCACTGTGAAATTTCGAAATCGGCTAAACCTTCATGAAAACAGATTATGTAACTTGTAATAGATGTGTATTGATATGTTGAATCGTCTTCAATCAATCAAACTCGTATACAAACATGAATTCACGTCCAATTTCTGAATCAAATTTCACAGTTTGACTTTGTAAAAGTCAAACATGAACCATTTCTTCAACTTGATCTGGATTTTGATCCAAAAACGATGTAGAATCATGCCTGGAGTTGCTCTGATACCAATTGAAAACTCATAGAGCGTCGGATCTAGTGATTTGTACACCGAATTTGGACCGAAAGATCACCGAAAACTAACAACACGAAGAACACGAATTTTGTAAATAAAACTCGATTTATAGCATAGATTTGATCCAGATTACATATGATTTACTCAAGAACGAACTAGAATCTGAAAATCAAGAGCAAAAATTCCTCCCGGCGAATGCGAATTGCTCTAAAAAAACGGTTATCAGAAGTCACTGCTCCGAACTTCAAAACCTATATATATGCACATAAGTTCGGAGCCTCCGATTCCCCTCCGAACTTACAATATATAATAAAGTTTCACTTTGTTGGATCTCCCCCTCAACTTAGTCTAAATGACACTTTATACCCTCTGAACTTATGACTAATGATTATAATCAACACAACTAACGGAACTAATCTTAATACATCACACGTCACACGGTTTATGCACTAACAGGTTTATTCAGGATTTCTCCAAAATAGCCTCAATTTTAGCGATATTGAAAAAGAAGGATGTGAAGTACGAATAGGGGAAAGAACAGAGGAGTCCTTTTGGACCCTGAAAGAAAGGTTCACTCGCGCTCCGGTGCTAGCGTTACCTGACAGAACCGAGGATTTGGTAGTGTATTTGGATGCTTTGTATTTAGGCCTCCACTGTGTACTTATTCAACAAGGAAAGATGATAGCGTATGCCTCTAGACATTTGAAAGTGCTCGAGGTTAAATATCCTACTCATGACCTCGAGTTAGCGGCGATGGTATTTGCCTTAAAATTTTGGCAACAATACCTTTATGGTGTCAAATGCACCATTTATACTAATCATAAGAGCTTAAAATACTTCTTTAATCAGAAAAAGTTGAACATGAGGCAGAGGAGGTGTTTAGAGCTCATCATGGACTACGATTTTTAAATCTATTACCATTCGGGAAAGGCCGGCGTAGTTGCGAATGCATTGAGTAGAAAAGGATATTTTGCTCCTATAAATGTGAAGTCTATGAGGTTGATTGTATCATCAAGCATTTTTTACTCAATCAAGAATGCATAATTAGAAGCTGTAAAGGAACAAAATTGGAAGAAAGATCAGATAAAAGGGGCGGTGAAGGACTTAGTCGTTGGTGAAAATGGTCTTAAATATCGATTCGGTTGACTATGGGTTCCGAATACTTGTGGGGTGAAGGAGTTGCTACTTGATGAGGCTCATAAGTCTCGTTACTCAATTTCACCCGGGGATTACAAATATGTATCATGATTTAAATCGTGATTATTAGTGGCCCGAAATGAAGCGTGTCATCGTAAAATATGTGGAGAAATGTTTGACTTGCCTTCAAGTCAAAGTTGATCATCAGAAGCCTTATGGCAAGTTGCAACCGCTTGAAATACCCGAGTGGAAGTGGGAGCACATTACGATGGATTTACTTATCAATTAACCAAAAACAACAAGGAAAATCGATGCGATATGGGTAGTGGTGGATAGACTTACTAAGGTTGCACATTTTCTACCGATCAGTGAGTGTAAAACCACGGAGGGATCTTACTACTACATGATTCGGTAATACGAGAATGCACACGATGTAAATAAAGCTTTGCTTTATTGATTTCACTTAGAGAATACACAAAGTCTAGAGAGAGAGAGAACACACTCAGTTACACACACTTAAGAGTAGAGAATGACAGAACTGGTTCTAATTCTCTCTAACACGAACTATTTATAGGTGCAACATATTAACCTACGTACCATCTGGTATGGACGTAACAATTGGTCCGGCGTACCATTTTGTACGGCCACCTATATGTTGTCACTAAGACTCACAATGATGCTCTAACCTAGATACAATACACGAGACACAAGGTAGCATAGGAATATGCTCTAACAAACTCCCCCTTAACGTGTAGTGTATCTAGCTATTTATCTATCTAACAAAACTCCAGTCTTCAATCTTCAGCATCACTGCGTCTGATCATCAACTTGAAATCTTGTCAGAAATAGAGCTTGCATGGCTGGATCAATCTTGAACAATCTTTGAACTTCAAGATCCACTTGTGAAAGATATTACATACTCCCCCTTTCACCATGCTTGAGTCTTGTCACACAGAACCTGCAATTTCAGAAGACAGAAACGTGGCTTTCCTTTTCTTTATGAAAAATAATTTAATCTTGGCGCAAAACTTTTCTTCGAGAATCCAAGATATAGTTTTGAAATCATAATTTTGTATCGTGTATCGATTGGTCGAAAACAAATAAAAAACAAAATCTTTTTGGCTTTTTGAAACTTTATATCAAAACTCACCGAAAATCTTTTTGATTTTTCTAAGTTTATGCTAAAACACACATAAAATCTTTTTAGATTTTTCAGATATGAAACATAAATGCAATACAGAAATGAAACACTAAATCACACACTATATTTGTCTTTTGCGAGAAAGATCACAACTTGGGATCATATTGAACATAACATGCTGAACTAAACTTCAATTTCAATTACTTCAGCACATAAGTCATTTCGATTACTGGTATAATTTTTCCATCTTAAACTCAGGCACAATCATACTCATAACATATGGATATGTTATTGTATTGATTAGATTTGCTTTGACCAGTGCAGCACACACTATCAGACATACTCAGATATGTATTTGCTTATCACACTTTGTGATTTCATTTGTGATTTAATCACATAATGATTGTATTTATGATTTAGTCAACTGTGTTCCATGCAAAAAGAAATAAGAACGTTAAATCGTCTACCTTAAGGTCGATCTTTCGATACGCAGATAAGGCCTCATATTTAACAAAATAAGAAAATAAAACAACTTGAAATTGTATAACCCAACAACAATCAGGTCGGTACTCCCGTACACACAGAAAAAGTCCTATGAGTTATACGAAACACCAAAGAAAATAAAGCAGAACATCAAACGAACAACAATCAGGTCGGTCTTGTGGACACGCAGAGAAAGTCCGATCGTTTGACAAAATAAAGAAAATCAAACAAGTTTAAATCTTTGCAAAATGAACACATGTATACACAGTGACTTCTCATTTTTTGTTTCACATATCTTTTTCTTGATATCATGAGATACGCATCAAGATGTTGTCCACTTGGTCAAGCATTTGTATTTTATGTGTTTATCACATCTGAATACTTTCTGATTTAATGCCGAGCCTACCAAGCACATCGAGTAATGATCTTATGGCTTTTTCATCTATTTTATCCAAGAGTCAGACATGTAAGCCAATGTACCATCATTTCCCATTTATGTCGGATACAATTTCTCATTTTTCAATGTTTTTGTATTTTTCCTTTTTCTCCCCTTTAAAATGAAAACTCTATTTTTGGATTTTCATTTTAACAAAAACACAAAGTCACTATTTTTGGTTTTTCAATTTTCTCCCCCTAAACTACATACGGAATGTAAAAGACAGAAAATTGAACAATCGATACTGATACCTTTCAGTTTAAGCTTTCAGAAAATTCAGTTTGAAATGTGATATTTCTTGAAATTTAAGTTAAAAACGCAGAATACTTCTCCATCAGCAACTTTTTCAATCACCAACGGGTCTTCTAGAAGTACCTGCACACTGGTTTTAAATGATTAGTATTCAAATGACCCGAAGCACACAGCTTCTGGTCGACCAGTGTCTTCCTCAAAATCATTAGCAGCTTTGTTAACCGCCTTAGGTCGCCACTGCATTTTTGCTTTTTCATTTGTAACAAAGTCATCATCATGTGATGAACCACCAACACTTAAGTCATATTTAAAAAAAAATTTGGTTTAGATTTTGACTTGGAAGGTGTAGACTCAGTAAAAATTCTGCCTGATTCATCTATAACTGTGGCAGCTTTGTTAAAAAATGATCTTTTTTCCATTTCAGGACAATCTTTTGCCATGTGTCCCTTTTGGCGACACTGGTAGCACAAACGATAAGGTCGTTGAGAGTGTTGTTTTTCCTAAAATGAATGACATCTATCATCGGAATCAAAACTATTAGAAATATCATCAACAAATCAGTTAGAATGTACCCATTTCGATGTAGGACTTCAAGGTCTGGAATTAGATCAAGATGATGAAGAATCCTTAACATTTTGAGCATCCCGAGAAGAACTTTCATACGAAGCCTTCTTCTGAATCTTTCCTCCAAATCCTTTTTCCATTGTAGACATGAACACTTGAGGCAAATAATAGATTTGTTCCAAGCTTGTGTCTTTCTTTTCTTTTGGAGCTTTCTTGGGCATATTCTTCTTATTCTGCTTCTCAGATTTCTGATTCTTGTATCCCAACCCAGAAGGTTTGGAACCAGATTTGATCGATTCAGCTTGTGAACCAGAAACACCATCATTAGCCATTTGAGAAAATACAGCTTTGATATCTTTCAACGTTTTGGCTTCAACCAACTTAGCAGCAGTTTGTGCATCACTCAAAAAACCCCCATTTTTCTCAATCACCTTATAAGCAGAAATGACTCCTTCATCAGAAATAAACCCACCAGAAACAAACTTTGGTGTATCTTTATCAATCAAACTTTCCTCCTTTTCTACTTTCTTGCTTGAAACCTTTGATTTCTTCTTCTCAGATTCTTTAGAAACAAATTCATAATAATTACCCATTGTTTCAGAAGATTGAACATCAGCCAGAGGTTCAGTTTGAACCAATGGAGGTGGTAATTGATTGAATTCTTCACCGCCAAACACTCTTTTGAAATTCTCGTCGTTACACAAATAACTTATGAATGAGTGTGAATTCTTCAAGTTATTTAGTTGACGATTCAAATCTAGAATTTGAACATTTAAATATGATATCTTCTTTTGAGCTTCACCCAAAGCCTTTTCTAATTCTATCAACTGTTCTGAAACTCTATTAGACAAAGACTTTTCTTCTCACTTTACTGGGCATCAAACATTTCCTGTGTAACTTTTTCCACCTTTCCTTGATAAATCTTTACATTTCTTGTCAACAATTTGTTTTCTTTTGTCAGATCGATGACTTTTTTTTTGTAATTTTGACTGGAGGACTTGATAATCATTATTCGAAACCATAATTTCATCATAAGCTTTCTGAAGTTCAAAATTGGTAATCAGAAGCGATTCCACTCTTGCTTTTGATTTCTTATATAATGCATCAAAATCTCCAACAGCATCCTTTGCTTCGAACTCCCACTTTTCAACCTTTGTAACTAACTCAACATTTTCATTTTGTAAATTCACGATCTGTTCTTTATTAACACTAACTACCTCATCCAATCTTGCTTTTAGCTCTAAAACCTGTTCTATTAACACTTTCTTTTCTTTTTCCAACATTGCGTTAGCTTTGAAAATCTCATCAGAATCTTGACACTTTCTTTTGTACCCTTCTATCTGTACTTCTTTCTTCTCATGTTCAACAATCAACCCTTCCTTTTCAGAAATCAATTCTCGAATCTTTCTTTCTTTTTTAGTACAAAATTCACATGTTGACTCATACCCACTAACTTCAGAATCACTTGTTTCAGATGCACTTGTTTGAGATTCAGAAGCACTTGATTCAACTTGCATATCAGCCATCAATGCATAATTTTCCGGAGAATGAACTAGAAATGCAGATTCATCTGGAAAATCTGCAGCCCAATCAAAACCTTCCTCGGTTACCAGTGCTTTTGCATCTTTATTATGATTATGACTATCTAAAGTGCTTGGTTTAGAAGAAGATTGCTTGCATTCTCGAGCAAAATGTCCTAATTTAGAATATTTGTAACATTTCAATTTAGACTTATCTAAACCCAGTTTGCATCCTTGAAGAATAGAACTCTTGCCATGTTTGTCAATAAACCTTCTTCCGTTTTCAACAGTCATAGCAAACTGCCAATCCAAATCTAATTTATTTAGCTGATCATCATCCATCTGTTTTAGATCCTCTGGAACCAAACCAGAATACCAATTTGACTAAATATGGATCCAGACGAAGATGATATGAAAGCAGACAACAAAGCAACTAAATCTTCGGTTGCTTGAGTAGAAGCAGACTTGTTGATTGATCTAATAGGAATAGTAAAACTGCAACCCGAAGAATAACCAGCATTTTTAGACTTTCCAGCAAGAAATGCTGTTAACGGTGGATTACTGCTTGAAATAGAATGTGATTTTGTTTTAGCATGCACAGTAGCAGAGTTCTCTCTAAATTATACCTCTGGATTTTGAACAGATGGAGTTGCTGAATTTTTCACAAGTAATTCCATGTCCCGAGCTTGTAATTTGCTTATCAGCTGATTGAATGTCCAACTTGAGTAGTTTGGATCATTAGACAACATCATCGCAAAATTCTCCCACTTTTCGGGAAGAGCTTCCAAGAATTTCTCCTTTAATTCATCATTTTCTTTCTTAACACCTACAATGTCAAGTTCATTGATTAAATGTGAAAACCTTGCAATCAAATCGGTGATCTTTTCATTCTCACAAAGCCCGAAATTGTCAAACTCTTTCTTCAAAACTTTCTTTCGAGTGTTTTTGTACTGATCATTACCCTCGCATCTTTCCTTAATAGCATCCCATAATTGTTTCGACATTGGAAGATTCTTAAACTGATGCATCAAATCTTTGGGTAATGCCATCGTGAGAAAACTATAAGTTTTCTTTTCTCTTGCGAATACCTTCTTTTCTTCAGGCTCAAAATCACTTATTGACTTTGGTAAAGTATTAGCAATCAGCGGACATTCATATTGTTTTTCAATCGGAATCCAACAATCAACATCTTGTGAGTATATGTAAGATTCAAATCTTTTCTTCCAATTATGATAATCTTCCAATCGAAGTAACTTAGGAACTTTCTGGGTTGTTCCGATTTCATTATCATAGTTCATCATGGCTTGCATCGAGGTTTGCATAGCTGAAAACGCTTGAAAATCACTCATCTTGAAGTTGAAAATCGATTGTCAAAACTTCGAACGAAAAAACGGAGGTCTTCTAAGCAGATTTTGGGGGTCAAACCGGAGGGTATTGGCCGTTAGGCCAGTAAGAGTCATAGATCTCGTCGAGACGAACGTTTTGGCTGGTATTAGCTCCCGTAACTCTTAACGGTTCTCAAGTTACGTCAGTTTTAGTGAAGGTCACTTTTCTGCCAACGTACCAAGCTGCGGACCAAAAAAAAGCAACGTACCAAATACCCAAAGCGGACCAAAAATGTACCAGATCTTCAGCGTACCACCCTACGGACAAAATCAGATCAGCGGACCAGAAAACTCAGCGTACCAGTTTGAGCAACGTACCAATTTGGTATGGTGTAACTGCCAGCGTACCAGAAAGTAACCGTCGCGGACCAAACTTGAAGATTGTCTTCCGGACCAGATTTCAGCGTACCAGAAGCTGATGAAGATTGTCGTGCGTACCAGAAGCGTACCAGAGGCGTACCAGCTGTTCTTCGAGCGAACCAAACTAAAATTTTCAGATTTTCACGAATTTTGACGTTTTGAGCTGGAAATTGAAGCAGGAAGATGCGAAAACACTCTAGGAACACTCAGAAATCATTTTTGACCTTAGAATCACTCAGAATTGCGAAAATTTGATGAAAAACGCACCAAACCCAAGCTTTCTCTCTGATACCACTTGTAAAACCACGGAGGGATCTTACTACTACATGATTCGGTAATACGAGAATGCACACGATGTAAATAAAGCTTTGCTTTATTGATTTCACTTAGAGAATACATAAGTCTAGAGAGGGAGAGAGAACACACTCAGTTACACACACTTAAGAGTAGAGAATGACAAAACTGGTTCTAACTCTCTCTAACACGAACTATTTATAGGTGCAACATATTAACATGCGTACCATCAGGTACGGACGTACCAGTTGGTCCGGCGTACCATTTGGTATGGCCACCTATATGTTGTCACTAAGACTCACAAAGATGCTCTAACCTAGATACAATACACGAGACACAAGGTAGCATAGGAATATGCTTTAACAGTGAGTCATATTCCTCTGAAAAGATGGCGGATATTTATATAAAGGAGATAGTCTAGACGCACGATATTCCGGTGTCAATAACGTCAGACCTAGATACTCGCTTTACGTCCTGATTCTGGTAATAACTTCGTAAGGATTTAGGTACGAGATTACACTTTAGTACCGCATATCATCCTCAAACTGATGGCCAGAGTGAAAGAATAATTCAAACCCTTGAGGTGTGTTACGGGCGTGTGTCCTAGATTTTGGAGGTAGTTGGAATACTCCTCTACCATTGGTGGAATTCTCTTACAGTATTAGCTATCATGCTAGTATAGGGATGCCACCATATGAAATGCTATATAGACGGAAATATCAAACCCCGTTATGTTGGGGTGAAGTGGTGCAACGAGAGCTTGCTCATAAGGATGTGGTTAAAGCCACAACAGAAAGGATTGATAAGAAAAGGGCACGATTGAAAGCGGCCCAGGATCGATAAAAGTCTTATGCGGATAGAAGAAGAAGGTTAATAGAATTTGAAAAAAAAGATCATGTGATGTTGAAAGTGTCTCCGAGGAAGGGGGTGATCAGGTTTGAGAAGAGGGGTAAGTTAAGCCCAAGATTCATCAGGTCGTTTAAAATAAACGCTCGAGTGGGTCAACTTGCTTACCAACTGGAGCTTCCCGTGGAGTTGAGTGGTATACACACCACTTTCCATGTATCTAACTTGAGGAAGTGTTTAGCGGATGAAACTGCTTATATACCATTAGATGATATCGTGGTGGATGTCAAATTAAATTATTTGGAAAGACCTATTGCTATATTGGGTCACAAAACCAAGCGGCTCATATATAAGGAAATTGATCAGTTGATGGTGAAGTGGGAGCACCAAAAAGGATCGGACACCACGTGCGAATCCGAAGAAGAAATGACAAGATACTACCCTTGGCGTTTTTATACATAACTTAAGTTTTGGGGATGAAACTCCCTATAAGGGGGGATGGAGTTGTAACATCCTGAATTTGTTTATTTGTTTTATATAAATCTAGTATTTTATGGTAGTTGCTAGTCGGGTCAATTGGATTAGTCAATAACCCGATATAGTTAATTTTAGGTGTTTAAGTGATGTTTTGGGTGACTAATAAAATTAGAATGAAGATTGTGGGGATATTGGTATAAGTTTTTATTTATGATTAATTTTTATAAATTATGAATTTAGAGGGGGAGCCTAATGTAATTAATTTATTAAAAGAAGCATGGGACTCCTCCCAGATACATGAGTCATGAACAGGGAGGAAAGGAGGGGAGGAGCCTTACTTCTTGAGGAGATTTAACCAAATTCATCGTGCTAAGGGAAAGATTGTGAAGAGGGGAAGTTGAATTTGGGACCTAGGAGTCTTCTAGATCATAGATTTCACTTATTTGTCTTGGTTTCTTATCAAGTAACTGGATCTCCTAAGTTAATTGATTTTATGGTTTTCACTTGAGCTCAAAATTAAAGTAAGAAACTGGTTGTGTGTGTGTTCTTATGCTATATTGTGTATAATTTCATGTTGCATGATTGTAATCAAGTGATGCTAGTAAAATTGGTGGTGGGGCTAAACCCACCACATAGGAATTTCGATGGGGACATAAAAATGGTGAGGGGTTGGTTAAATTTTGATTAAAAAGGCTTGATTATATGGTATGGATAGTCAATTGTCATGTGAAAGGTAAATTGGTATGATGCCAGTAAAAATGGGATGAACTTGGGGCTTTCATGATACGTGTTAAGTGAAAGTTTAAGTATGCACAATAGGTGATTGATGAAATGCCTAAGAGAGTGCATAAATTATAATAGATGGATTTCATAGTGTGTTGTGGTAATATAATGTTATATGATGTGAATGATGATCACTAAATGGTTAAACTTATTAACCATGTGATATAGGTGGTGAAGGAGAAGGCTCGGGAACTCAATGAGAAGGAAAGGCCAAAGCCTAAATCTTGAGGTAACATAGGATGTTAATTTGAATGTTAAAGGAAATTGTGAAAATTGTTGCAAACTTATTTAGGAGTAGTTGAGTGCGATGGATGGTCTTATGTGAATGATTCAGTTGTGATTACACCTATGACTGAAACTATGATGTGAATGAAGTAAGTGACCCGTTTGGGTTAGAAAAAAATGAACATGTAAAGGTTAACGAGGTAATTGAAATATTCCAATCAATCTTGGATTAGGAAGTGGTTAAATATAACCAAAAAGCTTATGAAGGCACCTTCGGGTGAGTGTCTTAGCTTGGCATAAGATACTTGTGCCAAGAGGAGGTTGAAAATCATCAAACGAAGTCAAACATGGTGTGTGATAAGTGTGCATATGTGAAATTCCTTAATTGAGTGATTTATGTTTTTACATATGATGTATTGCCCATGTGAAAGTTTGATTGGGTTGAACTGTAAGGTTGTTATGGTAGTAACAGTGTAAAAGTTTGAGGTAAACTGGTCAACGGTTTTTCCTTTATAATTTGAATGATGTGATTTTTAAATTGTGAATCATGTTGTAGTATTGAGGTGTTTTTGGACTCTTAATGATGGTAGAAATGCAGGGAATAAAGGATTGATCAATTGAAAATCGAATGGTGATCAATGTAGGAAAATCTAAAATGTGTAGGTTTTGGCTAAGTATGGTATAAGGAAAATTTCCCTTCATCGCTGGAAATATTGCCCCAAGCGTATCGCTTGAAGCATGGTGTTTTGCAAGCGTTACGCTTGCACAGCAAGCGTATCGCCTGATTTGGCAGTTATCCCAAGCGATACGCTTAGGACTTAAATTAGATGTTTTGTTGTTTTTCTTGCCTTTAAGAGTTGTGTAGTGATTTGATTTATTATATGTCATTAATACTAACACGTTACTAGTGTTGATAGCAGGGAATGAGCAGTTGAAGCCGGGAAATGACAGAGCATGAAGTTTATGGGAGCCAAACGCCAATTTGTTTTGGGGTGTGAATATTTTGTAAATGTTTAGTGTCTTACGTTTTGGGCGCAAACTCTGACAGATGTCAACTAATCGAATGGCTTTTGTTAAATGAATGTAGTCTAAAAAGTTCAGTAAGTAATAGAAATGAAATTTTGTGGCCCGTATTATAAGGTAAGGGGTCTTACAAGTAAGGTACATGTTGCATCACAAAAATATAAAGTAAAAGGGGCTATGAATACTCACCTGGTATTGGAGATATGAACGAAAAATGACACCACGAAAGGAGACGGTTAAACCCCGAAGATGACCTTGACGACCAAATGAGATAGAGAAATAAATAAATAATTTATCATGAACTGAAATGACATGAAGGACACAAATGACTCTATGACTCGTTGATGATTTATTTAAGTGAAGACATACATATTTAATTAATCATATAGTCCATACCTAATACAAGATGTCCTAAAAATATATTTTTTTCATGAAATCAACTAAAGCCACATAATGAATATACTTATCCTACCAATACCTAAACATACATACACAACATAAGCAACATCATCCATGCAAGATTATTCCATGGTTTCTTCATCACACACACACA
>JBCNJP010000009.1:32450018-32476712 GCA_039602395.1 Deinandra increscens subsp. villosa
CAGTGGAAGAACCCTTAGGTTTCCACTTATCGTTTAAAGAGCATGCGGACCCAGAAGCAGAGTTTTTCAGAATTGATTTAACATATTCAAAGTCACTTTCTGATTTCTTATCATTTTTATATTTTTGGAAATCCGATGATTCATCATAAAAGTGAACTCTGCCCTTATAGTCCACAAATCTGACTTTCTTCTTAGAACCACCAGAAACAGGTGTTTCAGTCTGATAGCCCTCAGAAATTTCATCAGACTTTTCAACATCTGATTTATCAGATTTTTGCTTCTTCAACAGACAGTTCCGATATATATGACCACGGTTTTTACATTTAAACACTTTCTTTTATCAATCACAACTTCCTTAACCGTGTCATCATCCATATCAGACTCAAAAACATAATGATATACATTCCGGTTTAACTAATTGTTTTCAAACCCTTCCGGTTAGAAACACGATGATTACTAACATCATCATAATCATCCAGAATCATAACCTGAAACACTATCTGGAACATCACCACGATAAACAAATTGACCCCTAAAGTGTGGATTTCCAGAATAGTAATGATCATCATAATCCTGATATCTACCCCTCCAACCATCATGCCTTGGACCAAAATCATTTCTAAATCCATGCTCAACCCACCTTGGACCCCTTCCAAGAATAGGTTGATTTGGTCCATTACCAAACTCATCATAAAAACCATCATCGTTATAAAATTGTGATCTTTTAACATATGGATTTGGTTTTCTGAAATTCGGTTTAAGAGATCCATGAAAGTTTTGGTTTTAAAAAACCCTTGGTGACTGAAAAGTAGTTGGTTTAATTGGTTTCTTATGAATAGATTATTGAATCCTTTTAACCAACCCAGACTCAGAAGTATGATCTGAATGCTCCGAGTCAAGTGTGTCCATTGGTATTATGACTTCCGTGATTAAAAAACCCTTGGTGACTGAAAAGTAGTTGGTTTAATTGGTTTCTTATGAACAGATTTTTGAATCCTTTTAACTAACCCAGACTCAGAAGTATGATCTGAATGCTCCGAGTCAAGTGTGTCCATTGGTATTATGACTTTACCATTCCCCATCCAAATGGGCACACTCCTCGCATTGGGATCATACTTGGGATCATAACCTCCCGAAAAGATTTTATCAATCAAATTTGGATTGACCATATCTAATGGGAAATCCTTATCACTATACATCACATCGGAACCTTTCAAGCGATAGGTTACCCATTTTTCAGACTTATCAATCTTGGCATTCTGAGTTGGATTGCCAACCTTTGTCTTTTCAGAAGTTGTGACCTTAGACGATGAACCTTTTCTCAAAAACGTTTGGTTTAGACGCAGGCACAAACCCAAATCCACCATTTTTAACCTTTTTGCCCTCTACAGATTTGCTTCGACCAATCTTTTTCAGTTCAAACTCACTCAGTTTCTTCAGCTCAGATTTGATAGTTGGAAAATCATGTTTTGAGATCAAATCGTGATGATCTGGCTTAGAAACAGTTGGACGAGTGGGTTTTGAACTTTCAGTTTCAGTTTCAGACACAAGATCATCAATTTTATCAAAGTCCAAAACATTATAAAACAATTCATCAACCGTAGAATCCAAGACAGATTTTCCTGTTGAAGTTTTATCAGACTTTGAATCAATTGATTGATGATCAGTATTCTTTCCATGAGATGAAACATCCACTTTTGCATTTGACGAAGGACCATTGGTAATGATTACCGGAGGAGGAACTTGGCTAAACTTACCAGAGTCATTTTCTTTTGCAACATTGTAAAGAAAATTGGTAAATGATGACGGAACTTGAAAAGTGTCAATCTTTTGTTTTAATTCAAAAACTTCAATTTTAAGATCTGACACAAGTTTTTGACTGGTTGCCAATTCCTTCTGTGTAGACACGAGCAGTTCTGATTAAGTTGAAAATTCATATTTTTGAAGATGCAACTGTTCGTGTACTGACAACAGTTCCTTCGTGGTACCTTCTCATCTTTCTTTGTAAATATTCATATCAGCTCTTGCTACTGATAAAAGATCATTTAATTTGGTCTTTTCATCTAAGAGCGTACTCTTAGCAGCAGCAAAATGATCACATGATTTACACATAGGAGGATAAGAAACTACCTTTGATGTATCAGCCATTAAAGCAACCGATTCCTTGATGTTGTTTCTTTTCAAAGTACCAACCTCCTGCTTCAAGTTATTGTTTTTATCAGATAATTTTTGCATTTCTTTCTGTAATACGATCATCTTATCAGCAATTTCCACAGCATTTTGCTGAGCCTTCTCATATTGTTGCTTCAATGGGAGACTCTTTTGATACAAATTTTCAAAATCATTTGTTGTGTCTATTGCCTCAGCTTCGCATTCTTTGATCAATGCTTCCTTCTCTTCAGTTAGAACTTCAATTTGCTTTTCCAACAAGAGAATAGCATCATATTCAACTTTCTCAGACATTGAAGTTGCCATGAAAGCAAACTTTTCTTTAAGAAGAGACTGATTATCATCCGTTGAGTATGACACATTTGCTTCATCACAGTTTCCAACACTAACTTCACCAATTGCTTCTTCATGCACTTCATCACCATCTTGGGTAGACTCAGTCATGGTATCTTCATCCACATGTTGAACAATCAAAGTAGATGAATCAGCAAATTGGTTACCCCAGTTATAAGTTTTGTCTTCTTGAGACACTAGGGCTTTAGTATTTTCAGATTTAGGATTTGAGTTTGAAGAACTCCCTGAATTCGAAGCAATGTTGGTTCCAGAAGCATTTGTCTTTGGAGCAAACTTTTGATATTCCTGCTTCTTGGGTTGAGATCATTCTCGGGCAAAGTGTCCAAAATTGGAACAATTATAACACCTCACTTTAGACTTATCAAAACCAATTCGACCTCCCGAATTAAGATCTTTCCTTCCAGTCTTCTTCAGAAATCTCTTGACCCGTCTAGTAAGCATGGCAAACTGCCAGTTAATATCCATAAGCTCCAGATCATCCGAATCAACTTGATCATAATCCTCTTCTGTTAATTCTACATTGCTCACCTTCCCAGTAATAACCCCATAGCACGATGACACCAAAGCAGACACAAGATCCATATAATCTTCTGTCGTTGTAACCGTAGGCCTTTTGTTAGAAGATCGTAGGCCTATTGTTCTCTCGTGTAGTCAGTTTTCTGAGTTAGATCCAGATTTCTTTGCATTATGGGTACGTTGTTGACACCAACCGGATAAACATATGGCGCATCCATAACAATCCATAGATCAAGATCGGTAGTTCCAATATACGCCTCGAACCGCTTCTTCCAGTTATAGTAGTCTTCGAACTTGAGCAACTTGGGTACTTTCTGAGTAGTCTCAATCTCATTATCGTAGTGCAACAACGTCTGCATTTGAGACTGAATAGCAGCGAATGCTTGGAAATAAAACATTTTGAAAATTTGAATTTTATGATTGGTCCGAACTCTTCATGAACTCAAAACACTGTCCGAACTTGTTCCGAACTTAGTCCGAACTTGATAACACTTCCCGAACTTAGTCCGAACTCTCCACGAACCCAGTCTTTCCGAGATATGTCCGAACTCCCTCCGAACACTAGGTATCCGAACTCTTACAGCAAATAATCACCGAACTCCCTCTGAACCAGTTTCGAACTCGGTCTGAACTCCCTCTGAAAGTGAAACGAACTCTCACCGAATCAGGAAAATGACCGAACTCTCTCCGAACTTCAAGTTCGGAGCGGTTATTGGAACGAACTCTAGGTTCGGACATACAGGATTTCTAAAAAAATCAAACTCTCAAAAACACGGAAACACTCGAAAACCAGACGATCAAACTGACAAGAAACACTCGAAACAAAGGTTTTGGACATAAAGAATGATATATACAAGTCAGTTTTCCAGAAACGAGGTTTTTAGAGATGAAAACACGATGAAAACGAGCTTTTTAACCACATAATTGACCAAATCGAACTGAGCAATACCAGATAGCTCTGATACCACTTGAAAATGCTAGAGCGGACGGATCGTGTTCAGTTCGACATCAATGTGATAGCTAAACGACAACAATACGTGTAAATATAAAGCTCAATCTCTCATTCAATAGCAAGTATGAAATACAGAGAGAATCAGAACTGTTTACACCTTACAAAACACACACTATTGCAAAACTCGTTACATAAAATGAAACTATCAACCAATTTATAGACCACTGCCGTCCGAACTCCTCAGTTGGTCCGAACCCGAGGTTCGGCCTGGGTTTGGCACTGGGTTCGGCCAGAGTTCGGCCAGCAGCACTTGGTTGATTTCTTAAAATCTTCAACAGCTTTGTCTGGCCCAGCATGTTGCCACACGATGTATCAACAAGCTTTCTAAGGGAAATATTGTGAATAGGGAAGTCGAAATTGGGACCTAGTAGTCTTCTAGATCGTGAATTTCACCTATTTACCTTGGTTTCACATCAAGTAAGAGGATCTCCTAAGTTGATGGATTTTATGGTTATCACCTTGAGGTCGAACTAAAGGTAGGAAGTTGATTGTGTGTGAAGCATATCTTAATATGTCTGATAATGTGGGGTACACTGGTCAAAGCAAATTAATCAATACTTTAACATACTCAGATGTTATGAGTATGATTCTGCCGGAGTTTCAAATTGGACAGATTATATCAGCAATTGACATGGCTTATGTGTTGCAATAATTGAAATTGAAGTGTATTTCAGTGTGTTATGTCCAATATGATCCTTGACAATATTCTTTATCAAACCAAAAATAGAGTGAAATTCCGTATTGCATTTATGTTTTTATTTCGGAAAAATTCAAAAAGATTTTCAATGTGTTTTAGCATAAGTTTGAAAATCAAAAAGATTTTAGGTGTGTTTTGATCTAAACTTTGTAAAAATCAAAAGATTTTGTTTTTGATCGATCAACACAAGATACTAAATTTTCAAATATCATTTTCAAAACATCTTGGCTTTCCGGAGGAGATTTTTGCCCAAGATTAACTTATGTTGGCATGAAAAATAGAAAACCGTGTTTATGTCTTCTGAAATTGCAAGTTAATGTGTTTACTCACATCATGGAGAAAGGAGGAGTATTAAAGGATTATTTTTAAGTGGTTCAGTTGATCGAATCCTGTTCCAGCCATGTGAGCTCTACAACTAACATTAGATTACAAGATGAAGATCTATTTCCGCAATGTTAAATATTGGATGCTTGAAGATTTGAAGTTGAAGTTGTAGATAAATCACACATTAAAGGGGGAGTCTATTAGAGCATAAATCTGTGTCTCGTGTGTTGTATCTAGATTATAGCTAGATTGTGCGTTAGGAAGCTGGACGAACCGATTCACGAACCAATGGTTCATGAGCCATGAATCAATGGTTCGTTGGCAGGTTCGTTCGCTGACCAATCAGACCAATAAATAGGTTGACCTGGTTCATTAGCTCATAACTTGGTCAGAACACTTATGTCATTTATCTTTGTTATCTGTGTGTTTTGTATTTGTGTATTGAACCAGAACTTTGATCAATACAATCAAGCTTATTTACCTTTTCGTTTCATGATCAAAATCTCGTTAAAACTATATCAGTAGACGGTCCATCGCTCCGTGGTTTTCAAATTTCGCATCGCATTCATGTGTTCTCAGTGTAAGAAATTGTTAATCTAGTTGAATAAGCATGAGAAATCAGTTGCATGTGGTACTTATGCATAGATGATGCTTGAAATTAATTTGTATGATTGTAGACATGGGAATAATCAGTGGAAGTTATAATATGGGTTAAACCCCATGGATAGAAATTCATGTATATGTGAATGTGTGGTTTGGGTTGGCCAATTAGGCCTCAAGTATGAATTTAAATGTGTTAAAGAAGATTAATTTGTCATAAAAGTGGTAATTATGAATGCAAGTTTGCAAGTAGGGATGATAAGGTGTGCTAAATATGAATGCAATAGATTAATAAAAATTTTCATGCTCACCAAGTGTTTGTGAAAAGGCCTAAATGAGTTGTTGGTGTGGTCGTGGTGTATATAAAATTTATTGTTATTTTGAGACACCTTTTAGTAGTTAATTTTATATTTATAAAAATGATTTACTTAAACTACTACTATTTCACCACGTTCACGGGCAAGTGCCCCCATCGTGAGCAGTATAGTAGTGGTAAGTTGAATCGTGATCGTTCAAAAACACAAAGGAAAAGGAGGGCTCTTGGTACTTCACCGTTGTTGATGTCTAACCTGGTCAATCTTCAAGTGAAGATGTTAGTAAAATATGTAAATTAATTTTTAATAAGAATAACTACACTAAAAAGTCTGGTCTTGGTCCACTCGGTCGCAGATAATATCATTTGGGAGACTTATCAGTTGTAATGTTGGTAACCCGTAAATTGTACCCTTCCCGTAAGATTATTTACCAATAGGCAGCAAGACCGCCTATCTGCCTCAAATCAAACATCACTACTCTCTCGGGCGATCATCTACGAGGAGTACGAACCCCGGAGAACTGTGCTGTTGGCAAACAAATATAGTGAAGCTAATGCCACTTAGTTACGGGGTCCCTCAAACCGGCCGACTTACCGTACTCGACACGCCGTCATGAACCAGCAAGGGAACAACCCTGCGTGCCAGATTACTTTTTTATAAAAGTTATCTTTTTTAAGGGACTAAGGTCCGTTTCTTCCATACACCGCTCTCGCGCATGCACGTCCGGCGTAACCAGAGCCAAGTTCACAAAGATGTACCATCTCAAAGTACAATGTGTTAGAAGAAAAGGTGTAGGTGGTAAACATGTGTGTGTGTGTTTTCCTTTACTTACCTTGAGCATAATACATTTGTTGTGTAAAAGGTAAAAGACGTTGTTCCCAAGTGGAATAAAGGGGTCGAAGAGGTTAGTTAGCTACTGGTTTGAAGGAAGCGAGGATGCCTGGTTCTTAAGGAGAATTCACCAAATTGAGATGTCTAAGGGAAAGATTGTGAATAGGGAAGTCGAAATTGGGACCTAGTAGTCTTCTAGATCGTGAATTTCACCTATTTACCTTGGTATCACATCAACTAAGAGGATCTCCTAAGTTGATTGATTTTATGGTTATCACCTTGAGGTCGAATTAAAGTAGGAAGCTGGTTGTGTGTGAAGCATATCTGAATATGTCTGATAGTGTGGGGTACACTAGTCAAAGAAAATTAATTAATACTTTAATATATCCAGATGTTATGAGTATGATTCTGCCAGAGTTTCAAGTTGGACATATTATATCTGCAATTGACATGGCTTATGTGCTGCAATAATTGAAATTGAAGTGTATTTCAATGAGTTATGTCCAGTATGATCCCAGACAGTATTCTTTATCAACCCCAAAAATAGAGGGAAATTTCGTATTGCATTTATGTTTTTATTTCGAAATAATTCAAAAATATTTTCAATGTGTTTTAGCATAAGTTTGAAAAATCAAAAAGATTTTAGGTGTGTTTTGATCTAAACTTTCTAAAAATCAAAAGATTTTGTTTTTGATCGATCAACACAACTAAATTTTCAAATATGATTTTCAAAACATCTTGGCTTTCCAAAAGAGATTTTTGCCCAAGATTAACTTATGCTGGCATGAAAAATAGAAAACCGTGTTTCTGTCTTCTGAAATTGCAGGTTAATGTGTTTACTCACATCATGGAGAAAGAAGGAGTATTAAAGGATTATTTTTAAGTTTTTAAGTTGATCGAATCCTGTTCCAGCCATGCGACCTCTGCAACTAATATCAGATTACAAGATGAAGATCTATTTCCGCGATGTTAAAGATTGGATGCTTGAAGATTTGAAGTTGAAGTTATAGATACATCACACATTATGGAGGAGTCTATTAGAGCATAAATCTATGTCTTGTTTGTTGTATCTGGATTATAGCTAGATTGTGCGTTAGGAAGCTGGACGAACCGAGTCAAGAACCAATGGTTTGTGAGCCACGAATCAATGGTTTGTTGGCAGCTTGGTTCGCTGACCAATCAGACCAATAAATAGGTTGACTTGGTTCATTAGCTCATAACTTGGTGAGAACACTTATGTCATTTATCTTTGTTATCTTTGTGTTTTCTGTTTGTGTATTAAACCAGAGCTTTAGTCAATAGAATCAAGCTTATTTACCTTTTCGTGTTATGATCTCAATCTTATTAAAACTTGATCAGTAGATGGTCCATCGCTCCGTGGTTTTCAAATTTCGCATCGCATTCATGTGTTCTTAGTGTAAGAAATTGTTAATCTAGTTGTATAAGCATGAGAAATCAGTTGCATAGATGATGCTTGAAATTAATTTGTATGATTGTAGACATGGGAATAATCAGTAGAAGTTGTAAACTGGGTTAAACCCCATGGATAGAAATTGATGTATATGTGTATGTGTGGTTTAGGTTTGGTCAATTAGGCCTTAAGTATGAATTTATTTGTGGTGAAGAAGATTAATTTGTCATAAAAGTGGTAATTATGAATGCAAGTTTGTAAGTTGAGATGTTAAGGTGTGCAAAATATGAATGCAATAGATTAAGAAATTTCATGCACACCAAGTGTTTGTGAAAATGCCTAAATGAGTTTTTGGTGTGGTTATGGTGTATATAAATTTTATTGTTATATTGTGACACCTTTTAGCAGTTAAGCTTTTAAATTTATAAAAACGATTTACTTAAACTACTACTATTTCACCACGTTCAAGGGCAAGTGCACCCATCGTGGTAAGTTGAATCATGATCGTTCAAAGACACAAAGGAAATGGAGGGCTCTTGGTACTTCACCGTTGCTGACGTCTAAACTGGTCAATCTTCAAGTGAAGATGTTAATAAAATATGTAAAATAATTTTAACTAAGAATAACTATACTAAAAAGTCATGTCTTGGTCAACTTAGTCGCAGATAATATCATTTGGGAGACTTATCAGTGGTGGTGTTGGTAACCCGTAAATTATACCCTTCCCGTAAGATTATTTACCAGCAGGCAGCAAGACCGCCTCTTAGCCTCAAATTAAACATCACTACTCTCCCGGGCGATCGTCTACGAGGCGTACGAACCCCGGGGAACTGTGCTGCTGGAAAACAAATATAGTGAAGCTAATGCCACTTAGTTACGGGGTCCCTCAAACCGGCCGACTTATTGTACTCGACACCCCGTCATGAACCAACAAGGGAAAAACCCTGCGTACCGGATTATTTTACTATAAAAGTGATCTTCTTTTAAGGAACTAAGGTCCGTTTCTTCCATGCACTGCTCTCGCGCATGAACGTCCGTCGTAACCAGAGCCAAGTTCACAAACACGTACCATCTCGACTTCCGTGAAGTGACAAAATATTACCAACCCTCATTCCCAACCAAATACTTTCAGCCCGCACTTGCGTGATCAACCGAGTTTGCTTACATAGACATAAGGAACTCGAACATATCATGTAGCATGGGGCCCGAGTCACCTTTCGGATTATGCATCGTCCCCCGACTGGGTGTTACAAGTCCGGCCTTTGGGATTTCGGCTCCCCAAATGGTATGTGATACGTAGAGCATGTTTGGTTTAGAAAATCAGTAATAAACTTTCAATAAAAAGAGTTTTTATAAAGTCATTAGTTCTCTTTATAGCAAGTTTACAAAAAACAGTTTACCAACGCACCAAAGATTCATTTATTCCCAAATGAGTGTAAGAATTTGACTAACACTTGTAAGATTGAGGCTTACAAGTGTTAGTCTTAAGATTTACTTAATGGATAATGAAAGATTCATAGAAAAATAACAGTTCATTATCACCATAAGTTGAAGTTCTTACAATCTTTCACGAGTAGACCAAGAACACTAAAACAAATGGCTCAAAACCGAAAAGATGATATACTAGTGGAAGATATGGAGAAGAATTGAGCATGTTGCATTTGAAAAGATTTTCCCTTTATATAGACCAGTCGAGAATGGCACGGGCCGTGCTAAACTAGGCACGGGTCGTGCCGAGTCAGTGGGAATGGGTCGTGTCATCAGTGGCACGGGGCGTGTTGAGTCAGACCTACGATCTCCAAATCTTCGAGTATCAGGGGAACGGGGTGTTCTAGGTTTGGCATGGGCCGTGTAGTGCAGAATCGATTCAGAAGCACGGTGTGTGTCTCTGTTGGTGTTGTTGGGGCTAAGCTGGCTTGGGCACGGGGCGTGCTAGGTGGGGCACGGGGCCGTGCTAAACTCAAAATCTTCATTTTTTCAGTTTTTCTTGCATTTTCCGTTCCTTTTGTGATTTTGGCTTGGTGGAACCTGAGAAACTACAAAGAAAACAAAAACACTATTTCTTTGCAATAGTTAGTCATATTTTACCATATACGCGAAGGACATTCGCCTTTCTGATTTTGACCTTGATATGTCATGGACCTATCACTTGCCTAAAAACTTGTCTCTAATTACTTCGATTCGTTCATCCATTTAGTTTTGTTCTTGTTTTATTGAAGTATTAAGGGTGACAGTTACAACTACTAGAAAGTTTAGATTTATACAACTTTGTACACCTCACAATGGATCACTCGACACTCAGGTTAGTATATGTACGGACTTTGAGGGATCACTCATACCAAGGTGAAATCAAAAAAGGGTCATAGGCTTGTGAAGGGATCAATCCGCCACCGAAATCCATGTTGTCATGAGGGCTTACGGGTTTTGAGGGTAGGCTTGGGCTAAGGGTTTGGAAGTTGGTGTAAAAAGGGGTAGAAAGTTGCAAAACTCAAATTTTTCAGAAAGCTTATCTTTTGAGGTTTTGTGACCAGGGATATGATTTCGAAGAGCTTTTGCTCTTTTATTTCCAAATACAAAACTAAGCACACATATTTTTTTTTCAGACAAATAACAAATGTACCAGCATAGAGGGTGAGGTCATTGTGAGAAGTTTAGTTTGGATAAGAAGGATAAGAAGGAATCATAGCCATTAGATCTTCAGTTAAATGAAGATCTATGGCCCAAAATTTTCCTATGTAGAGTTAGAGAGAAAAATTAAAGAAAACAAAAGATGGAAGGGCATTTTTGAATTTTTATCAAATTCCCCCCATTTTTAAAACCTTCATAACTCTTAGATATGACATTATTTTTTTAAATAACTTACACAATAAAAACGAGGGTTTTTTATCTTTAAAACGCGTATAGTGTTGTTATATATAAAATTAAAAAATTACTCTCAGATCATTGTGTCATTCTGTCATTGTGTCAAAATGTTCAGATCATTGTGTCATATTGTGTCAAAAATGTTCAGATCATTGTGTCATATTGTGTCAAAAATGTTCCAAACATTGTGTCATATTGTGTCAAAAATGTTCAGATCATTGTGTCATATTGTGTCAAAAACCAAAAGAGTTTTTTATTTTATATATAACAACACTATATATACTTTTGACACAATGACACAATGGTCTGAACATTTTGACACAATGACACAATGATCTGAACATTGTGTCAAAAATCAAAAGAGTATTTTTTTTTTAATTTTTTATATAGCAACACTATAGCGTTTTAAAGATAAAAACGCTCGTTTTTATGGTGTAATTATTTAAAAAAATAATATTGTATGTGAAAGTTATGAATGTTTAAAAAAAATAGGGGAAGTAGATAAAAAAAAGTCAACAAAAGTGGCTAAGACTAAAATACCTCTCCTTCCTTTTTTTATTAAATCAAGATCCAATGGCTGAAATTCCTTCTTATCCTTCTTATCCTTCTTATCCTTCTTATCCTTCTTATCCAAAATAAACTTCTCATTTGAACATCTCCCCCAGCATAGATGTCTTCTTGAATCGTACGTATACTACATCAATCATCCGGGCAGATGATATCATATTTTAATGATAGGTGGGGTCACTTATTTTTGAAAAACTCTCTTCAAAATCTTTTGTTTTGCGAAAATAAAGAGGTGTAAAAGTGCGCCAAAAGATTTGTGTTATGCAAAGCTTGGTAAGAAAAAGGTTGTTTAGGGGAAAAGGGTTTATGCAAATAAAATTGCGGCTTAAGAAATGAAAGGTTTAGGCTCAAAGGGGTTAACTAGGGGATATTTTAGGTGGTAAAGAAAATTTGGGGTGAAAGAGAGAAAAGGTGTTTATCCTAGGGGCCTCAATCATATGAAAACATGTTTCCCGACTTTGTCCATCTTGGACTGTATACCCTTACCAAGTTCTGGCTTGAATGACTCACCTGGTTTCTCATTATTTTGTAAAGGATGAGCATGTTAGGTATTTACAAGGGTAGGCTTACTCACTCTTTGAAAATGTGGGAAAAGGGGGTTTTAAGTACCGGTTGTATAAAAATAAACTTTGGGTTCGGCTTGCTGTACCCAAAAATACCTCAATGTATACGTCGAACATCACAAATGGTTTGAATCTTTTCTATTTGGAAAACATAGTTTTTATTCAGATGATTGTGGTCCATAAACAAGCTCATGTTTGTTTTTCATAAGACAAATTTTGGCTTATTTTCGAAAAAAATTAAGGGCAAAGCAAAAGTTTAGTGTTGCGTATTTCCAGCTAAGATTGACAATTCTCGTCCCCACACTTAAATTGCACATTGCCCTCAATGTGCTTATTGTTTGCACAAATAAAGCAAGAATGTGATTTAAATAGTTTAAGGGTAATAAAACAGTCACCGACTGCATCGTTCAGATACGCGTAGTGCTACTGAGGTTGTATCGCTTAACTGGAACTCCTGGCTCTTGATCGCTCCTTCTTGGTTGTCTTCCTTATACATTACCTCAAGACTAGATTAAATGATAAAATACTTGTACTAGAGATACGGTAAATCTGCCCGCGTCTCAGCAGGAGTGTTTCCTGCTGGTCTGAGTTCAGAGTTACACTAGGCGAACCTCGATCTCCAGTACTAGTAACTAAACTACTAGTACTGAAAGATATAAACAAAGCTAATCTAAACTACGATAGATATCTAAATAAAAGTGAAAAGAAAAGGAAGGGGCGGAATTCTGACCGTCCTGAAGATGTGTTCTTTGAAGTCTGTCCTATTCTTTTTTCTTTTATCGTAGACTTCAATGGTGAGCCGCCATGGCGCGCAACATTTATTATACGGGTCTAATAGCTAGACCCGCAGTCATGGTCTAGAAGAATGATGAGGCTTACTCCATTCGTTGGTATGCAAATTCTAGACCGGACTCGATGTTGTCCACCACCTGTAAAGTCCTATTCAACCTTATTCCTACATCAAAACTTGCTTCCTGGTCGCCGAACTTGATCGTTAGAGTGTCGTTGCTCATGTCTACTACTGCTTGAGTTGTTGCGAGGAATGGCCTTCCGAGGATAAGGAGTACCTCCTTGTCTTCTTCCTTATCCAGCATAACAAAGTCGGCAGGGTAAACGAACTCTCCTATTTGAACTAGGAGGTTCTCAGCAATACCTGAAGGGTACTTGACTGACCGGTCTGCTAGTTGGATGCTCATTCTGGTAGGAGTCGGTTTACCGAGATTCAACTTGTTGAACATGGAGGAAGGCATAAGGTTTATGCTCGCCCCCAGGTCAGCAAGTGAATCTGAAACCTCACTGTCTCCCACTACACAAGGTAGTGTGAAGCTTCCAGGATCTAGTTTCTTTCGGGGAATAGTGCTTGAAAGTGGCAGAGAATTCTTCCCCTAGGCTGACAGAGTTAAGTTCCACTATCTTGCGCTTGTTTGTCAGGAAGTCTTTCATGTATTTTGTGTATTTCGACATCTGAGAGAGGACTTCAACAAAAGATAAGTTAATATGTAACTGTCTTAGAAGGCTCATGAATTTACCAAACTGTTCCTCGTTCTTCGCTTTGTTCAGCCTGCTGGGATAAGGAACCTTTGGATCTTTCATGACTTCTTTCACCGTTACATGGAGAGGTGCTTCAATTTGTTTTTGAGAAAGTTGGGTTGGTGTTGTTGAGAGCAGAACAACTTCCTCCGGTCCAACCCTTGGGCTACGGAGTGTGATAGCATTCACCATTGCTTTTGGGTTGGTTTCTATGTTGCTAGGGAGAGAACCTAGGGCTCTTTCACCTACTATTTTTGCTATTTGACCGAGTTATTTCTCGAGCGTCTTGATAGAGGCTTGCTGGTTTCGAAGTTCAGCATCATTGCTTCTGGACTTCTCCTCCATCTTCCTCTCGGCTTCTGCAAACATCTGAGATATTACCTCTTCAAGGCGAGCGAGCCCATCGGATGAATGCTGCCTTGGTAGTTGTTGCTTTGCCGCGGCTACTGCGAGAAGTTTTGGTTGTTACCTGTAGAGACCATAATCGTTTGAGGCTTTTGCATTAGAAATCTTTTGGGATAGTTCTAATTGTAATTGGGTTAATTAGTTTATGGGTTATTAGTGGGTTTTGAGTCCGGTCGAATATAGGCCATGTGGGCCGAATTATTTTGCTTGGTTAACAAGTTTAGGCTTTCCTATATAAGTTTAGGTAATCTAGGTGTTTAGGGTTGTTGGTTCTATAGGGTTTCGTGGGTGTGTTTTGCGGATTCAAGTGTGTACCGAATTCACTTTGTGAATTCGTCGTTCTCAAGTGTAGTAATCGAATATTCTTCAAGCAGTTACAATCGGTTGGTGTTTAATTTTAATTGTTCTTTTGTTTGATATACTTTTTGACTCAATCTTGAATCACCTCTAGTCACCGGATTCCGCACGGTGACTATAGGAATTGATATCGCGTGAGGGGCTTAACTGATCCTTACAATTGGTATCAGAGCCAAGAAACGTAAGTTTCGAGGCTCTCGCGATATCGGATTCAGGTTTTTGGTAACTAACGATTTGAGTGTTTTCGTGATTTTCAGCATTTAGCACAAGTCAGACGTCTTTTGCAGGTTTAGAATAAAAAACAAAAGCTTTCGAGACCCTGTGTTTGTGAGTTGAAGACTTTTCGACCCATTCAAGACTTTTCGATCAGACATTCTGATCGAAAACCCTCATCTGTTGCTCACCTTTGATCGAGAAAGACCCTTAGTGTCTTTTCGACAGTCGTCCCTCAGTCGAAAAGTCCCATATTGAGACTTTTCGATCAGCTGATCATAATCGAGAAGTCCCATCTTGCGACTTCTCGATCAGAAATTTCAATCAAAAAGTACCCAGTGACTTTTCGATCGTCGGCACATCGCAATCGGAAAGTCCCATTCGAGACTTTTCGATCAAATCCCCTTTTCGATCCAACCCTGTGCGATCGAATACCCTTTTTGATCCAACCTGTTTGATCGAAAACCCCTTTTCGATCCAAACCTTTTACGACCGGAAAGTACTTTTCGACCCAACCGAAAACCTTTCCAATGGCTTTTGACATGGCTAATCTTTCTTTTGCTACTCTGGAAATGGATGCCCAAATCGGTACCGCAACAAGACCACCAAGATTGACCTCAGGAAAAGACTTCATGAGCTGGAAGTACAGGTTCGTCAACTATGCTAACTATAATGATCCCAAGATTATGAGATCAATTGAAGCTGGAGATTATGTTCCAAAGACTCAAGCTACTGGTGAACCTGATGTGATAAAAGAGAAGCATGAATGGTCAGACACCAATTGGGACAAGGTGGAAAAGGATAGGAAGGCTCTTGCTGCAATAACTATGGCACTCTCACCTGAGGTTGCCGAAGCCTTCAAGGAGTACAAGTCTGCTAAAACTTTGTGGGATGCTCTAGTTGATGCATATGAAGGAAACTCAGATATGAGGGAGTCAAGGAAAGAGAACCTGTAGAGGCTAGATTATGAGGCTTGTAATATTAAATAAGTTGGGCTGGGCTTAGAGGGTTTAATTAGATTAGTAGGCTAGTTTTATTATGTTTAGGCTAGTTTACTATTAGATTGGGCATGGGCTTGGGTTTATGATTGGGCTAGTTAGAGTTTATGATTGGCCCAAGGCCTTGTAAGAGGTGGTATAAATACCACCTCATGTTTATGATCAAGTAAGCTTTGGAGATTACTTGTTCACGATTTCTTGTTCTTGTGAGAGTTTACGATCAGCCTTCATTGCTTCATAGTAGACGATTCTCATTCAAGACTTCATCTTTTCTCTAGATCTAGTCTTCTATTCTACTATTCTTCTTGAATCAATCACCTACGAGGTTTCCGCACTCGTTTGTGATAGAAATATCGTGTGTTTGGGAGATTTCCGGACCTACAATTGGTATCAGAGCCAAGAAACAAGTGTTTCGAGGCTCTCACGATATAGATTCAAGTGTTTTCTGGGTTGTTTTTCGTGTTTGTTTGAAGATTCGAAGGATTCCAGGTGTTTACGACAGTGGCTGCTGCTGTTCTTCGAGTTACAGTGGGTTTACGACTGCATTTTCTGGGCTGCAAAGGTGTTTACGACTGAGTTCATTGAAGATCTTCATCATTTTGTGTGTTTGCGACTGAGTTCATCAAAGATCTGCTGGGTTTAAGTGTTTCCGACATCAAGATCTGATTTTTACGGCGTTTACGATCGTACTTTGGTCGGAAACAGTGTTTACGACCCGGAGAAAAGCGTTTACGATTGTACTTGTTATCGGAAACGGGGTTTACGACTTTGCAGGATCGCAAACGGTGTTTACGACTTTGTTTTATCGGGAACAGGTGTTTACGATTCCGGTGATCGTAATCGTGTATCGTAATCTCAGTTTACGATTTTTAAAGGCGGTTAAGTGTTTACGATTAGGGGGTTGATCGGAAACGACGTTCACGATCGTAATCGGGCGTTTACGATCGGAAACTCATCGTTTTTGCGGCAAAAAGTCACTTTTTCTCACTTTCACGGAAACGGGCGTAACTTTTGACTCGTTTGGAGTTAGAAGCTCAAATTTTTACACGACGTTCGTGACAACAAGCCCCAGACTAACGTCCAGGGGAGCTCATTTGGACCCCCAAATTCCACTCCGAAGGCCTCCGTTTTTCAGTTTTAAGTTTTTGATACTATTTTTTGAATAGTGTTTTTGCCGCTTTTGCCGCTTTTGCCGTTTTTGCAGATTGTTCAAGATTTTCAGAAGCTGCATATCTAAAGAAAGAAAATGAGTTCAGTTGAGAACAAGGATGATTTTGAAGCTGAAATTGACAATACTGAGATATGCCCCAATCCTACTTGTGCTCGTATAATTCCTGGACTTAGGCAAATTTGTAAAAATTATCAATTAGAATTATTTGAGATAAAATGCGAGAGGAGTTCTTTTAAGGGTAGATGGGAAAAGAATGAGGAGAAGGTAAAAGCTCAGAAACTAGACATTGAGAAATATCGGAAGCTAGCAACGGAGAAGACTATCTTACATGATCGGGCTAGGATTGAGATATCTGAGCTTACACAGAAACTAAATGAACTGCAACAAAAATTTGATGAGCTGCAAGTGAAGTTTGATTGCAATCAGGAAAGAAATCAGCGAATGCTCGATGCTGGAAAAGAATTGTCACATGCTGTTGTGACTGGTCAAGTTGGGAAACACACACCTGGATTTGGATCAGAAAAGACTGATAAGGCCTTGGCTGCAAACAACATTATTCCTCAACCAGTTCCCAGAGACATTATAGGAATACTTCTTAGTGAGGATCAAGTTGAACGAACCAAGTCAGATTATAAAGAAGCTGCTCCTCCTATTGATAGTGTCTTGGTTGGAACTACACCACTGACTCAAGAGGAAATAGACAACGAGGCAAACATGACATATGGTGAAGGGAGAATAGAGGACGTATCAAGAGCTGATGCTGAGTGCCAGGAGTATAACAGATGTCATAATTCCAAGTCTGATGATGTTGGGGTAGAGTTGAAACCATACCCTAAAATTGAAACCCCATGCTTGAAAGTAATTGACGAAGTCAAAAGGGAAAAGGTGATCTTGACGACACGGCCTGAGGGGAAGATCTATATGACATCTGGATCTATGTTTGACCAAGAACCAGATGTTGGGTATGACTTACCATCCTTCTCCTCCAAGTTCAAGGGACTAACTGATGGAGTGATCAGTGAAGCTAAAGTTGAGAAGCCAAAGATCACCATTAAGCATCCGAGTATGAAGTCAACAGCTGGAGTAAAGAATGAAAAACTCAAGGGAGTAGCTGTGTCTCCCATGTCTTCAGTAGGATCATGCAGTTGCCGTTGTAATTGCAAGAATGGTGCTTCAACGTCAAAGAATCCAGAGAGCACAAAGACGATGAGGACAGGTTCAACACAGGCTTCGACAAACCAACAGAAAGTCAAATCTGGAGTTGCAGACAAAGCAAAGAAGCAGGCACAAGGCAAACCAGCTCCATATATACCACCAAAGACAAATGGGTACACGTCTGACTTCTATCTAAAGAAGCAGACTTGCTTTAATTGTGGCATTGCTGGTCATATTGCTAGAAACTGTCTTTATCGCCACTATGAACCCTACTATCCGCAAAGTCAAAGGGTTTCATCTCAGGAGTCAGTTGAGTCTAAGCCGATGATGGTGCAGAAACCTAAGGCAATGAAGACTATTACTCCTAAGGTTAAACCCTCTGATCAACATTGGGGTGCTGCCAAAGCTGAAAGAAAATCTTCAAATCAAAACAACAGCTTTCCAGGTTACCAAAATTTTCAGAAAAAGGTGATGAAACCATTTTCAAAACAACCAAAGTCTAAAAAACCCAAAGTTACCCCTCCCAAGGTAACTAAAACTGTTTTAAAAAATGAATCTAAAACGAAGAAGGTTGAAATACCTAAAGTCACAGCTCCAAAGGTGACTAAAACAAAAACTGTTTTGAAAAATGAAACTAAAATGAAGAAGGTTGAAATACCTAAAGTCACAGCACCAAAAGTGACTAAAACAAATGTTAAATCACCTGGAACTTGGAAACCTAAAATCAAGGCAGCTCCATCCCAACTTCCTGATTTCTCAAAGGGGATGTTCTTACAAGAAGTATCCTTTATTGATTCCTCAGGTGTACCCAGAAAAACAATGGCCAGGGTACCAATGGCTAACTAATCTCTCACTCTATGCAGGAACAGTCAAGGAGGATTATCACTAACGGTTTTATTACTAATTTGTTTGTTGATAAGTGATTGTTCCAGGCACAGTTTAGGAGACGTATCTTCATGTCATGTCAAGTAATCTATACAATGGAAGGTATGTCTCTTTGAGAGGTAAAATGTCAAAATCAGCATGAAAGGTACTGTTCTTAACTTGGTTGTTTGAATGATGAGGCAACAAAGGGTCTTTTGAGTCAAACCCACTTCATTAAAGTTTTAATTTAGCAGTTGATTGATTATGTGTTTGACCTCAAATGAAATAACGAGTGCATGTCATGAAACCCAATTTACTAAATTTTTCAAATTAATACTTTGAAAGTTAGCTTGGCCAGATATCTTCAAAATTTTGTGTTTTGTTCTTTTAAGTGTGTTTGTGTGTTTCATTTTTTATTTAAAAAAAAAAAAAATCTGAAAAATGATGTTCACAAGATTGTGACATTAAAAATCAAAAAGCAAGGGGAAGAAATGTAAAGATGAAGAAAAAGTTGACCCCTCAAAAATAGTGTGCTTTTCAATTTTTAATTGTTTGTGTTTAATTGTTTGTGTCTTGTTTTTGAGAAGTTTAGGGGAAGTAAAATGAATGACCGGGTTGGAGATGGCTGACACGCGTAAGGCGGAAGTGAAAGGCAAGCTCCACGGTGATATGCTCGGTAGGCTCGACCTAAACTTATGACCTCCAATGAAAGTGCAGTGACCTTAAAAGATATATATGTTTAGTTTCCCATCCTAGGTTGCATGGTTTAAAAGACTGAGTCCCGGCAAAAATGGGTTGAGAGTGGTAATTACCTAGTATTCACTCTCTCACACGCCATGTCTCTGCTGTCGTGACTACACCACATAATAAATAAATAAAAAAATAAATAAATAAAATAATAATGAAAAAGAAAAGAAAATGAAAACTAATCACTCAGTTGGTCTTCTTTGCGCGCTTAGCGGCCGACCTGATCACCAACTGATGGTTAATGAAAATAAGTGGTAGTCATAACGGTGTTGCATGGTTCCTCAAGTTGGGGGTTTGTGAATCCTCAATAAACTCTGAGGTTGGGTAGGTTTTGTTGTGTACGCTTGGGTGTGGGGACAATTAAACATGACGGTAATATTGTACTATATTAAGCATGACGCATTCGGTTGGGATTAAACGGGTTTGAGTTTAAAGCGGACAAACATACCGGCAATCACCTGGACTAGTCGAGTAACTGAAGCTGAAAAGGGTTCCTCAGTCAGATTCATATGGTTTGATCCCTTGTAAACTTTCTCATGTTTGGTTTGGTAAGTATTTGTTTAGTTTTTATCTTTCGTGTGTGAGTCGTTAAGTTCTTTTTAGTGTGTTTTCGTCTTGGCCAGGTTGATTTGAGAAGTCAAAATGTCGTTTCCATGGGTTTTAATGCATGACAATATGCCCCCGACAGATCTTGACAAATTTTTAGGGGAAGGAGTATGGGATAATAAGTATTATCTGAAGGGAACTCGAGGATGATACTTATTATCTATTGGAAAAGACTTCCTCCGTCAGATCTTGACAAATTTTTAGGGGAAGGAGAGGGGATAATAAGTATTATCCGAAGGGAACTCGAGGATGATACTTATTATCCGAAAAGACTTCCATAATACATAGTATCCGAAGGGAACTCGAGGATAATATGTATTATCTCAGGGGAAGTCCTTAGCTGAGGGGAAGTAATCAGCTAAGGGGAAGTCTTTAAAGGTCTTTGGGTTCAGGGGAAGTTTTATAAGAAAACCCGTAATCTATATTAGGGTTTTTGGTTAAAATTATGTTAATTTGAATCATCTGAACTGATGATAATTACCTTCTAACCCAAAGACCAGTCATCAAATGTCTGGTGGAGTATATTTTTTTTAAATGTGTGTCAGACAGGTTGATGATAGAAAGAAGTTGTTGCTGCTCAAAGTTAAAGAACCAGCCGGTCAAGACTTCCATCTGAAAAGCAACTGTTCAGGGGAAGTTGTTGGTGTCTTTACAAGTATCCAAAAATGTCAAAAGTTTTTCAAAGAAAATGCCCACAAGTTTAGGGGAAGCTGAAGATCTCAATTCAATTCTTTGAAAAAGAAAATGATACAGAGAGCAGTCAGAGATCATGAAGTTTGAAAATCAACAATCAAGTTCTCCATAGTTAGGAGGTTTTCAAAATTTACCCTCTAATTTTTGGAGATTCAAGACAGTTACCGAAGATTCAGCAAGAACCAGTTCTTTCAAAAGAAGCAAGTCATTGAGAATCCTCCATCTCATTGCTTGTTCAAATTCAAGAAGTTCGAGCTGATGCTGATCAAGAGGAAGTCCCAAGTGCCCGTCATGAAACCTATTGAAGATTTCTGCGAAAAGAATCTTCATCAACGTCTTTGCCAGCCAGTCAAGAAGAAGATTTTCAAAGATCGAAGACATTTAATATCACAAGCCTAGGGGAAGATTGTAGAGGCTAGATTATGAGGCTTGTAATATTAAATAAGTTGGGCTGGGCTTAGAGGGTTTAATTAGATTAGTAGGCTAGTTTTATTATGTTTAGGCTAGTTTACTATTAGATTAGGCATGGGCTTGGGTTTATGATTGGGCTAGTTAGAGTTTATGATTGGCCCAAGGCCTTGTAAGAGGTGGTATAAATACCACCTCATGTTTATGATCAAGTAAGCTTTGGAGATTACTTGTTCACGATTTCTTGTTCTTGTGAGAGTTTACGATCAGCCTTCATTGCTTCATAGTAGACGATTCTCATTCAAGACTTCATCTTTTCTCTAGATCTAGTCTTCTATTCTACTATTCTTCTTGAATCAATCACCTACGAGGTTTCCGCACTCGTTTGTGATAGAAATATTGTGTGTTTGGGAGATTTCCGGACCTACAATTGGTATCAGAGCAATTTAATGACTTCAACTACGTACATGGTGAAAATATAGAAACTCAATTGCAAAGGTTCATCAAGATCGTCACAACAATGAAAGAAGCTGATGTGACATACACTCAAAAGGAAGTCAACAAGAAGTTGATTAGTTCTTTGCCCCCCAACTGGGATAGCATAGTGGAGGTAATGGAAGGAGTCCTGGACTTGAACACAGCAACCCTTAGCTCACTCATGTCTACAATTCGAGTTTATGAAGAAAAGAAACTCAAGAGGGCAAGAAAACAGGGAGTTGGAGCAGCTGCCAAACAAGTGAATCAAGCCTTTATATCGCAGCCCAGTGTTCCAGTGACTCAAACGATTGATCTGACATCAAGCCCACTAGCTTTTATTTCTCAAGCTGGTTCCAGTTCTTCAAAAGGCTCTAACTTGGTTACATTGGATGTTAACACCTTAGCTAAAGATTCTTGTTTTGCCTTGGGAGTAGGAATAATGAGTTGTTATCAAGCTTTGGTTGCACGTACTTTACTTCCAAATGACCTGTCCCATGAGGATGTGAATCAGGTGAACCCAGATGACCTTGAAAAGATGGACATATCTTGTCAAATGGGAATGCCCGCTCTGAGAGCCAAGCAGTATATGGCAAGAACGGGGAGCAAAACCTGGAATGATGGCAAAGGGGTAAAGCTATCTTTCAACAAAGCCAATCTGAGATGCTTCAACTGTAATGAATATGGTCACTATGCCAGAAAGTGCACCAAGCCTAAAGTTGAAAGAGGTGTTCAAGGTGATGAAAAACAGAATGTCAAGAAAAGGGAGGTACGAGCTGATGATAAAGCACTTGTTGTTCAAAGCACCCCTGGAGGTTATGACTGGTCTACTCAGGTTGATGATCTCAGTCTAAGTCTTAAACACATTGCTATGTTAGCTGAGGAAGAAGCAGAGAGAGAAGCACTGGAGATGAACCAACATGCATTCATGGTGAATACTGGTCCAGGGCCTGAAGTCAACTCTAGCAACACACAGGTATGCAACTGTTCTTGTTCTCATTGTGTGGAGGTCTTTAATGCTTTCAAAGAATATGAATCTAAATTTTATTATAAAACCCTAAACTGTGAACGCGCCACTAGAGAATCAAATAATTTCAAAGATATGGCTAAAGTAAATAGGGAAAAGTATGAAGCAGCTAAGCTTGATGTGACAAACCTTGACAATCAATTAAGTGACACTAGAGTTTTGCTGAGAGTTGCTAACACAAAAGTTGAAAAACTAACAAAAGAGGTAGATGAATTGAGAGATCAACTTGCTAAATCTCAAAGTAAGATAGACGCTAATAATAAGATTCAATCAAAAATGCTGGAAGCAAGATCTCTTTTCTATAACTCTGATGTTAGGATGAAGTATGTTCAACAAAATTCAGGTCTAGGTGACAATAAATTCTGAACATACACCATCAAAGGGGACAATAGATTCTTTAGTCGATATAGACAAAAGACTTTCTGAATGCACTATAAAAATCTCATCTCCTACTTCTAACTCCACTAACACTTCTACTTCTTGTGCAGATGTAGTTAGCAGTAATGGAAGTGAAAAGGCAGAAACCTCAAGTCTTTCAAGTCAAGAGTCTTTTGAAAAATTTGACTGGAATAAAAATGGTTTTCCTATTGAT
Organism: Deinandra increscens subsp. villosa; assembly: GCA_039602395.1. Classification (NCBI taxonomy): domain Eukaryota; kingdom Viridiplantae; phylum Streptophyta; class Magnoliopsida; order Asterales; family Asteraceae; genus Deinandra; species Deinandra increscens. The sequence continues at coordinate 32,473,479 of JBCNJP010000009.1, forward strand.
GGTTCCAAACTTAAATTTGCTGAGTCTGATGTCTTTGATAAAACTTCTTTGTGTGACAATTTTAAATTTGGTGCTTGTGATGATAAAGTTACTAAACCTCTAAGACATGTGAAAATTTTGAGAAGGGGTAAGGGACCACAGGTTGCTGGTTCCAAACCTATTAATTCTAATTTGCATAAGTCTGATGTTGGCGTAAATTTAAATGCTTCTGTGTGTGATAATGTGAAGGTGAATGCTAATGTGAATGTTTGTGATGCTAAGAATATGCAGAATGTGCAGGTGGACAAGCCACACGATCTTATCCCATATCCTGAGGTAAACTCAGTGTATGACCAGTTTGTGCCGGTACAGCGGGAGTATGTGTTAACAACTAGGCCCAAAGGCAAAGTTTGTTGGATCCATAAAAATGATAAACCTTCTTGGATATCCACAAGAAAGATCTATTCACAAACTCCCGCTTGCCCAAAGAAGCAGACTTGCCATGTGTGTGGAAATCCCGGACATGTGGCAAGAAATTGCTTACATAGGCCATATGAACCCTACTTTCCCAAAAGTCACTTTAAAAATAATCATGGGTGGCGGCACAACAACAAACCTGTCCCTGAAAAGGTAAATACCAAGCTGAAAGTACCAACAGGTCCAAAGGCACCCAAAGTGACCAAAAAGTCTGCACCTTACAAAAAAAAAGGTGCAGAACAGTGTGCCTCTTAGACCTAAGGCACAAGGTGAGAAGAAGAAGCATGCTTCTCAACCAAAGGGACAGAAAACCAAACTGACCCAAAAATCTCTTGGCAGCCACAAAACTGATTCTCAAAAACATAATAAACCTGTTAAAGAATCAGTAACTGTGTCTGAACCTGTTTTGCACGATAAACATTTTTCTCATGACAACTAGAATGTTAAAAAGATTGTGAACCAAGAGTATGTTCCGAAAGGAGTTTATAAAAAACACTCTAAATAATTTGATGAAGCTAAACCGACAAAAACAAATCTTTATCAAATTCCTTCAAAAAGAAAATAGGTTCACAACAAAGCAAAGGAGATGCATACACCCAGTTGGACAACTGAACCATCATCATCTTTTAAGCCATACCACTGCAGCCCTACTTCACCCAGTCTTAAAAAGGTCTGGGTACCTAAATCTAACTAACTTCTCCTATGACTGCAGGAACAGCCAAGGAGGACTGTCAGCAACCTATGGTATGTTGATAGTGGTTGTTCCAGGCATATGACGGGTGACCTATCTCTACTGTAAGACTTCAAAAAATTTGATGGAGGATATGTGTCATTCGCCGGAGGAGTTGGAGGATATATCAGTCAGAAAGGCATAGTGCGCAATGGTTGTCTCAGCTTCCATGATGTCAATTATGTTGAGAAGTTAAAACACAGCTTGTTAAGTGTTTCACAGATATGTGATCTGGAGTATCCAGTCCTCTTCAACAATAAAGAATGTCTCATTCTTAAACCTGGATACTCCATCCCTGACGATTGGGTGTTGATGAGAACACCAAGATATGGTAACTCCTATATGCTCAACATGCAGAAACCCCCCACATCTGAGGTGGCCTGTCTCCTTTCTAAAACTGCTGAGAACCACGCCCAGTTGTGGCATAGAAGATTGGGGCACATGAATCTGAAGAATCTGAACCGCCTTGCTAGGGGAGGACTTGTTAAAGACCTTCCAATCAAAGAATTTGTGCTCAAGGAGAAATGTGTGGCTTGTGCTAAGGGGAAGCAGCACAAACGTCCACACAAACCAAAGGTGTTCAGCAGAATTTCGTCCGCACTGGAGCTGCTTCACATGGACCTATTCGGTCCAGTCAGTATGTTAAGTCTTAACCGATGTGCATTTTGTTTAGTTATTACTGACAATTTTTCCCGTTTCACTTGGGTGTTTTTCTTGTTAAAGAAAAGTGATGTTGCAGGTATACTGATTGCTTTCATCAAGCTCATTGAAAATAAATTGAAGCAGAAAGTGAAGGCCATAAGGAGTGATAATGGGTCTGAGTTTAAGAATCAAAGTATTGATAACTTCTGTGCTGAGCAGGGAATTGAGCATCAATACAGTGCCCCCTACCCCTCAGCAGAATGGCGTTGCAGAACGACGCAACAGGACCCTAATTGAAGTAGCTCGTACTATGTTGTGTGATTCAAAGCTACCGACCATGTTTTAGGCAGAAGCAGTTACACTGCGTGTTATGTCCAGAATCGGGTGCTCATCAATAAGCGGCAGCAGAAAACCCCATATGAGCTGATTTTCCATAATAAGCCCAGAATTGGACACCTTCGGGCTTTTGGGTGCCTCTGCACAGTTTTAGTAAACACTAATGTACCTAAATTTGCGGCTAAATCTGATGAATGTTATTTTGTAGGTTACTCTGCCAGCTCTGCTTACAGGGTATTCAACAAAACTACCGGGATTGTGATGGAGTCCACCAATGTGGATTGGCTAGAAGAAAATCCATCAGATGGTGGAGTGGGTCCTCCTCATGCTTTTGACTATAATCAATTCTTCCGTCCGTTTGGTTTGGAACCTGTCATCGCTGAAGAATTGTTTGAAGATCCAGTTACAGGACCGTCCTTACCACACTCCTTTGCCAAGGCTCCAGCCGTTGCCTCTGAAATTGAAACCACACTAGTACAGGAGTCTGCCGACCCTGTAGATGTTCATCAAGCAGACGTCAACCCCGGGTCTGACACTCCTGAAACACAGGGAGCCGATACAGAAGGTGCAGCTGAAACAAATGATGAACCCGATCAATCAAATTTACCTCCTGAAATCCCCGTTCAAGCCGTTGCAAAAACCAGGATCCATAAATACCACCCCTTGGAAAACATCATTGGTCCGTTAGCATCCAGGGTGGTAACAAGAAGCCAATCAGGGGACATCAATCATTGTATGTACTCCTGTTTCATTTCACAAATTGAGCCCCCCAACATTACTATGGCCTTGACAGACCCTAGCTGGGTAGAGGCTATGCATTAGGAACTGAATCAATTCTCACAGCTTCAAGTTTGGAGATTAGTAGAAAGACCTCCTGACAAAAAGGCCATTACTACTCGGTGGTTATATAAGAATAAGAAGGATGACAACGGCGTCATTGTCAGAAATAAGGCCAGGTTGGTAGTTCAAGGCCACAAGCAGATTCAAGGAGTGGATTATGATGAAGTGTATGCACCGGTTGCCCGATTAGAGGCAATAAGAGTCTTTTTAGCCTACGCATCCTACATGAA
>JBCNJP010000009.1:32477212-32671871 GCA_039602395.1 Deinandra increscens subsp. villosa
ACCACTCCGAGTTGGGAAAACTTTCGAAACTCTTCAAAAACAGGGTCAAAAAGCTTCTTTTTTCATTCAATTTTTTTATGGTGATTATTTAGGTTATAGGCTACTCCTAGGTGGAAAAAACTCAAAAAATCGCATCGGGGATTTTTTTTTTAAAAAATGTCAAAAAACGGTCTTGTTACATATGTAACATTGTATACATATATTGGTTACATATGTAACAACCGTTTTTTGAGAATTTTTTTTTTAAAATTGCCGGAGCGTTTTTTTTTTGATTTTTTCCCACCTAGGGGTAGCCTATAACCTAAAGAATCGCCATAAAAAAATTGAATGAAAAAAGAACTTTTTGACCCCGTTTTTAAAGAGTTTCGAAAGTTTTCCCAACTCGAAGTGGTTTTCACCATAACCATCCCCTATAATCTAATAGTATATACCATATATATATATATATATATATATATATATATACATATATATATATTACTCATCAAACATCATCACACACCATCAAGCTTGCAACTTTACATTATCAAGCCCTAGATAAAATATCAAGATTGCACATTTATGAAGATTCATGCACAAAATCTCCTCGTTTATCATGATTCATCTAAGATCTAACATTTAAACTATAAAGATCTAACTTTTATCATTAAAATCATAACTTTGATAATGAAGTCACAAGATCTATCATACTAAAGCATGTCAAGTCTATTCTAATCATAAAAATCTAATCTTGATCATGAAAAGTCAAGGAACAAGAAGGAAAATACAAGGGTTATGGATTATTACCACAAATGATGAAATAAGTTTGGATCTTCACAAATGAGCTCCAAAACACCAAAGATTTATGAACAAGATGAAGATCAGCGGCTATGGTCGTTTTATGGTGATTAGAGTTTGAAGAAATGAGGCTACAATGGGTTTAAGAGGCTTAAATAAGAGGTAACTAGGGTTTCAACCCGACTGGTCTGGTGTGGTATCTCCAAGGAGATCCTATGTGACCTTGGCGTATCGCCAGGAACACTAGGGTCGGGCCCCTTTGCCCGATTCCTCGTCTTGCGTGCTCGGTACTCAGTTTTTGATATATTCGACCAACGTTTTCACCGAAATCACCAATTACATAATCCCTATCATGTTAACCACATTTAACCAAATCAAATCAAATAAAAACATTCCATATATCTAATTATGATCAAACACGTAAATTCACATAACACGTTTTTGGTCGGTTTGACGTACGTATCACTTTAAGGTTAGTCAATAGCGTTTCGAAACTCAACTTTGTACGGAGTGACACGATGTGATATTTAGGAACATGAGACTCATAAAATAACCAAATTGACATACTATAACCAAATACATGATTTCCCGAAAAACGACGAATCACGTACCTAAATCGCATAAAAATCGCAAATTGCTTTTTTTTGTTTTGAAGAATCCAATTGATTCCAAAAGCTTTTAATTAAATATTTTGCTTTGAAAAATGATTATGGATTATTTAAAAACCTTATTTGGATGTATAAATACCTGAAAATTATCCCGGTACTTATTAATTCGTAAATCGAGAAAACGTGAAATTTCAAAATGGGTCGGGTTTCACAACTAGGTAAAATGAAAATGTTACACAAGTTACCTCGGAGCAACAAATCATTCTGTTTGATTTTATTCCAGATGTTACCTCGGCCATGGTTATCTCGACTAACTTGGCTAAAACACACTATGGGCCAATCAAACCAGAGTTCATTGTTGAAGGCCTTTGGGAAGCTCCAAAAATTCTAGCCATGCTCGTTACCAGGAGAGTGCATGAGGGTATTAATTTTTCATGGTTGCACACTGCACCATCTATACCTATTATTTCTGAACCTATTTTTGCAGCTTGAAGGTCCTAAAGACATCACACCTACTGAAGTTGATCAGTGAGAGACAAATTTGGCCATCTAAATGTATTCGGACCCTACTATCCTGTGTCAAAGATGATCCAGAACTAGCTCCAGTTGTTTCAAAGATCAGAAGAATTGATATTATTTTGGCCAAGTACAATCCTAAGGCAGAACATGTGATGATCATGTCTCTGCCCAGGCATTACAGAAGAGCCGGTATAAGTTCAGAGGTATTTGGCTGCTATCCAACCCCCACTGATAGTGGTTTTTCCTCTTTTGAGGCTTCCACTCAGGGGAAAGGGAAGGAGCATATGCCTCAGTACCAAGTTGATGATGAGGAAATTGAAAGAACTACAAGCTAGAAGTCAAGCATGTATTCAGTCCATAATACAAGAAAGACTGCCTAAGAAGAGTCTTCTTACCAATGCCAGACTTATATGGTGAAGATCTTGATGGCTTGAGAGAATCAGACAAGGAGATTGATAGGGAACTAAGCAGAAGAGCTATAGGTGAAGATAAACAGTTCAAGAATATCTTGGAAGCAAGAAGAGAGAAATAAGGGATTTTTATACCATTCAACTTATTTGCTGACAAACCCAAGGCTGCTGAATCAGAGCATGTAGTTACACTTATTGATGGTCAACAAACTAACCTTCTTTCTGATGATGTTGAGATGATAAACAGGGCACTTTCTGGTGAAGAAGCTCAAAAGGGTAAGCAAGAGAAGCAAGATATGGCAATGTCTATGAAGCTGAAAGCTAACATTGAGTTGTATCAAGACAACAACGTCATTCTAAGCTTAATTGATGAGGCAGAGAGGAGATAATTTGAAGAAATGGATTATCAAACTAGATCTGGCTTGTGAAAAGAGACAATACAAGCTAACCAAAGGTTCTGATAAGAGACTAGTAAGATAGTAAGAGAAGATCAGGCTGCTGAGTCTACTGCCAGTGGGGGATTACTAAACCAATGGAAAGATGCTATCATTGCTAGAGGATGGGGAAATGTTGAAGATCTCAAACTATTTTCTGCTGAAGAACTATGCAATATGATGTCTTTAGTAGTTCAAGAAGAGAATGATTTGAAGCTACTCAGTGAGATTGAAGCTGATCATGCAAAAGAAGAAACATTGAGAGAAGAAAAGACTTAGAAAATTATGAGGACACCTATAACCAAGACAGAGGGGTTGAGGGCTCTTAAAGTGCATTTCATAAAACTCTAAGGTGAGAATCCAAGGAGAATCTTTCTTGAACACCTTGAGGAATAGGTATTCAGAGATTAGAAAGGATCAGTCAAGGATAGATGAACAAATTGGCATTCGAGGGCCTCCTGGTGCATTCTCACATACACGAGCACTTTCTTCTCAACCTCATAGTTTAATTGACTCACTTATGATTTCTCCACTCATCACACAACCATCCAACATCATTCCCATATCCAACAAACCAGAAAAAACCCTCCCTAGATAAAAAGACCTCCACCTGCCAAAAAGCCAAAACCTACAAACCCTATCCATCCAAAATACAGATCTGATAACTTTGTTCCCGTCAATCCCGTAACTCAAACCAGAACTGATACATTACTTGTAACCACTTCTACCAGAACAACTCCTACCTAACCGCCAAGTCCAAAACCAAAATCACCACCTTCCTCACAAAAGAAACCAAACCAACCTGATTCCCCCTGTCAAGAAACCAGATTCTCTAACATGTCCTTTAAAGAGAAGAAAGCCAATGGTTAAAAGAAAGAGATCTTTTTTTATATCATCTAGTTCTGAATCATCAGATGATGAAGAAGAATACCATGATGTGAATGCTGAAAGGATAAGAATCATCTCTGAAGAAGAATACATATTTTATTATCAAATTTACTCACTTATCAGGAATAAACCTAACTACTAACATTAAAACAAGTCGATTTTGTTTTCTTTTTAGTTTTTCAGGTTTTCTAAGGCCAAAATACCAAAAGAAGCATAATCTTGCAGAAAAGTAAAGAAAATGCTAACTTTGGGAAAAACCAGCCTTAGCACGGCACTGTGCCCAGCCCGGCACGCCCCGTGCCAGACCCGGATACTCAGAATCTTCGCCTGATTCGGCACAACCCCGTGCTTATGGTGACACACCATAGCCTCCTGGACACGGCACGGCCTGTGCCGAACTCAACACGGCCCGTGCCTCTGAAGACAAAAGATTTAGAGATCAAGCTTTTGACACGGTGTGGCCTGTGCCAATTCGACACGGCCCGTGCCTCTGACGAAGGAAGATTTGCGGATAAAAGTCACTGACACAACACGGCCCGTGCCAAGAAAGGCACGGCCCGTGCCAGCAAGGCACGGCCCGTGCTTGTCCATACGTGTTGCCTATAAAAGCCAACCTCCACCACTTTTCAATTTGCTTAATTCTTTCCTCTCCTCTCCCACTTTTATATTAGTCGAGCCACTTGGCGTTTTCGAGTCTTTAAGTATGTCGAAGTCTGTAAGAACTATAACCAGCATTAGTAAATGAAAGCATTTTGTCTATGAAATTCTTCGTTTACAACCTGGCACATCTTTAAGCTAATCAGCAATGATTAGTTCAACTCTTACACTTGATTGGAGGCAACCAACTTTTAATGAGTTTTTGAGTTATCTTTATAACGTTGTTTTAAGGTGTGTCTAATGACTTTATGAAAACCCTGTCTATTGAAAATTTATTGTTGATATTCTGAACCAAACGTGCTCTTCGTATCATAGACCATTTGGAGAGTCAAAATCCCAAAGGCCGGACTTGTGACACCCGGTCGGGGGACGATGCATGATCTGGAAGGTGACTCGCGTCCCATGCTACATGATACGATCTAGGTCGTTATGTCTATGTAAGCAAACTCGGTTGACCACGCAGGTGCAGGCTGGAAGTATTTGGTTGGGAATGAGGGTTGGTAATATTTTGTCATTTCACGGAAGCCGAGATGGTACATGTTTGTGAACTTGGCTCTGGTTACGTCGTACATACACATGCGGAGAGCTATGTACAAATGAAACGGACCAGAGTCCCTTAAAAAGGTTATTTTCATAATAAAATAATCCGGCACGCAAGGTTGTTCCTCTGCTGGTTCATGACGGCGTGTCGAGTACGGTAAGTCGCCGGTTTGAAGGACCCCGTAAGTAAGTGGCATTGTACCACTTCTTTTGTTTATCAGTGGCACCTTCCCACGACGATCGTACTCCTTGTAGACGGTTGATGGTGGAGATGGTGAATTAGCCTAAGATTCCAAAAGGTGGTTGGTCTTCTAGCTGATAAACAATCTTAAAGCAAAGTCATAAAGCAACAACTCGATTTCAAGTTAATGGTATGTTTCTCCAATCAATATTGACAATGACTACTTAAATCTCAAAACCCATTTTATTTATTTATTTATCTATATATATATATATATATATATATATATATACATATATATATATATATTACTAACTTATTTTCTAAAAACCAAAAGATAGAGTTTGGTTAAACGTTAACAAAGGTTGAGTATTGGGAGCTCTCATTTTCCATGGTGTCCTGATCGACCCCGATTCAAGTTACCACTACTATACTGCCCACGACGGGTGCACTTGCCCGTGTAACGTGGTGAAATGGTAGTTGTCAAGTAAATCATGTATTATAAATTTAAAAGCTTTAAGTTGCTAAAAAGGTTAAAGAAAAAACTACCATATTTTTAGTAAACATTAGCACACGTCAAGCTTTTTGCGCCGTTGCCGGGGACACAAACAAGGATTCCAAGAAAAATCCGCGTTAACGGCTTAATCAAAATTTTCCTTTTATTTCTATCTAAATATATATATAAAAATAAAGATATTATATTAGTGTAAAGTTAATTAATATATAGTAGTATATATTATAAACAACATCAACCTTTCATTTTTTGTCTCCTACCTACACTGCACCCGTAGAAGAATTTGTCTGGCCAGCAAACACTCCTCTCAGGTACAGAAAGGATCCACGGGAAGGAACAGGCAACCAAGAAGGAAAGAAAAAATCATCAAAGGCCAGGCAGGGAAGTTATTGTAGTAAAATTTTATGAAAATAACAACCCTCAGCCCAGGTAAGTGTTTTGATTTATTTCAACTTGTTTGAAGAAAACTGAAAAATCTTTTAAAACAAAACTATCATAATTTCCCTCCTGATAGAATTAAATAAGATTTTGGTCAAACTAAGTTTTTGAAATTTACCAAAACGTCAATAAACTAGGTCTAACTTCCGACCTATAAATAAACCAAGCTGTTTTTATAATAAATAAACTTTTGAAGAAGACTTTGAGGATTTAGTTTCTTATATGATCACCACATCACCAGAGGTACTGACAGCCGAACACGTTCTCAATATGACATCATTTTTTATAAACAATCAAATAATTTTTCTTAAAAGTATTTTAAAGAAGAATTATTTTGTCAAAAAAAAACGGTTGAGCAACTAACCAACACGGGCCATGCCACACCAAACATGCCCCATGCTGAGCGGGACCACAGCCGGACAAAAGGGAGAAACACCATTTTGTTATGTCATTTGACACGGGTCGTGCTCGGATATTCTCTCTGACCGGATTCCATCTCCACGTCACGAATTTCTCCACATCCATCACTATTATCACGTAAGTCACCAAACCACTTTATTTTTCTTCAAAAGTTCTAGTTAGGTCAAAGTTTTAGTCAAATTAGGGCTTTTCTTCAAATCCGAGATAATAGACCGAATTGACTAAAATTTGTTGTAGGATTGTGTCTAATAAGTTTCTAGCTATTATCCTTGTTGATTATCCATGTCAGAACATATAAATTAGAGTAATTTTTGACAATTTTTCCCGAAAACTCTAGTTTAGAAAAACTTATATTTATGATAGATGATTTGAGTTTTGGAAGAATTGTTGATAGGGTAGTTAAAATCGGAAGTTTGCGATCTTGATCATGTAAAAAGTTTTTAATTTCATCAAAATCACGATATTCTGGGTTAAACACCGAAGAACAGATGAACAACACGCCCCGTGCTCGGAGCAACACGGGTCGTGCTATTCTTGATTTATGATTTTCTGGAAGAAAAAAAATGGGTGACACGGTGCGTGTTGTGGTAGGCACGCCCCGTGCTGTTCATCATTCTTGAATATCAACCAGGCTCGAATAACATACCCCGTGTTGAACCCAACATCGCCCATGCTGTTCATCGTTTTTCAGAAAACCGGACCAACCCAGACGACACGGCCCGTGCCCCACCAAGCACGAAGATATGTCGTTCATATGACATCTGATATTGATAACATTTTACAATTAGGTTTGATACATTTCAATTTTCAGTTATTATGTATGGATGATGACATTGTTTGTATGTTTTTATTTTATTATGTTTGTGTTATGATTTGAGTAATTTAGAAGTAGTTGGATGGCTAGCTCTACAGCTAACTGGACCGGGAGGTCAAAACAGTATGGCGTGGTAATCATTCCACGGGTAAAATGTCTCAATTTCAGGGGAAACTCCGCCAAAAAAAATTATGACCCTTTACTTTTCTTTTACATTATCCATAATCTGAATGCATGTGACACATTGAAGACAATGTGCAATTTGAGTGTCGGGACGGGAAAAATTTGGGTAAATTCGGGACAAAACTCAAACCATTGCTTCGTCTAATTCAAGCCTTACACAAAACTTCTTTGGAAACTGGCTTCTGTACTGCACAAAAATTTTCAAAAATTTATTGTTTTTAAAAGAAATGTGTCTAAAAAGTTTTTCCTTCTCTCATTTATCAAATTAAAATTCCATTAATTTTGTAAAAACCTCAAAAAGTTGTAGTGAAATATTTACTGACAAGATGAAAGCAAATCTATTTAGTTATGAACTTACACTTTTCATTTTTTCTTTTCAGTAAGAATTTGAGCCCTTTATAGCCTGATCAAATAATAATCTAGGTTTTCTTTTTTTCGAGAGAAACCAGGTAAATGCGATAGAGGTAGAACTTGACACGGTAATACGTCCTGAGACAGACAAAATCAGAAGCCACATTTTTAAAGGATTGGGGAAACTAGGATTTCTCTTCTTCTCACCCCATTCTCTACCCAAAAATACCCCCTAGTAATCCCCTTTGAGTCTAAACCCTTTCGTTTCCTAACCCGGCAATTTATTTGCAGAATAAACCCCCTCTGCAAATCACCCAAAAACCCCTAAACCTCTTTCTTTTTACACCTCTTTATTTTAGTAAATAAACGGCTCTTTTTAAAATATAAAAATTAAAAAATAAAAACTTTCACTATTTTTTACCATTAATAACAAAGCATAAAGTTGATGACCCTAGACTTTATACCCGTTGTAAAAAAAATTGGGAAAAACCCCTTAGAAGCTATAACAATTATGCCTTTAGAAGATTCAGTTAGAAAATAGTGAAAGACTCCAAAGTTTTGAAAACAAATAAAAAGACCGTTTTATTTACACTTTTACCCCTTTTCAAATAAAACACTCCTTTTCTTTAACCCTAAAGCCTACCCTTTAAGACCTCATGATAAACTTGGAACTTCTGGTGAGATCGGTGGAGGTTTGATTCCGTGTCAAGCATATGCTCTCTAATTCATCTTACCTTGGTACGAGTGTCCACCCCAAAAATCTCTAACCCGAGTGACGAGTGACCACTTGTGAGGTGTGTAAGTAAATATTTAAATAAATTTCTAAGTAGGCTTGTCATAAATAACTTACTACAAACCTAAAAGGTTAAAATAAGTTAATGGAATAAAAGTACGAAAAATGGAAGAGGTACAACTTTTTAACGGCACAAGTCTTGACAAAGCACAAGAATAGAAATTAGGGATGTGTCTAAGCCCACATATTATAAAGTTTTGCTTGAGGACAAACAAAGGCTTGAGTGTGGGGATATTTGATAAACACTGAATTATACATATTTTTATTATCAAATTTACTCACTTATCGGGAATAAACCTAACTACTAACATCAAAACAAGTCGATTTTATTTTCTCTTTTTTAGTTTTTCAAATTTTCGAAGGCAAAAATATCAAAAGAAGCATAATCTTGCAGAAAAGTGAAGAAAATGCTAATTTGGGAAAACCCAGCCTTAGCACGGCCCGTGCCCAGCACGGCATGCCCCGTGCCCGACCCGAATACTCAGAATCTTCGTTAGATTCGGCACAACCCCATGCTTCAGATGACACACCATAGCCTCCTGACACGGCAAGGCATGTGCCCAACTTAACACGGCTCGTGCCTTTGAAGACAAAAGATTTAGAGATCAAGCTTTTGACACAGCACGGCCTGTGCCCAATTCGACACGGCCCGTGCCTCTGACTAAGGAATATTTGTGGATCAAAGTCACTGACACAACATGGCCCGTGCCAAGCAGGGCATGACCCGTGCTTGTCCAGACGTTTTGCCTATAAAAGCCAACATCCACCACTTTTCAATTTGCTCAATTCGTTCCTCTCCTCTCCCACTTTTAGATTAGTTGAGCCACTTGGCGTTTCGAGTCTTTAAGTATGTCGGAGTCTGTAAGAACTATAACCAGCATTAGTAAATGAAAGCATTTTGTCTATGAAATTCTTCATTTACAACTTGGCACATCTTTAAGCTAATCAGCAATGATTACTTCAAATCTTACACTTGATTGGAGGTAACCAACTTTTAATGAGTTTTCGAGTTGTCTTTATAACGTTGTTTTAAGGTGTGTCTAATGACTTTATTCCGTGTTTATTGAAAGTTTATTATTGATTTTCTGAACCAAACGTGCTCTTCGTATCACAGACCATTTGGGGAGTCGAAATCCCAAAGGCCGGACTTGTGACACCCGGTCGGGGGACGATGCATGATCCGAAAGGTGACTCGCGCCCCATGCTACATGATATGATCGAGGTCCTTACGTCTATGTAAGCAAACTCGGCTGACCACGCAGGTGCGGGCTGAAAGTATTTGGTTGGGAATGAGGTTTGGTAATATTTTGTCACTTCACGGAAGCCGAGATGGTACATGTTTGTGAACTTGGCTCTGGTTACGTCGGACGTACACATGCGGAGAGCTAGGTGCGAATGAAACGGACCATAGTCCCTTAAAAGGGTCATTTTCATAATAAAATAATCCGGCACGCAAGGTTGTTCCTGAAAAACCGTAAGACGGATCTTACTAAAGGTTTGCTTGATCGTAAAGTGAAAACGAGATGTAAATAATAGTTTGTTTTATTGAAATCAACATAGACTCAATTACAAACTCTCTCTTAAGCTCTCTAGAGAAACACACTCAAAACACATAGTTAAGAACTGGTCTCCCTCACTCATTCTCATTCGTTCGTACATTCAAAGCACAAGTTCCTATATATTGACGTCTGCTCCGAACTCCCTCTGAACTCCAAGTTCGGCCGGTCCGAACCTCAGGTTCGGACCTAGTTCGGCCTGCAGCATGAACTTGTCTTGAACCTTCACATCGTCTCGTTCAGATACTTCACGTGACGCACAGATTATGTATCAACAAACTCCCCCTCGTCATGTGCAGTATCTGTTCGCCAGTTAAAACATATTCCTTGAACAAACTCCCCCTCAACTTGATGGTAGCTTGATCTTCGAATACTTGACGATGAACAGTTTCTTTCATCTTTATCAACAGCTTCAGAAGACTTGAAGTTGTGATAAACTCTTTCCTTTGAGTACCTGGCCAACATAAATAACCTTGGTGCAAAACTTCTCTTCGAGAAACCAAGATAAGAATTTTGAAAATGTTTTTCGTATCTTGTGTCGATCAATCGAAAACAAATAAGAAACAAAATCTTTTTGATTTTTAGAAAGTTTATATCAAAACAAACCTAAAATCTTTTTGACTTTTCAAACTTATGTTAAAACACACCAAAAATCTTTTTGTACTTTTCGGAAATGAAATGTAAATGCAATATAGAAACAAACTCTATTTTTGGGTATTTTGTGAGAAAGATCATGACGCAAGATCATATCAGACATAACGCAGCTAGCACATTTCAATTTCGGTCTTAATCAGCATGCAAGCCAAGATAATCGCAAATACAACATTGATTGTTTATTTCAGCATGTACCAATCATATTTATCGTTTTCAGATATGCTTAAGGTAATTTTTATCATGCACTGATAACTCGGCCTCTACTCTATCAGAAATACTAGCAAATCATCAGATTTATCATATAGAAGTAACTTTTATTCGAGATTTAAACATCCTTGATGAGTCATGCAAAAATAAAGCAGAACCTCAAATACCTAGCAATCAGGTCGGTCTTTCGACACGCAAAGAAAGCCCAAGTATTTGAGAAAATAAGAAAGCAAAACAAGTTGAAATTGTATAATCCAACAACAATCAGGTCGGTTCTTCTGAACGCGCAGAGAAAGTCCGATGGATTATACGAAACACCAATAAAAATAAAGCAGAACGTCAAACGAACAACAATCAGGTCGATCTTACGATACGCAGAGAAAGTCCGATCGTTTGACAAAATAAAGAAAATCAAACAAGTTTAAATCTTTCAAAATGAAAACATGCATTCATCAGGATATCTCTTTATTCTATTTTTGTCTCTGAATCATCACATAGCATTCATCAAGAAGCAAACAACCAAAGATTATCAGGCAAGCTTTATGTTTATATCTTACTTGCAGATATCAGATTAGTCATGCACATTCACAGATCATACAAGCACCTACAGCCTTTAGACTTACTCTATCCATGGCAGATAGCGTATATGCTGATGTACTATCATTTCTTGCTTTTGCCAAATCAATTTCTCAATTTTTCATCATGTTTTTTATATTTTCCAATTTCTCCCCCTAAAATTCAAACAAATACTATTTTTTTTTTTTTTTTTTTGAATTTTCAAATGTTCTCCCCCTAAGATATGAACGAAAGAAAAATTGAATAACAAAAATGAAAATGATTGACCAACACTTGACACATTTTTGAAAATGATTTTTGTGAAAAACAGTTTTTCAAAGATAGAAACGGTGCATTTTAACTTAAAAATACAAGTATCTCACTGTCAGCAATCTTTAAATCACTAACAGGTCTTCCTGAAATACCTGCAAACACTGGAAAATAGTAAGTTTTTAAAACCCCGACCTTCATCCCCAACGATGGTAGGTCGCCCAGTGTCTTCAACAAAATCTGTGTTGGCCGTGGAGACTACTTTTGGTCTCCATTCCTGTTTTGGTGTTTTGATTTCTAGTGAACCATTGTCAACTGATGAGTGACAATCAGAACTACTACCCAACTTTTCCGAAGTAATCTTCTTTTTCCAGAAAAAGTTAGTATTGGGTATTGGTTCACTAAAAATAATGCCATCAGGATCAACATACATTGTATGCTTGGCATTCGATGATGAATTGTTAGTTGTCGTAGGACAATTATTTGCATAATGACCCTTCTTACGACAAACATAACACAATCTTTGACCAGTTGGATTGATGAAAATTGGTTTACCAAACTGATCAGTCAGACATTCATCATGATCTTTTGAAAATACAGGTTTTGAGTTCTTTGATTTGTGACATTTTGAAAAACATTTTGGAGAATCATAAAAACCCGAATCATCTCCATAACCAAAGAATTTATCGTTATGATAAAACCTGTTTGATTTAGCAGAATGAAAAGAATCTGAACTGTTACCTCCTTGTGGTGTAGCATCAGATATACAAGAAGACTCTGCAGAAGAAAGCTTTTCATCCGATGAGGATACTTTCTTCTTCCAACATTGTAGCTTCTTATCTGAAAACACCTTCTGCTTCTTTATCTTCTGTGGTTTGACTTTCTTCTTGTTGAAATCCTCAGTTGGCATTTCTTGTTCTTCAAATCCCAAACCACCATTTTTCTGCTTAAATTTACCTTGAACAGAAGTCGATATCTCATGACCTTGTTTTGCAAGCTTTGTAAATTCAGATTTGATTCCTTTCACATCATTCTTCCCGGATATCAAAGATTCATCTATCACGATCTCAGAAAACTTTGGCATTTTCGCATTTCCTGGATTTCCATTAAACACCTTTTCTTTCTCAAGAAACGTAGATTTTGAATCAAACTTCAACCCTTTTCGATAATCAACCTCCTTTTTATTTTTCTTCGATTTGAACTTTGTCTTCTTTCCTGAACTGGTATCAACAAATTTTGAATAATCATGCTGTTCAATACCAGATGGTATAGCTGGAACAGAAAGATCAATATCAACAGGAGCAGGAACTTGATTAAGATTCGCATCTTTACCATTCTCCTGACTCTTTTCCAACTTGTACAAATAATTCAGGAAAGTTGGTGAATTGTTGCAATTTTTCAATTTCCTTTGCAGATCAAACATCTCAATTTTGAGTTCAGCTATTTTCATATTAGCTTCTGACAACTCTTTCTGCGAAGCAATGTACTTGTCAGACAATTTGTTATAATCTATTATATGACATCGTCTCAAGCGACATTCTTCCAGAACTTCTGCAGTAACTTTCTCTACCTGTTTCTTATAGTAAATAACATCTTGTTTCAAAATGTTATTTTGACTTTGAATCTCACCTTTTTCATCACGCAATTTTGTGAGTTCCTCTTGAAGTTGAATTACTCTATCGGCAACTTCGACAGCAGCTTTAGTAACTTTTTCATATTTTTGTTGAAGAGGATAACATTTCTCAAATAAAGCATCAAAATCTTCAACAGCTTCCTTTTCCTTAGCTTGAGCTTTATTGCATTCTTCAACCAACAAATTCTTCTCTTTCAACCATTCTCCCTTAACACTAGCAAACTCCAAGCAATTTGCACATGATGCAGACACATCCTTTTGAATTTTGACATCTAAATCATTACAAACTTTACTTTTCCAATTCTCCAATTCTTTTGTCAATGAACTATTTTCTTCAGTCAATTTGCCCACCTTATTTTCTAACTTTTCAATTGTACTTTGAAACTTCAACTCTTGATCAACCTTTTCTTGAGAAACTTTAGATATATGTTCCTCACACTGTGTCTTCACAAAATCCCATATCCGTTTTGCCTTTCGACACTTCCTGACTTGACCTTTGAGATTCATAGGCAATGCTAACAAAATAAATGCAGCAGCTATTTCATTTTGATCAAACAATTCCCTTTCTTCCCTTGAAAAATTGTGCATCTCCTTAAAATCACCATCACTATAGGTTGGATACTTATGTTCATTTGTAATCGGTATCCACAAATTTTTATCCAAATCATTAACATAAGCTCTAAAATTTGTTGCCCAACTATTATAATCTTCCAGATGAATCAATTTTGGCACATTCTGACGATGCCGTTCAATGAACACCTCAACTGAATACATTTTAGAATTTGTGAATTTTGGTATCAAATTTTCAAACTTGAAAACGAAGGTCTTCCAAGTGGATTTTGGGTACCAAACTGGGTGGTACAGACCTTTCAGGTTAGTACAAGACTAGATCTCGGAAAGACGAACGTTTTGGCTGGTATTGGGTTCCGTAACTCCAAACGGTTCTCAAGTTACGTCAGTTTTCGTGAAACAATGTAAAATTCCCAACTTTGTCCGAACCTAGTCCGAGCCTGTTCCAAATCACCTCCGAACTTCCTCCGAACCTTAGCACTGTCCGAACCTAGACCGAAGATGAATAAGCTCCGAACTTTCACCGAACTACCCCGAACTCCCTCCGAGTCTATACCGAAATATGTCCGAACGCTCGCCGAACTTAGGAAACCCCGAACTTCGTCCGAACCCCAGGTTCGGAGCGGTTATATTTCTGTTACTCCGAACCTCAGACGAGTTCAAACCCTCTCGACATCATTTTTCGCGATTTTGAGAGTTTTTGAATGAGGTTTTCAACAGGAATTCAGGTAAAACCCATAGAAATGTTTTAGAAATGAAATGCACTCGAAAAGCTCAAAATTTGACTCGTTTTTGAATGAAAAAACACTCGGTTTTGTCAAAAAAAATGATCACAATCAAAGCAAACGCAATAGAGCAACCTGGATTTGCTCTGATACCAATTGAAAAACCGTAAGACGGATCTTACTAAAGGTTTGCTTGATCGTAAAGTGAAAACGAGATGTAAATAATAGTTTGTTTTATTGAAATCAACATAGACTCAATTACAAACTCTCTCTTAAGCTCTCTAGAGAAACACACTCAAAACACATAGTTAAGAACTGGTCTCCCTCACTCATTCTCATTCGTCCGTACATTCAAAGCACAAGTTCCTATATATTGACGTCTGCTCCGAACTCCCTCCGAACTCCAAGTTCGGCCGGTCCGAACCTCAGGTTCGGACCTAGTTCGGCCTGCAGCATGAACTTGTCTTGAACCTTCACATCGTCTCGTTCAGATACTTCACGTGACGCACAGATTATGTATCAACAGTTCCTGTTGGATATTATGTGTCCTGACCCGACAAATCTTGAACCCGACCCGGTTACGACCCGTAAGAGTTACACCGGGTGCAACGAACTCTAAACCCGCTTAAGAGTTAACCGGTAAAAGAAACGAAAACGTTTGATTATATATATTATTTATAATAGTTATAAATACTTAATAATCAATAATATTATTATTACCGGCTTAATAATAAAGGGTGAAAGATATTTAAATAAAAGTGGTTTATTTAAATTCACGGTTGAGTTATACGTTAGTGAAATATTTACTAACGTTAACTCGTGGGCTCGCGTACGAGATGGGCTTTATATTCGAGAGGGGCCCGTCGCGAATTAGTAGACATCTAATAAATATTAGATGATTAGGGATTAACCCTAATCACCTAATAAGATGTCGACGGCAAGGAAAAAGAAAAGGAGAAAAATCTCCTTCGATTTCTCCTCTCGCAGATTCCCCACACAAAACGGCCGAAGCCGTTTTTCCGCCGTTCGCCGTCGATCTCCGCCACCGGTGTGATCCGGTGGCCATCTTCGCACCACCATAACTTGGTGGTGGATGCTAGTTCGGCTGTTCCGTCAGTCAACGCCCGTAGACCGCCTTACGGTCTAGAGATCGCCGCCTCGTACGCCCAGATCCGCTGCTCGGTTCGTCGCCAATCGCCGCCGCAAAACCCGCCGATCACCACCGTGATACTAGACGCCGCCGCCGCCGCCGTTCGCCGTCGTCACCTGCCGCCACCACCGCGGATCGCATGCCGTCGCATGACCGTCGCCCGTCGACGCGAGTCCGACGCCTTTTCGTCATACGCCGTCTCCGGTTGCAATCAGATCTAAATCTGATTGATCTCGTAGTCTCGCGAGACGGGACGACTGTCAAGACTTACTCTCGCGATGCGTAATGACCACGTGTCATAAACGCCGTCCCGTAGCGGTACGCGACACCGGACCACGAGAATCATCGCGATACGCGACGACCGTTTGAGACCGAAAGTGGTTCGTTCCGTTTCAACCTAGCGCTTCGTTCGTTGAAACTCGGTGTCTCGAACGTTTGTTCAACACCGCCAAGGTATATCTAAACTCACTACTAGTTTAGATTATTTATTTATTTATTTCTGTGTTTGCGTGTTCGGTAATCGGATCCTGTTGCGTACTGGTATTTGTGTTATTTGATTAATTAGTTTTAATATATATATAATTTGTTATATATATATATATATAATATTATTCCGCTGCGTTACAGAATTAATTATATATTAATTCGGTAAACTCTTTTATAAACTATTAATCTATCGGTCACGTAATTTTAAAATATGTCACCGGGCGACCCGAATACCACTGCCAAATCCCAACAGTTCCTCTGTTGGTTCATGACGGCGTGTCAAGTACGGAAAGTCGCCGATTTAAGGAACCCCGTAAGTATGTGGCATTGTACCACTTTTTTTGTTTATCAGTGGCACCTTCCCACGGCGTTCGTACTTCTCGTAGAAGGTTGATCGTGGAGATGGTGAATCGGCCTAAGATTCCAAAAGGTGGTTGGTCTTCTGCTGATAAACAATCTTAAAGGTAAGTCATAAAGCATCAACTTGATTTCAAGTTAATGGTATGTTTCTCCAATCAATATTGACAATGACTACTTAAATCTCAAAACTCATTTTATTTATCTATATATATATATATATATATATATATATATATATATATATATATATATATATATATTACTAACTTATTTTCTAAAAACCAAAAGATAGAGTTTGGTTAAACGTTAACAAAGTTGAGTTTTGGGAGCTCTCATTTTCCATTGTGTCCTGATCGACCCCTATTCAACTTACCACTACTATATTGCCCATGATGGGTGCACTTGCCCGTGTAACGTGGTGAAATGGTAGTTGTTAAGTAAATCAGGTATTATAAATTTAAAAGCTTCAAGTTGCTAAAAAGGTTAAAGAAAAAAACTGCCATATTTTTAGTACACCTCAGCACACGTCATATACCTATTCACCACTAGCACTATTGAAGAGCTGAGATTTACTGCTGATGAAGCACTTAGAAGCCTTTCTGAGCTAGAGTTGGGTGATGTGAGAAGTCTACCGGCTCACATGAAGAAAATGTGTGCTCAAGAACAATCTTTGATGCTTAAGATCAAGATGTTCTTTAATGACAGTTTTAAGGAGATATCAAATGCCTGACCTCTAAATGTTGACCGCCCACTTCAAAGGATTGAAGTAGATCCAGTAGACGAAACTATCCTTGTTTACAAAGCTGATGGTTCTTTCTTAAGACATAATCAGGTTGATCCTACGGGTTGAAACATCTTAGACATATTCAAAATTCCAGATAATGATCACGAACAGGTTGTTTTAATTCTACAAAAGCAGTGAGGCTGATGCAAAAAAGAAGGGTGATGGTTCATCTCACTGACGAAGAGATTCTGCAAAAGTTTGAAGATTTTTGAGTGGGTCATTTACAATGAAAGTCTTAGAAATAATTTCTGGAAGCGTCATCTTAGGGGGAGATTGTTAGGAATCAAATCCTCCAAGTTTTGATGTTTTACTTCGGCTGAATATGTTTATCTCGGAAGACCCAAATTAACTAATTATCTCGGGAGACTTAAATGGTCTGGAATAACTAAGTTATCTCGGATGCAACTTTACCTCGGAAGAACAGAAGTTACCTCGAGTGAAATGTCTCGATTACTCAAGTTATCTCAATAAGGAGAGTTACCTCGAACAGTTGACTAACCAGTTGTCCTGAAAAGATCATATTTGTTGTCAGAGTTTCAACTTGTTCTGTTTTCCGCCTTTCGAAGCCATCAAAATATTTCTTTGATTACTTTATATTTCTTTGTAATCATTTCAGTAGATGTATCTTACTTTAACGGTCACAATGATCGTAGTATAAATCAAGGGTTGTCCTTGATTTCTTAGGCATTATATATCGTTTACTTGTATCTCTGTTTGTAACAACACTTTCCGATTAAGCAAGTAATACAATATAGTGTTGATTATTTATTATTCATATCCCTGTGATCATTTGCTTATTTACTTTCGCTTCAATCATATTCTGTAAGTAAGATTAAGTTATTTCCACGGGTTAAGTCTTGTGTTAGTGAGTCTTGTTTAAAATTAATTAACTCGTTAACCTCTCAATCCTAACTCTATATTAAGTTTTACAAAAATAGTTCTTATGTCTTTAAATACCTATAAATTTAAATAAACATCCCATTTATATAAAATGACTGAGATGTCCTTTTGAGTTAACAGAAAAATTTAACCTCGTTAGCCAAAAGGACTCAGATGGTTAATGTGTGCAAACGTTAGACCAGGGTATGAAAATTTCTAAACATGTGGACTCAACTAGTTAAAGTCATAAAACATCAGGGACACATATCATAATTAACTCTAAAATTTAGCAAAGTCAAGGATGGAAAATTAATCAGAGACTAATATCACAATTCTAATATAAAACCGGGGAAGAAAAAGTAGTTTCACTCTATAGAACATTTATGATGAAAACAAGTTGCATACAATATTTAACAAAGCTTTGTGTTTGTTTTTAGTTACCCTTTGTTTCCCTAGTCTAACCTCATCACATATGATTCCTTGTAGAGTAAATTACGGATTTAGTCTCTGTGGTTTACATGAATTTCGTGTTTAGTCTTTAGGTTTCATTTATTACGGATATGGTTCTAAATGTTTGCCAAACCGTATCGGATTTTGTCCCTATCACTAACTTCTGTTAAAAAGATTTGTTACGTTGATGTTAAATGACCATTATACCCCTTTTCTTTTATTTAATATAAAAAAAACATTGTCTTCTCCGTCGAACCCTAAACACCTCCCCCCTCACTCCACTCCCTTCTTCTTCTCTGTCAAACACCGGCGACCATCATGCCTCCAAGCAACCAACGACCACCTCGCAAACCTGACCTCCATCCGTTGTCCTCCCCTCGTTTCTAGATTGCAGCGGCAGCCTGAGCAGTGGTTGTGGTTTACGACTCCAGCGGTCACCAGCGAGCTCTCCGACGACATCCACTCCGTCTGTCTCCATCTCCCTCTTCTGTTCGATCCCAACTAGGGGAACAGCGGACGCCGCTGCCAATTCTTGAAGACCCTAAATGTCACCGGCAAGTTACAGATTTGAAGCAGATTCGTCTCTGCCGGAGAAACAAACACCACCGCCGATGGATTAGGCGTTATCCTTGGATTATTTAAAGGTGATCGGTGACATCTTTAATTTCATATGATATCAATGCATCTTTAATTTCCCTTACTTTATCAACTCTACCGTAGTTTCTATTTCTTGTTTGGCTTTCCAATTAATATAATGTTCGATCTATTCAAGACTGCTTGATTGAGATGCCATGATTGAATGTTATGGGTTTTGCTTTCGATTTTATGAATCATTGTATTCTATTGTTTACTGTTTGAAGATGACTTGATCAATAAATGGGGAAGAAAAGCGGCTGGTTTTCACGGCGGCGGCGGAGGTTTTCACAGCGACGGAGGTTTTCAAAAAATCTGGCCCTCTGCAATTCAATTACATCAGATGTTTTCACGGCGGCGGCGGAGGTTTTCACGGCGACGAAGGTTTACCACCGGCAAGGAAGCGCTGGTATCATCCCAGTAGGTGTCATCGGTGGGAGACTGAATAGATAGCAGAGGTCCCACAATTATTATAACTTTATCTTTTTATTTGATTTTTTTACAGGGGTAAAATTGTCTTTCTAAAAAAATGAACAGAAAAATTTAACGGTCATCTAACAGAAGAACTATATCCAATACGGTTTTGTAAACGTTTGGGATCATATCCGTAATAAATGAAGCTTAAGAACTAAACCCGAAATTCGAGCAAACCACAAGGACGAAATCTGTAATTTACTCTTCTATTTTATGAATTCCTGACCCACTAATTAGGTCATTGATTTAACTAGCTGTCCGAGAGAAATTATTCAAAAGCATCTAAACGACTTGCTAATCGGGTAATTAATTCAACTAGGGGACCAGAGAGAAATTGTTCAAAAGAATATGAACAGAGAAATTGTTCAAAAGCATCTAAAAACCCGACAGAGGAGTGGCGGATTCAGAGTTTTTTGTCACAAAACTTTTAACTTTTCTACTTTCGATTTTAGTATACTTTTATATTTTATACTTTCATCACGAGACTTTTAGACTTTTACGTTTTATACAACTTAATTTTTTAACTTTTGTTTTTATGCAACTAATTTCATTTTTTAGTATAATTTTAGAGTTTTTGACTTTGAGGATGACTTTTTTCATAGTTTTATACTTCGACGAAGTTTTTTTTTTGTTTTAAGTTTTGTTGTCTTGTACTTTGGCCACGAAACTTTTAACTTATTATTTTCGTTTTTAGTATACTTTTATATTTTATAGTTTTACCACAAGACTTTTAGACTTTTACGTTTTATACCCCTTAACTTATTAACTCTCTAACTTTTAAAGTTTTTTTTTGTTTTAAGTTTTGTTGTCTTCTACTTTGACCATGAAACTTTTAACTTTTATACTTTCGTTTTTAGTATACTTTTATAGTTTTATACTTTCATCACAAGACTTTTAGACTTTTACGTTTTATACCCCCTAAGTTTTTAACTTCCGTTGAGCATACAAATTCAACGCCGCGCACCACGAGACTTTTATACTTTTACGTTTTATACCCCTTAACTTTTTAACTTTCGTCATAGTTTTATACTTTCACCACGAGACTTTTAGACTTTTACATTTTATACCACTTAATTTTTTGACATTCGTCCAGTTTACAAATTCAACCCCGCAGCAACGCGCGGGGTGGTAACCATCTCGTTACAAATATATGGTTTGTTTTATAGTTATACATTAATTAAATGACTTAATTTTAATTTTGAAAGTAATATGGGACCACTATGTCCTCAGCTAGCTCTAAGAAGAATAGAAGAGATTATTGTTTTCTCTCTCCATTTCTTTATTTTCCCCACCTTACCTTTGTTAGAGCTTCATTCTCCATTAAACATTCAACTACATCTCTAAAAATCACCAAAGTCTTTCTTTTCTTTCTTCTTGTTTCTCCTTTTGTCAAAATCATGGGTGCCTTTCAAATATTTACAAAGGTGCCTAATTAGAAAACCCTAAAATTTTCCACTACTCTCATAAATCTCTTTTTGTTAAAATCATGGGTGCCTTTCAAATATTTACAAAGGTGCTTAATTAAAAAACCCTAAAATTTTCCACTACTCTCATAAATCTCAGTGGGTGCCTTTGCCCCCACTAAGATACACATAGATCCGCCCCTGCGGCAGAGGGTCAGGTTCCTAGTTACCATAAAAGCGTCGATTAGTTTTAAGAGTATGATTTGCCAAAGATAATTTTTGAATGTGATTTCATTGTTCAAAGTTCTAACAATCAAATATGCAAAGTGTTCTGGGGAATTTTAGGAAGCAATAGTAACTGACCAAAAACATCCCATGGCCACCGGATGTCTATCCCCATCAAGAATTCGAGTCCCCCATAATAGGACCTAGTGGATTTTGGAAAATTGGCCCCAATTAATCCCAGTTATCACATATTGGCCGATAATAATCTCAGTTTTGATTTTTCCCTACAATAATCCCAATTATTAAACCATTGGCCTATATTAAACCGCCGTTAACTATAGACTAACTCAATTAATGTGAGGGACTGTTTTTGTAGATTTTTAAAAGGAAGGGACTAATTTTTATTATTTATTATCTTGGAATCAAACTGATCACCTCCTCTCTCATCCTCTTGACTATTTCAGGATCGAGATTCGATTGAGTCGCTGTTCGATACTTACATTCCTACGAATATCATCGTTCGGAATGAAAACCGAATATTTCGTGTAGTTATTCGGGAGATGCCAGGTGTATTGCGTGTAAAACGAAGCCAGATGAAAGAACACCGGGATGCAACCCGCCAAGATCGAATCAAAAGCCGATCTTCGCGTGTACAAATCACCTTCCGGTTGTAAGCAAAAAACCGAGCTTTGAAACATGTTCATTACATTACTCAGCGAATGACACTTACTTTCATCGACACCGCATTCCAAAAGCTTCCCACAGCTAGAATTCGCGCACTGACCGATCAAAAGGTTCCTAATAGAGTTCGGGTCATTTGGGCGTGGATCACCCGCGAAGTAAAACAACCATTTCCGCTCCGTTCTCGTTATCGGTCGTTTGAGCGTGGAGCACCGTGCAGACTGTTTCTCGAGAAGAATGTATCTTCGAAAACTCCATTATTGAAGAACAATAAGCATAACCATAAGAAAGCACAAATTAAACCTGCTACACATACATGAGATTGCTTGAAAACGTATCTTCTCTTATCCATCGTCGATGAACAAAGAGTAAATCAAATTAAGCAATCACTCAAAAAGTCAAAATTAATGTAAATTTGGATGTATTGACGCTGCAAAATCAAGTGAATATTTTCTCTACGAAGACTGAACAAAGGGGTAGAAGAAGACGAAGTGTGAACTAGCGTGACTGTGGCATTTTTAGAATATGATTTTTACGACATTTTCTCCATGTTGGGTTAGTCCCTTCATTTTAAAAAATTATAAAAACAGTCCCTCACACTAACTGGGTTAGTCTATAGTTAACGACGGTTTAATATAGACCAATGGTTTAATAATTGGGATTATTGTAGGGAAAAATCAAAACTGAGATTATTATCGGCCAATATGTGATAACTGGAATTATTAGGGGCCAATTTTCCGTGGATTTTAGAGATATGTTATTACACCAGATAATCATTTCCAAAACAGGAATGCCAACACCCACCTATCTATACAAACTTCTATTATGTCTTAATTTCATAAGTACCTAACAACAGTGAAAAGACAGAAAAATAGAACAAACACTTGCATCATATCTATCAAGATTTGAGGACAGCCCCCTTTGTTATTTTCCATGCTGACTTCGCATATGACATCTCATAACGTGTAGTGTAGGTTGAATTGTACGAGTCATTGTTTTCCGGGTTAGTCAAATCGGTCAACTTAGCCGACTCTTCAAGGGTTGCTTCCACAATAGCTAGTCGCCCGTCGAGTGAAATGGTCACACTGTCAATTGTAGTGTTTAAAAGGCTGTACTCCCAAAACCAACCATGTTGAGCAATTTCAGTTCCTCGTTCTAACCATATCTTCAGCATTTGACCATCTAACACCTGCAAATTTTTTTCCATATTCCTCAACCTGATCAGATTTACACGGTGGTCATAATTATGACCCGTTCGTTACTTACGAATGACTTCAATGAGATCATATAAAGAAAAGTACCCCCTTCATCCAACAACATTTGTACAATTAAATTAACACACTGGAATGTTCATATCACAAGCATGACCCTTTCTTTAGTAAAATTACATATAGGTCTCCACACTTTGTCCTTTTAAGTAACTGACATTAAAAAAAGCTGTTAAGCTAATATAAAACGACCACGTCCTTTATTGGTTTTTTTTGTTTTTTTATGTAAAGGGGTATGTATAATGCTCTAAAAAAAAGAACCAGACTTGCAATATGAATATACCACAAGAACTAAGAGCCTTTGGTGTAATTTACTCTAATTGTCCTCTATACAAGAAGTTGCACGCTCAGAAAAGTGTAACTGATACAACTTCAAATTTGAAGAATGATAAATTCACCCTTTGACCGATTAAACGGATAGTAGGGGTAGCGTATTGACATCTACTCAATGATAAGATCACTTTACCTCTGACAATTTTGAGAGGCAATGATCAGGTCCAAGGGCCTCGGATTTAATGTTCTGCCACTTGCGAACTAGACCTTCAGCAGATCTTGCATCCATTCTAGGTATTTCTTCAGCATCCTCAACTACAAGGTCCTCTGTCATGGATGGTTCTCAGATTAGATTATTATCAAAAAATTATATTATTAATCATATTGAACAAAACTATTAATAGACCATTTCATTTGTTTTTGGATACAATTTATTTGGGTCAACCCAGCCCGACAAGTGCAGAAATATACCCGTTTAAAACCATAACCCTACTCATTTTGCGACATCTACTAATTTATTAAAATAATGTTTGATTTACAGTGTAACATGTCTTTTTAGATCATACCCACATTGACGACATCAGAAGCCATAGCTGAACCTGCTTCTTTATGAGTGGTAGTAGAGCCTTTCTTGAACGGTAAAAGTTTCAAGCAGGCCAATGTCATCAATCCCACCAACACACCGGCACACATAATCTTCACAGAAGCATCTTTTATCTGGGAAGTTATCGATTCTTGTTCTTCATTTTCATTCAAATAATTTTCTTCAGAAACAGTAATCGAAGAATCATCAGTCTCGACAACAGAAGAATCATCAAACTCCCGTTTATCATCGTAACGCCTAACAGTAGTTTGTGACTTCTGACCAAGCGGAAAAACCTTTTGTAACGCCTGAAGTGCCTCTACTTTAACACTATCAAGAACCGCAGTCGCCTCAGCACCAATTCTAGCAATAGCAGCAGCTGCAGCCAACGGGGAACCACCACCACCTTCTAGCCTTTCTAAATATCTCAATACAACAGGATCATCATAATAATCCCCAAGCTTAAAGCTAACATCCGTCGTCTCTCTAAACCTAGGAAAAACAACCTCCATCAACCATGTTTCCAACAACTTACAAAGGCCCGGAAGGAGATCGTTGTCAGGATCATTTCTAGAATTTTCCAGAACAAAAGTAGCAATAGATGGGTCCAAGTAAGGTGAGTTTTCATTGTTTAAACCTAACCATGAACGACATTCGTCAACTTCACCAACAAGAAGTGAACAGAGACCCCTTTCTAACGAGAAATCCACCTCACGAATTTCTTTCACGTTGTACGTGAGTGATGGATTACTCAATGATGTTACTTTCATTTGTTGAAGCTGTTGAAACAAATTATCGGCATCTTCAACATGACGAGGCTTTTTGCCCATGATAGCTTGAGCCACAAGTGCTAAAGCAACTCCATAAACTTCAAAACTTTCTGCTAGTATGTTCTTTGGTGTGGCACTAAAGAGTTCAATCTTAGAAATGAAAGGTTAGAATCAAAATCAGGAACGGAAATAAAAGAAATGTACAAATCAAAACTGGGAAGCAATCACTTTCATAGGGTCAAAATGGGGAACGGGTTGTGTAATGGGTCAAAATGGGTTACTGCTGGTCCAGTCCGGGTTGGGTTGACACAAAACAAATTTTGTCCAAAATTACTCATTAAAAATCTAATCTTTTGCAAAAAGGATTTAGGAGGTTTTGTGCATTAGAAAGCCACTTTGGGCACCATTTGGACCAATCGACTTGTTAGTTTACAGACTAGTTTGTATTATACTTGTTAGAATAGGCATTCAAATTGCTCACCTGTTCCACTGCTGTCATCCGCAAGAAGGCCTCATTCATGAAATCTTCACGTGTAAATCCGCCAGCAACAGCAGCAGCACCACCACCTCCAACAGCCCACAAAATGTTGCGCACACCCTGAAGACCCTCTGTTCTTCTTGTTCGGTATTCATCATCAAGAGGTAAAGCCAAAAGTTCCAGCACATATCTTGGGTGTATCTCTTCTAAAGTCTCATCAATTTGTGCTTGCAAATCTGGTGCAAGACTGCTTGCACCTTCTTCCTGAATGAGAGCAAATAATATCTTAGTGCTGAAAATGGATTTAAGGGATTTTAAGCAACCATTTTCATTACTTGTTAATTTGGGGAACACAAAAGAAAGCTTTTAATGAAAGTAAACAGCATTCAGGATTTCATCAAACATCTTGTTACCTGCAATAACTTAAGGGCCCTCTCCAGCAGCTCACAACCCTTAATATAATCAGGAGGAGACATCGCCATTGTGTCCCTCGAGATTTCAATATAGGACAGTGCCATTGCCAACACAACATCCTGCTTGAATGATTTGGGTAGTCTTTCTTTCAGTAAACTCTCCCCAATCTGAAGCACCACTTGATCCTCTGCACATTCTTGCAACACACACAGAGCTCCAGGAACCTTGAAAATTTTCATCACAACAGAATTGAGGTCAATTTGTTTTTTTTTTTTCTTTTTCTTTCTTTTAACAACCATAATCAGGGCTGGTGTTTTAAATCATAACCTCCACTTTAGTTACAGTTCTTCCCTGGTTGTTTCTCGTGTAATTTATTTTGAAGTATAATTCTGAATAAATACAACCCTAACTGGTGGTATTGTGAAATACTTATGTTGCATTTAGTAGAATTGTAAACTAATTTGGATCTATTAGTGTTGAAATCCAATTTGAAGGATGAATTTTGTGGATGAGTAACTAAAAGGGGAGGGGAGGGGAGCAGGGAAGAAGATTAATTACATTGTCCCAAGGAACATCAGTGAGAATCGTATCGAAGTCATCATCTGCAAGCCCTTGATTATATTCTCGTCTGGAGCTAGGGTTTGCTAGGGTTTCAGAAGCCGCTTGAAGAATCTGCCTCCGGCTAATCAAGGCATCGTCGCTATAACCATACTGAGGCGGTTTCAAAACCCTAGCTTCATAACACCTGTTGATTCCGTCTGCCAGGAAGTGTGGCTTGGCGCCGAGCACTCGGTAGAAGTCGATGGGCATAGATACGTGGCGTTGAGGGGAGGCGGAGAGCGTCGGCGGCGGAGTGAGAGTGGCGCCGGTTAGGTCTGGAGATTCGTCAGCATTATTGGTTGTAGGTAGGAATTGGAAGTCGGCAAGGAGGCGGTTGGCCCATTTGCTGGCGGAGGAGAAGTTACTGGAAACGCCCGTAGGTCCACTGCTGACGGCGTTTGGTCTTAGGTGTTTCTTCGTGTTTGACGGCGGAAATGGGGTGGACAACGGCACACAAACGCCGAGTCTCAGGTGGCCACTGATCGCTTCCATCGGAAAACCAAATTTTCACCGACTGGTGATAACTTCCATCAGAACCCAAGTGGATACTGTTAGAACATGTTCTTATTGAGGGCTTTTCCACCAGCCCGCCCGTGCGGGCTCGTGTCTCGTTCAAGGGTGACAAGCTGGTTGATAAACTCGGCTCGTGTCTTGTTCGAGGGTGACGAGCTGGTTGATGAACTCGAGAGTTACATACGTTTTAGACTTAATCCGGATATGTATTATGTATTTGTTGGACATGATTTATATATATTTTATAAACAATTGAATAATTATTGAACAATTTTATCTGAGCTAGCTTGGTTATAAACCAAGCTGAGCAGGTTGCCTCGGTTAAAACCCGAGCCGAGCCTGAGTCAGCACTAGCTCGACTCGGATCAAGAACTGCCCTAGTTGTTTTATCGTTATGAGTAACCATGTAAACAATTTTATATCTATAATTAAATAACATATATAAAAATACAATAATAATAAAATATAGTTCATCGTATTAACTTATGGTACAATCTTTAAAACATGGTGCACAAATTTTTAAAGCACAAACATTTATTGAAGATGCAATTTTTTAAGCGTAAATTACAAGTCTCTTCTTGTCATACCCCCGCAAAACCCACCCGCGAAATACCGCGAACGGAGGTGTGAGCCAGACCAAAATCTGAGTCGTCAGACACTTCAAATACTTTATATTCTTGACTCACCGTTTTAAAACCAAGTTTGGATACCGATGTATTAAATTTTATCAGAGTTTAAAAGTTTTTAAGTAGAGTGGAAGCATCATAACATAATTAAGTTTAAGTTTAAAATTAGCGGAAGCGAGAACCAAATAAAATTGTTAATATGTCTTTTCACCCAAAGCGACAAAAGTTGTTTAAATTATTACCAACCATATAAATGACCACATGAATGATACCTAACGTGCTCCTTAGCTTCTTCTAAAGACCTGAGAAGAAATATATAAAGTGTCAACGCTAAGTTGGTAAATTCTCGGAGTTTAAGCAAGTAAATAAATATCATTTATTTAAAATAGTAAGTTAGCCAGTTACCCTCAACGAAGCGTAACCCACCCAGGAATCACACATCCTAAGAAAGATAAATCAGCATTTTATATATATAACAAAAAGCAAGTTTCATTTGAAGACTCTTTAGTTACTATTCAAAACACAAGGCATTCTAAGATTGGGTATTTAGTTTAGTGGGTAACAGTTGTTTCAATCTCTTTCTTTCAGTCACGTGTGGCTTTGTACCAGATCTCGATAGCTTCCTTTTCAACGGAGGAGAATCTGAAATTGCGTGAGCTTCGAATCGTTTGCTAATCTAGTGATTAGGAGATGTAACGAGATCAAAATGTAAATACAGATGGAAATTTGTATTGATAAGCTTTAGAGAAAACCCGCATAGAAACACACACCAAAGGTGTAGAATATGACCAAGAAGTTCTCAACCTATACAAGATAAGACTATTTATAGTTGAACATTTCTATGTGAATCCACGATCATCCAAACTACCAGTTCGGACAAGTTCGTGTGAGTCCGAACTGGCAGTTCGCCTTCAGTTCGAATCAGCACATCTTTGTAACAGTTTGTCTTGTATTTGATACTTCACATGACGACCTAGAATTATGCATCAACAAACACCCCCTCGACATGTGCAGTATCAACTTCCATATAATCTTGTATCTTCAATCAAACTCTTCCTCAACTTGACGATTAGTCTGATTTGAATACTTGATATTGTAGCGCGTGTAAACTCTTTATCAACAGTTTCATAAGACTTGAAGTTGTGATGTTCTCTTTCCACTTAAAAACCTGCCAACATAAATAATCTTGGCGCAAAACGTCTCTTCGAGACTCCAAGATGTATCGATTTTGAAACTTGATTTCGTATTCCATGTTGATCAATTGAAAACAAAATAGAAATAAAATCTTCTTGATTTTAGGAAACTTTATATAAAAAACAAACCTAAAATCGTTTTGGTATTTTCAGATATGAAAAATAAATGCAAAACAGAATTAGACACTATTTTTGTCTTTTGTGCGAAAGAACACAACTTGGGATCATATTGGTCATAACATGCTGAACTACACTTCAATTTCAATTATTTTAGCGCATAAGCCATGTCGATTGCAGATATAATTTGTCCATCTTTAAACTCATACACAATCATACTCATAACATCTGGATATGTTAAAGTATTGATTAAATTTGCTTCAACCAGTGTACCCCACACTACTCAGATATGCTTTTCTTATCACACATTGTGATTTCACTTGTGATTTAACACATAGTGATTGTATTCATGATACAGTCAACTGTGTTCCATGCAAAAAGAAATAAGAAAGTTAAATCGTCTACCTTAAAGTCGATCTTTCGATACGCAGATAAGGCCTCGGATTTAACAAAATAAGAAAATAAAACAAGTTGAACTTGTATAACTCAACAACAATCAGGTCGGTCTTGTGGACATGCAAAGAAAGTTGATGAGTTATACGAAACACCAAAGAAAATAAAGCAGAACCTCTAATGAACAACTATTAGGTCGGTCTTGTGGACACGCAGAGATAGTCCAAACATTTAAGAAAATAAAGAAAATCAAACAAGTTTAAATTTTTGCAAAATGAACACATGTATACACAGTGACTTCTCATTTTTCTTTTCACATATCTTTTTCTTGATATAGCATGAGATATGCATCAAGATGTTCTCTAGTAGGTCAAGTATCAGATTTAGTGTATATCACATTTGTATACTTTCTGATTTGCTGAGCCTACCTAGCACATCAATCAATGGTCTTATGGATTTTTCACTTACTTTATCCATGAGTCAGACAACGTCAGCCAATGTACCATCATTTCCCAATTATGTCGGATACAATTTCTCATTTTTCATTGTTTTTGGATTTTTACATTTTTCAATGTTTTTGTCTTTTCAAATTTCTCCCCCTAAAAATGACAAACTCCATTTTTAGATTTTCATTTTTATAATTTGAAAACAACACATTATTTTTGTATTTTCCAAAAACAAACCCCCCCCCCCTCAAAATGAGATGGAGTGAAAAACAAACAGAAATTGATCAACCAACACGAAAACTTGCGTTTTAGCATTTTGAAAACACAATTTGTGATGTAGAAATTCAGTTTAAGTTATCACAGATATTTCACCACCAACAACCTTTCAATTACCGATAGGTCTTCCTGAAATACATGCTGACACCAAATAAAACATTAGATGCTTTGGGATCGACCCGATTCAACAGCGTCGGGTCGCCCAGTGTCTTCTACATAGTCTGTATTGGCCTTGGAAACTGTGACAATCCGACTTTTCAGGTCACTTTCTGACATTAACTGAACATAAACCGTATTAAATGTTGTGTGAACATTTATGTGATTGACTGTGTTGACTTTAGCATTTAGGGTTTTGTGTAATCATCACGTACGAGCATGCACTTAGGTATAAACGTTTGAAATTTTATGATTCGTATCTTATGATTTTTATGTGATATTTATATATTCATATATTATTCATTGATTATGTGAATTAAATAAGTATATATATAATTCTATGATTTTATGCGAAATTAAAATATATAAATACGTAATTAAAGGATTTTAATTAGAAGTCATTATTCATAAATTATATGTCTTAAATATATAAGTTATGATTTTATGGGAATTTAAATAAATTCCATGACCTTATCTTAAACAAATGAGATTTATATTTTTTTATTAACATTATACAATTTATATATTTTGACGTCCCTCGTATAATTGCTGTTAAAACATTTTTCCGTTAACCTCCGTTAGAGCCGTTAGCTTTTATAAAACTTTGAGGGTTTATCTTGTAATTTATCAAACATGTTTTTATTTACTCAAAACCTGGAGGGACTATTTTGTAATTACCTCAAACCTGTTTTCTAGGTTGTAAATTCGTGAGGGACTAAATGTGTCATTCAAGGAAACTTAATTTTAAATGGCATTAATGATCATTCACGCTGGAAATCGGTTTCGGCCGATTCAGTTCATCATCTTTCGGTTTCTTTTCTCTGGTCATCAATTTAGGTTCAATGATATGAGAATATCATTACAATCACGCTCCCATTCGCAATACCCTCTCAACTCTCGTTCCCTCACTCTCACATATTTTTTTTAAGTTTCCGATCACTGCCTAATCGACCTCCATTTGATCACCACTGAATTCGCCTCTCAAAACCGAGCAAGCAGGGGTCGTCGGTTGTGGAATCGGAGCAACTCACGGTGTAGTTGTCGAAGTTTCGGGACTAAATTTCGATGTCAATAACCCTCTGATTTCCATTCCGACTTGAGGTAACACATAAACAATGATTTCCGCTTTGTCATGTTGAGTTAATTACGTTTTAGCGATTTTCCGACGACCGGATCTAGGGTTCCGGTCACCTGAATTCTAATGAGGAAGATGAGGACATGTGGGTACAATATATGTATTTGTTGTTCTGTACTTAAACCAGACGCCAATCTGGCACGGGTGGTTAGGGCATTGGTCTACTACGCGAGGGACGCGGGTTCGAGTCCTGGTTTCACCCTTTTTAATTCCGTATTTTTCCAAACCTGTTTTCTGGTCGCGGACTATGCATAAAACGAATTCGATCGGACTAGTAACACAATCAGGGCACTGCCGAGTGGTACCATTGCGGTGCTATAACACAGAGGTCACGGGTTCGAACCCAGTGACCTCCATGTTTGCTGTTTTCCTTTTTATTTTGCATTTTTGAGCATTTAATCACTAGATCTTGTAACAAATGTGTTCCTTGTCATATCTCAAACCCGTAAAATCGTATTGGAACCATTTAAACCTCGTAAATCATATTTTGAGTTGTAAAATATGTTAACTTGTCGTTTTAAATTAAGAATAAAATTTAACATCTATAAATGTATTTATTGATATAAAATTTTGGGTTTACATGAAAAGGTATATATATATATATATATATATATATAGGGAGATGATCATTTGAGAACCAATTGGTTTTGAGAACTTCTGAGAACCATTCTGAGCCACTAGTTATCTATAGGGAAATCCCCCCCATGAATTTGAGTGGTCCCCCCATGAAAATTAGTGGCCCAGAATGGTTCTCAAAAGTTCTCAAAAGTTCTCAAAAGCAATTGGTTCTCATTAAAAACCTAACCCTATATATATATATATATATATATATATATATATATATATATATATATAGGGAGAGGATCATTTGAGAACCAATTGGGTTTAAGAACTCAAAAGAACTAATCTCAGCCACTAGTTTATATATATATAGAAAACCCCCCATGAATTATAGTGGTCCCCACTTGAAATTAGTGGTTGAGATTTAGTTCTCAAAAGTTCTCAAAATAAAAAGTTCTCATTTGAACCTAACCCTATATATATATATATATATATATATATGTAGATTTATATATATATATATATATATACTTATGCCGTTGGATTTTATTGAAATAACTGAATATTTAATGATAACCTTTAATATATATAAATATGCATTGTCTTCGCAAATTCGTTATTAACTCACTCGAACTTTTAGTAAATATATATTATATATAATTATTCTTGAAACCCTTGAACTTAGACGATCATTCGTTTTTATTGTTTACATTAGACTTACCCGTTTTACTTGAACACACACGTATACTCGTATGCTCGTTAGGTGATTGATTGCGTTCACAAGACTCGTTCTTGCTACTTGACTTAACTGTTTATCTGGAAACTTTGCTGTGCAACCTCAAGTGAGTTTCACGGCCCCATTTTACTGTTTTAATCCTGTTGGGGAAGAATAACATGCATGATTTATACAACTGAGATAATTAGACTTTTATATATCACTTGAAGTACTTGTAGCACACTGATACAACAAAGTCCTTCTTATGGTACCGTTAGTATTAATGACGATAGCGGAAAATATATTGTAATACTACTGGGTCTGACAAACCCCACCCGGGTCAGTCGCTCTGGCACGATTGGATATCGAACGGGTGTTATATTCGTCCTAAACACAACAAGGCAAACTATAAACAACTGTTAGCTTCGGTGACCATCAACGTGAAAAGTTTCATGTATATAGCCTAGCTAGCTATTTGATATATATTAGTGATTATGCTCTTACGACTTGACTGTTATTGAACAATCAAACTTAAACTGAACTTGAAATGTTACTGAACTGATAAACCTGTGAACTCACCAACCTTTGTGTTGACATTTTAGCATGTTATTTCTCCGGTCGCTAAACTGGATTGATTGCCACGAGCTAGGATGCACCACTTATGGATTTTGATTACCATGCATGTATATTAGACATTAAAACTTTTCCAACTATTCATCTTTTGGTTTGCGCATGTTTTGGCGCTTGAACATTTATTATAACTTATGTTGTTTACGCTTCCGCATTTCAAAATGCATTTACTCTGGTTTGACTTTTACATTGCATATAGACTGTTCGTATGGCTAATGTGTTCGATCCTGGTTTGTCACGCTCCCTGTGGCGCACTATCGCGCGTGGGATTTTTGGGGGTGTGACAGAAACAACTTTCGGTTTCCATTTCATTGAAAATTTATAATTTTTGGTCGGAACCTGAAAATATTTCAACCGGCGTCTTTGACGAAGACAACTTACTAGTTGTTTTAAGTTTCGGGGACCATGGTTCATAAAAATTTATACCATTTTTATCCACATATTTTGCATTTTTTATGAACGTATGCAGTCGTCGGACAATTTGCAGCCATATGTCCAGGTCGACGACATGCATAGCAAATTCTTTCACGAAACTTTGGTGAGAATTTGAAAAAATTCTTTGGATTCCAACTATGATTTGCAGCAGGAGAATCGCAGTAACCAAAAGAATGATCAGAAGCAAATGAATCAAAGAAATTATCAGAAGAATCATACCTAGGAGATGATCTTTGGGGTACGTAGTAAGAACCACTCGACGAACCTCCAAAATGATAACAACCATTTCCTGATGTAGAAACATTTGGCTTCTTCTGATTAGCTTGCTTTTGCTGAGTCTGAACAAGTTTAACATATTGTTTCTTCGCTTGTTGTTGAACAACAATGTTCTTCTATTTCCGTGTTGTTTCTAGTTGCACTGAAATATCCTTGACTTCATAACCCAAACCTTTGTACTTAAGCCCTTGAATTTTTTATGACTCAACTTTAGAATCAGCACCATTCATTTCTTTAGCTTTTCTTGTAAAGTTAGCTTTAATATCCTTCAGCTTGTTCTCATGAATCAGAGATTTATCAAGTTCAGCTTCAGTTGAAACACTAACAGACTTCTTACTCTTATCAAAGATCTTCTCATCTTCCAAAAAATGATGAACCAGCATCAAACTTTGGAGCTTGTCCATTGATAACTTTCTTCTTCCCGTACTATGACTTTTTCTTTTTCTTTGCTGAAACCGGTGTTGCAAACTTTGAATAATCATGCATTTTGCCTTTTGGATTAATAGAAGTAGATGGAATACTTGATACATTAACCGGTGACGGAACTTTATGTAAATCATCCTTAACGATTCCTTCATTCTTCTCTAGTTTGTAAATGTAATTCAGAAATGTCGGTGACAAATTGCAATCCTTCACTTTTCTTTGCAAATCAAGAATTTCAATTTTCAGTTCTGAAATCTTCACTTGAGCATCCAACAGATCTTGTTGAGAAACAATGAACTGTTCCGACAACACATTATATTCATACTTATCTCTTCTTCTCAAGTCACATTCTTCCAAAACTTCCTCGATAACCATTTCCCATTTCTTCTTGAAATAATTAACATCTTTCGTTATAATTTAGTTCTTTTCTTGGAAAAGAACATTTTCATCTCGAAGTTTCGAAAGTTCTTTTTGAAGACTAATTACTTTCTCAGCAGTTTCAACAACGATCTGATTAGCTTTTTCATATTTCTGTTGAATAGGATAAGTATTTTCGAATAAAGCTTCAAAATCTGCAGCAACTTCTTTAGCTTCAGCTTTAGCTTTTTCACATTCTTCACTAAAAACTTTCCTTTCTTTCAAAAAATCATCATTGGTCTTAGCAAGTTCAACACACTTTGGACATATTGAAAAAACTTCATTCCGAAGTTCTTTTATGTCACCCTCATTCCTTTTATCATATATCACACAACTTGTTTTAGAATCAGAATCAGTTACACAACCATCAATTTGTTCAGTCTTGAAAACAGTATCACAATCCTTTTTGTCTGACAACTCATTACTTTCTGATTCTAAACCACTAGATGCTGAATCATATGATTTTGAATCATTAGAGTCTGAGCCAATCTCCATGGTCTGAATGTGTGCACATGTCTCACCTTTTTCTTTCAATGTATTCCATTTATCTTTCGCAGTCCAATATGCTGTAATCTCAAGAAATAACTCTCTTGAAAGAGCTGTTTTGATAATGTCTCTGCCTTTGTCTTCATTATCTGTATAAGCATTTTCTTCTAGAGAAAGATGTCGATGTATTTTTACATGTCCATCTGCATGAACATGCCATTTGAATTGCTTATCAATTATCTTCCAAAAATCTTTGAAATGTTTGTTGATGTAAATCTAAAAATCGACTTTCCATTCATGATAATCTTCCCATTTTATCAATGTAGGTATCATGAGACTAGCTTGTGATGTACTCAGTTTTGAACAATATATGAAAAATCAGCTCAATGTGCTTGAATCACTCTTTACCAAAACCGAA
The DNA here is from genome assembly GCA_039602395.1 of Deinandra increscens subsp. villosa. NCBI lineage: Eukaryota > Viridiplantae > Streptophyta > Magnoliopsida > Asterales > Asteraceae > Deinandra > Deinandra increscens. The sequence goes on from JBCNJP010000009.1 coordinate 32,513,037, forward strand.
AAATAACACTCTAAAAACTTCAAACTCAAAAATGAAGGTCTTAGAAATTGATTTTGGGGGTCGAAACGGAGGGTACTCACCGTTATGCAAGTAAAAGTGTAGAACTTTCCGAGACGGTCGTTTTGGATGGTATTAGCTCCCTTAACTCTTAACGGTTCTCAAGTTACGTCAGTTTTAGTGAAACAACCCAAAAAATTCCAAACTCGTCCGAACAGGTCGAAACTGAATCTTCACGAAGTGAACCGAACCGGATCTGAACTGTGACTTCGGGTACACGAACTAAATCCAAACTGAGAATGTATTATAACTGAATCCGAACAGAACCAATCTAAATGAACTTTATCCGAACTGGAAAACGAACTCTCAACTGAACACACCCGAACCAATAGTTCGTTTGAAAAGAGTATCCGAACTGGATCCGAACTGTGAGTTCGGAGCATTTATTTATCTGAACTAGATCTTAACTGTGAGTTCGGAGCGGTTATTTATCCGAACTGGATCCGAACTATGAGTTCAGAGCGGTTATTTACTCGAACTGGAAGTTCTTGAGCCGAACTAAAAAATCATGACATGAACTTAGACGAACAAAACCGTATTTTCTCTAAAATTTGCAATTTTGAGTGTTTTTGAATGAGATTTTCAGCAGTAGACAACAAAAATACAATAGGAACGGTCTGAAATCAAATTTTAACACAAAAACTTTCGAATTTGCGGAAACTTGATGAAATCTCGCAAAAACCCAATTTCTCTCTTTAGAAAAACTCAAAAATCAATACAATTTGATTAGCAAATGGAACCAGAAAGCTCTTATACCAATTGAAATTGCATGAGCGTCGGATCATTTGCTAATCTAGTGATTATGAGATGTAACGAGATCAAAATGTAAATACAAATGGAAATTTGTATTGATAAGCTTGAGACATAACCCACATTGAAACACACATAAAAGGTGTAGAATATGACCAAGAAGTTCTCAACCTATACAAGACAAGACTATTTATAGTTGAACATTTCTATTCCAATCCATCATCATCCGAACTACCAGTTTGGACAAGTTCGTGTGAGTCCGAACTGGCAGTACGCCTTCAGTTCGGATCAACACATCTTCGTAACACTTTATCTTGTATTTGATACTTCACATGATGACCTAGAATTATGCATCAACGGGAAGCGTTGATTTCTTCAGTTTCTCTCACACACTATTAACACTCCACTACGTGTCATACCCCGTCCCGTCATGGTCACCACCGTTGGGGCGTAACATTATGAACCTAGCGCATAGTGATCTTGAACGTTTCTAGATGACTCTTTGATGATACGTGGTCATGTTGTTACAGAATAGGTTTAAGTATAAGTTTTGTAAACCATAGTTTGAAAATGTTCAACAAAAGCATTGGTAATAGTAAGGATTTGACAAAACAAGTTTTAAAATGTTAAATGGAAGCATTGTAATGGTAAACGTTTGACAAATCATGTTTTGAAATGGTTGAGCGAAAGCTTAAGTACTGGTATTGGTAAAAAGGTGTTGTGACATGACTGACTAAATATCTCACATGAATATGAGGCATCCTAGCATCCAGGAGCCTTATATGCAGCAACTATATCTAAGAAGAACATGTTAAAATGGGTTAATAATAATGCTGGTGAGTTCACAGGTTTATGTAAATGTAAGTTTAAAAATGGTAAACTTTGTTCCATCGTTCATGAAAATGAAATTTGTATTGAAAATGGTAAATACTATTCCTTGGTTTATGTAACTTAATGTTTTGTAATTGGTAAACTTTGTTCCATGGTTTCTATAAATAGTTACTTCACATTACTGTGTTGATCAGACACATAAACTATCGCCACGAGTCATTGAAACCGAAGCTTGATTGAAATGTTTGTGCCCCAGATGCACCATGCTTTCCCAAACATGTGTAGTGAATTAGGTCAACTATATACTTGTTAGCCTCTAGCCGGTTGTCAGGGCGACTAACACGAGTAGGGTTTGTTAAACCCGATAGATCTATACACTATTACCATCACTATGTTGTTTATTAACGGTCTAGTTAGGTAGGGACTTACATTGAGATTGGATAAAGGTCTCATGCAATCAGTTGGGAATCACTAAGTAAAATATAACCAAAAACGTAATGACATGTGCAACCCGCACGGTATCCCTTAAAATCATATGTATTTCACCCCGAAAAATTATTTAATAAAACCATTAAAAGGATGGGTCGTATACTCACCTTATCAGCAATGCAATGCCCGGGTGGAATGTGGGCAACCTAATCGAGTCCTAAACAACATAAGACACCTTAGTCTAAACATAAGGTCAAAGATCTAAGTCACCCACCGAGACTAAACCAAGTCTCAATTTGTCAAATCTTGAGTCATTGGTGGTATTAACTGGTTATTGAAAATATATTTATCTCCCAAAAATAAATGTGTAAATATATACATACACGTATAAAGGCACAACATGAGACTCAACGTTACAACACAAAAACCACGTGGTATCGTTTTAACTTGAGTCGGGCGGCCATTTTATAGTGACACGAACACATATATATGTACCCTAAAATATACATACTATTAGAAAGACATAGTTTAAAGTTTTGAAATGGATCATGGTAACTTCATGAGACTAATATCTACTTACCTTATAATATACATACTATTCGAAAGGTAAGGTTTAAGGTTTTGAAATTGCACTTGTAGGTAACTTCATATTTATTTCCAATAAATATTAACTAATCTTTAACACATTTTAACAAGGATTTTATAACATCATTTAGATTTGTTAAAATAATGGTATGGAATTTGGAAGAAGTGGTTTTTTTATTCTTAAATCCTTTTCTAGAAACAACTGGATTTTTAGCTGACTCCGGATCTTGATTTACTAAATCAAACGAGTTTTTTAGGTCTTGGAATTTTTATGATAACTATATGTATGTCTTAGCTTCTAAAAAATATAAGGTTCTTACTTTTATGACATGTTTAAGGGGTTCAAAATATTTTATTTGTATACAAAGGTTGTTTAACTATTTTTCTGGATAGTTATTGGAAAAAGCTTAGATTGGATGACCAAAACTAAACTAATTGTTAGAGCATAAACCCGTGTGTGTCAAATGATGTATCTAGTTATAGCATGTTAGTTGATAGAGTTAGAGTATTGTACATGGTGACCAACGAACTGACTCATGAACTGACAACGAACTAGCAATGAACTGGTGGTTCGTTGCTCAGCTTGGTTCGTTGGGATAGTAGCTACTATATAATGTTGTAGCTTGGTAATTTGTCATAACAATACTAGAGAGTTCTATGTGTGTCCAGCGTGTAAGAGAGCTTTTATGTTCTTGAGTCTTGTAAGGTGTTTTTTATCAATACAAAACTCTTTATTTACCTTTTTATGTTTTACATCTTAATTTGATCTAGACTAGTAGACGATCCATCCGCTCACTCACTTACAACTGGCATCAGAGCTTTTGGTTGAAATCTACTGGTCGAATCTGATCATTTTCAATATTTATGGTAAAAAACAAGTGGGTTTTTCATCAAAAATTGTCATTTTCTAATCTTTCTTGTCTCAATTGCTTTCTAAAACATTCTTCTTGTTAGATCAATCTTATCTGCTGCAAATTTTGTGTCAAAACCTTCAAATTCGACAAATTTGAGTGAGTTTACTTCTAGTTCGTTAAAATTTCTCCAGTTCGTCGGTTGAGTTTGTTGGTTCGTTGGTTGAGTGTTCCGGTTCGTTCTTTGAATCTTTAAAGATTTTAGTTCGTTAACCTCTAGTTCATTCCGTATATCTTCAAGATCTGGTTCGTGAAGGTTATTGATTTGGTTTGTGGAATCTTTCGATTCGTGACAATTATTTAGCCTAGTCCTTTTGACTTTCTAGTCCGTTGAATATCTTAGTTCATTCATTGGTTCGTGCGTTGGGGTGAACTATAGTTCATTGACTAATGTTGTTGGATCGTGGTTATTACTCTATAAATATCCTCACAAAATTACTTGTTTAAGATGAAAAAGGCGGAATCAGATTAATCTTCTATTCTTTAACCAACTCTCACCGTTTCATGTAAATAACAAAGCAAGTAATGTAAACAAGGAACATCCAAGCACTACTAGTGTATTAGCTTCAATGTTATAAGTTTACAAAGCAAAACAGTGGACACAAAATACAATAAACTAGACACAATATTTATAGTGCTAGGGGGAAATCAAGATCTACCCTTGATTTCCTTGAGGTCATCTTGACTGTTGAGTACAAACTAATCACATAAGATTTGATATCTTCTAAGTTTGGTAACCTGCAAAAGGCTTTCTCCATGCTTTCTAAGACAACGTGGGTATAGAAGGTACTGGAATAGTGTTGCGACAACTCCGGGGCTTATGTACAGTAAGTCAAATCAATCGAGATAACAATTCACTAGGAAGAGTGTTCTGCCGAGTTAACTACCGCATCCGAGATAACTTAGTTCTTCCGAAGTAACATGATCTTTCGGGATATCTTCCAACTTAACCTTCCAAGATAACTTCTTTTGGAAGTTCCTCCGGATCTTCATTTCTCTTTGATCTTTACTTCTCTCGGAGAATTTCACACATAGTGAAATTCAGTCTTGAACACAAATATTCCGAACAATCCCCCCAAACTTTGTAGAACTTAGAACTTAGTGCTAAAACACTACTAGGATATACATATATACATGTCTCACCTTCCTCTTAACCAAAACAGTAAAACTTCATTTATCGACTTTCTTTATCATAAGAGCAGTAAGTTCTTTGAGTTCCCTTGTGGACCAATTACTTTCATTTAGATTCATATGCTTGGTAAAGGTACCATCTGCCCTGTAGATGTAGAATCTGTTCTCATCATCATTTTACTCAAATCTCAAAATTGGACAATAGTTAGAGATAGGTTGAGCATTTGATACTTCTTTAGTTGTATCGAGGATGTGTCTGATTTGAGCAGGAGCAAATGTTCTTGAGCAACCAAGTTCTCCATGCCTGAATAGATTTCCATCATGTCTCATAAATCCCTTACAACCTCCTTACTGGCTAAATTCAGCACTTCATTTTTGTTGGTTTTAAGAGTAAATAACTTTCTGACCTCATTAAACTACCAGTGAATGATCTTTCTTCTATCCATTGGAGCAGAATCTTTCATATCTGGTTTCTCTAGAGATTCAGATTCAGTTTCCTAGTCAGATGTAACAATCTGTTTTCTTTTCCCAGTTGTTTTCAATAAACCAAATTATTGCAGGTTAGGCTTTGGTATAGGAGAGGGTGGTAATTTGGCTGGCGGTGAAGGTTTCTTTGGAGTAGAAGGTGGTGAAGTTAGAGGAGTTGAAATAGGTTAAAAGGGTGTTTGTGAGGGTACGCTGGTAGTTGTTGTTTGAGAGGTAAGGATAAGAGTTTGAGTAGAGGAAGAGGTTTCAAGATGAATTGGTGCATCAACATTATCAAGAATGGATCTTAAAATGCTAATGTTTGGTTTAGGTTTCTTTGCATTTGGATTTGCTGTGGAAGTTCTTTTTCTTTTAGCTTTGGCAGTAGGGATGATGGGATCAGAAGGAGATAAAATCGGAAATGCTTGATCATAACTAGCAAAAGAACCTGGAGGCTTGGGTATGCATGTGATTCTTTCAATCATAGTTTCTGCTTCTCTTACTTCATCATATTTGAGCCTTAGTTTAGGTAACTTCATGGAGTTAATGCTTCTGGGAGGTTCCTTTTTTATTTCTTTGAAGTACCACTACAGAATAGCTCTTTCTTCATCAACAGATAACTTCATCTTTTGTCTTTCCTTTATCAAAGCATTCTGCCTCTTTAAACTCAGCTCATTATCCCTCTTTAGCTTCTCTTTAATTTCAACTTCCATCTTTTCTTCAAGGATAACATCCATCCATTTGCAAACATCTAAAGCTTTAATATTTGCCAATTCTCTTGCAGGAATAAGGTTCCTCTCAGCAATCATCTTCTTCATCATGAGCAAGAAGACACCATTTGTAATAGATTCAAGCAACCTTATCTTCCTTTTGTCATCAGCCAACTTCTTGGCAAATTTCTTCTCTTCTCTAGCAGCTTTAGTTGCTCTGGCTTTCTCAAACTTCTCTATCAATGCTTGATCAGATCTCTTCCTGGCTATTTCCAGTATTTCAATGAACTAGGTATCATCTTTATACCTTTCAAATGTGGCATCCATCTGAATTGCAAGTTTTCTGTCAGCCTCTTCTTTCTCTTCTCTCCGTTTTTTTGGCAGCAAGATCTTCTTCAGCATCTTTGGCCAATAAAACATTTATTGTAGAGAGATTAGCATTTTTATTTTCTTCATCAATGTTAGTGAAACCATATATGTATGATAGCTCTGAATAATCATAACCATCAAACTTCTTTTTTATTCATCTCCTTTGGCATCTTCCTGGAGAACTTCTTCTCTTGGAGCAGGTTGTTCCGAAAGAACAACAGTTGTTTCATCCGGGATAACTCCTTCCGGGGTAACTTCTTCCGGAGAAGTTGCAGTATTAAGTTCAATGCCAAGATTCTGTAAGGAGACAAGGGTTTCACTAACCTGGATCTCAACTTTGTCACTATCAAGTATGAATTCTTCTGGTTTCTTGATTGACTTGGCTGGAGAGACTTGAGCAGCATAAAGATCATCATAAGACACTTTAGAAGCATCACCCAAGAGTGTATCAACTTCTTGAACCTTGGGTAATGTAGTGGTCAATACATTTGCACCAATCTGAGGTGTATCAGCTTCTTGAACCTCAGGTGGTGGTATGATTTTGTTTGATTTAGTGGGATTAGACTTAACCTCCACACTTGCATCAACCACCTCTGCATTTTGAAGTGCAAGTTCTTTCTCTTTCACCTCTTCAACCACAAGGATCGCCTTTGAAAGATGTTGAGTTTTCTCAGCCCCTTTCTCAATGTTCAAGGAATCATCTTTGAGCATCTTTTCAACTTGTTTTTCAACTTCCAACTTCTTTTCTAACTTCTTTAGCTTTGCTGCTTTCTTCTTCATAATCTTCCTGTAGGTTGTTTCTCTTTCCAGAAGATTAACTTGAATGTGCTCATCCTCTTCATTGATGTTTGTAGGCAAAGCACCAGCTGCATACATGGTAGTCCAGAAGAATGACCTGAGATCTTGTTGTTTGTTCTCAGGGATGACTTCAAGCAGGTCTCTGATGGGTACATTCAGGTAGGCTTGCTTGTAGTCACAAGGAGCAATCCCTGTTTCCTTGAATAATTCCTCTCTGATCTCTTCATCCATTCTAGGCCTTGTATCAGTTTCATCTTTGGCATCATGATCTTATTATCAGAAGAAGAGGATCTTGGGTCACTAGGTTCCTCCCCCTTTTTGGTAGCATCATCGATCATATGATTAGGGTTTGGTTCACTAGGCCCTCTTGAGGTTTGAGCACCTTGAAGTTGCAGAATCAAGTCACTCTACTCTGTGACTGTTTGCATCAGTGACATGATCTGCTATTGCAGCAGCAAATGAGATTCTGTCAATATTAGTGTAGTTCTGCTCTCCACTGATTCAACAGTATCATTGAGTGCAGAAGAACCATCAAGCCTTGCTTGACCAGGTTCCTCACCCTTGGCTTCTTGGCACCTGGATTCTCTTTAATTACTTTCTTTTTCTTTGGTTCCTTTGCAGGTTCCTTGGGAGCAGCTGGTGAGAAGATTTACGTGAATTGCGTCTTAGATATGTTACCACTGTACACTTGCTCTAGTGGGGAGTCAAGAGTAGTGGCAACCCTTTCCACATGAACTTCTTCATCACTCCTGAAGTTCAACTCCTTAGGTGAATGGGGGTTAGATGTGATGAGGGGCTCATTCATCTGATAGTCTTCAAAGTTTTCAAGTGATTTGAAGATATCATCCTATGAATGAGTCTCAGTCACATCTTCATTCAAATGGTTGTCTAGGTTTTGGTTTGTGGAGGGAAATCATATGGATGTAGGGTATGCATCCATATCTAGAGAATCATCCTCATATGAGGGTTCATCTATTAATTTGAAACCATTTTTGGCTTTCTTCTGTTATGATATCTCATTAGTAACAGGGCTAGAAGCTTTAGTGAATTGTAGTTGCAAAGGAGGAGTAATCCTTGCAACCTCAGAATTTGTAGTTTCTGGAACTGAGGGAATGGCAGTTTTTGTAAGGAATATTGCGTTTGGAAAATTTCCGGCTGAATGCCAATTTTGTTATGTTCCGGCTGAAGTTGAAGTTGAAGCGGAATTCTCACATCAAGCGAAACTGGCAGTTCTAGCGGAAAGAAGCAGTTTTGTCGCTTAGCGAATATTCCGGGTGAACTCGATTATCCACCAGATAATGAGTTCAACCGGACTTTTCCTGAGATGTCTTTTCAGGCAAGTCCAATCCTGCAAAAGCTTCACGTATGCTTCTATATCTGATTCAAGCCGCTCTCCTAAAGTAGTATGTTGCTGCCAACACGTAAAATATTCCAAATGTCGATGTTTATGCTTTTGGTAGTTGTTATTTGACTTTATATTTTACGGTCTAGATTAGATCGCATGAGATCAATGGCTGTCATTGATCTCATTAGCACTATATATAGCTTAGTTAGCTCATAGTTTACATATCATCTGTTCTCGAACAACTTGTAATAGTGTAGCTTTGAGTTAATGCAAATAGTGTCGAGTATTTGTTACTTCGATGTTACTATCTTTATGCAATCAAGCTATCACATCAATACAAGAGAACTAATATACGCTTAAGTAGACTGAAATATAACTTTAATTCCGCAGGGTTATATGTGCAAGTAGAAGGGTTTCTTGTTAAGTTAATCTGTTTAACACCGATCCTACAAGTGGTATCAGAGCTTTGGCTCTCGCTTTGAAGACCTTCACTGCTTCAAAGCTGATACTCTACTTGCTCATTCTACAAGCTTTGTTGTTTTATCTTTCTAAAGTTTTTCAAAACGACTGATTTCTGTTTAAGTTGTCCAAACGGAAGTGCCAACAAACCACCAATGTTCACTCCTGATGACTTTGGTACATGGAAACTCAGGATGGAAGGTTTTGTTAGGATTTTAGACCATCGTATTTGGCTATCTTTTACTGAAGGACCTTACTCACCCATGGTTTCATCAGCTGATGATGCAGAAGTCAAAATACCTAAACCTTTAGAAAAATACGTTGATTCTGACTATGCTGCTCTCGAATTTGACTATAAGGCATATTGGACTCTACAGGCTGCACTTCCTAATTCCATTTTAAGTGGGTTTAAAGGATACAAAACTGCATTTGACCTGTGGAATGCCTTAAGTGAAATGTATGAAGGAACCAGTGAAGTAAAAGAAAACAAGAAAGATGTCTTGAAACAGAAATATGAGAACTTTATTTTCAAATCCGGTGAGTCAATGACAAACCAGTACTTAAGATTTGTTTCCTTACTTGATGAACTTCAAAAGGTAGACGTAAAACTAGATCAGGTAGATGTAAACAGAAAATTCCTTCGTTCCTTGCCTTCTGTGTGGATAGTTTACACTGTGAGCATCAGGGAATGTAAGAATTTGAAAAAGATGAGACTCAGTGAACTTCATGGAATACTCGGTGCCTATGAAATGGAACTGAACCTTAAACAAAACTCATCTTCCGAGTCAACTCAGCTGTTTTCAACTGCACTAGTAACTACCGATTTTAACAATCAAAAATCTTCAAATTCATCATCATATTAGTCACCTATTGTTAGTTTCCCTGAGACACCAAGGTGTCAAGAGAGCTTTTCAAACTTGTTTGACAACTCTCATAATGCTCATGTAGCAACTGACTCTTACCAAGGCTTCATTCATGAGGATCTTGAGTGTATAGGTGCTGATGATTTGGAAGAAATGGATATCTTGACCCAACTTGCTATGGTGTCTGTTAGAGCTCAAAGGTTCTATAAAAGAACTGGTAGAACCTACAAAGGAGCCAAGGGCGCTCACATAGGCCTAGACAAGAGCAAGGTAAAGTTCTATAATTGTCATCAGCTTGCTCATTTTGCAAGAGAATGCCCACAGCCAAGAAGAGAAGGACAAAATCAGGGTCATGTCCAAGGAAAGAATCAAGGTGGAAACAACTCAAACAACAATAATTCTGGTAACTACTCAGGTCATCAACGTACTCCACCAAAGCCAACCGGAAGTCAAAACCACCAGAATGTGGTTGCTGCTGTTGCCAATCAAACCTCATGTGTTGAATGGGAAGATTTTGTTGCTGATTTTGAGCCTATCAATCATGCCTTGATGGCCAAACAAGACTCCATCTCAGATCAGGTAAACTCTATCCCTGAGAAAGTTTTAGAAAACCTATGCAGCCCTGCTTGCATAGAGCAAGTGACAAAGTATCAAAATCATAACACTGACTTGATTGATGAGGTTTCAAACCTGAATGAGGTAAAGGAATGTTTTAAGAAAACTGAATCTTCATACATTTCAAAAATTGAAAACTTAACCAAAGAGTATGAACAGTTAAAACAAACCAACTCAATTCTTGAAACACAGCTTGATGACTTGCTGTCAAAACTTGATAAATCAAGAAATGAAACTAAAGATGCTAAGGCTAAGATTGATGTTCTTGATATCAAACTAAAAGATGCTTTGTTTACTTGTGACAAGTTTCAAGCAACAAATAAAAAGGCTGAGAAATTGTGGATCGGAGGGATGTATGGTAAAGCAGGTGTTGGGTATAATAATGTTGAACCGCCAATAGAATACTCACCTGTAATCAAACCAATTGAAGCTTTGAATTCGGAATGTAAAGTTAGTCTTACTGTTGATGACATTTCATTACAGTCAAGTTTTGAAAACATTTCATTATAGTCAAGTTTTGAAAACATTGTTCTGTCAAAAGAAACTGAAGTCACTAATGCAAGCACTTCTACATTAGCTGACCAATCAAGCATTTTGAAACCTTCAATTGCTGTTCCACCACCAACTATTTATGAGCCTAAAGACTCAAAAGTTGGAGGGAAGCAACTTGAGCAACCAAAGGGAAGTCAAACTCAAAGGTTTGGTCAACTCACTTTCAACCAAGTGACCAAACATGAGTCTCCCAGAAGATTTGAAACCAAACCTGTTGAATGCATGTTATGTGGTGAACAAGGCCACTTAGCTGCTGTGTTCCAGTTCAACCCATTGAGTAAAACCAAACCACTTTTGAAACCAAAACCTGTTTTGCAACCAAAGGCAAATTTTCAAAAGAAACTCACAGGAAGAATTTCACCTGTGAAAAGCTACACAATGAAGCATTTTGGATCTGACTCCAACAGGGTTTTAATTGGTAATAATAAAAATGGAAGTTTTTATGTTCTAAGGCAAAATCGTTTTCCGGCTGAAGTTCAAGCGGAATACTCTTCCGCTCGAACTCAAGTTCAACCGGAAAACAAAATTCAACCCAGATCAGCTACTGCTCCAAAGCAGAGACCACAGGTACACTTTGCTGATGTGTTTGAGCACTTTGAAGCTCAAGGAAGAAGAAATCCCTCTAGAGGAAAGACCACCTCTAGAGAAAACTTTTCAAGAAGCAAAAAGTCTAACCAAACTGAAATTGAATTTGCTACTAGTTCAAACGGAAATTACACTGTTCCACTTCAGGGGGAGAGTTCAAGCAAAAACAAACACTTTCCTCAAAGATTTTCTAAATCCCCTGAAAGAACTAAGTTGGTTAATCAAAGAAATGAAAAATCTAAGAAAATAACCAACAAGCAAAGAAAATTTAAGGAGTACAGGGAAAGAAAAATTGCTGAAAGGAAAATCACCAAAAGTGAAGGATTCAGTCAAACAAGTACTCAATATGATAACTTCAGTTTTGACAATGATGATCTGCTTAATGAAGCTCCAGTTCTAAATAATTTAGTACTCAAGGAGTATAAGTATAATGATGCTTATGGTAGACCCAAGACCACTCAGGCTTGGGTCCCCTATATAAACTAATCAATTCTGATGTGTGCAGGTGCAAAATAAAGGCCAAAATAGCCTATGGGTAGTTGACAGCGGATGCACTTGCCACATGACAGGGAATAAGCAAATTCTGGAAAATACAAAAAGAATTAATGGAGGACCAGTTGCCTTTGGAAGCACAAAAGGCCATATCATAGCACAAGGTGATGTGACAAATGGACTGGTAAAATTTGACAAAGTCAATTTTGTTGATACATTAAATTTCAACTTGCTTAGTGTCTCACAGATGTGTGACAAGAATTTGAATTTGATGTTTAATGAGAGAGAGGCTATAGTTCTTAAACCTGGTGTTAAAATTCCTAATGAGTTAATTATGCTTAAAGCACCTAGGAGAGATGGACTATACATTCTGGATATGTCAGTTGTTACACCCTCATGTGGCACTGCCTGCTTTGTATCCAAAGCCTCTGTTGATGAAATTGATCTGTGGCATAGAAGGTTAGGACATGTAAAATACAAGAATATGAATCGAATTGTCAGTCTTGGCTTGGTTAAGGGTCTTCCTAACAAGCATTTTGCATGTTCTGAAAACTGTGTGCCATGTCTCAAGGGCAAGCAACACATAACCTCTTTTAAGCCAAAAGTTGAGTCAATCTAGAGTTGTAATTGTGCAAGTTAACAATACTCAAGATCAAATCAAACAAGATAGTTGTTGCAAAGTTTATTAATGAACCAATTGATGAAAACAGGAACGAGGTAGAAGTTGAAGCGGGTGGTTACAATAGTTATGAAGATTCTGACGCAGATGTTAACTCACCAGGTGAAAGTGAGGATGATGATATTAGAGGTAACAAGTACAAGGTGAAAGTTCCTATTGTTATAGACACAACAAATTGGAGTAAACGTCAATGGGTACCTGGCACTAGATTTGCAACTAGAGATGCATTCAAAGAAGCTGTAAGGAGGTATGCTATAACTAATGGTAGGAATCTAAAAATTAGTGTTAGTAACAAGAATAGAAGTGGGAGGGTAGGTGCTTATTGTGTACAAGGTTGTCCGTTTAAGGTATACCTTTCATTTGTTGAGAAGAAGGCTTGCAACATGGTTAAAAGTGTAACAAAGGAACACACATGCCAAAGGAATATGAATAAAAATATACAACTAACCTCATCTTTGATAGTCGATGAACTCTTGTCAGTTTTCAAGCAAAGACCTCAATAGCCAGCAAAGGAAATCCAAGATGCACTTAGAGAAAAGTATAAGGTTTTTATTGGTAAGTGGATGGCTTTTATATCTTAATGGATGCTTCCTTAAAACATTGTAAAACCACGGAGGGATCTTACTACTGCTAGATTCGGTAAATCGAGAAGAAACACAATGTAAATAAAGCTTTGCTTTATTGATTTCACTTAGAGAATACACAAAGTCTAGAGAGAGAGAGAACACACTCAGTTACACACACTTAAGAGTAGAGAATGACAGAACTAGTTCTAACTCTCTCTAACATGAACTATTTATAGGTGTAACATATTAACCTGCGTACCATCTGGTACAGACGTACCAATTGGTCCGGCGTACCATTTGGTACGGCCACCAATATGTTGCCACTAAGACTCACAAAGATGCTCTAACCTAGATACAATACATGAGACACAAGGTAGCATAGGAATATGCTCTAACAAACTCCCCCTTAACGTATAATGTATCTAGCTATCTATCTATCTAACAAAACTTCAGTCTTCAATCTTCAGCATCACTGCGTCTGATCTTCAACTTGAAATCTTGTCAGAAATAGAGCATGCATGGCTGGATGAATCTTGAACAGTATTTGAACTTCAAGATCCACTTGTGAAAGATATTACTTACTCCCTCTTTCACCATGCTTGAGTCTTGTTCACACAGAAACCTGCAATTTCAGAAGACAGAAACGCGGCTTTCTTTTTCTTTTGAAAATTGATTTAATCTTGGCGCAAAACTTCTCTTCGAGAATCCAAGATATAGTTTTGAAATCATAATTTTGTATCTTGTATCGATCGGTCGAAAACAAATAAGAGACAAAATCTTTTTGGCTTTTCGAAACTTTATATTAAAACACATCGATTTTTTTTTTTGGATTTTTCAGATATGAAACATAACACATAAATAAAATACTGAATCACACACTATTTTTGTCTTTTGCGAGAAAGATCACAACTTGGGATCATATTGATCATGACATGCTGAACTGCATTTCAATTTCAATTACTTCAGCACACAAGTCATGTCGATTACTGGTATAATTTGTCCATCATAAACTCAGGCACAATCATACTCATAACATCTGGATATGTTATTGTATTGATTAGGTTTGCTTTGACCAGTGTACCCCACACTATCAGACATACTCAGATATGTTTTTGCGTATCACATTTTGTGATTTCATTTGTTATTTAATCACATAATGATTGTATTTATGATACAGTCAACTGTGTTCCATGCAAAAAGAAATAAGAACGTTAAATCATCTACCTTAAGGTCGATCTTTCGACACGCAGATAAGACCTCGGATTTAACAAAATAAGAAAATATAACAAGTTGAAATTGTATAACCCAACAACAATCAGGTCGCTACTCCCGTACACGCAGAGAAAGTCCGATGAGTTATACGAAACACCAAATAATATAAAGCAGAATGTCAAACGAACAACAATCAGGTCGGTCTTGTGGACACGCAGAGAAAGTCCGATCGTTTGACAAAATAAAGAAAATCAAACAACTTTAAATCTTTGCAAAATGAACACATGTATACACAGTGACTTCTCATTTTCCTTTTTCACATATCTTTTTCTTGATATATCATGAGATATGCATCAAGATGTTATCCACTTGGTCAAGCATTTGTATTTTAATGTTTATCACATCTGAATACTTTCTGATTTAATGCCGAGCCTACCAAGCACATCGAACAATGATCTTATGGCTTTTTCATCTATTTTATCCATGAGACAGACATGTAAGCCAATGTACCATCATTTCCCAAATATGTTGGATACAATTTATCATTTTTCTATGTTTTTGTATTTTATGTTTTTCAATGTTTTTGTATTTTTCCATTTTCTCCCCCTTAAAATGAAAACACTATTTTTGGATTTTCATTTTAACTAAAACACAAAGACACTATTTTTGGCTTTTCAATTTTCTCCCCCTAAACTACATACAAAAGTAAAAGAAAGAAAATTTTCCAATCGATACTGATACCTTTCAGTTTTTAGGTTTCAGAACCACCTTTCAGTTACGCATTCAATTTAAGTTAAGCATGAGACTCCACTATCAGTAACTGCTTGAAACTTGAACTTCACAATCACCAATAGGTCTTCTTGAAGAAACCTGCACACTGGATTAAATGATTAGACTTCAAATGAGTCGAAGCACACAGCTTCTGGTCGACCAGTGTCTTCAACAAAATCATTTGCAGCCTTGCTGACCACCTTAGGTCGCCACTGCATTTTTACTTGTTCTGTTTTAACCGAGTCATCATCCGGTGATGAACCATCAACACTTGAATTAAATTTAAAAAATTATTTCTTTTTAGACTTAGTGTTGGACGGTGTTGACTCAGTAAAAATTCTGCCTGATTCATCAATAATTGTGGCAGATTTGGTAGAAAAAGATCTTTTGCCAGTTTCAGGACAATCCTTTGCCATGTGTCCCTTTCGGCAACACTGATAGCACAAACGATAAGATCGTTGAGATTGTGGTTTATCCTTAACTTAAGGGCATCTATCAATGAACTCAGAATTATCAGAAATATCATCAAAAATTTGAAATCGATTTCAATGTACCCATTTCGATGTAGGACTTCGAGGTGTGGAATTTGATCCAGATGATGAAGAATCCTTAACTTTTTGAGCATCTCGAGAAGAAGTTGCAGACGAAGCATTCTTCTGAATCTTTCCTCCAAACTCTTTTTCCATTGTAGATATGAACACTTGAGCCAAATGATAGATTTGTTCCAAGCTTGTGTCTTTCTTTTCTTTTGGAGATTTCTTGGGCATATTCTTCTTATTCTGCTTCTCAGATTTCTGATTCTTGTATCCCAACCCAGAACGTTTGGAACCAGATTTGGACGATTTAGCTTGAGAACCAGAAACACCATCATTAGCCATTTGAGAAAATACAGCTTTGATATCCTTTAACTTCTTGGCTTCAACCAAATTAGCAGCAACTTGTGCTTCAGTCAACAAACCCTCATTTTTCTCAAACACCTTATCAGCAGAAATGACTCCTTTATCAGAAATAAACCCACCAGAAACCAACTTTGATGTATCTTTATCAATCAAACTTTCCTCCTTTTCCACTTTCTTGCTTGAAACCTTTGATTTCTTCTTCTTAGATTCTTTAGAAGCAAATTCAGAATAATCACCCAATGTTGCAGAAGATTTGACATCAGCCAGAGGATCAGTTTGAACCAATGGGGGTGGTAATTGATTAAATTCTTCTCCACCAAACACTCTTTTGAAATTCTCGTCATTGCACAAATAACTTGTGAACGAGTGTGAATTCTTTAAGTTATTTAGTTGACGATTAAAATCCAGAATTTGAACATTTAAATCTGCTATCTTTTTCTGAGCTTCACCCAAAGTCTTTTCTGATTCTATTAGCTGTTCTGAAACTCTATTAGACAAAAACTTTTCCCTTCTCACTTTATCATGAGCATCAAACATTTCCTGTGTAACTTTTTCCACCTTTCCTTGATAAATTCTACATTTCTTGTTAACAATTTTTTTTCTTTTGTCAGATCGGTGACTTTATCTTGTAATTTTGACTAGAGAACTTTATAATCAATGTTCGAAACCAAGAGTTCATCATAAGCTTTCTGAAGTTCAAAATTGGTAATCAGAAGTGATTCCACTCTTGCTTTAGATTTCTTATATAAGGCATCAAAATCTCCAATAGCATCCTTTGCTTCGAACTCCCACTTTTCAACCTTTGAAGCTAACTCAGCATTTTCATTTTGTAACTTTAAGATCTGTTTTCTATTGTCACTTACCATCTCATCCAATCTTGCTTTTAGCTCTAAAACCTCTTCTATTAATACCTTCTTTTCTTTTTCCAACATTGCGTTAGCTTTGAAAATCTCATCAGAATCTTCACACTTTCTTTTGTAACCTTTTATCTCTGCTTCTTTCTTCTCATGTTCAACAATTAACCCTTCCTTTTCAGAAATCAATTCTCGAATCTTTCTTTCTTTTTAAGCACAAAATTCACATGTTGACTCATACCCCCTAACTTCAGAATCACTTGTTTCAGATCTACTTGTTTGAGATTCAGAATCACTTGATTCAACTTGCATATTAGCCATCAATGCATAATTTTCTGGAGAATGAACTAAAAATGCAGATTCATCCGGAAACTCTGCAGCCCAATCATAACCTTCCTCGGTCACTAAAGCCTTTGCATCTTTATTATGATTATGACTATCTGAAGTGCTTGGTTTAGAAGAAGATTGCTTGCATTCTCGAGCAAAATGTCCTAATTTGGAACATTTGTAACATTTCAGTTTGGACTTATCTAAACCCAGTTTGCATCCTTGAAGTATAGAATTCTTGCCATGTTTTTCAATAAACCCTCTTCCTTTTTCAACAGTCATAAAAAACTGCCAATCTAAATCTAATTTATTTAGCTGATCATCATCCATCTGTTTTAGATCCTCCGGAACCAAACCAGAATTACCAATTTGACTAAATATGGATCCAGATGAAGATGATATGAAGGCAGACAACAAAGCAGCTAGATCTGCAGTTGCTTGATTAGAAGTAGAATTTCTTGATGACCTATCAGGAATAGTAAAACTACAACCCGAAGATTAACCAGTATTTTCAGACTTTCCAGCAAGAAAAGCTGTTAACGGTGGATTACTGCTTGAAATAGAATGTGACTTTGTTTTAGCATGAACAGTAGCAGAATTTTCTCCAAAATATACTTCAGGATTCTAAACAGATGGAGTTGCTGACTTTTTCACAAGTAATTCCATTTCTCTAGCTTGTAATTTGCTTATCAGCTGATTGAATGTCCAACTTGAGTAGTTTTGATCATTAGACAACATCATCACAAAATTCTCCCACTTTTTGTGAAGAGCTTCCAGGAATTTCTCCTTTAATTCATCATTTTCTTTCTTAACACCTACAATGTCAAGTTCATTGATTAAATGTGAAAACCTTGTAATCAAATCTGTGATCTTTTCATTCTCACAAAGCCCGAAATTGTCAAACTCTTTCTTCAAAACTTTCTTTTGAGTGTTTTTGTACTGATCATTACCCTCACATCTTTCCTTAATAGCATCCCATAATTGTTTTGAAGTTGGAAAATTCTGAAACTGATGCATCAAATCTTTGGGTAATGCCATCATGAGAAAACTATATGTCTTCTTTTCTCTTGCAAATACCTTCTTTTCTTCAGGCTCAAAATCAATTATCGATTGTGGTAAAGTATTAGCAATCAACGGATATTCATATTGTTTTTCAATCGGAATCCAACAATCAACATCTTGTGAGTATATGTAAGATTCAAATCTTTTCTTCCAATTATGAAATCTTCCAATCGAATTAATTTAGGAACTTTCTGAGTTGTTCCGATTTCATTATCATAGTTCATCATGGCTTGCATCGAGGTTTGCATAGCTGAAAACGCTTGGTAATCGCTCATTTTGAAGTTACGATAGTGAATGCAAAAGCTTCAACTTCAAAAACAGACGTCTTCCAAGCGGATTTTGTGGGTCAAACCGGAGGGTATTGGCCGTTAGGCGAGTAAAAGTATAGATCTCGTCGATATGAACGTTTTGGCCGGTATTAGCTCCCGTAACTCTTAACGGTTCTCAAGTTATGTCAGTTTTAGTGAAGGTCACTTTTCTGCCAACGTACCAAGCTGCGGACCAAGAAAACCAGCGTACCAAATACCCAAAGCGGACCAAAAAACATACCAGATCTTCAGCGTACCACCCTACGGACCAAATCAGCTCAGCGGACCAGAAAACTCAGCGTACCAGTTTGAGTAGCGTACCAATTTGGTATGGCGTAACTGCCAGCGTACCAGAAAGTAACCGTCGCGACCAAACTTGAAGATTGTCTTCCGGACCAGATTTAAGCATACCAGAAGCTGATGAAGATTGCCTTTGAAAGTGCGTAAGCGTATGGATCTTCTACTTAGTCGTAACGAAATCAATAAAAACGTATAGAACACAGAGAGTAAATACAAATCTGGCTTGTATTAACCACAGAGAGTTTACACAAAGACACTAAGAGAATATGACATGAACCCCTACAGAATTCTACACAAGACAACATATTTATAGTGCTGAAATACAACCGGCCGAACCTGAGGTTCGGCCACACGTTCGGCCATGTCCGAACTCCAGGTTCGGCTTGAGTGCGGACCTCAGCATTCTTGTGTGAATCCGTCTTGTATTCGATACTTCACATGACGATCAAGGACCATGTATCAACAAACTCCCCCTCGTCATGTGCAGTATCATCTTCTCTACACAAACTTGTATCTTGTAATCTTCAATCAAACTCTTCCTCGATCTTGACGATGAGTTCAATCTTGAATACTTGATATTGCATCGTGTGTAATCTCTTTATCAACAAACTTCAGAAGACTTGAAGTTATGATGTTCTCTTCCACTTAGAAACCTGTCAACATAAATAATCTTGGTGCAAAATGTCTCTTTGAGACTCCAAGATAGTTTGATTTTGAAAATAGATATTGTATTTCGTGTTGATCAATCGAAAACAAATAAGAAACAAAATCTTTTTGGCTTTTAGAAACTTTATATCAAAACACACCTAAAATCGTTTTGGTATTTTCTGATAAGAAAAAATAAAACAATACTGAATTAGACACTATTTTTGTCTTTTGTGAGAAAGATCACAACTTGGGATCATATTGGTTATAACATGCTGAACTACACTTCAATTTCAATTAATGAAGCACATAAGCCATGCCGATTGCAGATATAATTTGTCCAACTTTTAAACTCTGGCACAATCATACTCATAACATCTGGATATGTTAAGATATTGATTAAGCTTGCATTAACCAGTGTACCCCACACTATCAGACATACTCAGATATGCTTTGTTTATCACATTTTGTGATCTCATTTGTGATTTTAATCACACAATGATTGTAATCATGATATAGTCAACTGTGTTCCATGCAAAAAAATTTAGAACGTTAAATCGTCTACCTTAAGGTCGATCTTTCGATACGCAGATAAGGCCTCGGATTTAACAAAATAAGAAAATAAAACAAGTTGAAGTTGTATAACTCAACAACAATCAGGTCGGTACTGCCGTACACGCAGAGAAAGTCCGATGAGTTATACGAAACACCAAAGAAAATAAAGCAGAACGTCAAACGAACAACGATCAGGTCGGTCTTTCGACACGCAGAGAACGTCCGATCGTTTGACAAAATAAAGAAAATCAAACAAGTTTAAATCTTTGCAAAATGAACACATGTATACACAGTGACTTCTCATTTTGTGGTTTACATATCTTTTTCGTGATATATCATGAGATATGCATCAAGATGTTGTTCACTAGGTCAAACATCAGATTTAGTGTATATCACATTTGTATACTTTCTGATTTGCCGAGCCTACCTTGCACATCGATCAAATGGTCTTATGGCCTTTTCATTTACTTTATCCATGAGTCAGACACTGTCAGCCAATGTACCATCATTTCCTAATCATGTCGGATACAATTTCTCATTTTTCAATGTTTTTGGCTTTTTGCATTTTTCAATGTTTTTGTCTTTTTCAAATATCTCCCCCTAAAAATGACAACTCTATTTATAGATTTTCATTTTTTACAATCTACAAAACAAAACACTATTGTTGTATTTTTGCAAAAACAAACTCCGCCTCAGAATGAGACGAAGTGAAAAACAAGAAAAATTGATCAACCAACACGAATACTAGCAGTTTAGCCTTTTGAAAAATAAAATTGATCTTGAAATTCAATTTAATTAGAACAGATATTTCACAATCAGCAATTTTCCAATCACCGAAAGGTCTTCCTGAAAACACCTGCTGGACACCAAATAAAACATTAGTGGCATTGGGATCGACCCGAATCAGCAGTGTCGGGTCGCCCGGTGTCTTCCACAAAGTCCTTGTTGGCTTGGGAAACAACTTTTGGTTTCCAAATTTGTAAAAGTTTTAATTTTTGATCGGAACCTGATTCAGATTCAACCGACGTACTTGATTTAGACCAAGACGATTTACAAGTTAACTTAAGCTTTGGGGACCATGGTTCATAAAAAATTTGGCCTTTGTTATCCACATATTTGGCAGTTTTGTGGATATATGCAGTCGTCGGACACTCAGCAGCGAGATGTCCCGGTTGACGACATACATAACAAAGTCGCTCTCTAAAAATGTTTAAAAATTGTTTTGATTTTTGAGAATCAGAGGAATGTTCAGAATGTAAGTCATCAAAGAAACCATCAGAAGAATCATACCTAGGAGATGGACTCCTTGAAGATGAAGATCTTTCAGAATAATAAGAAAATTCCTTCTGAGATGGAGATTTCTTTGTAACTTTGGCTTTAGGAACCTTCTCAGCCTTCACTGATTTCTGTGCTTGAACTGGTTCCTCCAATACTTTGTAACCTAAACCTTTGTGTTTAGATCCTTGAATCTTTGAAGAACCTGAAGAAGAACCTGATGCTTCTCTTGACTTAGCATCACTAGTGAATTTGGCTTTGATATCCCTCAGCTTGTTCTTTTCAATCAAAACTTTTTCTTCTTCGGTTGCAGATAAAGAACTCGAAGCAACCTTATCAAATACTTTCTCATTTTCCAGCAATACAGACTTCGACACAAATTTGGGAGCTTCACCCAAAGGCTTCTCCTTCTTTTTAGACTTGGACTTGTTCTTCTTGGATGGAGTGGCAAACGTGGAATAATCATGCAAGTCATCTTTTGGATCGATCTGAGCAGCAGTAACTTCAATTAAATCCACTGGTTGAGGTACCAAGTGAACATCATCCTTCTTAGAACTTTCCAAACTCTGATCCTGCTTGTATAAGAAGTTAAGCAATGTCGGTGACAAATTGCAGTTCTTCACTTGCCTTTTCAACTCCAAAATCTCCAATTTCAAGTCATTAATTTTCTGTTGACCTTCAAACACCTCTTGTTGTGACTTGATGAACTTTGCATTTAGATCATCATATTCATACGTCTGTAACTTTCTGATCTCACACTCTGCAAACAGTTCTTGAAGAACACTTTCTCTCTTTTGTTTATAGATCTCAACATCTTTAGTTAAGACTTCATTCTTGTCCCGGTACAAAACATTCTCATCTTGAAGCATAGAAATCTTATTTTGCAATTTTTCAACAGTAACAGCAGTTGTAGCAATAAGAGCAATAGCCTCTTCATATTTTTGCTGAACCGGATAACTCTTCTCAAACAAATTCTCAAAATCTTGAGCTGCATCTAATGCTTCAGCTTTTGCCTTCTCACACTCTTCAGCCAATTGAGCCTTTTCCTTCAAAACATCCTCATGAATATGAACCAGCTCATAATATTTCTTTTGAAAATCTTCCAACTCTTTCTTTAAGACCACAATTTCTTCAGTTGAAATTTGACAATCTTGTTTAAACCTTGCAATCTTTTTGAGCAACTTCTCACATTTATAATAGTTAAATTCATCATCCTTTAAATTCTCAGAAGACTTAGGTAATTCTTCTTGAATCAAAGATATACTTGAAGAAGTATCAGCTTCTGTTAAAGACACTTTCATCATCAGCATGTTGAACAGTTAAAGCAATTGAGATTGTAGTATGATTCTTCTTAACTTCTGAATCTGCATTCCAGGCAAATCCATCTGGATGCATAAATGTATTGGTCCAATCATGAGCAAGAGTAGCAGATTTCTGATCAACCTTTTTAGATTCATTGGATGGATGAAAAACTAAATGTGCATGCTGACCAGTCTTTAATTTACTTTCTGTAGAACTTGGACATTCTCGAGCAAAGTGACCATAAACTGAACACTTATAACATTTCACCTTGTCCAATCCAATCTTTCCTTCCTGATTAAGTCTCTTCTTACCAGTTCTATTGCAAAATTTCTTCGTTCTACGAACCAACATAGCATATTGCCAATTCAGATCCATTTCCTCCAAATGATCATAATCAATCTGATCGTAATCTTCATTTGCTAACTCAGCATTACTCACAGCACCAGAAATAACACCAAAGTATGAAGATACCAATGCAGACATCAACGCATTATAATCATCGACAGTTTGAACAGACAATGCACTTTGAGTCGAAGAACTAGGAATTGACACAGTACAACCAGCAGATGAATAACTTGGAGTGTCAGATTTACCTGCCAGAAATGCTGTAGGAGGAGCAGAACTAAGAATATTAGACTTCCCAGTATTCATTGTAGAATCATTTTCACCATGATACACTGCAGGATTCTGAATTTGTGTAGGAAGTGATTTATTCACCATTAATTCCATATCCCGAGCCTGAATTCTTTGAACCAAATCATAAAAGACAATCCTGAAAAATCTTTATCATGAGTAATCATCATCACATAATTCTCCCATTTTTCAGGCAATGCTTCCAAGATCTTTTCTTTCATATCAACCTCTTCTTTGGTAAGATTCACCAAACGCATTTCACTCATCAGATGAGCGAATCTTGTAATCAGATTGGGAATCATTTCATTTTGATAATGCTTAAAACTATCAAACTCTTTCTTCAAAACCTTTTGTCGACTTTTCTTGTATTGATCATTACCTTCACATCGTTTTTCCAATGCATCCCATAGACTTTTTGATGTGTAGTTACCAGCAAATTGATGAAGTAACTCTTTAGGCAATGCCATCGTTAACGTACCATACGCCTTTTTCTCAGCTTGATAAGATTTCTTTTGTTCAGAAGACATTTTTCTTTGAAGAATAGGTTCACCAGTTTCATCTTTAGGGTAAACATATTGCTCAGTGAACGCTAACCACATATCAATGTCATTTGTATCGACAAACGCTTCAAACCGTTTAACCCAACTATGATAATCTTCCAATTTTAGCAATTTGGGAACTTTCTAACTTGTTCCGATTTCATTATCATAATTCATCATTGTTTGCATCGTAGCTTGAACCGAATTTTGAATAGCCGCGAACGCTTGAAAATCGGACATTTTTGAAAAACAGGTTACTGTTCACTCCGAACTTCGTCCGAACCTCCTCCGAGCTTCCTCCGAACTTAGTCTGAATCTTGACAACGCCGAACTCTCTCCGAACCTGACCTTCGGACGAACAAGAATCAAACAACTCCAAACTCTCACCGAACTTAGTCCGAACACTGACCGATCCCTCACCGAACTCTCACCGAATCAATAAAGAGACCGAACTCCCTCCGAACCTCAAGTTCGGAGCAGTTATGCCGAACTTGTCCGAACCTCAAACAGGACAGAATTCACTCGACGCCATTTTCACGATTCTCAACGTTTTTGACTGGAATTTTCGACAGGAATTCAAGCATACATGATAGAAACAACTCAGGAATGAATTTTGAATGAAAAGCACACTCGAAACAATCAAACGAACTCAAAAATGATTGACATTTTCGCAAAAACATGAATTTGAACTCAAAAACTCCGAGAAATACTGATTTCCGACTGGTAGAACAAACCTATTGCTCTGATACCACTTGAAAGTGCGTAAGCGTATGGATCTTCTACTTAGTCGTAACGAAATCAATAAAAACGTATAGAACACAGAGAGTAAATACAAATCTGGCTTGTATTAACCACAGAGAGTTTACACGAAGACACTCAGAGAATATGACATGAACCCCTACAGAATTCTACACAAGACAACATATTTATAGGGCTGAAATACAACCGGCCAAACCTGAGGTTCGGCCACACGTTCGGCCATGTCCGAACTCCAGGTTCGGCCTGAGTGCGGACCTCAGCATTCTTGTGTGAATCCGTCTTGTATTCGATACTTCACATGACGATCAAGGACCATGTATCAACAGCCTTGCGTACCAGAAGCGTACCAGAGGCGTACCAGCTGTTCTTCGAGCGAACCAAACTGAAATTTCGGATTTTCACGAATTTTGACGATTTTGATCTGGAAATTGGAGCAGGAAGATGCGAAAACACTCTAGGAACACTCAGAAATAATTTTTATCCTCGGAATCACTCAAAATTGTGAAAATTTGATGAAAAACGCACCAAACCCAAGCTTTATCTCTCTCAAACTCTAAAATGGAGCAAATCACAGCAGTAGAGCAACCTGGATTGCTCCGATACCACTTGTAAAACCACGGAGGGATCTTACTACTGCTAGATTCGGTAAATCGAGAAGAAACATGATGTAAATAAAACTTTGCTTTATTAATTTCACTTAGAGAATACACAAAGTCTAGAGAGAGAAAGAAGACACTCAGTTACACACACTTAAGAGTAGAGAATGACAGAACTAGTTCTAACTCTCTCTAACACGAACTATTTATAGGTGAAACATATTAACCTACGTACCATCTGGTACGGACGTACCAGTTGGTCCGGCGTACCATTTGGTACGGCCACCAATATGTTGCCACTAAGACTCACAAAGATACTCTAACCTAGATACTATACACGAGACACAAGGTAGCATAGGAATATGCTCTAACAAACATTTCTAGGTATATACTTTCTATGTTTGATGATTTTTAAATGTGTTTGAATATGTGTTCGATGATTTTTAAAAGTGTTTGAATATGTGTTTGAAGATTTAAAATGTGTTTGAATATGTGTTTGTGTGATTCCTTAGGTGGTATGTTGTTGGTTGCCATAGGTAGGGATCCAAATGATCAGATGTATCTGGTTGCATGGGCTGTTGTAGAAGGTAAAAACAATGATAGTTGACAGTGGTTCATGAATGAGCTAAGTAAGTGTTTAGATGTGCAAGATGAAGGAAAGGGGTGGACACTAATTTCTGATCAATAAAAGTATACACTTTACATGTCTGATGATTATAATATTTGTTTGATGTATAATACTAAAATTGTTTCACTTCTCTAGGGTTTACTCAATGGAGTAACAATGTATTGGAGCAAGGCAGAGCACAAAATTATGCAAGACACATATATGCAAACTGGCACAAGAAGCACAAGGGAGATGACTTGAAAGTTGCACTCTGGAAAACTGTTAGAGCATACTCAGAAGCTGACCACAAAGATGCTCTTGAAGAGATGAAGAGACTTTCAGAAGAGGCAAAAACAACATTCATCGAACAAAACCCAATTTTTTTT
Source organism: Deinandra increscens subsp. villosa (assembly GCA_039602395.1). Lineage (NCBI taxonomy): Eukaryota > Viridiplantae > Streptophyta > Magnoliopsida > Asterales > Asteraceae > Deinandra > Deinandra increscens. Next base: position 32,539,259 of record JBCNJP010000009.1, read on the forward strand.
TTTGCAGGTGCCACCTAGATGGTGATAGGAAAGCTGATGTGGTTGTCAACAACATGGCAGAAACCTTTAATGGGTTCATAATTCAGTCAAGATCCAAGCACATAATCAATATGCTTGAGGATATAAGAGTGGTAATTATAGCAAGGCAAGTTACCAAACATAATGAAATGCTACCAAAAACATTCCAAGTTTGTCCAAGGATTCAGAAGAAACTAAATTTTTCCAAAGACAGAGCTTCAGATTGTATAATCTCTCCTTCATCACCAACTCTGTATCAAGTCAGTGACCAAGAAGAAGTAGCTGTGAATCTGGATAAGTAGGAAGTGGGATTTAACTGGTATTCCTTGTCATCATGTATGTGCAGTGTTGGGTTTTTTTGGGTAGGCCTACTGAAAATTATGTGGACAAGTGTTACATCAAGGAGTTGTACTTGCTTGCATATTATAGGTGTATACCATCCTTACCTAGTCAGAAGTACTGGCCCCATGTAGACTTTCCTTTAGACCCTCCACCTATCAAGATAGGACCAGGTAGGCCAAAGACAAATAGGAGGAAAGATTGTAAAAACCGAGATACGATCTTACTACCGCGTGTATCAGTCAATCATAGTAAACACGGATGTAAATAAGAGATCTTGTATTGAATCACTTGAAGATACAATGAAAGCTATCTAGTTTCTCTCTCTAGCACACACACACAGAAGGTGTAGAATGACTCAGAGTGTTAACATTCATTCTAACACAACCAATTTATAGTTAGTGACTAAACAGGCTGCGTACCAAATGGTACGGGCGTACCATTTTGTCCGACGGACCATTTGGTCCGGTGTTAATGATATTGTCACTAAAACTCATACCAAGACACGCTCACATAGATACAATACACGAGACACATCATAGCATAGGTATATGCTCTAACAAACTCCCCCTTAACGTGTAGTGTATCTATTTTCTAACTAAATTCTAGTCTTCAATCTTCAACATTGCTGCATCCGATCTTCGACTTGAAATCTTGTCAGAAATAGAACTTGCATGGCTGGATCACCCTTGAATCATCTTTGATCTTCATGATCCATTTGTGAAAGATAAAAAATACTCCCCCTTTCACCATGCTTGAGTCTTGACACATATAAACTGCAATTTCAGAAGACAGAAACACGGCTTCCTTTTTCTTTTGAAAATTAATTTAATCTTGGCAGCAAACTTCTCTTCGAGAATCCAAGATATAGGTTTGAAATTTGATTTCGTATCACATGTCGATTGGTCGAAAACAAATAAGAAGCAAAATCTTTTTGGCTTTTTGAAACTTTAAATCAAAACACACCTAAAATCTTTTTTGATTTTTCTAAGATAATGCTAAAACACACCTAAAATCTTTTTGGATTTTTCCAGATATGACATATAAGATGCAATACAAAATCAGACACTATTTTTGTCTTTTGCGAGAAAGATCACAACTTGGGATCATATTGAACATGACATGTTGAACTACACTTCAATTTCAATTACTTCAGCACACAAGTCATGTCGATTACTGATATAATTTGTCCATCTTAAACTCAGGCACAATCATACTCATAACTTCTAGATATGTTATTGTATTGATTATGTTTGCTTTGACCAGTGTACCCCACACTATCAGACATACGCAAATATGTATTTCCTTTAATATTTCACTTTGTGATTTCATTTGTGATTTAATCACATAATGATTGTACTCATGATTTAGTCAACTGTGTTCCATGCAAAAAGAAATAAGAACATTAAATCGTCTACCTTAAGGTCGATCTTTTGATACGCAGATAAGTCATCGGATTTAACAAAATAATAAAATAAAAACAAGTTGAAATTGTATAACCCAACAAAAATCAGGTCGGTACTCCCGTACATGCAGAGAAAGTCCGATGAGTTATACGAAACACCAAAAAAAATAATGCTGAACGTCAAACGAACGACAATCAGGTCGATCTTTCGATACGCAGAGCAAGTCCGATCGTTTGACAAAATAAAGAAAATCAAAGAAGTTTAAATCTTTGCAAAATGAACACATGTATACACAGTGACTTCTCATTTTCTTTTTCACATATCTTTTTCTTGATATATCATGAGATACGCATCAAGATGTTGTCCACTTGGTCAAACATTAGTATTTAATGCGTTTATCACATCTGAATACTTTCTCATTGAATGTCGAGCCTACCAAGCACATCGAACAATGATCTTATGGCTTTTTCATCTAATTTATCCACAAGTCAGACACGTAAGCCAATGTACCATCATTTCCCAATCATGTCGGATACAATTTCTCATTTTTCAATGTTTTTGTATTTTTCCTTTTTCTCCCCCTTAAAATGAAAACTCTATTTTTGGATTTTCGGTATCTGATGAACCAGTCACAGTTGACTGTGACGAACATCCGACATATGAATCATTTTTAAATTTTGGTAAAAATTTTCTTGGACGTTTGAAAAATGTCGGTGGAGATTCATCAAACACTCTGCCATATTCATCAACAAACTTGTATTTGGCAGATTTACCAACATATGGAACCTTTCCTCCATTTTGTGTAGAAGCCGCAGAAATCGGACACACTTGTGCCATATGTCCTTTTTGTCGACAGTTATAACACAAGCGGTTGTTGATATTTCTCCTCTTGGGAACCTGCATAGCTTCACAAAAATATGCATCATCAAAATGATCATAAAATGTATCATATACCTAAAATTGATGATCATGAACCCATTTTGATGTTGGGCTTTGTGAATATGAATTGGATCCTCCAGAAGAAAATTTGACAAATTGCCGCTTTTTGTTTTGGGGATCAACATTCTTCACAAAAACTTCTGATATTTTCTGAGCATCTACGCAATGAAGTGGAAATTGTTTGTCAGAAAATATTTGTTCCGAACCCTTGAGCTTGTAAAACCTCTCGGGTTGAACCTTTTTAGCATTAAACACATCCTTCTTGACTTGTTTCAAATTAACGTTCTTTAAATTCTATTGTTTTAAATCTTGAGCCCCATCAACGTTAACATTTTTGAACTTGAAACCCAAACCAACATGTTTCCTTGGAATCTTCTCTCCAGAACCAGATACGTTATGTTCATTCTTCGCGAGACGAGAAAATTCAGCTTTAACTTGACCAACATTCTTTTGTTGATAGAAGATAGTCTCATCAATATCAGGAGAAGAACTAATCTTCTCGGTTAAACTAGCTGATTTCTCTTCTTTAGTAGTGGAAGAATCAAACATAACACTTTCAGCTTTTTGTTCTTTCTGTGACCTCACAACCTTTTCTTTAATTGATTTATTATTAACAAATTTAGAATAATCACCAGCTTCAACATTTTCCTTCAGCTCATGAACTCCTTCTTTTAGACTTCCTGGTGGTGAAACTGTTTTGCTAAACATTTTCTCAAAATTTTTATCTTTAGCCAAGAAACTTGTAAAAGATTGGGAATTGGTGACATTGTTCAACACACGATTTGCATCAATTACTTGAATCTTCAAATTGGAAATCTTTTGTTGAGCTTCAGCCAATTCTTTCTCTGATGCAATCAATTTCTTAGCAACTTTGTGAGTTTCATATATTTGCAATCTCATATTATCAAGTTCGGCAAACAACTCTTTCTTCAATTTATCTTTATTTCTTTTCTGAATATCCAAATTTGCATTTTGCAATTTATTCACTCTTACTAACTCCCTCTTCTCATCAAGCAACTTCTCCACATCAATCTGATAAGACTTAATCTGGGCAGCTTGTTCACCAGAAGTTAAGCATATCAAGCTTAACCTTGGACTTGTCAAACAAATTATTGAAATCATTGGCAGCATCCTCAGCTTCAGCCTTCCATTTTTCAACTTCCTTGACTAACTCAGTCTTTTCTTCAATTAATTTTTCATTCTTGATCTTTTCAGATTCTGCAGTGTCACTTTTCAATTCTTCAATTTCTTTCGATAATTCAATACACCTCTTACATCTTGAAGAAATTTCGTCTTCTTTCCTATGTGTTTCATCATTCAACCAATGATCATCTGTAAGCAAATTTTGAATCTTCTTATTCTTCTGTGAAACCACTTCAAATTTACCAATCAGATGAGAGAATTTTGACATCAAACTTTCAGTTTTGCTTGTCATAAAGACAGAATCAAATATTTCGTTAGCATTCTTCTGACATTTCTCCAATTCTTTTATCTATATACTATTTTCTTCTGTCAACTTTTTCAACGTCTTTTCTAACTTCTCAATCTCATCATTAGAACTCTTGTTTGACCTTGGATTCCGATAAAGTTGCATATTGTGATATTCGCATATTATCTTCAGATTGTCCCACAATACTTTCGATTTTCGAAAATCCTTAAAATATACAAACAACTCTGTTGATAATGCCAACTTGATAAATGCATATGTCTTCTTTTCATTTTCATACTGCTTCATTTATGCATTTGAAAGATCCATTCTCCATATAGGATCTCCATGAAAATCAGTTGGATAGACATATAACTTATTGATCGGAATCCACAAATCTTTATCTACGGTATCAAGATATGTTTTAAATTTTGTTACCCAATTTGGATAATCCTCAAACTTCATCAATTTTGGCACAGTCTGACGATGACCTGCAACGAATGCATCAATTTCTTTTATTTTGAAAACTGTGAAATTGGATAACAAAGCTTCAAACTCGAAAATGAATGTCTTAGAGTTTGATTTTGAAGATCAACTTTGAACGAACAATATAGAGCTCGTCGAGACGATCAATTCGAGTACTTATGGCTCTCGTAGCGATTTACGATGCAAAAGTTATGACCCTTTTAAGAAACTGCCAGCGGACAAAATTTCAGCCGACCAGATTTCAACGGACCAAATTTCAGCGGACCAAAATGGTATGGCGGACCAAAATGGTACGGCGGACCAGAAAATAACTGCCACGGACCAACTTGAAGATTGCCTAGCGGACCAACGGCGGACCAAATTTTCTTGAGGCGGACCAGAAACGTACCACGCTGATTTTGACGGATTTTCACGAATTTTGACAATTTGGACAAGAATTTGCTTCAGAAAGGTGCGAAAACTCACTAGGAACACTCAGAAATCATTTTTTACCTCGGAGACACTCGAAATTGGAAGAATTTGATGAAAAATGAAGAAAACCCACACTTTCTCACTCTAAAAATCTGAAAATTGATCAAAAACACAGCAGTAGAGCAACCAAATGCTCTGATACCACTTGTTAAAACCGAGATACGATCTTAATACCGGGTGTATCAGTCAATCATAGTAAACACGGATGTAAATAAGAGATCTTGTATTGAATCACATGAAGATACAATGAAAGCTCTCTAGTTTCTCTCTCTAGCACACACACACAGAAGGTGTAGAATGACTCAGAGTGTTAACATTAATTCTAACACAACCTATTTATAGTTAGTGACTAAACAGGCTGCGTACCAAATGGTACGGGCGTACCATTTGGTCCGGCGAACCATATGGTCCGGTGCCAATGATATTGTCACTAAAACTCATACCAAGACACGCTCACATAGATACAATACACGAGACACATCATAGCATTGGTATATGCTCTAACAAAGATCCCCATGAAGATCCCAAAATAAAAGGAAAGCTCACTAAACATGGTGGGACAACTACTTGCAATAATTGTAAAACAAAGGGACATAACAAGAGAAAGTGCCCAGAGAAGGGTAAAGTGATTACTGAAACAAGTCAACCACCTAAGAGGCCAAGGGGAAGACCTAAGAAGACACAAGCATCAAAACAAAGTCAAGAAGCTAAAAAGTCAACGACATCTAATGATTGAGTTATAATGATTGTTTAAGTCTACTTTTGGATATGAATTGGATTTATGTTTTGTTGACTTGGATTTATGTTATGTTGACTTTTGGTGACTGATATGGATTCGGATATGTGTTCTTTGTGTCTGATATGGATTTGGATATGATGTCTACGTCGAAGGCATCATTTATTTACAAATATTTTTGATGCATTGTGATACTTTAACTTTTCAATGCATTGTGATATTTTGACTTTTCAATGAAACAGTAGCAGTAGCTAATGATTGAGTTATAATGATTGTAATTTTTGTCTGATATGGAATATGGATTTATTGTTCTATTTATGATTGAGTTACAAATTGATGAATTGTTTAATTTTTGTATACTGATGTGGTGGCTGCAAAATTTTAAAGGAAGAATGATTTACATTGACATCCACACAGAGGAGAAATAAGCATACCGATGTGGCGTCTGCAAGTTTTTAAAGGATGAATTCTTGTACTTGACTTGATTTTGTGTCATCATTTTTTTAATGATAGCATAACAAACAAGAATGATGCGTGGGTCATCAAATTTGGGTAAATAATTGTGTACTTGACTCTAGGTCAATAATTGTGTGCTTGACTTCTATATTTGATAACTTCAAATGGAACAATAACCACATTCACATCAGACTGTCAACTTAATACCACATCAAAATCCTTGCTGACCTTTTTGACCACAACACCACCAATACTAAACATAAACCACATCAGACTGTCTCCATATAAACACTATGTCTCCATGTAAACGGAATGTAACCAAAATTAACAGAATGTAAGCCAAAATGTACCTAAAAGCTAATGATGTCACATTAAACACTTGCAAACTTTGGTACAATAGTTTTTCACACTAACAACACCACCAAAACTAAACATAAACCATCATCAAAACATTGAAATTATGTAAACTACAATTAGAAAGGAAAAATTCCAATCAGCAAGTGTTTGAAGGAGAAGAAATTCTTCATTGCATGCTTCAATTTTAAGTTCTTCACCTCCTCCATTAGCATCATCTTCTCTAGTTCTAGGTTTGTATTCTTCATCACCAATCCTTTAATTTTCAATTCAAGATCTTCTAAATGTGTAAGATTAACATCTTCCTTCCACATAAAAAACCCACAACCTGACCTCTATATTAAACATAAAACAACCAATTAAAGATTGTAATTTTCAACAGAAATTTGTATAAATGACCAAATCTGTAGGTACTTACGGGCCATAGTGAACAACCATAAAACTCATGTCCAGGTCGTGTATTCTGACTTCCAACAACCCTTTTCATGGCAACAATTTCACACTTGCAATAGACATTGCCATCTAAACCAACCTTCAAATTATTTTGCTTTTTGCGTGAAACGCAGATCGAAGAAGAAGAACAACTCATCTAGGACTTCAATTTGAATTTACTGAAGTGGTGTTGGCGGATTTGAGATGCTATATGCGCAGACAGAATAGGGGATTTGGGGAGATGGGATCTATGTATAGTAAGAGGTATGTGAGACAGAAAACAATTAAGGATTAGGGGGTGAAGGGAACTGCATCATTCTTTCAATTTGGGGAGGGTGAATCTCAATTTGTAGCAGGACATAATTAGGGTTCGTATTATATGGAACGATGGTATCCTGTTGTTCGATTTGGGGATTAGGAACGGTCCAGGCCTTTTAGGATATTAAACTTGGTTTTTTTAATTAATAATAAATGGATAATATGACATGAATAAAGATTTAAAAAAAGTTAAAAAATACAAGTCAGCATGCCATGTTAGCATACTATTAACGGTGTTAAAAAAAGTTAATGGCGGGTCCACTAAAAGAAAAATGGATGAAAGTTGGGACCGTTGTAGGTTATATTGAAAAGTGGGATTATTGCCGGCCAATAGGTAAAAGTTGGGATTATTTAAATCCAGTTTTCCTATGTTCTGCTGCTTTTTTATCTCTGTTTATGCCATGTGAGTAAATCCGATGAGTGACCACTCCTGGTGCCAATTCTGGGAGGGGTGTCATAAGTTGGTATCAGAGCCTTGGTTGAAGAGATTAAGATACAAGTGCGGTATCTAGACTTAAACTAGGACTCTAGGAAAGTTAGAAACTATGATAAGGAATGAAGAATGCCAGCAGGATAGCTTGTGCCTGTAAGGATAAGAGGTTACATTAGGCATGCATCAGGAAGGACATAGGGTATGTAAGCATGGAAGGTACCCGATGGCAATTAGCTATTGCATTTGGTATTGACCATAGGAGCATATCATGTGTACGTAATGATGTGTGGCCTGGACGCGAGGTAGGCCAGGTGACGGTAAGATACCTGGTGAGTGACAAGGAAGGAGGACACCTAGGGAGGTGGTCTAGAGGCCAGTCTAGCCTTAGGGTTACTGGTGGGAAATAGGCAGGCAGGGAGAAGGTGATGAGGACATTAAGAACGTAGTATGATAAATAGTGACTGGGGCTTGAATATTGCACTATAATTATGTAACTGTATTGGTACCTTCATTTATTTAATTATTAGGAATTCAAAGTCCAAAAACTTATTATCATATGAATTCTGAATGCTGCTCATTCTCAAAGCAGGTTCAAGATAAAGTCCCGAAAAGTGGGAGAATTTTGTGATGATGTTGTCTAATGATCCAAACTACTCAAGTTGGACATTCAATCAACTGATAAGCATATTACAAGCTCGGGAAATGGAATTACTTGTGAAAAAGTCAGCAACTCCATCTATTCAGAATCCTAAAGTATATTTTGGAGAAAATTCTGCTACTGTTCATGCTAAAACAAAGTCACATTCTATTTCAAGTAGTAAACCACCGTTAACAGCTTTTCTTGCTGGAAAGTCTGAAAATACTGGTTATTCTTCGGGTTGCAGTTTTACTATTCCTGATAGATCATCAAGCAAGTCTAGTTCTAATTAAGCAACTGCAAATCTAGCTGCTTTGTTGTCTGCTTTCATATCATCTTCATCTGGATCCATATTTAGTCAAATTGGTAATTCTGGTTTGGTTTCGGGGGATCTAAAACAGATGGATGATGATCAGCTAAATAAATTAGATTTGGATTGGCAGTTTGCTATGACTGTTGAAAAAGGAAGAAGGTTTATTGACAAACATGGCAAGAGTTCTATTCTTCAAGGATGCAAATTGGGTTTAGATAAGTCTAAATTGAAATGTTACAAATGTTCTAAATTAGGACATTTTGTTCGAGAATGCAAGCAATCTTCATCTAAACCAAGCACTTCAGATAGTCATAATCATAATAAAGATGCAAAAGAACTGGTGACCGAGGAAGGTTATGATTGGCTTGCAGAGTTTCCGGATGAATCTGCATTTTTAGTTCATTCTCCAGAAATTTATGCATTGATGGCTACTATGCAAGGTGAATCAAGTGATTCTGAATCTCAAATAAGTGCATCTGAAACAAGTGATTCTGAAGTTAGTGGGTATGAGTCAACATGTGAATTTTGTGCTCAAAAAGAAAAAAAAGATTAGAGAATTGATTTCTGAAAAGGAGGGATTGATTGTTGAACATGAGAAGAAAGAAGCAGAGATAGAAGGTTACAAAAGAAAGTGTGAAGATTCTGATGAGATTTTCAAAGTTAACGCAATGTTGGAAAAAGAAAAGAAGGTGTTAATAGAAGAGGTTTTAGAGCTAAAAGCAAGACTGGATGAGGTGATTAGCATTAATAAAGAACAAACCTTGAAGTTACAAAATGAAAATGCCGAGTTAGTCACAAAGGTTGAAAAGTAGGAGTTCGAAGCGAAGGATGCTATTGGAGATTTTGATGTCTTGTATAAGAAATCTAAAGCAAGAGTGGAATCACTTCTGGTTACCAATTTTGAACTTCAGAAAGCTTATGATGAACTTATGGTTTCGAACAATGATTATAAAGTTTTCCAGTCAAAGTTACAAGATAATGTCACCGATCTGACAAAAGAAAACAAATTGTTGACAAGAAATTTAGAGATTTATCAAGGAAAGGTGGAAAAAGTTACACAAGAAATGTTTGATGCTCATGATAAAGTGAGAAGAGAAAAGTATTTGTCTAACAGAGTTTCAGAACAACTGATAGAATCAGAAAAGGCTTTGGGTGAAGCGCAGAAAAAAATATCAGACTTAAATGCTCAAGTTTTGGATTTGAATCGTCAGCTAAATACTTTGAAGAATTCACACTCATTTACAAGTTATTTGTGCAACGACGAGAATTTCAAAAGAGTATTTGGCGGAGAAGAATTCAATCAGTTACCACACCCATTGGTTCAAACTGATCCTCTGGCTGATGTCAAATCGTCTAAAACAATTGGTGACTATTCTGAATTTGCTCCCAAGAAATCCGAGAAGAAGACATTAATGGTTTCAAACAAGAAAGTAAAAAAGGAGGAAAGTGTGATTGACAAATCTACTTCTAAATTTGTGTCTGGTGGGTTTATTTCTGATAAAGGAGTCATTTCTGCTGATAAGGTGATTGAGAAGAATGAGGGTTTGTTGTGTGAAGCACAAACTACTGCTAAGTTGGTTGAAGTCAACAAGTTGAAGGATATCAAAGCTGTATTTTCTCAAATGGCTAATGATGGCATTTCTGGTTCTCAAGCTGAATCGTCCACATCTGGTTCCAAACGTTCTGGGTTGGGATACAAGAATCAGAAATCTGAGAAGCAGAATAAGAAGAATATGCCCAAGAACGTTCCAAAAGAAAAGAAAGACATGAGCTTGGAACAAATTTATCATTTGGCTCAAGTATTCATGTCTACAATGGAAAAAAGTTTTAGAGGTAAGATTCAGAAGAAGACTTCATCTGAAAGTTCTTCTCGAGATGCTCAAAAGATTAAGGATTTTTCATCCTCTGGATCTAATTCCACACCTCGAAGTCCTACATCAAAATGGGTACATTCGAACCGATTTCAAATTTTTGATGATATGTCTGATGATTCTGAGGTCATTGATATATGTCCTTCAGTTCAGGACAAATCCAATCTCAACGATCCTATCATTTGTGCTATCAATGTCGCTGAAAGGGGCACATGGCACAGGATTGTCCTGAAAATGTAAAAAGTTCATTTTCAAACAAATCTGCCACAATTATTGACGAACCAGGCAGGATTTTTACTGAGCCTACCCCTTCTAAGTCAAAATCTAAATTAAAACAAATTTTTAAATATGACTCAAGTGTTGGTGGTTCATCACGGGATGATGAATCAGTTAAAACTGAGAAGGCAAAAATGCAAGGGTGACCTAAAGTGGTCACCAAAGCTGCAACTGATTTTGTGGAAGACACTAGTCGACCAGAAGCTGTGTGCTTCGGGTCATTTGAGTACTAATTCTTTAAATCTAGTGTGCAGGCTTCTTCAAGAAGACCTGTTGGTGATTGTGAAGTTTAAAGATTCAAGCAGTTACTGATAGTGGAGTTTCCTCCTTAACTTAAATTGAATGCTTCATATTTCAAGACTAAAAGTTTTTTTTTCTGAAAGCTTAAACTGAAAGGTATCAGTACCGATTGGTCAATTTTCTTTCTTTTCTATTTCGTATGTAGGAATGGCAATGGGCCTGGTATCGGACGAGTATTAATAATCCCAGTCCCATACCCGAAATAGAAAATGCATCCCATACTCGGCCCATTACCCGTCGGGTATCTATCGGGTAATTACCCATCGGGTATCGGGTAAACCCGTGGGTACCAGGTATACCCATTAGATTGTTAAAAAAAGCCCGTTTGGATTTTAAAGTCGATAATTACACAATAAAAAAATCAAATCTAGAATATATAATGTTTCAGGCATATAATTCGAAAATGAGTTATTGTCCACTTTCATATATACAAAATACATATAAAAGAAATACGTTCATTTTCTAAACAACGACATTAGTTGCTTCGACTTTTTATGAATCTACATGTTACATTGCTTTGTCATTTCATTCTTACAATTAGAAAAAATAAAGGAAAACATGATTAATAAACCATCGTTAAAATAACAAAAAAGTAATATTAGGACTTGAAATATATTTATCTCCTACAATCTTCATAGTCACGCTCAATCGTTTTATAAAAATAGACATTTAGACTTGGAATAAGTTACTATGTTAATAAGAAAATGTACAAATTTAATATATAAAACTAATGGAAAAAACTTGTATAAGAAAGCAAAAACAATATATATATATATATATATATATATATATATATATATATATATATATATATATATATATATATATAGGGTGAGGTTCATTGTAGACACTTTCGCATGTGAAATAGCTCTTTTTCACATGTGAAAGTTTCTAATTAATGAGAAAAAAGAAAAAAAGAAAAAAGAAAATTAATCACAACCATTAGATCAAGAGATCTAATGGTAAAAAAGGGTGTCTACCTGTCTACACTTATGGGGGTGTCTACAATGAACTTTTCACTATATATATATATATATATATATATATATAAATATATATATATATATATATGAAATATTTCGGATATTGTTTCGGGTAATTCGGGCCGGGTATCGGGCGGGTATCAACAAATCCCATGCCCGTACCCGAACCCGAATTTTTTTATTTATCAATCCCATACCCGGTCCCATACCCGTATATTCGGGCCTATACCCGGCCCGGATGACTCGGGTTTCAGGTATACCCGTCGGGTCTGGGCTTTTTTGCCGTCCCTATTCGTATGTAGTTTAGGGGAGAAAATTGAAAACCCCAAAATAGTGTCTTTGTGTTTTTATTAAAATGAAAATCCAAAAATAGAGTTTTCATTTTAAGGGGGAGAAAACATAAAATACAAAAACATTGAAAAATGAGAAATTGATCCGACATAATTGGGAAATGATGGTACATTGGCTTACGTTTCTGGCTCATGGATAAATTAGATGAAAAATCCATAAGATCATTGCTCGATGTGCTTGGTAGGCTCGGCATTAAATTAGAAAGTATTCAGATGTGATAAACACACATTAAATACAAATGCTTGACCAAGTGAACAACATCTTGATGTGTATTTCATGATATCAAGAAAAAGATATGTGAAAAAAGAAAATGAGAAGTCACTGTGTATACATGTGTTCATTTTGCAAAGATTTAAACTTGTTTGATTTTCTTTATTTTGTCAAACGATCGGACTTTCTCTGCGTGTCCACAAGACCGACCTAATTGTTGTTCATTTGACATTCTGCTTTATTTTCTTTGGTGTTTCGTATAACTCATCGGACTTTCTCTGCGTGTACGGGAGTACCGACCTGATTGTTGTTAGGTTATACAATTTCAATTTGTTTTATTTTCTTATTTTGTTAAATCTGAGGCCATATATGCGTATCGAAAGATTGACCTTAAGGTAGACGATTTAACGTTCTTATTTCTTTTTGCATGGAACACAGTTGAGTATATCATAAATACAACCATTATGTGATCAAATCACAAATGAAATCACAAAGTGTGATATAAAAGAAAATACATATCTAAGTATGTCTGATAGTGTGGGGTACACTGGTCAAAGCAATCTAATCAATACAATAACATATCCAGATGTTATGAGTCTGATTGTGCCTGAGTTTAAGATGGACAAATTATACCAGCAATCGACATGACTTGTGTGCTGAAGTAATTGAAATTGAAGTGTAGTTCAGCATGTCATGACCAATATGATCCCAAGTTGTGATCTTTCTCACAAAAGACAAAAATAGCGTGTGATTCAGTATTTCATTTCTGTATTGCGTTTATGTTTCATATCTGAAAAAATCCAAAGATATTTTAGGTGTGTTTTAGCATAAACTTAGAAAAATCAAAAAGATTTTCAGTGTGTTTTGATATAAAGTTTCAAAAAGTCAAAAAGATTTTGTTTCTTATTTGTTTTCGACCGATCGATACAAGATACAAAATTATGATTTCAAAACTATATCTTAGATTCTCGTAGAGAAGTTTTGTGCCAAGATTAAATTAATTTTCAAAAGAAAAGAAAAGCCGCATTTCTGTCTTCTGAAATTGCAGGTTTCTGTGAGAACAGTACTCAAGCATGGTGAAAGGGGGAGTAAGTAATATCTTTCACAAGTGGATCTTGAAGTTCACAGACTGTTCAAGATTGATACAGCCATGCAAGCTCTATTTCTGACAAGATTTCAAATTGAAGATCAGACGCAGTGATGCTGAAGATTGAAGACTGAAGTTTTTGTTAGATAGATAGATAGCTAGATACACTAGACGTTAAGGGGGAGTTTGTTAGAGCATATTCCTATGCTACATTGTGTCTCGTGTATTGTATCTAGGTTAAGCATCTTTGTGAGTCTTAGTGGCAACATATTGGTGGCTGTACCAAATGGTACGCCGGACCAATTGGTACGTCCGTACCAGATGGTACGCAGGTTAATATGTTGCACCTATAAATAGTTCGTGTTATAGAGAGTTAGAACCAATTATGTCATTCTCTACTCTTAAGTGTGTGTAACTGAGCGTGTTCTTTCTCTCTCTAGACTTTGTGTATTCTCTAAATGAAATCAATAAAGCAAAGCTTTATTTACATCGTGTGCATTCTCGTATTACCGAATCATGCAGTAGTAAGATCCCTCCGTGGTTTTACAAATTGTGTTTCTTCATCGGAGTAGGGCTCTAGATGAGAGGCACTGATCAGGTAACTGTGAAAAGGGAGGAGAGAAAGAACAATGTGGGTTTACTGGAAATAGGGCAACGAGCACGGTCGTGGATGTCATAAAGAAAAGAAAATAGTTTCAAAAGGTATGTGGGTTTATGATTCGGATCTTGATCGGATATAAAAGAACCGACCACAAACCATTTTATATTAAGTAACGCTTTATCAACTTATACATGATGCTCAAGAACTTGTACATTTCTTAAAAATCTAACATTCAACATGTCTCTCTCTTATATGTATATTAAAGTAATATAGATATATATTGTCCTTGCAAATTCGTTGTTAACGTGTACGTTAGTTTAAAAATATATATATTATATATTTATTTTTGAAATCTTTGAACTTAGAAAATATATAATATTGATGTATATTGTATTTTCTCGCATTATTTCTATAATCGCTCGGATTTGGCACATGATCATTAGTTTTTGTCATTTACGTTGGACTTAGTAGTTTATAGAACACACACTTATACTCATATGCTCGTTAGGTGATTGATTGCCTTTGCAAGACCCGTTCTTGCTACTTGCTTAACTGTTTATCTGGAACTTTGCTGTGCAACCTAAGGTGAGTTTCACGGCCCCATTTTACTGTTTTAAATCCTGTTGGGGGAGATTAACATGCATGATTTACACAACTGAGATAATTAGACTTTTTTATATCATTTGAAGTACTTGTAGCACACTAATACAACAAAATCTTTCTTATGGTACCGTTAGTATTAATGACGATAGTGTGAGATATATTGTAATACTATTGGGTCTGACAAACCCCACCCGGGTCAGTCGCACTGGCACGATTAGATATCGAACGGGTGTTATATTCGTTCTAAACACAACAGAGAAAACTATAAATAACTGTTAGCTTTGGTGACTATCAACGTGCGAAGTTTCATGTATATAACCTAGCTAGCTATTTGATATATACTAGTGAATATGCTCTTACAACTTGACTGTTGTTGAATAGTCAATCTTAAACTGAACTTGAACTATTACTGAACTGATTAAACCTGTGAAGTCACCAACCTTTTTGTTGACACTTTTAGCATGTTATTTCTCAGGTCGCTATATTGGATTGCTTATCACACGCTAGGATGCCCCTTTGGATTTGGTTTTCATGCGTGTTGACATTTAAACTTTTGAAAATATCTAAACTATTTTATCTTTTGGTTGCGCATGTTTTGGCGCTTTAACATTTATTACAACTTATGACATTAACGCTTCCGCATATTGAAACATTTTTACTTTAATTTGACTTTTAAATTGCATATAGACTGTTCATATGGCTAATGTGTTCGATCCTAGTTTGTCACGCTCCCTGCGGCGCGTTACCGCGCGTGGGATTTTTGGGGTGTGACACAGCTTACCACCAGACTAAGCAACCGATGGACCAATCGTTAGTTGCAGCGGACCATCAGACTAACCAATTGGTACGATGTCCATGGTAAGTTGACACTATGACTCACTAACATGCTCTGATCTAGATACAATACACAAGACACATTGTAGCATAGGATTATGATCTAACAAACTCCCCCTTAACATGTAGTGTATCTATCAGTCTTCAATCTTCAGCACCGTTGCATCCGATCCACTTGTGAAAGTTACTTCAAACCCCCTCTTTCACCATGCTTGAGTCTTGACACATAGAACCTGCAATTTCAGAAGACAGAAACGTGGTTTCCTTTTTCTTTATGAAAATTAATTTAATCTTGGCGAAAAAATTCTCTTCAAGAATCCAAGATATATTTTTGAAACTTGATTTCGTATCACATGTTGATTGGTCAAAAACAAATAAGAAAGAAAATATTTTTGGCTTTTTTGAAACTTTACGTCAAAACACACTAAAAATCTTTTTGATTTTTCTAAGTTTATACTAAAACACACCTAAAATCTTTTTGTAATTTTTCAGATTTAATACATAAATTCAATATAGAATCAGACACTATTTTTGTCTATTGTGAGAAAGATCACAATTTGGGATCATATTAAACATAACATGCTGAACTACACTTCAATTTCAATTACTTTAGCACACAAGTCAGGTCGATTGCTGGTAAACTCAGGCACAATCATACTCATAACATCTGTATATGTTAAGGTATTGATTAGATTCGCTTTGACTAGTGTACCCCACACTATCAGACATACTCAGATATGCTTTTTATATCACACTTTGTGATTTCACTTGTGATTTAACACACGATGATTAAATTCATGATAGAGTCAACTGTGTTCCATGCAAAAAGAAACAAGAATGTTAAATCGTCTACATTAAGTATCGATCTTTCGATGCGCAGATAAAGCCTCGGATTTAACAAAATAAGAAAATAAAAACAAGTTGAAATTGTATAATTCAACAACAATCAGGTCGGTCTTGTGGACACGCAGAGAAAGTCTGATGAATTATACGAAACACCAAAGAAAATAAAGCAGAATCTTAAATGAACAATTATCAGGCTGATCTTGTAGATACGCAGAGATAGTCCGATCATTTAAGAAAAAAAAGAAAATCAAACAAGTTTAACTATTTGCAAAATGAACACATGTTTACAAAGTGTGTAAGATCTTTATAGGGTTGGTGGCAACTCAAACATAGCATCCTTAGTATTTATGCTCAAATTGTAAATCTTTCACTTTACTTGTATTTTGTACTTGGACAATTCTCTTGATGTTTATGTTAATTATTCAAGTATTTGATGTTTTGTATTCCATATGTAATGTCATGACTTGTGTTGATCATTGACATTGAGGAATTTCTCCTTGTACATTTCTATTGTGATGTGATAGTCTAGATCCATATTCTGAGTCATCTCATGATAATTTACTTGGCTAATGTTAATAATTGAATGTGTCTTCATAATAACAACCCTTAATAGTTCAATTATGATTCTTGACGTTTTACGAGTGTACTTGATGATTTTGACTTAGTCTTGGCGACCTCACCAGGTTGCAACCTCACCAAAGATCTTGGCGACCTCACCAAGGACCTTGGCGACCTCACCAAGCTTGGCGACCTCACCAAGCTTGGCGACCTCACTAGGAAGTCTTGGCGACTTGGTTTTACACTTGGCGATCTGGACATGTGTTCTTGGCGACATCACCAAGGTTGGCGACCTCACCAAGTGGCCTTGGCGATGTCAGGATTTGTTCTCGGCGTTCTCGTCAGTCTGATGACATAATTTTCACTAACTTCAATAACATTATATTGATTTCAGTGCTATGATGGCAGGTGCTCTCTCCAGTATAAATAGAAACATGAGAATAACCTAAAATAAGCTTTTGGACGGCTGTTTTCAAGAGAGAGAGAGAGCACCTGTGTGTAAAATCCCAGTGTTCTTGAGTTTCAGACTTGAAATCTAAGGATTTCAACACACAAACAATGTGATTTGATCACAGATTCATGAATTCCGCACTTGAATCAATGTATTGAATGGGTAAAGGCTCCAAATTGGTCTTGACAAATGGTATCAGAGCCATTGTTCTTAATGTTCTTGAGGTTTTTCTCAAAAACTTAAAGAATCACTCATTCAAGTCATCAAATCTAGTTGTTTGTATGATTCCTTGAACCATTTTGAACAAAATTTCACAAGGAATCTGTTGGAATTCTTAGATTTCATCAATAATCACAATAAATGTGTCAAGTTTTGAGTTTTTTAGATATATGCAAACACAGAGCATACGTGTTGTGCGTTTCTTTTGAAAATTAAAGTCTATCTTCCACTGATTTTGAGTCAAAATTGAACATGCATACGTGTTAGAGTCATGATTTACGGATCATAGCAACTTGAATCATTCAAAAACATCAAGTATTGAAGATTCTAGAGCAAAAATTATGTTCTTGGAAGTTTTTCATAAGAATCACTATTTTATCCGATTTCACATAGATTAAGTGGTTTTTGGAGTTTGTTGTAGTTAACAAATGTGTTCCTAAGCAAATTCCTAAACTGTTGGTGCAATAAAAACTTGATTTCGTGAAATTTAATTTTAACCCAGTGATTATGCTCAAGAACATGGCTGAAAATTTTCTAAGTCTTAAAGATTTTAAAAGCTTCAAATTTCAGATTATTGATTGATTGATTGAAATAAATAAGTTTCATGATGTTTGTTTTGTAGGTTTTGAGCAATTAACCTCAATCTTAGTATCCATTGAAGCAATTTCTGAGATCTCAACCCGTTTGACCCATTAAGCACTTTTGTGAGGAAACACAACTTGTTTCATCATGTCTGAGTTCAATTCTGGAAACCAAATGTTCCAAGGGCATAATAGGCCTCCAAAACTACTAGGGGCCGCCAACTATGATGACTAGAAAAAGAATTTTAGTGTCACCTCGAGTATCTGGATTATGACATATTGACATCTGTGAAGTGTGGTCCTAAAGTGTTCTATGTGGATCCTGTGCCTGTAGCTGGTGCTGATCCACCTCCTGCTCAAAGACGTGTAATAAAGAAAGTTGAAGACTATTCACCAACTGAACACAATCAAATGAAGGTTCACAAACGTGCTCTCGGGTGTATCAAAATGGCATTATCTGATGACATTGCCTTCCACTTCACTAAAGCAACTTCTACTCATAAAATCTGGGTTGCACTTGAGAAAAAGTATGAAGGGAACATTGAGAGCAAAGAGAGGAGACTGGACTCTCTCAAATTGCGTTTCAACACTTTTGCTCACACTGCTGGAGACTCATTTTAGACTCATGTGACAAAATTCTATAGACTTATCTGTGAAATGCAAAATAATCAGATCCGACCTGAGATGTCAGCTATATCTATGAAGATTCTGAAGTCACTTCCTCGAGACTTTGCTCCATATATTATCTACTTGCTAGAAAAGAGTGATTTAGCCAGTATTGACTACATGGATCTCATTGACAAAGTCAGAGGCTATAAAATTGCAGCTATTGAAAGAGATGGAAATTCACTCATGGGGAAAGTTACAAATAAAAGATCCTCTCAGATTTCCCCAAATGTTGCTTTCATTACTCCAAATGAGAGTCACTTGGAGTTTCTCTACTTTGCTGGTGGCTCCTGTTCCTCTGTTCAAGCATCTGCTCCTGTTCTTGCTCAACAACCTATTTGTCAAGTTGCCTTCGCTGCTCAACAACCTATCTCACTAGTGATTCAGTCACCTGCTACATACCAATCTTGACCCTCAACTGTTGGATTGACTGACAAAGACGAAGAGTTGTGTAATGCTCTTGTGGCATGCCTTGCTTCCCAAATGTCTGGAAGTATTGAAAGTATAACTTTATGCCAAGAAGACTTAGACCAAATTCCTACTGATGACCTTGAAGAAATGGATATCAAGTGGCAACTTAGTATGACTGTTGCCCGCAAAAGAAAGTTTTTCAAGAAAACTGGGAGAAAAGTGTTCCAGTCACGACCCAGTGCAACTATTGGTTTTGACAAATCCAAGGCACAGTGCTACAACTATCAAGGTTTGGGTCACTTTGCACGAGAGTGTAAGAAGCCAAAGCTGAGACAGATCCCTGTGACATCTGGGGGAAACAATAATTCGAGTCAAAATCAGGGCAACTATTCATACCTGAAGTCACAACCTGCTGGCGCATCTCACCAGGGTTCTAGTTCCAACAATGGTAAGCTTGCTGACAACCCAGAATAGGCACTCGTGTCACTATGTGATCCAAACTACACATGGTCCAATTAGACTCAACCACCAGCTAATGTTGATTATGCACTATTGGTGAACTCATCTGATGAGTCCAAGATTGAAGAAAACTCCTTCTTTGATCCGCTTTATCCCACCGACTTTGCACTGATGGCTGATGTGGATGAAATCTCTGAAGATACTGCTCTTTTGTCCAACACTGCTGATGGTAATTCAAAAGATGAATCTAATGCTAATCAAAAGTCAATAAACCGTCAGAAGGATCTCATTCCCGATACGGTAAAATCCAAATTATACTCAGAGTCCTGTGTAGATGAAGTAGCTCGGTATCGCCTTTACAATGAGGAGTTAGTTGAAAAGGCGATAGCGAATGAGTGTCTTGTCAAGTCTATGCAAGCTAAGGAACTGGATTTCCTGGCCAAAATAAAGTCCTTGCAGCTTTATCCCACCGACTTTGCACTGATGGCCGATGTGGATGAAATCTTTGAAGATTCTGCTCTTGTGTCCAACACTGCTGATGGTAATTCCAAAGATGAATCTGATGCTGATCAAAAGTCAATAAACCGTCAGAAGGATCTCATTCCCGATACGGTAAAATCTAAATTGTGCTCAGAGTCCTGTGTAGAGGAAGTAGCTCGGTATCGCCTTTATAATGAAGACTTAGTTGAAAAGGAGATAGCGAATGAGTGTCTTGTCAAGTCTATGCAAGCTAAGGAAATGGATTTCCTGGCCAAAATAAAGTCCTTGCAGGATGATATTGAGGTCATGAAACATGCTAAAGTGGCTCTTCACACTCAGTTAGAGGATTTAATGACTTGTTACTCATCCCTGAGCAAGAATTATGTTCAAGCTTGGGAAATTATTGACTTAATGAAACTCAATTCCTCTAACTTAGCAGGTGATGTGGCTAAGGACATTTTCAAACGTGTTCAAAGTGGTTTAGGTTTAACTAGGGAAATTGATGATGCTACTGTTGAGCATCCTCTTAATCATAATTATTTTCCAATACCTGAACTTACTAAAATAAACTCCCGAAGCCACATCTGGTTTTTGAATAATGAGTCTGTTCCTAGCAAGTCAGAAATTCAGCAAATGGAAGACAAACTATCTGGCTATGAAAGTGGCTCGAGTCATCCATCTGTTGAAAGTGCACTAAAAATAAATGATTTTGAATCCAACTCATTTCAATCAGTCGATACTGGTCTATCTGAGGATACGGTCAGGCAGAAGGCAGAATCTGAGTTTTCAAAATTAATAACCAGTAATGAGATAACATCTCAATCATCAGTTTTTAGCGAATCACAATCTTCAGTCTTTAGTGAATCTCAAGTAATGTTTAAAGGAAAATCTGTTTCAAAGATACCTAAAGCTACCAAGAAGCGAAAGCCCTAAGCTAAAACTGTTAACTCAGATTTTGGCCATACTGATCTCTCAAGTGAACTGGCTTCTGTTGCACTTAATAAACTGAATTTGGGTGATGGTAAAACCAAGGGTAACACACAACACTTTGTCACAATCACCGATGGTAAGGTGATTTCCTCGGCTCCTACACCCGTGATGATCCCACCTCAAGTCACTCCGATGTCTTCCATAAAAATGTTCAAGTCATGCAATACCATACCATCAAACTCTCAAAATGTCGCGAGCACCTCAAAACATGTCAAGAAGCCTCAAAATTATCAAGTCATGCAATACCATACCAGTCAAGTGGATCTTCAAGAATAAAAAGGATGACAGAGGAATAACAATAAGAAATAAAGAAAGACTTGTGGTCAAGGGTTATATGCAGATAGATAGGCTGGACTATGATGAGGTCTATACCCCGGTAGCTCGTCTTGAAGCCATCAGGATCTTCTTGGCTTATGCCGCGTCAAAGAACATAACAGTCTATCAACTTGACATGAAGACTGCTTTCCTGTACGGTGAACTAGGCGAAGAGGTATACGTTGATCAACCTCCAGGGTTTGTCAATCCTTCCTTTCCAAATAAGGCATCAAACTGAAAAGATCCCTCCACGGACTCCATCAAGCTCCAAGGAAGTGGTATGAAACCCTCTCTACCTATCTGTTGGAAAATGGCTACAAGCAAGGGGTGATTGAGCATACACTGTTCATACAGCATGTGAGTGATGATATGCTACTGGTTCAAGTGTACGTGGACGACATCATCTTCGAATCAACAAATATAACTCTTTGTCATGAGTTCAAGTGTCTAATGAAAAAACGCTTTGAAATGAGTTCAATGGAGGAACTCACATTTTTCCTAGGGATTGAGGTGAAACAGAATAATGAAGGCATTCTAATCCGTCAGGGAAAGTATGTGAAGGAAATGCTGAAGAAGTTTGGATTTCATGACTCTAAAGGCTATTCCACTCCTATCAAGACTCGTGTCAAGCTCCATGCATATCTTAAAGGTGAATGTGTTGATGAACACTTGTATAGATCAATGATCGGGTCACTCATGTACCTGACAGCCAGCCGCCCGACATAGTGTTTGTCGTGTGTCTATGCTCGAGATTTCAATCCAAACCAAAACAGTCACACTTGACGGCCGTGAAACGAATCTTCCGATACTAGAAGTCCAATCCAAAGAGAGGGTTGTGGTATCCCAACGACGAGCTTTTTTATCTAAGAGGCTTCTCAGATAGTGATTACGAGGGTTGCAACATGGATCGGAAGTCAACCACCGGCGGAGCTCAATTCTTAGGGAATCGATTGGTTTCGTGGCAATGCAAGAAACAGTCAACAGTATCTACCTCGCCTACCAAAGCGGCATACATTGCTGCTACTTCCTGCTGTTCTCAAGTTTTCTGTATCCAGAATCAGCTTCTGGACTACGGTTTGAATTTCATGTCCACCCCTATTAACATTGATAATATTGCTACCATGTTCATTGTAAAGAATCCTGTTCAGCATTCTAAGACCAAACACATAGAGATTAGGCATCACTTTATTAGGGACTGTCAGGAGAAGAAGCTTATCACCTTAGTTCATGTTTCCTCTGAAAATCAACTTGCAGATCTCTTCACCAAGGGATTTGATGTTTCTAGGTTTAACTTCCTAGTTCAATCAGTAGGAATGATTAACTTTGAGTAAGGTGATCATTAGGTTCCTTTTAGGATAGTGCTTTAGTATTAGGTTGTGTAGTTTTAGAGGTATTGTCTTTGTTAGCCTTCTTGCCTCGCAATATTCCATATTTGAAAACACAAAAATATTTATTTCCTTTTCAATCTTTCTGTTATAAATTGAAAAACCAAAAAGATTTTATCTTTAATATTATTTGAAAACTCAAAAAGATTTTAACTTTAGTTTCTTTGAGTCTTGTTAAGTTTTTGGTCATCCCTTCTTGACCATAAATAAGAAATTTCATAAAGTGTGACTGAAATTTTAGAAAATAACAAAAATATTTTATTTTATTTTATCTCGGTCAAGCCTAAACCGACTCACGGTTGAAAAATTGGAGAAAATCCCAAAAATTTGGAAAAATTAATAAAAATCACTAAAAATAGAATCAGGTCATTTCGAACAACTTTTGTGAAGACACTTGTTGAATGCCTGATGGAAAACTCAAGTTTTGAATTTTTAGTAAGGCTACAATAACTGTTGGAAAATTGGAGAAAATAAAAAAAAAATTGGATTTGGTTGAGCAAACTATGAAGAAAATGATATAATTCTGGTCTTGTGATCTGACCGTAGGATATGATCCAACCGATCAGTAATTCTATCATTCGATGTGTCAGTAGGCTCAACAAAATAAGAATTAGGCAAGTCCTGTGATTACACACTTAAAACATGAAATTGTGGACCTTAAGTGAAAACAGTTGGTAAAATCCTTTAAATTTACTTAAGTCTGAGCTATGTAAGACAAACAACACAATCGAGTATTTCTTTTGTGGAAAGTGCTGATTTCAAACCATCAATAAGTGTGAATCATCACACATCCATCATTAAGTGAGAAATATCTCACATCCATCCATTGACCATGACACATCTGCTGAGGAAACTCTGACCTTGTGTTCACGCGAATCAAAAATATGCATCCACCTTGAAATCAGTACTTACCTTTAAAGAAATAGGGGGAAGAAAATTCATTTGTGTGTAGTGCATGTCTGAATTGCTAAATAGACAAAGCTAGGATAACTGTTTGACTTAGTGAAATAAAAGGTCAACACAATTTTTTCTCTAGAATCTTCAATACTTGATGTTTTTGAATGATTCAAGTTGCCATCATCCCTAAATCATGAGTCTAACATGTATGCATGTTCAATTTTGACTCAAAATCAGTGGAAGATAAACTTTAATTTTCAAAAGAAACGCACAGCACTTATGCTCTGTGTTCGCATAAATTTGAAAAACTCAAAAATTGACCATTTATTGTGATTATTGATGAAATCTAAGAATTCCAACGGATTCCTTGTGAAATTTCGTTCAAAATGTTTCAAGGAATCATACAAACAACTAGATTTGATGACTTGAATGAGTGATTCTTCAAGTTTTTTAGAAAAACCTCAAGAACATGAAGAACAATGGCTCTGATACCATTTCTCAGGACCAATTTGGAGCCTTTACCCATTCAATACACAGATTTAAGTGCGGAATTTATGAATCTGATCAAATCACATTGTTTGTGTGTTGAAATCCTTAGATTTCAAGTCTTAAACACAAGAAAACTGGGGTTTTACACACAGGTGCTCTCTCTCTTGAAAATAGTCGTCCAAAAGCTTATTTTAGGTTATTCTCATGTTGTTATTTATACTAGAGAGAGCATCTGCCGTCATAGCACTGAAATCAAGAGAATGTTATTGAAGTTAGTGAAAATTATGTCATCAGACTGACGAGATCGCCAAGAACAAATCCTGACATCGCCAAGGCCACTTGGTGAGGTCGCCAAGACTTCCTGGTGAGGTCGCCATGCTTGGTGAGGTCGCCAAGCTTGGTGAGGTCGCCAAGGTCCTTGGTGAGGTCGCCAAGATTTTTGGTGACGTCGCCAAGCTTGGTGAGGTCGCTAAGACTAAGTCAAAATCATCAAGTACACTCGTAAAACGTCAAGAATCATTATTAAACCATTAAGGGTTGTTATTATGAAGACACATTGAATTATTAACATTAGCCAAGTAAATTATCATGAGATGACTCAGAATATGGATCCAGACTATCACATCAAAATAGAAATGTACAAGGACAAATTCCTCAATATCAATGATCAACACAGGTCATGACATTACATATGGAATACAAAATATCAAATACTTGAATGATTAACATAAACATCAAGAGAATTGTCCAAGTACAAAATACAAGTAAAGTGAAAGATTTACAATTTGAGCACAAATACTAAGGATTCTATGTTTGAGTTGCCACCAACCCTATAAAGATCTTACAAAGTAATTTGAGCCTATGCCTTAAGTAAATTTCTTTTATATCTTTGTAAGTGAATTGAAAAGCTCTGTCACTATCCCGAATCTTGTGTGACATGACATTCATTTGACTTGTCAAATTTGATGTAATCATGTTGTTTCTTATGTGCAGATGGCTCCCAGACTGGAAAGAGCAACCAATGCCCCTCTGGATTTCTCAAAATCACACAATCAATTCTGTAAAATCAACAGAAGCTGGACAAATGCAGGATTATATAAACATGCCTTCAGAATTTTGGAGAACTCAAGTTGGATCACTTGTAAAACCGTATAAAATCGTTTCCAGATCATAGAAAGATAGAGACGGAGAAATCTAATCATTATTGTGTCGAATGGTTACACCGAAGGAGTTTACATCATTGAAGCTCGGGAGAGGTTGGACTGACCTCTCCTCTCAACACAAAGACAAATGACCAGAAATCTAAACATTGCAATCTAGACTCACCTATTTATAGGTAACCTGCCCAGCGGACCAACTAACCAACGTACCAGATGGTCCTGGCGTACCATCTGGTCCGCCACTGGTCCGTTGGCAGTCTAGCCTAGTTTACAATCTAGATAACTATTCGCACAGTAACGACCACACCCGGAACATGCTCTAACAAATTCCCCCTTGGACGTTACTGTCGAATGTATGTCTTCATTTTCCAGCAATCGTCATCAGTCAGTCTGCTACATCTTGAAATCTTGAACTTCAGCAAACTTCCCTTGGACTGAATATCAGACATGCAGGAAACAGTTCGAATCTTATACAATCTCCACAACCAACAAAGTTCCCCCTAGCTTCAAGCACAACACATCCAATTGGAACTGGCATATATGATAATGATTCACTTCATCAGTCGTTACCCGGAAACTTGTAAAGACATCCACGAACATCACTGCATGTTGACAACAATTCATAATCTTCACAAACTTGTAATACATTCCGATCTTTATGAAAACCAACACGATCAGCATCTTCAATTACAGGAAATTCCCCCTCAGCATTAAGTCTCTCCCAATATATCAGCAGTCAAAGAACATCACGTCAGTGCTCTCGGTAGATAAACACGAGAATCTCACGACTCAAGAAAGTATCAGGCATATGACAGAGAGTTCCAAACCATAACTGAAAACTTTGACATATCGGTTTGCACGAACATCAGAATATATCACCTTTCCATGAAGATCACAAATTACTGTTAGAGCATATTCCTATGCTATGAGTGTCTCGTGTATTGTATCTATGTGAGCATGTCTTAGAGTGAGTTGTAATGTCTATTTGGTTGGTGGCGTATCATATGGTTCGGCGGATCATATGGTCCGGCGTATCAGTTTGGTACGCTGGGTGCTATGTCACTTACTATAAATAGCCTGTGTGTTAGAATGTGTAGGTAACAAGTGAAACACTTCTGTCATTCTACACCTTTCTGTGTGTGTTTCTAGAGAGAGAAACTAGAGAGAACTTCATTGTATCTTCAAGTGATCAATAAGAATTCTCTTATTTACATCCGTTGTTGCTATGATTGATTGATACACGCAGTAGTAAGATCGTATCTCGTTTCTACAAGTGGTATCAGAGCTTTTGGTTGCTCTACTGCTGTGTTTTTGATCAATTTTCGGAGTTTTAGAGAGAGAACGTTTGGGTTTCTTCACATTTTCATCAAATTCTTCCAATTCCGAGTGTTTCTGTGATAAAAAATGATTTCTGAGTGTTTCTGGAGTGATTTCGCATCTTACTGATCCATTTTCTAGCTCAATACATCAAAAATTTGAAAAATCCATCGAAATCCGCGTGAAACGCGTCTGGTCCGCTCAAGGAACACCTGGTCCGCCGGTTGGTCCGCGCAGGCAATCTTCATCAATCTGGTCCGCGGCAGTTACAGCGTACCATTTGGTCCGCCGTACCAAAATTTGGTCCGCCGTATCAACATCTGATCCGCTGAAGATATCTGGTCCGCATCTGGTCCGCTAGTTCAATTCTGATCCACAAGTTCATTTCTGGTCCGCTGAATATCATCTAGTCCGCTGGGTTTTATCTAGTCCACAGTTTCACACTGATCCGGAATCTGGTCCGCTGAATTTGTTTTGGTCCGCTGGCAGAAAAGTGTCTTTCACTAAAACTGACGTAACTTGCAAACCGTTTGGAGTTACGGAACCTAATACCAGCCAAAACGTTCGTCTTTCCGAGATCTAGGACTTGTACTGGCCTATGGCCAGTACCGTTCAGTTTTGACCCCCAAAATCCGCTTGGAAGACCTCCGTTTTTGAGTTCAAAGTTTTTGAAGTATTATTTTCGGTGAAAAATGTCCGATTTTCAAGCGTTTGCGGCTATGCAAAGCACGGTACAAGCTATGCTCAATTTTGATAATGAAATAGGAACAAGTCAGAAAGTTCCCAAGTTGTTAAAATTGGAAGATTATCAAAATTGGAAGCAACGTTTTTCTGCATACATCAGCACAAATGATATTGATTTGTGGATTCCGATTCGAACGATGTATGTGCGTCCAACTGACAATGGAGAATATAAAGAGATTCAAGATTTTGACAAGGATGAACGAAGAAGTTATGAACTTGAACAAAAAGTTTATGGTTATCTTACCATGGCTTTACCTACTGAGTTGTTACATCAATTCAGTACTTGCAAGAAGGCTAAACAGTTATGGGATGTTTTATCTGCTCGATGTGAAGGAAATGATCAGTATAAGAAGAGTCGAAGGAAAGTGTTGAACAAAGAATTTAAAAATTTTCAACAATACGACAAAGAAAATATTTCTGCTCTTGTTTCAATATTTTCACATCTAATTAGTGAGATGAAAGTAGTCAAGATTGAAAAGACCGAGGAAGAGATTGAAAGAGAAATTGATGGAAGCATTACCAGAGAAATGGGAAAATTATGTGTTGTTGCTTACTCATGACAAAGACTATTCCACATTATCATTTCATGATTTGACTGGAAAGCTTCATGCTCGAGAAATGGAAATGATGAATTCAAACAAGTCCACTGCTCAATTACAAAATCCTGAGTTATATCATGGACAAAATTCTGCAAGTATCAATGCAAAGTCTAAATCATCTGGTTATGATACATTAAATCCACCTCAAACAGCATTTGTTGCTGATCATGGATAAGGAAAATATGAAAGTTCATAAAGGGGGTGCAGTTTCACTACTCCTGATAGATCATCTGCTAGTTCGATTAATGGAAAGTCAGCTGAAGATTTAGTTGCGTTGTTATCTGGATTCATATCATCTTCTTCTGGCGATATATTTAGTCAAATTGGTAAATCTTGTCTATATAGAGAGGATTTAGATCATATGGATGAAGATCAGTTGAACAAATTAGATTTGGAGTGGCAGTTTGCTATGCTAACTGAAAGAGGTAGAAGGTTTATTAAGAAACATGGAACGACATCTATTTTTCAAGGAGACAAACTTGGTTTAAATAAGTCACAGATCAAATGTTTCAAATGTTCCAAATATGGTCATTTTGCTCGTGAGTGTCCCGCAAAAGAAAAGGTGGTTCAGACAGCTGATAAAACTGCTTCACCTCAAATTGCTTTGACTGCTATTTCTTATGCATCAAAAGAACAAACATCGAATGAAGGTTATGATTGGGCTGCTGATTTTCCTGATGAGTCTTGTTTTGTTGCTCAGATTGTTCACAGTGATGACGAAGAAGAGATAACAGATTCTGATTCAGATGTTAGTAGTTATGGAAATAGTGGTTATGAATCTGTCTGTGAGTTTTGTTCTCAAAAAGATAAAATGATTCAGGGTTTAGTTAAGGAAAAAGAAGATTTGGTTGCTGATAGAGAAAAGTTGGAAGGTATGATCCAAGAGTTAGAATCTCAAAAAGAAAAGTTTTCAGTTTTTCAGATAGAGTTAATTGAAAAAGAGTTGCAGTTTCAAGGTGTTGAGCAGGAATTTGAAGAGAAATTTACAAAATTATCTGCAGAAAAGGATGAATTAGTTCAAGAAGTGAAGAAATGGAAAGATGAAGCTGAGGATACTGCAAAAGATTTTCAGAATCTTTTTGATAAATCAAAGTCCATACTTGATACTCTTACTCAACTTTCTGGTGATCAAGCTACTAAGATTCAATCTTATCAGACTGATATGGAAAAGTTACTTGATGAGAAGAGGGAGTTGGTTAGAGTGAACAAGTTGCAAAATGCAAATTTGAATATTCAGAAAAGAAATGAAGATAAACTCGAGAAGGAATTGGTGGCCGGATTAGATGAGTTAAGATTGCAAAAGTATGAAACTAACAAAGTGGCAAAGAAGCTCATTGCAACAGAAAAAGAGTTGGCTAAAGCTCATCAAATAATTTCTGAATTAAAGATTGAAGTCATTGATTCAAAACGTTTTTTGAACAATGTTACTAACTCACAATCTTTTAAAAGTTTTCTGGCCAAAGATGAAAATTTTGAGAAGATGTTTAACAAGACAGTCTCGCCACCAGGAAGTCTTAAAGAAGGCGTTCATGATTTGAAAGAAAAGGATGAGATTGGTGATTATTCTGAGTTTGTTGGTTCCAAATCTGTTGAAGAAAAGCAAAAGGAAAAAGGCAAAAGTACTGAAACTTCTGAAGCTCAAAAGGTTGTGTCTGGATCTTCGTCTTCAAAAGCTGACATTGATGAAACAATTATCAATGCTCTAAAGATCTCAAGAAAGTTAAAGCTGAATTTTCTCGTCTTGCAAAGAACGGGCATAAATCATCTGATTCAGAAGAGAAGGTTTCTGGAAAATATACAGGTTTGGGATTTCAAAAGAAATAGGTTAATGTGAATGTTTCAAAGGTTCAACAGCAACAGAATTTGAAGAAAGTTAATCTGAAGCAAGTAAAGAAAGAAGTTTTTAAAGCTGACAAAGTTCAACCCGAGAGGTTCTACAAAGTCAAGGGTTCGGAACAAATATTTTCTGATAAAGAATTCCCGCTACATTGCGTAGATGCTCGGAAAATTGCTGAAGTTTTTGTGAAGAATGTTGATTCAAAGACCAAGAAGCAACAAGGTGCTAAATATTCTTCTGGAGGATCCAATTCTACTCCAAAGAGCCCGACATCCAAATGGGTCCATGATCATCGATTTCAGGTATATGATAATTTTTATGATCATTTTGGAGATGAATATGTTTGTGAAGCTATGCAGGTTCCAAAGACAAGAAACATAAACAATCGTTTATGTTACAATTGCCGACAAAAAGGGCATATGGCACAAGATTGTCATGTCACTGCTGCTTCTAGTTCAAGAAGAGAAAAGGTTCCATATGTTGGTAAAACTGCCAAACCACGATTCATTGATGAATATGGCAGAGTGTTTGATGGATTTCCACAACCTACATTTTTCAAAACTCAAGGAAGATTTATTCCTCGTTTTCAAAGTGTTCCATATGTAGGTTGTTCGTCACAATCAACTGTGACTGGTTCATCAGATACTGATTTACCAAAACAACAACATTGGAAACCTAAAGTGGTTTCAAAAGGAAACTAAGATACCGGTCGACCAGAAGCGATTCGCTTCGGGTCATTTTTAAACTGATGTGTTTGACCAGTGTGCAGGTACTTCTTGAAGACCTATCGGTGATTGAAAAGTTGCTGATGGAGGAGTATTCTGCTGATTTAACTTAAATTACATGTGATATCAATTTCAAAACTGAAATTTTTCTGAAAGCTAAACCTGAAAGGTATCCATGTCGAAAGGTCAATTTTCTTTCTTTAATGCATTTCGTATGTAGTTTAGGGGAGAAAATTGAAATACCAAAAATAGCGTCTTTGTGTTTTTTGATTGTGTTAAAATGAAAATCCAAAAATAGAGTTTTTATTTTAAGGGGGAGAAAAACAGAAAATACAAAAACATTGAAAAATGAGAAATTGTATCCAACATGATTGGGAAATGATGGTACATTGGCTTACGTGTCTGGCTCACGGATAAAATAGATGAAAAAGCCATAAGATCATTGTTCGATGTGCTTGGTAGGCTCGGCATTAAATCAGAAAGTATTCAGATGTGATAAACACATTATATACTAATGCTTGACCAAGTGGACAACATCTTTATGCATATCTCATGATATAAAGAAAAAGATATGTGAAAAAGAAAAATGAGAGGTCACTGTGTATACATGTGTTCATTTTGCAAAGATTTAAACTTGTTTGATTTTCTTTATTTTGTCAAACGATCGGACTTTCTTGGCGTATCGAAAGATCGACCTGATTGTTGTTCGTTTGACGTTCTGCTTTATTTTCTTTGGTGTTTCGTATAACTCATCGGACTTTCTCTGCGTGTACGGGAGTACCGACCTGATTGTTGTTGAGTTATACAACTTCAACTTGTTTTATTTTCTTATTTTGTTAAATCTGAGGCCTTATCTGCGTATCGAAAGATCGACCTTAAGGTAGACGATTTAACGTTCTTATTTCTTTTTGCATGGAACACAGTTGACTAAATCATGAATACAATCATTATGTGATTAAATCACAAATGAAGTCACAAAGTGTGAAATAAAAAGCAAAAACATATCTGAGTATGTCTGATAGTGTGGGGTACACTGGTCAATGCAAACTTAATCAATACAATAACATATCCAGATGTTATGAGTATGATTGTGCCTGAGTTTAAGATGGACAAATTATACCAGTAATCGACATGACTTGTGTGCTGAAGTAATTGAAATTGAAGTGTAGTTCAGCATGTCATGATCAATATGATCCTAAGTTGTGATCTTTCTCGCAAAAGACAAAAATAGTGTCTGATTCTGTATTGCATTTATGTTTCATATCTGAAAAGTTCAAAAAGATTTTAGGTGTGTTTTGATATAAAATTTCAAAAAGTCAAAAAGATTTTGTTTCTTATTTGTTTTCGACCAATCGACATGTGATACGAAATCAAAATTTTCAAATCTATATCTTGGATTCTCGAAGAGAAGTTTTGCGCCAAGATTAAATTTAAGTTTTCAAAAAGAAAAGGAAACCGCGTTTCTGTCTTCTGAAATTGCAGGTTTGTGTGTCAAGACTCAAGCATGGTGAGAGGGGGAGTATGAAGTATCTTTCACAAGTGGATCTTGAAGTGCAAAGATAATTAAAGTGTGATCCAGCCATGCAAGCTCTATTTCTGACAAGATTTCAAGTCAAAGATCGGATGCAGCCATGTTGAAGATTGAAGACTGAAGTTTAGTTAGAGAATAGATACACTACACGTTAAGGGGGAGTTTGTTAGAGCATATTCCTATGCTATGAGTGTCTCGTGTATTGTATCTATGTGAGCATGTCTTAGTGTGAGTTGTAATGTCTATTTGGTTGGTGGCGTATCATATGGTCCGGTGGATCATATGGTCCGGCGTATCAGTTTGGTACGTTGGGTGCTATGTCACTTACTATAAATAGCCTGTGTGTTAGAATGTGTAGGTAACGAGTGAAACACTTCTGTCATTCTACACCTTTCTGTATGTGTTTCTAGAGAGAGAAACTAGAGAGAACTTCATTGTATCTTCAAGTGATCAATAAGAATTCTCTTATTTACATCCGTTGTTGCTATGATTGATTGATACACGCAGTAGTAAGATCGTATCTCGTTTCTACAATTACCATCATCCCTGAACTGATTGCTATTGAATATTCACATTTTCCGTTTTTCATCAAATAGAACTTTGAAATTTTCAAGGGTCTCAATTT
Source organism: Deinandra increscens subsp. villosa (assembly GCA_039602395.1). NCBI lineage: Eukaryota > Viridiplantae > Streptophyta > Magnoliopsida > Asterales > Asteraceae > Deinandra > Deinandra increscens. The sequence continues at coordinate 32,572,424 of JBCNJP010000009.1, forward strand.
CCCCCCTAAACATGTGATATATTCAATACCCGGTTCCAACCCAGCAAGCAATATGTTCTTCAGGTAGCTCGCAATCGAATCACATTATATCTTCAGTTTGTGTAGAAAGATAATCTCGTACAAACGTTCCAAAATAATCACACCCTAGTCTCTGAATCTCTGTCCATCATCAGAAACTTGTTTTTGCATATATGTCCATCATCAAAAAACCGTGACTACCCACAAACATCTTTCAGAAATTCGACGACTAATTCATGATAAGCACCGGAATCTGGTAACTCTTGATTGTAAATTCATAGTTACCGAATCAAGGGTAAACCCGATAACTGATTTGTTCTTTAAAATCTCCATGACCCTTCCCCATTCTTGAAAACAACCCCCAGATGTTTATTACTGACTAACGGGGGTTCGGGGGCAGCGCCCCTGAGAAGCGGGGTCCAAGGGGCGGCAGCCCCTGGCTGGGTCCAAGGGGCAGAGCCCCTGGCCGGGGCCGAGGGGCGGCAGCCCCTGCCAGGTCAGCGCGAATTTTTTTTTTCTGAACAAAATTGTTTCACTAAAAATGCATCAGAGATTTGCGGCGGACCATAAGCTCCAACGTACCAAAACCTTCAACGGACCAATAATCAGTGGACCAATATCAGCGGTGGACCATTTGGTACGGCGTACCATTTGGTTCGGCGGACCATTTGGTACGACGTACCATTTGGTTCGGCGGACCATTTGGTACGGCGGACCAAAAAATAACCGCTCCGGACCACGTTGAAGATTGTCTTCCGGACCAGTTGGTACGGCAGAAGAGCACACTGGAACGGCGGTTGAAGATTGCCTTGCGTACCACCCGCGGACTAGCAGTGTACCAGACCTCAAAAACTCGAAATTCTCAAATTTCACTCCAGATTCAAAATGTTGTCGAATTTCTTCAATCAAACACTACTGTTAGGTGCGAAAATGACTCAGGAAGGTTCGATTCACAAAAAATCGACCAAAAACTCAAGGAGTCTCACCTAATTTGATTTTTTAACGTCTCAAAAACTTCAAAAACGAAAATGAGAGCTGGAAATTGAGCCAACGGCTCTGATACCAGTTGTAAAACCGTATAAGGATCGTTTCCAGATCATAGAAAGATAGAGACGGAGAAATCTAATCATTATTGTGTCGAATTATTACACCGAAGGAGTTTACATCATTGAAGCTCGGGAGAGGTTGGACTGACCTCTCCTCTCAACACAAAGACAAATGACCATAAATCTAAACATTGCAATCTAGACTCACCTATTTATAGGTAACCTGCCCAGCGGACCAACTAACCAACGTACCAGATGGTCCTGGCGTACCATCTGGTCCGCCACTGGTTCGTTGGCAGTCTAGCCTAGTTTACAATCTAGATAACTATTCGCACAGTAACGACCACACCCGGAACATGCTCTAACATCACTGGTATCCAAATGGAGCCTGTCTTTAGCTCGGGTATAATAAATGATTTCTGGAACAATGCCCACAAATTTGAGGCTGACAATGGTTCCAAATCCATCATATCAAGAATTCAAGGAGTTTATGTTGAGATAAATGAGGAAAGGGTCCGAGAAGTGCTACAGTTAGATGATGCACTGTGCCCTGATTCTTTTCCAAAGGAAGAATGGCAAGAAACAATCCTTATGATGGGATATCAAGGAAATTTCTCGGTAACATCAAATGAGAAAATAAAGAAGACGTTGTTCCCAGAAAACTGGAAGTGCATCATGACTTTCTTTATTTTTGCTTTTGGTCCAAGAAAGTCTAGAACAGATGACTTTGTGGAAGAAACAGCCTGGGCACTACATGGTTTAGCATCTGATGCTGGTTTCAACCTCTCGAGGCAAATAATTAAATGGATGGACTACAACTTGCATCCAACAAGAAAATCAGAGAAGTTCTTGATGTATCCTAAATTCATACAAGCCATCCTTGATCATTACTACCCGACTTGCAAAAGACAGAACCATAATTGGTTCCTAGGAGGATGATATCCGGTTCTTACACGCGATACCGGATGGGTCAGTATGATGGACCTGAAATTCCATTTTTCCTGAACATGAATGAGGGAATTGATGTCGATGAAGACATGGATGAAGATCAAAGAAATGATGATGTTGACACTGAAATGGCAGTTGTGAATGCTGCTGATCCTAATAATAATGCGGCAAATTTCAAAGATGATCATCCAATCAACTCTCACATTCATGATGACCCTATGCAATCAGAACCTGAAGACAGAGCATCAAACAAAGATGCAACTGAATCAGATGAATCAAGAGATGAAGAAGAAGAGTCTGGTAGTAAAAATGATGCATCTGACAAAGATGTTGACAATAACTCAAATGAATCTGGATCCAAACCTGATTCAGGGTCAAGATTCCAACCTGGATCACAATCAGGTTCTGACTCTACCAGTTCTGATGCGAGGGGTCCCAAAAAGAAGAAAATAAAAACAGGAGAAACTACCAAAGTTAGTGAATAACCAGAGGCATCAAGTAATAAGAAGCAGAAGAAAATAAAGTCAAGGCAAACACAGGATGGCATTTCATGAAGCTCCACAAAATCTGATTCACCTGAACCAGATTCAGCCTCATTTATGCTTAAGGGACATGTTAATCCTAACTACAGAAGAGAGTCAGGATCTAAGTATGCTCAAGAACACAAAGAAGCTTCAAATAAGAAGAGGGCCAGTCTCTGGATCTGGAATTGCTATTGCTGTACAATCACCAGTACAACCTGAACCAGATGACACTGTGCAACAAAGAGTTCTATCTGCTCCCATCACCACTATTGTATCAACCACTTAAGATATTGATGCAACAACAAACATCAACATCACAAGCTTAGATCCGGCAATCTAATCTAAAGTTTCAACCTATGTCAACTGCTCCTGCTCAAGTAATTGCACCTGAGGCAGATACCTCCTTGGTCCATCAAGAGTTGACTTTAGAGCATAATCTTGAAATCTCCAACTCTTCGGTTGCTAATGAGCTTAAAAAGCAACTGGAAGGATCAAAGCACAAGATTAAGAGCTTCTTAAAGCCAATGAGAAAATAAAGGGGCAAGCTGAAGAAATTGAAAGACTCAAGAGGCTATCGGCTGAAGCTCTAAAAAATAATCAAACTACCAAAGCTAATGATGATGATGTGGGTGGAAGTGGAAATGGAAACCAAGGTGATGATCAGATAATAGAACAGCCTCCCTCTGCATAAGACATTCAAAAAAATAAAGAGCCAAGTCCGAGCCAAGCTGGCAAAGAATCTGGAGCTAAATCTTCTACCATCGTCACTAAGCAAGATATAGATGATACTCATCTTGCTGATTTTCCATCAGGTGATGATGAATCTACCGAGTCTAACATAGACATCTTTTATGTCAACACCTTTCTTAATGATGAACCAAATGATGAGGAGGAAGATGAAATTTACCAATAAGTAATAAGCCTGGTGCCCCCTCCTAAGAATATCAAACTTCCAAGATTCTCCAGAGCTGCACTTGAAATACATCAATCAACTTTAGGAGAAACCCATGCTTTAACCATGGGTGAACAAGATGTACCTCCTGTCATACCTGAGATCTCCTTGCAACTCCAACTGGCTCCTCAAGTGCAACAGCCAATAAGCATTGTTATGCCTGCAAATGCTGAATCCAAAATTTCTAAACAACTAAAACACTTGCATGTTGATAGTGAGTTTCTAGATATTGGGAAAAATGCGTTTCAAGAGTTTTATGCAAACACTCTCGCTACTGACCCTGGCAGCACTGAAGAAAATGTAGAAGCCAGTGAAGCACTGCAGATTCAGCCTCTCAGCATGATTCCAGATGATATCTTCAATGACATTAGTTTGGCTGAACGTCTAAATAATCTTATTTATGACTCTAGCACCACAAACTTCATAAATCTGGAATTCACAACTGATGATGAATATGACGAGATCATCTTTGAGATCAAAGACAACCAATTTAGATTGTATCTCCAACTCCTATGAGATCTGAGCCTGTGGTAAATGAGCCTGAAGATGAAGTTATTATTTCTCCAATCTCTTCACCTGTTCATCATTCTGAAGAAAGGGAAGTCAATCAAGAAGGAGTTGCAACCCAAACCTCAGTGCCTGATTCTACTGAAACCACCACTAGTGCTGCTCCTGAAACTGTTCAGATTTAGCCAATAACAAGTGCAAGTGGTGGTCAAGCTACAAATAATGCAGACCCTTCACAAGAAGTTGGTCCTTCTGGTAGACCCGACAAAGGTAAAAGGAAATTGACTCCTGAAGAAGTCTACAAGCAGGAAATGGACAAACAAAGAAAGAAGGAAGAAGCTCTAAGACTTGCAAAACAAGAAATAATATTTGAGAGGATGCTGGATGAAATTGCCAGACAAGAGGCTATCAGAGAGTTGATAGAATCCATTCGTCCTCAAATGAAAATTGGCCCTGAATCAGAACACTTTGAGCCGAACGATCAAAACATTGATGAGGGAAAACCTAGAATAAGAATAATCCCCAACCTAGCTAGAGACAATGTTGATTCGTCTGACACTTCAAAAATTACAAAATATGTCAGAGAGCTCATTTCTCATGGGATTCCCCTATCCTACTTGATGACTCTCACAGATGCACAACTAGTTGAACTGTACACTAACTAGAAAGAAACGGAGAAACATCTCTACCACTACAAACTTGCAGATAAGCTTACTGATCCTCAAGCAAATCCCTTTGCTGATACTGATAAGAAGTTTGAATATGTGTAATTCAACGACAACCTACGGGAAATGAAATTGCTTGAGCGTGTGGATCGTCTACTTAGTCGTAATGAAATCAATGTTAAACGTGAAGATCACAAAGAGTAAATACAAATGAACTTTGTATTAACCACAGAGATAACCACAGAGTACAATCAGATAGTATGACACGGAAGCTTAGACTGTTATCCTTACTGAATACAACACAAGACTCACATATATATACTAGAGAAACCGCTGGTCCGAACCTCAGGTTCGGCCCAAGGTTCGGCCATGTCCGAACTTCAGGTTCGGCCTGAGTTCGGACCTCAGCAATCTTGTGTGAATCCTTCTTGTATTCGATACTTCACATGACGATCAAGGACCATGTATCAACAAACTCCCCCTCGGCATGTGCAGTATCATCTTCTCTATTCAAACTTGTATCTTGTATCTTCAATCAAACACTTCCTCGATCTTGACGATGAGTTCAATCTTGAATACTTGATATTGCATCGTGTGTAATCTCTTTATCAACAAACTTCAGAAGACTTGAAGTTGTGATGTTCTCTTCCCACTTAGAAACCTGTCAACATAAATAATCTTGGTGCAAAATGTCTCTTCGAGACTCCAAGATATTGTGATTTTGAAAAATGATTTTGTATTTCGTGTTGATCAATCGAAAACAAATCAGAAACAAAATCTTTTTGGCTTTTAGAAATTTTATATCAAAACACACCTAAAATCTTTTTGGTATTTTCTGATAAGAAAAGAAAAACAATACCGAACAAGACACTATTTTTGTCTTTTGTGAGAAAGATCACAACTTGGGATCATATTGGTCATAACATGCTGAACTACATTTCAATTTCAATTATTGATGCACATAAGTCATGCCAATTTCAGATATAAATTTGTCCAACTTTAAACTCTGGCAGAATCATACTCATAACATCTGGATATGTTAAGGTATTAATTAAGTTTGCATTGACCAGTGTACCCCACACTATCAGACATACTCAGATATGCTTTTGCTTATCACATTTTGTGATCTCATTTGTGATTTTAATCACATAATGATTGTAACCATGATATAGTCAACTGTGTTCCATGCAAAAAGAAATAAGAACGTTAAATCGTCTACCTTAAGGTCGATCTTTCGATACGCAGATAAGGCCTCGGATTTAACAAAATAAGAAAATAAAACAAGTTGAATTTGTATAACTCAACAACAATCAGGTCGGTACTCCCGTACACGCAGAGAAAGTCCGATGAGTTATACGAAACACCAATGAAAATAAAGCAGAACATCAAACGAACAACAATCAGGTCGGTCTTTCAACACGTAGAGAAAGTCCAATCGTTTGACAAAATAAAGAAAATCAAACAAGTTTAAATCTTTGCAAAATGAACACATGTATACACAGTGACTTCTCATTTTATTTTTCACATATCTTTTTCTTGATATATCATGAGATATGCATCAAGATGTTGTCCACTAGGTCAAGCATCAGATTTAGTGTATATCACATTTGTATACTTTCTGATTTGCCAAGCCTACCTTGCACATCGATCAAATGGTCTTATGGCTTTTTCATCTACTTTATCCATGAGTCAGACATTATCAGCCAATGTACCATCATTTCCCAAACATGTCGGATACAATTTCTCATTTTTCAATGTTTTTGGCTTTTTGCATTTTTCAATGTTTTTGTCTTTTTCAAATTTCTCCTCCTAAAAATGACAACTCTATTTATAGATTTTCATTTTTACGATTTGAAAAAACAACACACTATTTTTGTATTTTTGAAAAAAACAAACTCCCCCTCAGAATGAGACGAAGTGAAAAACAAGAAAAAATGATCAACCAACACGAATACTAGCAGTTTAGCCTTTTGAAAAACAAAATTGATTTGGAAATTCAATTTAATTAAAAACAGATATTTCACAATCAGCAATTTTCCAATCACCAAAAGGTCCTCCTGAAACACCTGCTTGACACCAAATAAAACATTAGTTGCATTGGGATCGACCCGAATCAACAGCGTCGGGTCGCCCGGTGTCTTCCACAAAGTCCTTGTTGGCCTTGGAAACAACTTTTGGTTTCCAAATTTGTAAAAGTTTTAATTTTTGATCGGAACCTGAATCAGATTCAACCGACGAACTTGATTTAGACCAAGACGATTTACGAGTTGACTTAAGCTTTGAAGACCATGGTTCATAAAAAATTTGACCTTTGTTATCCACATATTTTGCAGTTTTGTGGATATATGCAGTCGTCGGACAATCAGTAGCTAGATGTCCTGGTTGACGACATACATAACAAACTCTTTCTCTAAAATTGTTTGAAAATGGTTTTGATTTTTGAGAATCAGATGAATGTTCAGATTGAAAGTTATCAAAGAAACCATCAGAAGAATCATACCGAGGAGATGGACTCCTTGAAGATGAAGATCCTCCAGAATAATAAGAAAATTCTTTCGGAGATGGTGATTTCTTTGGAACTTTTGCTTTAGGAACCTTCTCAGCCTTCACTGATTTCTTTACTTGAACCGGTGCTTCCAACACTTTGTAACCTAAACCTTTGTGTTTAGATCCTTCAGTCTTTGAAGAAGTTGAAGAAGAACCTGAAGCTTCTCTTGACTTAGCGTCACTAGTGAATTTGGCTTTGATATCCTTCAGCTTGTTCTTTTCAGTCAAAACTTTTTCTTCTTCGGTTGCAGATGAAGAACTCGAAGCAACCTTATCAAACACTTTCTCATGTTCCAGCAATACAGACTTGGAAGTAAACTTTGGAGCTTCACCCAAAGGTGTCTTCGTCTTTTTAGACTTGGACTTGTTCTTCTTGGGTGGAGTAGCAAACTTTGAATAATCATGCAATTCATTGCTTGGATCAATCTGAGCAGAAGTAACTTTATTCAAATCCAATGTTTGAGGTACCAAGTGAATATTTTCTTCCTTATACTTCTCTGAACTCTGATCCTGCTTGTATAAGAAATTTAGCAATGTCGGTGACAAATTGCAATTCTTAACTTGTCTTTTCAACTCCAAAATCTCCAATTTCAAGTCATTAATTTTCTGTTGACCTTCAAACACCTCTTGTTGTGACTTGATAAATTTTGCATTGAGATCATCATAGACTTAAGTTTGTAACTTCCGGATCTCACATTCAGCATATAATTCTTCAAGCACATTTTCTCTCTTCTGCTTGTAGATCACAACATCTTTTGTTAACACTTCATTCTTGTCTCTGTAAAGAACATTTTCATCTTGAAGCATAGAGATCTTATTTTGAAGCTTCTCAACGGTAACAGCAGTTTTTGCAATAAGAGCAGTAGCCACTTCATATTTTTGCTGAACCGGATAACTCTTCTCAAACAGATTCTCAAAATCTTGAGCTACGTCTAACGCTTCAGCTTTGGTTCTCTCACACTCTTCTGCTAATTGAGCCTTTTTCTTCAAAACATCTTCATGAATATGAACCAACTCATAATACTTCTTTTGAAAATCCTCCAACTCTTTCTTTAACACCACAATTTCTTCAGTTGAAATTTGACGATATTGTTCAAAACTTGCAATTTCCTTGAGCAACTTCTCACATTTATAACATTTAAATTCATCATCTTTTGAATTCTCAGAAAACTTAGGTAATTCTTCTTAAACCAAAGATATACTTGAAGAAGTATCAGACTCAGTTAAAAAGTTTTCATCATCAGCATGTTGAACGGTTAAAGCAATTGAGATTGGAGTATTACTCTATTTAATTTCTGAATCTGCATTCCAGGCAAATCCATCTGGATGAATAAATGTATCAGTCCAATCATGAGCAAGAGTAGCAGATTTCTGATCAACCTTTTCAGTGTTATCTGAAGGATGAAAAACTAAATGCGCATGCTGACCAGTCTTTAATTTACTTTCTGTAGAACTTGGACATTCTCGAGCAAAGTGACCATAAACGGAACACTTATAACATTTCACCTTAGATTTGTCCAATCCAACCTTTCCTTCCTGATTTAGTCTCTTCTTACCAGTTCTATTGAAAAATTTCTTCGTTCTACGAACCAACATAGCATATTGCCAATTCAAATCCATTTCCTCCAAATGATCATAATCAATCTGATCGTAATCTTCATTTGCTAACTCAACATTACTCACAGCACCAGTGATAACACCAAATATGAAGATACCAATGCAAACATCAACGCATTATAATCATCAACAGATTGAACAGACAATGCACTTTGAGTCGAAGAACTAGGAATTGACACAGTACAACCAGCAGATGAGTAACTTGGAGTTTCAGATTTATCTGCCAGAAATGCTGTAGGAGGTGCAGAACTAAGAATATTAGATTTCCCAGCATTCAAAGTTGAATCATTGTTACCATAATACACTACAGGATTTTGAATTTGTTCAGGAAGTGACTTGTTTACTTTTAACTCCATATCCCTAGCTTGAATTCTTTGAATCAAATCATTAAAAGACAACCTTGGATAATCTTTATCATTAGTGATCATCATCAAATAATTTTCCCACTTCTCTGGTAGAGCTTCCATAATCTTTTCCTTCCTATCTGCTTCATCTTTTGTAAGATTCACCAACTTCATTTCACTCATTAACTGTGCAAATCTTGTAATCAGATTTGGAATCGATTCATTTTGATAATGCTTGAAGCTATCAAATTCATTCTTCAACAATTTTTGTCGACTTTTCTTATACTGGTCATTGCCTTCACATCGCTTTTCAAGAGCATCCCACAAACTCTTTGCGGTATAGTTGCTTGAGAATTGATGTAGTAAATCAGTAGGTAATGCCATTGTTAAAGTGCCATAAGCCTTTTTCTCAGCTTGATATGCTTTCTTTTGTTCACCGGAAAGCTTTCTTTGAAGAATTGGTTCTCCATCCTCACCTTTAGGATATGTATATTGTTCAGAATACGTAACCACATATCGATATCATTTGCGGAAACAAACGCTTCAAATCGTGTCACCCAACTATGATAATCTTCCAATTTGAGTAATTTGGGAACTTTCTGACTTGTTCCGATTTCATTATCATAGTTAATCATTGTTTGCATCGTTGCCTGAACCGAATTTTGAATAGCCGCGAATGCTTGAAAATCGGACATTTTCGAAAAATTGGTTACTGTTCACTCCGAACTTCGTCCGAACCTCCTCCGAGCTACCTCCGAACTTATTCCGAACTTGACAACGCCGAACTCTCTCCGAACCAGACCTTCGGAAGAACAAATCAAAAGGAACTCCGAACTTGCTCCGAAATACCACCGAACTCTCTCCGAACCTAGATCGATCTCTCACCGAACCTAGATAAAGACCGAACTTCGTCCGAACCTCGAGTTCGGAGCGGTTACTCCGAAGTTGTCCGAACCTCAGACGAGACAGATTTCACTCGACCTCATTTTCTCAATTTTCAACGTTTTTTTACTGGAATTTTCGACAGGAATTCTAGCAAACTCGATAGAAACAATCTAGAAATAGATTTTTGACGAAAAGGACACTCGAGACGATCAAACGAACTCAAAAATGATTGACATTTTCGCAAAAACGTGAATTTGAACTCAAAACTCCGAAAAACACTGAAAAACACTGATTTCTGACTAGTAGAGCAAACCTAATGCTCTGATACCACTTGAATTTGCTTGAGCGTGTGGATCGTTTACTTAGTCGTATTGGAATCAATGTTAAACGTGAAGAACACAAAGAGTAAATACAAATGAACTTTGTATTAACCACAAAGATAACCACAGAGTACAATCAGATAGTATGACACGGAAGCTTAGACTGTTATCCTTACTGAATATAACACAAGACTCGCATATATATACTAGAGAAACCGTTGGTCCGAACCTCAGGTTCGGCCCAAGGTTCGGCCATGTCCGAACTTCAGGTTCGGCCTGAGTTCGGACCTCAGCAATCTTGTGTGAATCCTTCTTGTATTTGATACTTCACATGACAATCAAGGACCATGTATCAATAGGAAAAGATCCAAGAGATGCATGCACAGTATATGCCTCCCCCTCCAGACATCTTTGATCATGTTTCACCTCCGCCTAGTCCCACTACAGCTACGCATGGCGTTAACCGAATGACCAAAAGAGAGTTGCAGGACTTTCTAGACCAGAGGGGATATGCTTGCAAAAGCTATAGCAGAAAGCAGCTTACTGGTGTACGAAAAATGGTCAAAAATCACATAATTGAAGAGAATAAGAAGGTCAATCGTCAGCAGGACGAACGAGAAGAAATAAGGGTAAATGAACACCAAAGGAAGGAAGCCCTTACCTTGGTTGACGATTGGAAGGAAATGGCACTGTATTGGAAAGCCGTGGTGCAGTTCACTGCTAAGAAGCTCAAAGATATGCCTCCAAACGTCGAATCCGATGATGGGATGAAAATCCTTGGATGGAAATATGATCACGAATCCAAGGCATTTATTGTCAAATGCAGAAACGGATTTGTACAATTCTTTGCCAAAATAAGAGACCTTCTAAATCTGTTCTCATGGGAGCTGAATCAACTTAGATGGAGAAAGCTGATCAACCATTCAAATGATCCATTGGGTAGAGATGCTGAAGAACAAATAAAATCCATCTATAATGTCAGTTCTACTCGCCCCCTTAAGACAGAGAAAAAGAAGTACAAAACTTTCAGAAGGCAAAGAGCTGTGGTCCCACATAAGGTCATGTACAAGAATATCAGCAAGGATTTGCACACAAAGAAAATAACAGGAGATCAGAAAAGCAACCAAATAAGATGTTGGTATTACAGTGGGGAAACTCATGAGTTAGTCATTGAAAGGGAAGACGGCGATACAATAAGACTTTTCGCAGCAATTAAACTGAGAAGTTACCTTAAGTGGTTATTCTACAGTCGCCTGGACACCATCCCTCGAAGGCTTAGGCTATACGAGATAGTGGACGCAAACTACTTCAGTTTGTTTCTAAGGTGGTGGTGCTGGGAGTGCATTGTTGCCAAGAAGATGACTACAGAAAGCATGAGTACCTTAAAGGACTGGATCATGGGTGGTCGCAGGATTTGCTACCTCTCCCGTGGATGTGAAAGGATGTTAGAGATGTGGCACTATTCTGATTTGAAGAAGTTCTCGCGAGAAGACCTTTGGATACTGTATGATTCACATATCGTCTGCTTAGATGATCGATACAGGAATCTTGCTCGTAAATAATGGAGGTTCTTGCTAAAGTTACTTGGTCAACTCAGATAGTCTTTAGTTTTTCATGTTTGTATTACCACCAAAGGGGGAATTTGTAAAATCTTTCTAGGGTTGGTGGCAACTCAAACATAGCATCCTTAGTATTTGTGCTCAAATTGTAAATCTTTCACTTTACTTGTATTTTGTACTTGGACAATTCTCTTGATGTTTATGTTAATCATTCAAGTATTTGATGTTTTGTATTTCATATGTAATGTCATAACTTGTGTTGATCATTGATATTGAGATAATTTCCCTTGTTCATTTCTATTGTGATGTGAAAGCCACGATCCATGTTCTGTGTCATTTCATGATAATTTACTTGGATTATGATAATAATTAAATGTGCCCTTATAATAATAACCCTTAGTGGTTCAATAATAATTCTTGACGTTTTACGAGTGTACTTGGTGATTTCAACCTTGTCTTGGCAATTTAGGCTTCATTCATGGCGACCTCAGCAAAGTTGGCGACCTCACCAAAGGGTCTTTGCGACTTGGGGCTAATACTTGGCGATCTGGTCAAGCCTTCTTTGCGACCTCGCCAAGCCTTGGCGACCTCACCAAGGTTAGGCGAGCTCACCAAGTGGTCATGGCGATCTCAGCTTTGGCCTTGGCGATCTCAAGCTTGTTCTTGGCAATCTCGTCAATCTATCATCTCAAAGATCCATTGGGATACACCTCACTGGAATGCCTGCTGATATGTTAGAGGAAGAAGATAAAGGCATCCGAACCATCTCTCATAAACATATTCCTCTTTAACTTGAAGCCAGAGCACATCCACCCATTCCAACCAAAATAATAAAACCTTGCACTTGTAAAACTGCATGTAGTCATCTAAATTTAATATCTAAGTAAATCTGTACTAAGTAATTTTCTTTTGTTCCTCCTGTTAAAATTGTTGAAATATGGAATCATTTGGGGAATATCAAGAAAAACTCAGATTATGTTATTTTAGGCCATCTTAGCTGAAAATCAAAAGATTACTGTACCTTTTCTCCTGTTTTCCTGAAAAACAATTTTTACAGACCCACTCCGGAAATCCAAAGTAGTCATGTACATCTACAGAAATTCCGAAAACATTCTGCAATAAAAAGAAACCATTTTTACACACACAAAAAAAGGATGAGGATGAAGAAGGAGCAATAATCTCTCTTGAAAGAATCACTGCAAAAATTGCTGGATTAATCTGATCTCACATAGAAGATCACACATAAATCCTCACATCTAAATTGATTTCCTCCAAGAAATATGCGGGTGATAAAACTCCTAATAAAAGGCAACAGTAACTTATTCGATTACAATGAAATAGGGAGTTATTAACCCAAAGGTTATCCATTTCACCCCCCCAGGCTATCCAATCAATGAAAAATAGCCGTTAAAACCCAAAATCCACTCGCCGACTACAAAATCCTCATTCTTCCACCAAATAAAACACTGTTCCTAAAACGACTATCCTCACCAAATAGATTACCTTCTTCATACAATCAAAGCAATAAGAATGGCATCACCAAATAGATTACCTTAGGATAACTCAATTCATCCGACCACTAGATTACCTTCTTCATACAACCAAATAAAACACTGTTCCTAAAACGACTATCCTTACCAAATAGATTACCTTCTTCATATAATCAAAGCAATAAGAATGGCATCACCCTCTCAAAACCCTATATTCAAGAACTTCAACATCGAGCCAAACAATGAACAAGCATACCTAAATCCATCGCCATATTATGATGATGTCCAAATCATCATTGATGCTCTAAGATACTCCTTGATTATGACTGCTCTCACTGAAACTGAAGAGCTATCCAAAGAAATCTTAATGGATGTCTAGTCTATCGTCAAAGTGAAATCAGAAATAGTAGAGGCATAAAAAGGGAAAAGATCAAAGCTTTAATCAGGAATGAAGAGGGCTCCATAGTAAACTTGGAATTTTCAGAAGAGGACTTTAGAGATGTTGTCGATCTTAAAGCACCAAAAGATCCAGAAAGCCCACGCAAATATGAAGAAATTCTGAGGCTGATTAACAACCTCAACAAAGACACATACTTCAACATTGTCTTAGCAATCAACATTAATCAGCTTGACAGAAAGTGGAAGTTGTTGATGTACACTCTTGTCAACTACCTGACTGCAAAGGTTGGTTCATTCGATCAGGAAAGTGCGTCCATCTACTAAATAATGATTACTCTGATCCAGAAGAAGAAAATTGATTATGGAGCAATAATTTAGAAAAATCTGGTAAAAGGAGTTGAAGACACACATAAAGAAAACAAAGAAACATCCCACATAATATTCATCTGATTTCTTTCACTTCTAATCTTTAAGAAAACTCAAGACATGATGGTCACATCAACAAGAGAGCAAGCACATATATACTCCCCTGAAGATACTGAATCGAATCAGGTACAACTCATACCATATCTTCAGTACCTTCTACTTTAATGTCATACATACCAGATAAATCACCAGCCCCCGTTAAATACAAACAAGGACTGTAATTCCAAAAACAAACCCCATCACTCCAAAACAACCAGGACATGACCATAGTCCACAAACCTCTCACTTTTTTGAGTCAGTTAATCTGAACAGAAACTCACCCATCTCTCCCACATCCAACTTCTCTGGCCCTGCCTACAAAGACTATAATCCAAGTCCACCAAACTCACCACTTAACATCCACATCCGTGATATAGCCACCAAGCCCCGCTTGTTTGATGACTCTGGAAGTCACCAGCAAGCACCAACAAGTGCAGACTCAATGAGTCAAGGAAACTTGGAAATAGTTCACCGGGATTGGTTCCCTATGGACTCAACACATGGATTTTATGAAAAGAACATTCAATCAACGCACGAGACCGATTCCTCTCAGGATAAGACAATGAATGTGGAACACCATATACTTCTAGTCCCCTAGGCACTAATAAAACTCACAAGGGAGCTTCTATTAGTAAAATGGCAGGACATGTTGTCCACCGGTGAGTTAGAAAGAGAAAGATCATCTGTTGATCGTTCTCTAAATTTTCCTAACACATTGCTCAAATCTGATCTCTTAAACTTCTCAATCATTTAGAGAGAAAGTCTCTAATTTAAAAATAGATCAGAGAATTACCCTCCTTGAGATTGGAAAGTTTAAATTTTCTAACTTAGATAATCTCAAGAAGGTAGAGGAAGTGACAAATCAAAACACTAATCAGATACCAACTTTAGAAGATGAGCTGAAAACTTGGAAAGAAGAAACTGCCCACATATCTGAAGAAATCAACAAAGGTCTTCAAAGGATATCATCTGTGGACACTAGTGCTGATGAAAATAAGATCAAGATCCTGTCTACAGAACTAATAAACAAGAAAAAGATCCTTGAAGAAATGGGTAGAAGTCAAATGAAATAAGCTCAGGAAATATCAAAACTTGTCAGAAACAATCTGACAATGAATCAAATGCCTAATAAAAATCTAGATATCAAGCACTCTTTCCAAGAAGATAAGGTGAGAGAAAATGAAAGAGATTGGAAGTAGAAACTTATAAACAAAAAGGAGAAAAAAAATTGTCACAATCTCTACTCAATTACCTCCAAAGAAAGCAAAAGCTCAAAATGAAGAATCGGCTGAAAAGGAAGAGGAGGAAAAGCAACTTAAAAGGAAAAATTCAAAAGCATGTAAACCTCCACTCCAACCGTCAAAAGGTATGCATCCTCCCTTTCCTCCTCCTCCATCATCATAAAAAACAACTAAGAAGACTGCTCCTTCATAACCCCTACCTATGGAACAACAAAAGATACTTCTAAGCCCAGAGTACAGACACAAAAACAATCATCATCATTAGCAGGCTCATTCATATCTGGATCTGCTTTTGAAGATGACTACACCGAAAACAAAACATGTAACAAATAATCTGGGAAGGAGTAAGAGAGCTACAAGAAGGACTTCTAAAGAAAGAAGAGGACATACCACCAATGAGTCCTCTCTCAAGAAAAAGTGTTTGATAGAACCTTCATAAATCAAGTTGAAGAAGACTCAATCTACACAATGCCCACCATAACAAAGTTTGTGAGCATTAAAGCTCAACCAATGTAAAAATATCTTTGGGTAGATCAATTCAACAACTATCTGGTCAAAACACTTGATAGAAGCTCAAGGGAGTTCACAGACAATCACCTTGATAGAATAAACCCCATTCAACCGATATCTTTTCTAAGATATTTTTCAGAACAACCTTCTAAGACTGAAAGGGTGAGCATAAATTTATACAAAGGAATAGAACCTGGAAAAAGAATGATTAGAAGGCAAGCACAAGTCGACATTTAACTTGCCAAAGACACAGATAATAATTTTACTGTTCCTAATAAAGCCAAATGAAAAAATTCCTCCTAGAATCTCCTCGAGAGGATCTGGAACAACAGTACTTGGCCAAACTCCTGGACTCTGCTACAGATTTCTATACCCATACAGAACTATTTTGGAATTTCCAAAGTACTTCTGTGCAGACCAACTTCTACAGAAATCCTCATTTGTGAAGAAGGCTTCTGTAACATCCCACATTGGTGGGGAGGAGAACTAAGCATTGCTTTATAAAGGATGTGGATACCTCCCCCACCAAGACACAATTTAAAACCGTGAGGGGCGGATTCCTGAGGGCATGCCGACTGCCAAAGCGGACAATATCTTGGTTGCGATGGGTCTGGTCTGTTACAGATGGTATTAGAGCCATTGGTTACAGTGAACTAAGACTCGTCTTAGACTGTAACTGTTTTGCATTAGTTGCATTTAAACATTTTTCTCATGCATCATGATACTCACTCCTACACGCACCTAGTTTACGATAAGTCGTTTACGTCATCCAATCCCCTTATACTCTCGGCGAGGAGTCGATTAGTCCTGAGTCATTCCCCTTAACCTATCTGAGTTGTGTACCTCTTGGTTAACATCCATGGATGACGAGACGTCGAATCAGATCAGAGAATCACATCTTCACTCTTGACAAGGCGTTTGCTGCTCGGGATTATTCTAGACTGAAGGACTGGGCGTAGTACCCAGACATTGGACGAATGCTTACTTAGAAAGGTAGTGTGATACCTCTTCCTGTTCTTAAACCTTTTCTTTTTCTCCTAGTTTGTGAGATTCTTGTTGAACATGACCTACCTGCATCGCTGAACTCTCATGTTTGAGAAACGTAATCACGTCCTGCTAATAGTGCGATCATTCAACTTCAGAAGTGGCAAGATTATGGGGATTCAAGTGTTGCCCATGGGGGGCACTTGTATCTATCTCTGCTACCCTGATCGTTTTCACATTGCCATTGATCTTTTAAGATCCTTTCTTCTCATTTCGATCGCGTTGTGCGTCGAGATAGCACAACTTGGGAACATCTCTTATAACCTTAACGGTACCTGATGTGGGTCAACTAAAGTATTCTCTGTATGTACCGGATTGTGATCAAGTCGGTATGTGTGATAGATTATATTCAAATCCTATTAAGCTAAATTTCTGGTTGACTCGCTTCGGGTGGGTCATTCCAATTAAAGCGAACATTTTGTTCTCGAAACTTGTCTCTTTAACGAATTCTGGGCAAGTAACCTTGGATTAGTGTCCACATTCTTCATACCCACTCCAAGGATATCTCATATGTACTCTGCCATACCTGGTAGCTAAAGTAAGAGGAACTAGGGTGACCATATAGGGTAAATTACAGTTACGGGTGCACACGTAAATGTAATTTGCAGTGTATGGAAATCCTGGAGAATCCTACTAGGCAAGCTAATGGGAGTACTAGGACCAAATTCCCATAATTTTTTTTCTTTTTCCTTATGCCCTTGTGGCACTGAATATTAAGCATGTTCAAATTCAACCGGATGATTGAAATCATCTATCATGTAAATGCTATCACGCATGATCTCATCTCTTATATATAGGGATTGTAATCCATTCGTGATCCATTTGACGCCTATTACAAATGTTAGTCCTGAAGGGGCACCGTTTAACTCGTGTATTTCAATGACAAGTGTTCCTTAACTGCAAACACTCTCGATGAAACCTTCGACTGGTTTGAACTCATATTGAATCATAATTATACCTTCACTACTTTACCGACCATATCAATCCCTGAAACTTTACGATCGTGAGACAACTCAGATATACATTCACCAGACGAATATCCACTCAACAGTTGATAAACAAGTTAAATAAAATCATATATCGCGAGCACTGGAACATATTGCTTGGCTGAAAACTCTGGTAAAGTTACCCTCTGAAGATTCATACTCCCTGATTTTCTTGTGCGAACCGAAACTTATTGCCAGCAACATCGTCACAATTGTACAAACTGCCTATCTCACTGCAAGCACATTTCTCTCTATTGGAGGTGATGATAGTGAAGAGTCTTCGTAGTTTCAAACTGATGACTTCCAATTTTAACGTAATGACTCTTCTGACTGGCCTTTCAAACCTGTTTGATTGACTTATGTTTGCACGATTCGAACCTTTTACGATTTAACAACCAACGATTTCTGATTCTCGCACTTTTGTAATCCTTTATGTCTTGGATTAGCTTTCAAGCTTCGAACCGGAAGGTGTTACACTTTTGGTTAGCTTTTCTACTAGTTAAACACCATTGATAATGAGACTACCTTGTACCTCAATCTCAGTAACAATAAAAATCTTTTTTATGGAAACCCTATTTACACCCATGGAGCATGAACTTCTTGTGATCGATAGATAATTGTACTATCAACCTGTATTATCCCTTCTTACCCATCGAGTACACCAAGATATCCTTACATTTGTATATTTATTAATGCTCTTGTCATAATGGCTATCGACAAATTCCTGATACACGAATCCTCATCGTCCTTTTCAGAAAACTTTCATTGATGAACCCCCAGCTTGAAGTTAAACGTTGTGCCCTGTTTAAATTTTGATCGTCTTGAAATCTGAAGCTTCATGATATTCGCACTGCGCGTGCCAAACTCTCGATGATCTTCACGAGAATAGCAAACCTTACGCGTCCTACTGGTCTTGTGAATGGAAATACCTACACCTTTTGTTTGTACAACGTATTGAGGTTTTAATCTCTCGCCCCTTTTACATTCAAGTGTATGGGAGAAACTTGAAGTCCTTTATTTCCGATGAAAATGTCCAGTGTGGTTTGACTAATAGCTAGTAATGGTAGGTTGCTGGTACGCTTTCAAGGTGTTGGTAGTGTGGTGGGTTAGCTGCGGTACACCCTATATATAAACATTAGTGGCACGTTGAATGTGAGACCAGTACCGGAACAGGGATTGGCTTTAGAGTCATACGCGAGAGCCTCATCTTGAGAAACTTCATCTAACGGAACTATGTCCTCGACAAAACTGCTTAATGATACTTTCTCCGAGATTACAGATATCCTTTATGTATTTTACCAAAAGTGACATGCCCGAAATAATCAAACTCCATGCTTTCGGAAAACTCTCCTATGTGAGTTCTGACCCCAATGAACATCAACGTTTGAAAATCGAAGATTTTTTTTTCTCTTATGAATGACAAACCACCTGATCGAATGATCAACTCCAACTTTTAGAAGCATGTGTGAGAAGTAGATCGAATTTCGTTTAAAGAACACTACTTTTGGGTCGACTGCCTGTTTTTATAAACTCTATGGCATTCACTGAGGTGATAGCCCCGATCCTTTTCTGTGGAACACTTGATTAGATCTTTTTCCCACGGTAAACCTGCACTGAACCCTAGCAACAAAAAAAACGCATATGTGCAGGCAACCCAAACCGAAGCCGCTTTTGAACAGCATGATGTTTTGTGTTTCGCAGCCACCCTTTTTATAACACTTTCATACATTATCTTAATTTTGAAGACCATTTGAACCGATGTTTTGACAAGAAAGGAAGCATGACACATGAAGCACAAGAACACCAAGGAGATTGGACACACTGGTAAGCTTAAACAATGAAGATTTCCCTACCGAGATGTTTACTCTATTAGATTGTATAACCATTGACACACTCATTTCGATATCTATTTACGCGGATTCCATGCCAAATCCTGTCAAGCACGCTATATATTCCTCTCTGAAGTTTATGCTATCCATTACATTATTTGCATCCTCCCAGCTGGTATCTTCACCAGTGCCAGTTTAAACTCACATGTCATTCTTGGAATGTGTAGTTGCGACTATCATAAGCTTGCTATCCCATCGCTTACTCTAATTCACGAACCAAGCGTTAGGGTTCTTCATCTTAAATTTGCTATTCTCATGCATGATGCCATGCGTATTTTTTTGCAGAGCACTTTTTGATATTCGGTACCTCTTAGTTTACAAATTTTCTTTTGTTGGATCTTCACTCTAAATTTTGCATTCTTTAGCAAGGTCATGTGCATGATGATAGGTTGTATGATACTGAACTCCAACTTGAATTTGAACCTAATTGACTATGTGATTTCTTGAATAATTCTTAATAGAATTGAGTAACTCTTTTCTAAAACAAACTTCTACGCGTTACCTCTTAAATGGCAATGGGATCTTGATTGGATTTCTCTTTGGACCTCAGTCGTTTTGTCTAAAATCAATGTGTTACCAGTTATATTTTAGTATGTGAGCAACTGTTAATTTGTTTGCTTTTGATCTTCTCATGAAAAATGTTTATAAATATACGTGTTTATGCATGCTAAAATTTGAGAATCTAATCCTATGTTTAGTGTATATAAATTAATTAATCATTGAAGTGCTGGTTTAAACATAAGTTGAGTAGAATTGCATGATTAGTTATGTGTATGAAACGTGTTAGGAACCAAAAAAATGACATGTTGTGAATATATTAACTTGATTGGGTATGAAAACCGTACACCATACAAGGTCCTAAGTCTCCTGCCTCGGTGGGAATGACAAGACTCTGTGAATTTGCCCCGTCAACCTTGCACAGTATGGTTGTGTTGGTTGGTTTGTGAAATTATGTGCTGAAAATATGCCATGCCAAGGTTGTATGCTAGTATATAAGGTGTTGGGACAATTGTATGCATGTATGGTAAGATCCTCATCATAGATTGCGTGATGGTATGCGTTAATCATATCAATCATTAAAGGAAACGTTCGTAGTCCGTAGAAACTCGTAGGCTATCTGAACCGTTATTGCATGAAATGTGCATTTGAATGTTCTTATGAATCACGTGAACTTAATCAGTCATAAAACTATCAAGTACTAAATCAATCTACGAGTCCTCGTATTAACGTGATTAGTCTAAAATCATTCTATGCTACTTGCTAATTGTTAAGAAAACTCAGACCTTTGCATTACCGTTGAACAACGGGTCTACTAGACAAGCACTGATTGACTTAATGCACACAACTTTCTCGTACGCAAATTTCTTTCTCTTCGATTCACTTGGGTTATTGGTGAATGTGAATTTCTTAACTGAAAACGAGACACGACATAGGAATTTCACTCCCCGTATTATGTGCAATAGTTGGAGGCTATTTAGATGTATTATGGTCCCTTCTTCGCATTGAAACTTTGATTTCAGGTACTTAAGTTATCATATCATTCTATTCGACCTTTCCACTCAACACGATCCCTATAACGCACTCATTCGACTTTCGTCGCAGAAACTGGAGGGACGACTTATGTCATAACCGAAACTCAATTTCCTTTTATATAAAAGCTGCAGGGACGGTTTCTGCCAATAGATCAAAGATGATTCTAATAAGTGGTCCGTCCAGTTTTTATTTAATCAAACAAGTTTGAGAAGTTGTGATGTCAGTCCCTTAACATGATTAATAAGTCCCTAACGACCTCTAACGGAGTTAACGAGGAATAACTTGGGCGATGACAAAACGAACATAAATCAATAAATTATTGACGCGAGACGTTTATAAGGATATAGCCCCTAGATAACAACATAAAATAATAAATAATAACTCGTAATTATTTATTTTAGGGTCACATAAAATCATAGATTTAATACACATAAAATCATACAACGATACTTATAATTACGTGACACGTTTGTCACATAAAATAATAGAATAACATGTGAATATATATAAACATATCACATAAAATCATTAGTTTAATCGTCACATAATGTGACAAAACGTTCATATGAAATCATACCGTATGATTTTCTCAAAATCATAGAATATAAAATGTCTAAACTTAAGTAAATGCTCGTATAGTGATGGTTACACAAACCCTAATTGCTACTGTCAACACAGTCAACAATAAATGTTCACACAACATTTATATTAGTTAAAATTAATATTCTCACGACAGTTATATCAGTCAAAATAAATGTTCTCATGACATTTATATTAGTTTAAGTTTATATAAATCAGGGAAAGACCTGAAAAGACGGATTGTCACAGCTTCTGATGGGAAGCATTACTAGTCTTCAAAGAAAAGTCCTGAAGGAGTTCTGGACTATCAGAAGATAAAGTTTACGAGAAGAACAAATCTGCCTTTATGTGAAGAACAAGTAAAGAACGATACCAACTTGGTATTAAATGCATAAGTAGTTGAAGATAGTTGAAAAAGTCATAAATTGAATATCTTTAATTTATCTCTATATACTCTGACACACTCTAAATTCAACCGTACTCAACCACATTATTCACTTGCAACTTGCTACAACTTCCTATAAATAGCAAGATGTGTTGGAATAAAAATCTATGTGATTGACACCATCAAATCTGTTTACCGAAGCATTCGACTGAAGAATCCATCATGAAACGATTCGAAGACGCTGGTTGTGATGATTGAGGCTTATGAGATTGGACCGAATACCGTTTTCTGGAAAAGTCAACTGTTCGGGTTAACAGTCAACATAAAAGTCAACGGAAGATCGGTTCGAGTGAGTCAAGCTTCATATTAATTAAATCACTTTGATTTAATTAATATTGGTTTATTTTAATTTATTTGTCTTTAGCTCATTGTATTTGTGTCTTACTAGTTAGTGGGCTAGAGAGGCACATGGAGTCTCTATATAAAGGAAGGGATGGCTTCATTTGTAGATTGATGATAAGTTGAGAGATGTGAGCTATCTCTTACCTTTGGAGTGTCTCATCATGGGTTTAAGCTCAACCCAAGATGACCATGGAAGATTCATGAGGGTTATGATGTATTGTTGTGATTTCTTGTTCATGTAATCATTAGTTTAATGAAATCATTCGACTAATTCAACATGTTTCTTGTTTCATCCTAGATTCTCATCATCACGTCTCCGCATTTCACCTAATTCTTTCTCACGATCGAGATTCTTGATGTGAAATCGGTCCTTACAAATGGTATCAGAGCGGATATCAATCTAAACACGTCTAACAACCGTTTAGATCACTCAGCTCTGGATTTGTTCAAGGTTGGAGCATAGGTTGGAAAATGTAAAATTCTTATTTTTATGCATTTTTGGAGCATTTTGGATGGATTATGATGATATGAATGCTTGATTCATGTTTGGGAGTTCATTCTGATACATTTTGATGTTCTACAAGCTCAAATCTAATGAGAAAAATGAAGATCCGAGCTCAGTTTTCGTAACAGTTAAGTTTTCCCGTTTTTCCTTTTTTGAATATTTTGGGCTTTGATTATGAGTTTTTGGTGCTATACTTGATGGATTTGGAAGAAATGAAGCATGATTCTTAGGGGAAAACGTGTTTCCGGATCCATTAGGAGCATCGATTATGTCTGAATCTCAACCGTTTGGTCAGATCTGAAAAAACACACACTAGTGCGTGTTTCATGGTGTTCTTCGTGTTCTTGAGGATTTCCAGATTTTGGGGCTGATTCGATGGGTTTTTTCTGCTGTTTGGGATGTGTAAGTGTCCATAGCATGTTCTATAACAGATTTGTGTCATGAATCACTCATTTCCTTTCATTTTTAGGACTGATTCAAGGATTGAAGGGTATGTGTTCTTCACTTGTGTTCTTCATTTTTCCAGATATTTTCAAGTTGTTTGAAGGTTTGAAGATTGCCTTAGCGGACGTCCATGGTTCTTAGCAAACTTGAGGTCTCTTTAGCAGACTTTAAGTTGTTTTTAATGGACTGGAAATTTGTCTTAGCGAAATTAACGACGCTTTAACGGACTTGAGTCCTTAGCGAACTTCAGTGAGCTTAGCGGACTTGAAATCTGCTTAGCGAACTTCAAAGTTAGCGGACTTGGTTCTGGGTTTCCGTTTAAGACAGTTTCAGAGGTCTTTGAACGTCCAGGTTTGTAGAGTATTGGATTACGAGTTCAACCATATAAAATTCATCGAGTTTCGTCAAGTTTTGAGCGAGTTATGATCAAAATACATTTTTCAGGTGGGGTTGCACAATTCCGATGAAGAATTAGCGATGGGGGCTGTCGGACCTTTCTTAAGGAAGATAATGAGGTGGCGGACAGCCATTAGGATGTCAGAGAATTTCTTCTCTCTCCATTGTCGGTCAACCCTTGTGGTTGTGGCCATGCTATTGGCTGCTTTGCACTCATGTGGGACCAGCTGCAAAGAGAGAGACGTTAAGACCTTTATTGTTGGCGAATTCCTACTTGAGGGATATGAAGCGCTTCTCATCCTCTAGCGAAGCATTGATGTTTTTTTTCGGTCTATGATGGCTGCAGGTGACGCCGTGGACCCTATTGCCATTCCAAAGAAGCAATTGTTTTCTTTTGGTTGTCGCGATTTTGCATGCTGCCATAAATGGAGAGCGTGGACCCCAACTCCATTAAAAGAAAGCCGTTGAATGGTTGTGCTATTGTCGGCCTCTCATTGGCCAGAACTACTCCACACAGATCACAGAATCTCTGCCGTTAGATCTAATTTGTTTCAATCGTTGGATGCTTTTCTAACTTAAATTTGATTGGTGGAGGCAGTTTGACATGGATCATGGTCTTTTTAGCCTAAAATTTCATTGGTTATTTACCATACACAAGGATTGTGCTTTCTTTGAGGGATTTAATGCCATTAATTAAATTTTCAGCATTTTTCGCTAAATTACAGGGTATTTCTTATCAGTTTTTCAACGAGACTACGAGATAACGCTGCAACGAAATTTTGGAAATTATTTTTATTGGTCAAGGATTTATTCTATTTATTTATTGGGGTTCTCATTTAATGACGTCACGCATACGTTGGCTATCGACCACTGACGGGTTAGCTTTAATATCCGGTTAATTATACAGCTTTTCTCGTTATGTCTCATGGTTTTATTTTTAGCTGATGCAGCGCTGATGTCAGTGTAGAGCCTAGAATTATGAGGCTTGCAATATTAAATGTTAGTTATAGTGTTGGGCTTGTAATAGCTAGTAAAGTGTCATGTGGGCTAGATTGTAATTGGGTTTAGATATTGGGCCCGGTCCGGTTTAGAGGGATTAGGGTTAAGTTTGTTATAAAAGCAAACTTAATCCTTCATATCAAGGGTTCACGAATTTGACAGAGAGGGAAGGAGATTGCGTGGAGCTAGGAAAGCCAGGGAGAATTCTTTTACCAGACGAATCAGTGATTCGTGTGCAACGGTTAAGCTGTAATCAATTAATAATTTTTATTTGATTGTTCTTATTCTCTTTTATTTAATTTCTCATCTTTGTTCTTGAATCAATTAATCGTTGGGATTCCGCACCTTCGATTGATCGTTGATATCGTGTAAGGATCGTTTTGGGACTTACAATTGGTATCAGAGCTAAGAAACTTCTTTTCGAGGCTCTCACGATATCCGATTCAAGGTTGTCTTGTGATTTTCGTAGCTTTTAGGTGTTTCTGACTGGTTGAATGCATTTTTATGCTTGAAAAGTTTTTTTTTCGGGTTTCATAAATTCTTATGTTTTAATTCGTAAGATTCATATATTCTGTGTTTTTTTCTTTTGGTCCTTGTTTCCAACTTCGAAGATGTGTTGGTAAGTTTTCTTTTGTTCCATTTTTGGTGCTAAATTTGTTAAATTGATTTCCGAAATTTGAATTCAAATTGAAAGTTTGCATTCATCGAGTCTGGGATAGAATTTATCCACGTAAGAAAAAGTTAAAGATCTTCAAAATTTTAATTCTCGTAATTTCCAAATCTATCTAGTATCTTATTTGATTTTATTTTGTTTGGAAAGTAAAAATCTGACAAAAGGAAGTCTGGTCAAAGGGGTTTTCGACTGGTCAAAATTGGTGTTCGGTTTGTGTAGCTCGGGATTAAGTTTTCGGTCGAATTTGTCTTTCATCGAACTGTATGCGTGATTTAATTTGAAGTTCAAATAATTTACCATTATGCCATTGACATTTATTTAAAAACTTGTGGTCCACATCATCCCGTTTTTGAACCAGTAAACGGCCACTCAATTGAAGTTGGTGCTAATTATTTTTGACGGGGAATTGGTCGTTGAATTTTTTTGCACTGTGTGGAGTAATTCGTTTTTTTTTATTTCATATTTTTGCTCCAAGTGTTTCAAGGTGTTACTAACGGTTTTGTTTGTGAGTGTCTTGTGATTGTTTTTGCAGGTTTCGCACAGGACAGAAGCAAGCTGCTAGGATTTCATAAGCCCCTCGATCGAAATCTGTGGCTTCGACCCTTATTTCGATCGAAATATTTTGCTTTTCGACCCTTTTGGAAACTTTTCGATCCAATCCTGGGGCTTTTCGATTAGGCTGAGAAGCTTTTCGATCGGCTTCAATGCTTCTCGATCAAAGAGTACTTCCCGGTTCTCCCTTTTCGATCAGAAAGTTCCCTTTGTGACTTTTCGATCAGCTTCGTTTCGATCGGAAAGTCCCTTCCTGACTTTTTGATCAGCTCCGTTTCGATCGGAAAGTCCCTTCGTGACTTTTCGATCAGCTCCGTATCGATCGGAAAGTCCCTTCGTGACTTTCGATCAGCTTCGCCTTTCGATCGGAAATTCCCTTCGTGACTTTTCGATCAGCTTACACTTTTCGATCGCGCCGAAACTCTGCCCGATCGAAAAGCTGACTTTCCGATCCTGTTGAGACTTTTTGATCCACCCTTTTCAATCCGATCGAGTCTTTCCGGTCTAAATTTTCCATAGTCGCTCAATCAAAGAAAATCATGGCACCCATTCTACCAAGTACCACTGCATCCACCAACAACAATGAGGTATGCCTAAACCCTAAGTGTCAGGCTATTTTGAATGAATGTAAAGACTGGGAACCTAAGTTTACAAATGAGACCCTAAATCGTGAATTAATTGCTAGAGACCTTAGGGAGTATAAAGGTAAGAATAGAATATTCAGAGAGAAACTGGAAGCTGCTAAGTTAGACATTAAAAATCTTCAATCTCAGGTGAGTGATAAATGTACATATCTTAGGTATGCTAACTCTAAAGTTAAAGAGTTAACCAAAGAGGTTGAGGAACTAAGAACCAAACTTGACACTTCCCAATCTGCCCTTGAGAAACATCAAGTTATTCAAAAGAAGAGATGGACTCTCATCATGCTTTATTTAAATCTGAAGAGAGACTCGAGCAGGTAAAAGAAACTTCTGGCCTCGGGGATGGAAATTTTCCTCCCCCATTACAACATCAATACATCAAAGTGCCCCAAACTGCCGATGAATTATTGAAAGAGTCCCTGAATGAAGCAACCATGGTATATGGGCCTCAACCAGTACATTAAGATGAAAAGACAGCCACTGAAGCAACTCAGTCTAATAACACTACTGAGTGTGCAAGCTCAAGCTCTAGTGAAGTGAAGAGAGCTGATGAAGAAAAGTTGGTTCCTTATCCAAAGATCGAGACTCCTTATTCCAAAGTTGTGGATGAGGTATAGCGGGAACGAGTGGTGATTACTACAAGGCCCAATGGTAAGATCTTCATGAAAACAGGGTCTATGTTCATTCCGATTGAAGGAGAAGAGCGACCCTCATTCACCACTAAGTTCAAAGGCTTGGGTCATGATGGTGGTTTATCATTTGACATTAAGACTATAAGGCCCAAGATCACCATCAAGCCTCCAACTTCTGTTCCAATCAAGATTAAAAGGCCCAAGATGACAAACAAGTCTCCAGTTTCATCAGTAGGCTCATGCAGTTGCAGTTGTAGAAATGTTGCCTCGACATCAAAGAATACATGGAGCACAAGAACTGAAAAGATAGATTCAACTCAAGCTTCGAGGAACCAGTCCACAGTCAACCCAAGATCTATAAACAGGTCAAAGATGCAGACACAAGCAAATGGTGCTCTACCTCAGTAGCTAAAGACAAACGGTTACACGTCTGACTTCTATCTCAAGAAGCAGACGTGCTTTAATTGTGGCAATCCTGGTCACATTGCCCGAAATTGTCTCTATCGCCCCTATGAGCCATATTATCCGCAAAGTCGGAGTGTTTCGTCTCAGGAATCAGTTAAGTCTAAGCCAATGAAGGTGCAACTGCCTAAGGCAATGAAGACTGTTTCTCCTATGATAAAACCCTGTGATCAACATTGGGGCGTTGCCAAAGATCAAAGAAAATTTTCAAATAAAAAATATGTTTTTCCAAATTATGAAAATTTTCATAAAAAGGTGAAGAAACCAATTTCAAAACAACACAAAGTTGACAAACCTAAAGTTACCCCTCCAAAGGTAACTAAAACTGTTTTGAAAAGGAAACCTGAAATGAAAAAGGCTGAAATACCTAAAGTCAATACTTCAAAGGTGACTAAAACAACTTTCAAATCACCTAGAATTTGGAAACCAAAATCGAAGGCAGCCACACCCCAATTCCTGATGTCACAAAGGGGATGTTTTTAAAAGAGATACTTTCACTGACTCTTCAGGTCTACCTAGAACCACAATGGCATGGGTACTTATAGATAACTGATCTCTTACCTTGTGCAAGAACAGTCAAGGAGGACTTTCATTAACCTTGTTTGTTTGTGATAGTGATTGTTCCAGGCACATGATAGGAGGCATCTCTCTACTACATGACATGAAGATTTTAATGGAGGGTATGTCTCCTTGTGAGAGGTAAATCTGGAAAAATCAGCAGAAAAGGTAACAATGTCTTAATTGTTTGTTTCTTGGCTAATTTGATGTATGGTTGTAAATGAAGCAATACCCATTTCTGAAAATTTTCAAAAGATAAACTTTGAAGGTTAGCTTGGCTAGTTTTAGTAGTTATTTAGTGTCAGTGTGTTCACATAAAAAAAAAGTGTGTGTTGTTATTAAAAATCAAAAAGCAAGGGGAAGAATAGAAAAGATGAAACAGTTGACCCCTTAAAAATTGTGCTTTTTAATTTTTAATCTTTTGTTTGCTTGCTTGAGAAGGAGGGAAGTGAAATAAATTTCTGTTTTGGAGATGGCTGACACGCGTAAGGCAGATGTGAAAGGCATGATCCATGGTAATATGCTGGTAGGCTCGGCTCTTTAATTTGAAAAGGTATGCGTTACACACTTAAAGATAATGTATGGTAGTTTGTTGGGTAACAACACTTAGGTTAATTGCATTTCTATTTGACTGCATGTTCAAGTTCCCGATACACACACTTGTCTCCAAGAGTGTGAAATTGAGCTCAACAAGTCGGTGTCCCCTCTGTTTTGTGTGAGCAAAGACCTGGGGATGCTTCGCGTGTATGTAAGGCTCTCCTTTGCTTTGCGTGAGCAATGACCTGGAGTTGTCCATGCATACATGCTTATAGATCACCTTAAATAATATATGCAATTAAAAAAAAAGAAAAAACTGCATGTATACACCCAAAAGATGCCAAAGAGCACAAGAAAAGAGACCCTCAAGTGTCCAAACCCCTCAGCCTTTGTCACTGATGAGAGCATTATTAAAAATGTTTCAAAAATTCAGTTGACTTTGTATATTATACCAAAACATCTATGTGATCTATTCTTTCTCTTCTCAACCAAGTCTCGAGCTCGGTTTAAAACTTCTGGTTCAGGTTGTGAAAATATGTGGCAGGGAATTTATATGTTTGATAGTGTGTAATAACATGTACCTAGGATTTGTTGAAACCCACTTGCTATTCATAATTAATGCACCAATAAAAGATAATAAAGTGACAAACAGCCTGATTAAGTAAAGGTTTAGAGTTTAAAGTGGATCAGTATATTGGCAATCACCTGTACGTGTTCGAGTAACAAAAGCTGAAAAGGGTTCCTCGGTCAAATTCATACGGTTTGATCCCATAGAAACCTTCTCGTTTAGTAATTTGGTATGTTTGTTTGTTTATTATTTTTTTGAGTTATCTTAAGTTTTTATTGTTTATTTTTCAACAATGGCCAGGTTAATTTAAAGGTTTTAATAAGTTTTTATGAGTTTTGTGCAAGAAAGTATCACTCCTCCAGAATCTCAGGGGGAGATAATGTGAAGAGTTCTCGGGTTCAGGGGGAGTCTTTATAGGAAATCCCTAATCAATGTTAGGGTTTGTGTTAAAGAATGTTGTTCTCATGCTAACCCAGTAACCAGGTATCATATGCTGGTTAGTGTTTGTATTTGTTCCATGTTGTGCTTAACAGGTTAAGTCAGAAAAAAGACAACTCATGGACAAGAAGGTCAAGGACTCAGTTGACCAAAGCAAGAACTTTGCTTCTGATCAAGTTGAAAAACTAGCCGGAAAAGGGCTTACCCTATGCTCAGGGGAAGTTTATTGGTTTTTCAAGTGAAGCTTCTGAAGACTCAAAATATACCATTTGCAAGTTTAGGGGAAGCTAAATGAAGAAAAGATGCAGAGCAGTCACAAGAAGAGATTCAAGAATGCCAAGATAGAGGTTTTCAAAATTTATCCTCTGACAAGTCAAGACATTTACTGATGATTTAGCAAGGACTCAACAGTTTTTAAAGAAAGAGCAAGTATTTGGGAATCCTCCTCTCATTACTTGTTCATCCTTAGAAGTCCAAGCTGATGCTGATTGAGAGAATGCTCCCAAAAGTCTCTCGTCGCTGCCCGCTGAAGATTGCTGAAGGAAGGGTCTTCACCAACACAAGTTCAAGCCAAACGAAGATTGCAAAGTTGAAGACTGAAAGTCAAAGACATTCAATATCACAAGCCTAGGGGAAGATTGTAGAGCCTAGAATTATGAGGCTTGCAATATTAAATGTTAGTTATAGTGTTGGGCTTGTAATAGCTAGTAAAGTGTCATGTGGGCTAGATTGTAATTGAGTTTAGATATTGGGCCCGGTCCGGTTTAGAGGGATTAGGGTTAAATTTGTTATAAAAGCAAACTTAATCCCTCATATCAAGGGTTCACGAATTTGACAGAGAGGGAAGGAGATTGCGTGGAGCTAGGAAAGCCAGGGAGAAATCTTGTACCAGACGAATCAGTGATTCGTGTGCAACGGTTAAGGTGTAATCAATAAATATCTTTATTTGATTGTTCTTATTCTCTTTTATTTAATTTCTCATCTTTGTTCTTGAATCAATTAATCGTTGGGATTCCTCACCTTCGATTGATCGTTGATATCTTGCAAGGATCGTTTTGGGACTTACAGTCAGCTAACTGGATTAACAGGATTCTCAGTTAAATATATTGGAATTATCCATTAAATTTCTCGAAAGGCCGTCACTTGAAGAAAATTGGTGGAATTTTCAGATAGCGTCGTGTTCACCGATATTTCTCAGAAATCTTCACGGAATATTTTTTCGAGCTCGTTTTTCTTCACCCAGAATTATGAAGAATCCGGTTATGATTATTTTACGCTCGGGATCTCAATTTTTCTCCGCTTTGACACTTTATTTTTGCATCCAAACCTGTCATGCGTTCAGCTTCCGGTTTTTTGCAAGATTATCCGATTTCAGGATTTTTACTCCGGTTTCTCTAGGCAACCAAACAAGACGGTTCGACTCTCGCATCTGATTTTTACGCTTCCGACTGGATGTTTTTGGAGAGATTTTGAGAAATAGGGGGAATTATTATGTAAATGGATTATCGAGTCGATTATGTGGAGTTGGGAGCATTTTCAGTGATTGATTGGTTTATCGGATTCAGTTTGTTGCGGTTTGCACTCCGAGTTTAGGCATTTTCTTAGTATTGTACCTGGCCATGTGAACTGAGTGAGTGGAACACTTGGCTCTCAACTGGAGAAACAAGAACAGAAGAAGCTTATTCAGAGGGGGAATTTCTACAACAGATTGTCTCGGGTTTATCAGTTTCTTATTGAAGATGTATGATAGAGCGGTTCTTCAGCAGTTGAACAGATTTGAAAGTATCAGTCAAAGGGGGATATGTTGGAACAAAAATCTATGTGACTGACGCCATCAAATCTGTTTATCGAAGAATTCAACTAAAGAATTCATTGTGAAATGATTCAGAGACGCGGGTTGTGATGATTGAGGCTTGCGAGATTAGACCGAAGACCATTTTCCGGAAAAGTCAATCGTTCGGGTCAAGGGTCAACGTAAAAGTTAATAGAAGATCGGTTTAAGCGAGTCAAGCTTCATATAAATTAAATCAACTTTGATTTAATTAATATTTATTTATTTATTTTCTTTGTATTTAGCTCATTGTATTTGTTCTTGCTAGTTAGTGGGCTAGAGACGCACATGGACTCTCTATATAAAGGAAGGTATGGCTTCATTTGTAGATTGATGAAAAGTTAAGAGATGTGAGCTATCCCTTACCTTTGGAGAGTCTCATCTTGGGTCTGAGCTCAACCCAAGATGACCATGGATGATTCATGAGGGTTATGATGTATTGTTGTGATTTCTTGTTCATGTAGTCATTCAGTTAAATGAAATCATCGACTCTATAATCATATTTTGTGTTCATCCTAGATTCTCATCATCCCGTCTCCGTATCTCTTCTGTGTTCTTGTTCACGATCGATATTCTTGAAGTGAAATCGGTCCTTACAAGCGGACTTCACCAAAGATGGCAAGCCAAACAAGCGCACAATTCACAAACTTCTCAAAGCACTTACAACTTACTCTAGTAGAAATGTTCTTTCTGTTGATATATTGTTATACTATAAACTCGTGTAAACCAATATTTACATTTGAGATATACAAAAACAAAAACCTTTTTAGGAGTTGTTGTCTTCCAATTTGATTTACTTTCCGCAACTTGTTTATCTTGTTTAAATCAAATTGAACCAATATTAAAAAAAGCCCCTCATGGGACCCAATAGTACTACTGCTTGGCTGTTGTACCTGTTGGGATTCGACAGTGGTATACGGGTGCCCGCTGATGTTAAAAAAAACTTTTAGGTTTGATTAAAACATTACCGACCGGGTTTAGTTAATTAAGAGTTCAAACGGATTAACCCGGTAACCCGTCACGCAGTGGAAATAATAATTTAACTAATTTTAGACATGTAAACCGTTGGTGTCGAAATCGTGTCAACAGAATCATGATCACCAAAATAATCACGCAAACACCATTTCGCGTTAAACCGGTTAATGCGAAAAACACTAACGATTACATTAATGGAAATTAAAATAATATAAAATAAAATGGAGTTTAGATATACCGTCGCGGTGAACTTACAAACATTAGAGACATTGAGGGACAACGTGACGACGCTAGGGTTTTCACCGAATAACCGATCCAACCGTTCGGATCAAATCATTTCACAAATCGCAAAAAACGTCTCAAACGGATTCGTTGGAAATAGCAACGATTCGGTTTATGGTGCCGACGAGCGAACATCAACGTATCAGGATGGTGGTGGCGGCTAGGGTTCAGCCGAGGCGACGAAATGATGACGGCGACAAGGCTCGCTTCGTTGGCGTCGTGGAAAAAGACGACGAGCAAGGAAGGTTATGGTGTCACTCGAAATGGAGACACGCTAGTTCGTAACGGCGACCTATGGTGATGTTGGCAACGGCCCAAGGAAGAGGGGCGACGGTGATGGTGGCGGCCTAGAGGGCAGCGACGGTGACGGTTGTGGATGATGGATGGGATGATGAATCCTCGACCATCACTCAATAGTCACCTAGTGTTCTCTCAGAGATCGACGGCGGCAAGGGTTCCACTAGGGAAGAGGGGCGGAGATGGTGGTGGCATGAGATGGGAGTGCCGAGAGAGAGAGAGAGAGAGAGAGAGAGAGAGAGAGAGAGAGAGAGAGAGAGAGAGATCGTGAGAGGGAGGGGGTGCAAGTGAGGATTAGGGTTTCGCTAATCCTTACTTGCTTATTTAAATCCCTCTATTTTACAAAACCAGTCCCTCATGAATACTCCTAGTCAACGTAAACCACCAATGTTTACGAATTAATAAAACAAGTTTATTAATACAAAAGTCTTAACTCGAGAACTAATAAATTTAAATAACTCTTTATATGATTTATCTTCATCGCTAACGTTAATAATATAACGTTATTTCTCCATTTCATTATCGTAATGATAATTGTATGTATATAAATATATGTTTATTAATCAGAATAATCATTAATTAATTACATATTTCCATGAATTACCGGTTAACCATGTAAGCAGATTTTTATCTCGTTGCCCTCAATGTAACTCTTTATGGGTCTTAATCGGGTCGGGTTCTTGATGTTGTCGGGTCTGGACATCCAATATCCAACAGTACCCTGGGAAACAAATGAGTTTCAATAGAAGACTCGAAATTTGTTTTAAGGGAATCATGTTGAACACAAGCCTTAGCCAAAGCGTTTTCTTCAAACTCTTTTCTCTAAACTGTTTTCTCTATAAAAAAAAAAATTAAAACTGGTTTCGCGAAATCTCCTCTTGGAGAAATCTTCTACTATTGCGAAATCTTTTGTTTTCTATGACAAGTACGATATTTATTGTCTGTGAAACATTAAGTTTCATTAAGTAGAAACTGTGTTTTAACAGATTACGAAAACTAAGTTTTGTTAAATCTCGTTATCTCTTAGTCTTGTGTTCATTTCGTTTTTGCTTGTAATTTCATTTCTGTATTCAATTATCATTACATTGTATTTAGTTCATTTTAAGCTGTAAATATTTGTAATTTGTCTATTGTAACCTTCGTATTGAGATAACGTAGATAGAAATTCAAGTGTGTTATTCTGTTTAAATTCTTATTTTGCGTGAATGGTTCCTACAATCTTAAAAAAACTTTTTTGAAAGCACCATTCACATTTTTATAGGAGTTTTGAAAGAGGACCCTCATATCTATTTCAATCCAAAAGATATTTTGGGTTGTTATATACCTCGAGTTACTTTTAGTTGGTCATTTAGTTCAAGTTGATTGATTTTAGCTTCTTTGGATGAATTGTACCATTGTTTACAAACGTTGGCTACCCTAACAAGTGGAACTTATTTATACTTATTACAGAGGTTGTCATTAACTTGAAACTTATTGATATTTTTGTGAATTTGAAACCTAAACAATGTAGTTAGACAAAGGTTGTCATTAACTTTAAATCTAAAGGTTGTGTATAGATCTGTTCAGGACCGTTTTTGATGTACACACTTCGGATCACACACAGTCTCATACTTGGAGATGTAAATATCAATGTTTAAGCTCATATTACTTAATTGAATGAGTATAGTGAAGAATCACACAAAAAAACCTCATAGAAAACTCTCATATCACTCAAGAACATACATACATACGATTAGCTCTTGACACATTCAAATGATTATCTAATCATATGTGGACTATATATAGGTTTGGGGCCCATACGATTTTTACCACAATTGTATGTGTTGATTCTTTTCCCCATACGATTGTGACTACAGTCGTTTGAGCAACCCTATTACACATTCTATTACAAAAAGCTCCACCTATCACCTAGATTACATAACTTGACACAAAAACAATGTCTCAACAAACTCCCCCTTGTCATATTATGTATCTTCATTCTCCCTTGATCTAGGTCTTCTTAAAATGTGCACCAGCACTAATATCAAAATCAAACAAATTCTGATCACTCTCTGAAATAGCAGAGCTTGTTCCATCCATTCAAGCTTGTATAATATTTTATTGTAATAGAGATTCCTGATGTCTTCTTCTGACAGATTTAATCAACCACATTGGATCGAAGATTCGAATTACTAGACTATCTTCACCCGAAATAATGACAACTTATCCATTCCTATCATCAAAATGCCACCATTTCAGAGATCTTGTAAAATTTTGGTCCATTTGCTTCAAAGGAACTTTCTTCGTGACTCTTGACGCTTTAAATCTCATATATATCATATACTTCCCTGTTATATGATGTTTAATCTTCTTTGATTCATAGTAAGATGGTTTTGCTGGCTTCAAGATCTTGAATTTGGTTCCGCATTCATACTTATGTTTCTTCTCAAACCAAAATTCCCTGTCATAATCACCATTGGTGATTAATGACCTTCTCGACAAATCACGCAGATCCCAGACAGGTAGAGACTAAAATCATGTGGAAGTTTAAAGTACTGAATGCCAAACTCCCTTTTTATTACATGGCATTGTAGATTGAATCATATAACCAGGCTAATGATATTGCCTTTCATATTGCTCTTGCACTTGATTAATTCTCTTTGTTTGATTGATTTAGGAGGAGGTACAGAGTTTGAATGGAACTCATTCATCCACTTATCAATCAATATTCACTCTCTCCTGAGAAAGTGAAGTAACTTCTATCCTTTTCAAAATATCCTCTGCTTCAGTCATTTGATTTGATTAAATTCTGGAATATCATCTCGATTGGTGACGTTCGAATACAAACCAAGATACTCTTCAGCACTAACGTCCTCAATCTCGAGCTCATCAAAATATTTCGTATCAGAATAATCAACATTAGCAATAGTAGAAGCGGGAGTTTCATCAACTTCTATCTCATCGTGGTTGAATTCAAACAACTCAGTTAGTTGTTTCTTTATCAATGAATGAATAAACTCCCCTTCTTCAACATCACCTTTGTATGAAACCTGTTCTACCACACCTTAATCGGAAACAGTCATTACTGTATTCATCTTAATCATTGTGACAAGTTCAACATCATACACGATTGTATCTTCACCACAAGTTGTATCATCAGCCATAGACTCCCATTGAGGTGTCTCAACATAAACAACACCATGACCTTCACATTCGTGATCATCATCTTTGTCATCATGATGAAATAACATAGCTCATCTTCTTTGCACGTATACTCTGACTTCCTACCTTCAATCTCCCCCTGAGCATTAAATTTTTCAGTTAATACTCAATATGCTCCCTTATCTCTTGTAACTTTGTAGCTATAGCTTGATCTTGATTAGGCAACTCCACATTTTCAGGAGACCTAGCTTCATCTTAGCTTGTAAGTTTTTAACGATCGTATTCAGATGAGAAATCTCTACTGCTTGCATATACACCAAACCAGCCAAATGTAGAATCTAAGTTTGTAACTCATTATCTTGAGGAATTTAAGGACCAACATCTGAAGGTGCATTCATTTTAGGTTTTTGAGGGGGAGAAAAAATGAATATTCAAGGCGACAAAATCAAGAGTGCTAAACATTCGAAAGAAGGTATTGGAGAATTCAACAGAGAACTTTGACTTGTTCCAACTGTAGAAGATGTAGGGAGTGCATCTTAAACTGGAAATATAACACTCTAAACATTTGATACAGAAGTTGTGGTTGAACTAACAACGGGAACTCTTGACAACAAAGCGTGAGAATATTAGTTTCGGAGTAGTTGTTATAATATCAAGAGATACATGAGGACTAGGTGTAGTAGAGGCACTTCTTTGTAAAGTCGATTTCCTCGTATTATTTACATGTTTCTTAGAAGCTTTCTCCTTAATAACAACATGTTTCTTACCTTTTCCCTTGGAAGGTACATCCTTGTTTTGTTTCTTTGACGGTGGATAAGGAATGTAATCAGCACCAGCTTTATTTCGAGATCTTTTCTTATCATGAGGACTCGAGATAGAAACAACACGAAAAAACATGTATGCTCGATGCTCAGTAGATCCTTTTTTAACAGCTTTCAATTGGGCGTTATGAGAAATCATAACATATTGATCAGGATTATCATCATTAGTAGAATCAGAATCAGATTCATTTCCAGAATCATTAGCCTTTTTCTTACTAGGTTCATCATCACCAGCAACATCATCATCAATATTTTCATCAACATCCTAAACAAACTGTGGATTCACAATATCTACACCTTATGCTCCAGCAGCAGCAACATTTGGATTAACATATGCAACAGGACCTTCAACATCATCATATCATCATTTGGACTACCATATTTAAGCCCATCATCTAAACTATTATCATGTCTTGGAGCATCATTTGCAGGAGCTTGATAGTTTGGATTAATCAGATGACCAATAAGTCGTTTGTGGGAGGTTTTGTTGGTGTTTGCCTATATGCAACAATCTTCACAAAAGTATTTGAATTCATGCGCTCCACCTTTATAAGCATATTGTTAGCTTTTTGAAGATTAGGCAATACTCTATTTATCATCATCTGGAGAAATCGGGGATACATTAGAACCTTTCTTTTTCGGTTAGACATATTCTCTTCCACGTGAAAGAAAATAAAGCTAGAAAAACTGTGTGGCTTGTTTAGAATCAAGGTCATCATGGCTGAATGTAGAATATCTCTGCATGAGACATATCCAACAATTCTTCCACCCAAATAATGTATTAAAACATGCATCAAATACTTGTATTCCACACTCAAAACTGCCTTTAGATATTATGAAGATATCAAGTGACCCTCATACATGATTCTTCTGAAAACCCAGAGATTAACTGCTTATTGTGAAAATACAATCACAGAGCTATTTACATCATTAAGTTGAAGAGTCTCTCAGATAAGTTGATGAGTAATCACTACATCATGCCCTAGAATTCTTAATTTGATACATTTAGGCACAACTTTACAATCAATCTGAGCGTTATCCCAGAATTCTCTTAAAATATCATAATACGCATCACAGTGATGTGTGCTAAACACATTTATATTTCCTGTGTAAATTGTATAATATTTGAGTCGGTTTTGAGTCGTTTTATTTAGTTTTTTTTATCTATTTTATAGTATTTGAGTTTTAGTTGAATAACCAAGTCATTTTTGTACCACTTTGGTATGAGTTTAGTTTATTATTTGAGTCTTGTATTTAGTTAAGTCAATGTGCTCAAAAATTGTTCAAATATATTTGATTGTAGGATGCCATCGTTTTACTTAGTTTTTCTCTATTTTATAGTATTTGAGTCTTAGTTAAATAACCGAGTCATATTTGTACCATTTTGGTATGAGTTTAGTTTATTATTTGAGTCTTGTATTTAAAAATATCAATGTGCTTAAAAATTGTTCAAATATATTTAATTGTAAGATGCCATAAGAGTTCAAGGGGATGATATGATATTATATTAAAGTTAGAGGGGTAAAATTGGAAAAAGGAGAAACTAATATGGTGATTTAAAGTGAATTCGAAAGAAACAAAGTCTTGTAGGATTTTGAATTCTACTCCACGTAACTAAGCAACAAAACAAATTTGACAATTCATGCTCTTGCGTCAAAGTAAATGAAGGCATGGTATTAATTTATGTGTGTGGCTAACGGACAAAGAGAAAATATGAGCTTAGAAAATAAAACAACAAATTATGTTGTTTGATCAAGATGTCACGTGCACATGAGAAATAAATGGACTGACGTGAGCAGAAACAAACAAAAAAAATAAAAAAGAACCCTCCGCATATAAAAAGATAGTCCACACAATTCATTCACGGCAGCCGACAAAGAAGATTTCAAATGGGGCAGAAGTTGCGGACGAATAAAGCAGCGGACGGCGGAAGATCACTGATACGTAGTAAATAAAGAGTTAGTTGGTTATTAGGGGCTTTATGTCATGGTATATAAAGGGTATGCCAATGTAAAAAAGCTCTATCAAATGAATAAACAAATTTTCTCTTTTATCTTTCTCTCTCGTTAGTTCATCAAGAACACCAAATCTCAACACAACTCACCAGATTCAATTCTTATTTCCTTGAATCTCTGAATGTTGAAGAACTCAACCATTGTTAATCAGTCTTGAGTTCATATCCATACTAAATCGTATCAATGGTATCAGAGCCTATGGTCCTTGGATCTTAATTCAATCACTCAAATATGGCACTGATTCATAATGGAATCGAGTTCAACCAGCAGCTACTACAACTATCTTTCACGATCAACGAGTGTGTTCAACGAGCTTCTAAAGTCTATGATATGGGGGCTCAATCTGTGACGGGAATATGTGATAGAACCACTACCAAACAACTTCTGCAATCGTCTGACACAATGAAGCATCAACAAATCAGGTTAGATTTTACAAACCCCACTCTTCTACATCAAACCAAAACCAATTATGTTATTGTTCTTGATAAGAAGGATGAAATGGGGTTAGATGGTTCTCCAAGATTTACCAAATTGGATAGTGCACAAAAGGTGTTCGATAAAATGCCTGACTCAATATGGAATCAACATAATAATCTTGCAAAATCAGAATTTGGAAAATCCTTGTTAAAAGATGATGATCTTATGATGGAAAACAAGATTCCAACACAAACGGGTAAAGTGGAGAATTATTACGAGTCCTTTAATAAGAACATCAGTCAATTACAACTTCCACAAGAGTATGCATTGGAGATTTTCATAAATGGACTCCAAGAAGACATTAAAAGTAATGTGAAATTGTATAACCCTACAAATCTTTATTATGCCTATTGTTTAGCAAAATTACAAGAATTTACTTTGGAATATGTTTTTAAATCTTCAAAACATAAAGTTGGCACTCAATCCCACAAAGAAAAGAAGGGAAAGCAGAATGATGAGGTTGTTCAAGAAAAAATTTCACAACTAAAGGATGATGTTGTAGAAGTAGAAGAAGATAAGTAATATAGTAAGGCAGAAATTAGATCAAATAGTAAATTCAAAAATGTTGCTTCTGAGAAGGATGTTCCCATCAAATCT
This sequence comes from Deinandra increscens subsp. villosa, assembly GCA_039602395.1. Classification (NCBI taxonomy): domain Eukaryota; kingdom Viridiplantae; phylum Streptophyta; class Magnoliopsida; order Asterales; family Asteraceae; genus Deinandra; species Deinandra increscens. The sequence goes on from JBCNJP010000009.1 coordinate 32,613,120, forward strand.
AATGTTGTAGAAGCAGTTCAAAGAGGGTCTTTTGGAAATTTGTCAATAGGTGTATGTGATGATTTTAAGAATGATAAAAAGAAATGTGATATGAATGATGAAGGTGAGAAGGAAATTTAGAATCTTATTGTTGATGATAATGATGAGGTTGTAATTGAAAAACCATATACGGATCGTTTACTATGGATGAGACGGAAGTTTTGTCATTGAATCATGTTGAATGATTACATAACGAAGGAGTATACAACAATTAAGCTCTGGGGGAGGTCGGACAGAACCTCCCCTCTCAACACACAGACACAAGACAGAAACTTACAAAGAAATACAAAGATGAAACTATTTATACTTCTTAATTCTGTCCGAACTGGGCACCTCCGAACTCTGTCCGAACTCCCTCCGAACCTGGAGTTCGGCCATCTAGGTTCGGCCAACTCCGAACCTAGAGTTCGGCTGGGTTTCGGACCTCAGTTCATGTCTCCGATAAATCAGTCTGTTTGACAATTCGAACAGTAACGGCCACACAAGGTTCATGCATCAACAAATTCCCCCTTGGACGTTACTGTAGAATCCAGACAATGATCTTCTAGCAATCTTCAGTCAGCTTGCTGCAGACACCTCTATCTTTAGCAAACTCCCCTTGACCGAATCATCAGGTATGCAGAAAACAATTCGAATCTTGTACAATCTCCACAACCAATAAAATTCCCCCTAGCTTCAAGCACAACCATCCAATTGGAACCGGCATGTATGATAATGGTTCACTTCATAAGTTGTATCCGGAAATTGTAAAGACACACGAACATCACTGCATCTTGATAATAATCTACAATCTTCACCGAATTGTAACACATTCTGATCTTTATGAAAACAGACACGATCAGCATCTTCAATCACGGAAATTCCCCCTCAGCATCAAATCCATCCCAATATATTACTCCGGTAAACGTATATCTCGTTGCAGACTGGAATCTGACCAAGTCTTTCGACAACTCAAGAAAGTATCGGGCATATGACAGAAAGTTCCAAACCATAATTGAAAACTTTGACATATCGGTTCGCACGAACATCAGAATATACCACATTTCCATGAAGATCAAAAACCACCATCATCTCTGAAATGATTGCTTTTGAATATTCACTTTTTCAATTATAAAACTTTGAAAGTTGTAGGGTCCCCAATTTCCCCCTTAAAAGGTGAATATTCAAATCTTCAATTTCTTATGATTCCAACCCCGCATTCTTGTAGTGGAATGATAAACTCAAGTGGCCCGCAACGGAATCTTTAATCTCATTTAATCTTCAGTTTGTGTAGAATGATAATCTCCGACAAACGTTCCCAAGTAATGATAACCATGTCTCCGAATCTCTGTCCATCATCAGAAACACGTATTCTTGAATCTCTGTCCATCATCAAGAACAACAATGACTACTCACAAACTCATTTCTTGAAATTTGATCACTAACTCGTAACAAGTATCGAAATCTGGATTTTCTTCAAACATAACACCCCATAGCTACCGAATCAAGGGTAAATTCGATAACTGATCCGCTTCTGTAAAATTCCCATCTAACAGGGGTTCGGGGGCAGCGCCCCTGAGAAGCGGGGTCCAAGGGGCGGCAGCCCCTGGCGGGGTCCAAGGGGCAGAGCCCCTGGCTGGGGCCGTCCGAACCTTGTCCGAACTACCTCCGAACCTTGTCCGAACTACCTCCGAACCTGATCCTCCGAACCCTCTCCGAAACTGACCTTCGGACCTAGTCTGAACCTGATCTTCGGAACCTCCTCCGACCCTGACCTTCGGACGTCCGAACCTGGAGTTCGGAGCGGTTATTTTTCAGATCTGTTCTTCGGCCGAACGTTGTCCGAACTCGAACTGAAAATTTTTGAAATCGCACCAGATTCAGAATTTGATCGAATTTTGATATCCAGATACTTCTGTTAGGTAAAAACATGACTCAGGAAGACTCGATTAATTAAAAACCAAACAGAAACACTTCCAATCACCCCTAACCGAAGGTTTAACGTCTCGAAATGAAGAAAAACGATTGATTTCAACCATAGAAAGAGCCAACAGCTCTGATACCAACTGAAAAACCATATACGAATCGTTTCTATGGATGAGACGGAAGTTTTGTCATTGAATCATGTTGAATGATTACATAACGAAGGAGTATACAACAATTAAGCTCTGGGGGAGGTCGGACAGAACCTCCCCTCTCAACACACAGACACAAGACAGAAACTTGCAAAGAAATACAAAGATGAAACTATTTATACTTCTTTATTCTGTCCGAACTGGGCACCTCCGAACTCTGTCCGAACTCCCTCCGAACCTGGAGTTCGGCCATCTAGGTTCGGCCAACTCCGAACCTAGAGTTCGGCTGGGTTTCGGACCTCAGTTCATGTCTCCGATAAATCAGTCTGTTTGACAATTCGAACAGTAACGGCCACACAAGGTTCATGCATCAACAGTAATAAAAAAGAGGTGATGACCCAGTTATGCTATCTGCTATCTTAGGGGTCGTGAGAACACAAAAGACCCAAATGAGAGTGATTAATGATTGTAGAAAGATGGTACAAGTTCATCAAAACGTTCATGCTAATGGGTTCATCACACTACATGTTGATGAGGTTGTAAGTGAACAAATGAAAGTGATAACAAAAAATCATTTAAAGTTTCATTTTTGGATCACTACAGCAATACATAAACCTGTAAAAGTTTGGATTGGAACTATGTTTCACATCAGTTATTTTATAGGTTCGTGTAACAAACAAGAAGTGTGGCATAAGTGGAAGTCCAAACTAGTGTGGCTCAAACTAGCTCATCAAAATTGATTAATGGTCCTTGCATTTATACATGGCTGGATGAAAAAGAGGGTAATCACAATGGGGCAAAATGGAAGGTTAGAACAGGAAGAAAAAGATATTATAAAGAAACCCCATTTCCATTTAAAATCTGATCATTTGGGTATCATAACAACAAGATATGAAGGTGAACAAAGTGAGAATGGTCTATTTGAGTTGCAGATTTAACATGATACCAATGAAGGAAGGTACTAAACTTAGTTTTAGAGCTGCAATTCATATCAATTACAATATGGGTTTGATCAGAAGGAAACAAGTAGGACATAAGGACCTTGGTGTTAAAGCTGTTGAATTTTTCATAAGTCAACATAAATATGAAATTGGCAATATTCAGGTGCAGGGGTTTTTAATCATATGGTTATCAAGTATGGATGTCAAGTTTAGAAAGAAAAGGGTAGATAAATGGCTAGTGAAGTGGAAGTGGTCCAAAATGTGTTTATCAAAAGCATTCATTTTTCCATTACAAAAATGGCTATTGTGGAGGTGTACTATTCTTAAAGTAGCTTTACCCCCAACAAACATTGAGTTTATCTTGTGTAATGGGATTGTGGAGGTGGGAATTAATGCAACAAAAATGATTCTTGATCAATGGTGCTTGAATTAAATGGGTCAAATTGGTGGAGCTGGAAGTACTCTTGGGGCTGACAAGAATATTAGTTACCATTTTGGTTGGTAATTTGATGCTGCTATTGACTTTTAGAAGTCAAAGTAAAAAAAAATTACTTTTGTTGTTTAGATGTCTTGATCCTTGAGGACAAGGATATTTTTAAGGGGAAGGTATTGATACGTAGTAAATAAAGAGTTAGTTGGTTATTAGGGGATTTATGTCATGGTATATAGAGGGTATGCCAATGTAAAAAAGCTCTATCAAATGAATAAACAAATTTTCTCTTTTATCTTTCTCTCTCGTTAGTTCATCAAGAACACCAAATCTCAACACAACTCACCAGATTCAATTCTTATTTCCTTGAATCTCTGAATGTTGAAGAACTCAACCATTGTTAATCAGTCTTGAGTTCATATCCATACTAAATCGTATCAATTGTTGCAAAGTTAGAAAGTTCAAGAAAGGCCAGGGGCTGTTATGTCATTTTGTATAGTTGTTAGTTAGTTAGTTGAGTTTTGTCAAGTTTGATAATTGAGGGTTCTAATTGTAAAATGTTGAAACTGTATATAAACCGTTCTCAACGATATTACCGGTTATGAAAAGAATAACAACATTTTCCCACCCAAATTCTGTTAGATCCAAATTCGTTAGAATTAGCCTAATTCCGAATCTCTTTCCTCAATTAGAGAGATTCCGATTGCTAATCAAGCTCGTTCATACTTGTATCTCGAGCTAAAGTTACCAATTTGCATCATTGGTATCAGAGCAAAGTTTCTTGGATGGTGGCAGAGCGATTTCTGTTCAAATTGAAGAAGATGACGAGAAGACAGATTGGCGATAGCAGCAGAATTGATTCGAATCTGAGCGATCGTGTTGATGAGCATGCGAAGAACTTAGAAACCATTCAGCATTTGATGGTGACAATGACGTAGCAAATTACTCAGGTGGCTGCTATAGTGGGAAATCGACACAATGGAAGAGGTGATGGTTATACTGGTTTCAATTTTGCGGCCAGGTTGACGAAGATCGATTTTCCCAGATTTGGAGGAGGAGAGCTAATCTCATGGTTGTTCAAAGTTGAACAGTTTTTCTTGTTGGATCATGTAGCAGATGAAACTAGAGTGAAATTAGCAGTGATTCACTTTGAAGGAAAGGCTTTGCAGTGGTACCAATCATTTGTCAAGCAGAAAGAAGGTCAGGTCATTAGTTGGGATGCATTGGTGACTGCTTTGAAGAATCGCTTTGGAAAGGTGTATGATCATCCAATGACAGATCTCAAGAACCTGAAGCAAACAGGAACACTTCAAGAATATCATGATTCTTTTGATTTGCTCTTGAGCAGATTGAATTTGCCTGTGGAGTATGCTCTAAGTTGCTTCTTGGCAGGGTTGGAAGAGAGCATTCAACTGCAAGTAAGAGTGTTCCAACCAAAAACCATCCAAGATGCTTGTGGTCTAGCCAAATTACAGGAAGCTGCTAGCAAGTTTACTAAATCAAAGTCAGGTAACCCTCCTTTGTTACATACTCCTAGCAGTAAGATAATTCCTACCCAAAAGGGGATTACTAAAGAATTCAATAAGAAGCCCATGTACTTTAAGAAAACATTGACACAGACAGAAATGAATGAGAAAATAAGTAAAGGGTTGTGCTATTTTTGTGATGAAAATTATAGTAGGGACCATGTGTGTAAAGGAAAGAAGCCACAATTGTATCATATATAAGTTGAGTACATTGAGTGTGATTCTGATGAAGATGATACTGTGGAGTTAGAATGTGCCCAGATATCAGTTAATGCAGTTGAGGGCAGTGATGTGTATCAGGCTTTGAGGGTGACTGGTCACTGCAGAAAAGTGGAACTACAAGTATTGATGGACACGAGTAGTTCACACAATTTTATTAACAATGATGTAGCCAATAAATTGGGTTGTAAGTTGGTTACTAAGCCTGTAATGTTGGTAAAAGTAGCTAATGGAAATACTATTGTTTGTGATAAAATGGTGGTTGGATTTGAGTGGAAGATGCAGGCAATCACTTTTAGATCAGACTTGTAGGTGATGCCATTGGGAGGCTGTGATGTAGTGCTGGGAGTCCAATGGCTTACGACTCTTGGATGTATCAAGATGAATTACAAAGATGGAACAATAGAATTTAAAATGAATGGGCAGAAAGTGGTCTTGAGGGGACAACAGCCTAAACAATTGGCTGTTATGGGAAAAGGAAGTCTTAAAAAAGTGGGTCAGCAAAGAGCTGAGTTGGCTTTGATTCAAGTAATGACTATAGAGGGGACTCCTACTGTTTCTAATGTACTTCTGAAGGAGGGGGTAAATAATGAAAAACAGAAGCAAGAATTAGATCAAGTGCTGCAGCAGTATGAGGTTGTTTTTAAAGATTTGCAGGGTCTACCTCCTTTAAGGGATTATTTTGATCATAGTATTCCCTTAAAAACTGGAACAGAAGGCATTAATCTGAGGCCCTACAGGTATCCCAGTATGCAAAAAGATGTAGTGGAAGCAATCACCAAGGAATTGTTGGATCAGGGAGTTATTAGGTAAAGTAATAGCTCCTTTTCTTCTCTTCAGTGGTATTAGTCAAAAAGAAAGATGCTACATGGAGGATGTGTATTGATTATAAAATTTTGAATCAGGCCACCATACCTGATAGGTTTCCTATACCTTTGGTGGAGGAATTCTTGGATGAATTGCATGGTACCAGATATTTGTCTAAGCTAGATCTCAAATCAGGGTATCATCAGATAAGAATGAACCCTGCAGATGTGCATAAGACGGCATTTAGAACACATAATGGGCATTATGAGTTCTTGGTCATGCCTTTTGGTTTGACCAATGCTCCTTCTACGTTTCAGGGGTTAATGAATCACGTTTTCAGGGAATATTTGAGGAAATTTGTATTAGTATTCTTTGATGATATATTGATCTACAGTCCAAACTGGGCAGCTCATATGGGTCATTTGGAAAAGGTGTTATTGTTACTTGAACAGAACAAACTAGTGGCCAAGAAGAGTAAATGTTCTTTTGGTGCCCAGGAAATTGAATACTTGGGGCATATAATTGGAGTTAAGGCACAGAAAGTTAAAGTGATACAAGAATGGCCAAAACCTGTTACTTTGAAGGCATTGAGAGGCTTCTTAGGATTGACGGGCTATTATAGAAGATTTGTGAAAGATTATGGAAAACTGGCAAAACCTTTGACTGAGTTAACTAAGAAGGATGGGTTCCACTGGTCTGAAGCTGCTGATGTAGCTTTTGAGAGTCCCAAGGTAGCTATGGTTCAACCTCTAGTGCTTGCATTGCCCAATTTCAAGGAAACTTTCATCATTGAAACTGATGCTTCAGGAATTGGCATCGGTGCTATGTTGATGCAGTAGGGTCATCTTATAGCATTCTTAAGTATAGCTCTATCTGCTAAGAATTTGTTGCTATCTACTTATGAGAAGGAGATGTTAGCCATTATACAAGTTGTTACTAAATGGCAACACTATTTTGATGCATGCACCTTTTGACATCAGAACTGATCAACAAAGCCTGAAGTTCATGATGGACAGCAAAATTTGAACTCCTTTCCAGCAAAAGTGGAATGCTAAATTAATGGGTTTTCAATTTGAGGTAGTGTATAAGGAGGGCTCTTCAAATAAAGTGGCTGATGCACTTTCCAGGGTGTCTCTTGGAGAAATTCTGCAGACTGTGGCTTCAAGTGTTCATTTAGATATGTGGCAGGCTATTAAAGGATCTTGGGAGACTGATTTGAGCTTGGTCAAATTGATACAAGAGCTGAAGACTGATCCTTCCTCTCATTCACAGTTCGTATGGAGTAGTGAGGAGTTGAGAAGAAGGGGTAGATTGGTTGTTGGGAATGATCAGACTTTGAAGAATAGTATTTTCCAATGGTTGCATGATTCAGTAATAGGGGGTCATTCAGGGGCTCAAGTTACTGCAGAAAGGATAGCTAAGCTCTTTTATTGGCCAAAATTGAGACATGAGGTGGCTGATTATGTTAAAAAGTGCCAGGTGTGTCAGCAGTGTAAATATGACAATGCTGCATATCCAGGATTTTTGCAGCCTTTACCCATTCCTCAAGGGGTGTGGGAAGATATCAGTATGGATTTCATTGAGGGTCTCCCTATGTCTAATCACAAGAGTGTAATTTTGGTGGTAGTTGACAGATTCAGCAAAGTTGCTCATTTTTTGGCACTGAAACACCCTTTCACTGCTGTTGAGGTAGCTCAATTATTCATGGATCATGTGTACAAACTCCATGGTTCTCCCAAATCCATTGTAAGTGACAGGGATAAAATTTTCATAAGCCATTTTTAGCAGGAATTAATGACACTGCAGGGGGTTGATTTGAAACTTTCTAGCTCTTTCCATCCACAAACTGATGGTCAGACTGAGATTGTTAACAGATGTTTAGAGGGATACTTAAGGTGTATGTGTTTTGATAAGCCTAAAGATTGGTCTAAGTGGCTAGCTCTAGCTGAATTTTGGTACAATACATCTTATCATTCTGCTATAAAGTGCTCTCCTTTTGAGGTAGTTTATGGGCAATCACCTCCCCTTCATATCCCTTATTTTCCTGGTGAGAGTTTGAATGAAACAGTGGATAGGAGTTTGTTGGCCAGGGAGGAAGTTATTAAAATTCTGAAGTTCAATTTACAGCAGGCACAAAACAGAATGAAACAACAGGCAGATGCTCATAGATCAGACAGAGAGTTTGTAGTGGGTGATTGGGTTTTTCTAAAGTTAGTTCCATACAGGCAGCAGTCTGTAGTGGGGAGGGACAATCAAAAGTTGGCTGCAAAGTACTATGCTCCATACACAGTGACAGCAAGAGTTGGATTGGTAGCTTATACTTTGAAAGCTACCTGTTGGTTCTCTAATCCACCCCACAGTTCATGTATCCATGCTTAAAAACTATCATGGGCCTATACCACCATTTTCTGCTACTATACCAGAGGGCCCTCACCAAGTGCTTCAGGAACCAGATTATGTGGTATTACTAAGAGAAATAATCGGATGGTCATTCATGTAAGGATATGATCACGTATTAATAAGCGTATGTCCGGAAAGTATTTAAGCCTACGGGGTTACACGTCTCGACACTAATGTATTTGTATTAATTTATTAGTTAAAAAATATTTATCACGAATATTTAACGAGGGGTCGTTAAAAACTAACAGTTAATTGTTAACAGGGGTGTTAGTTGTAAATTAGAGAGAGTTGTAATTTGATTGCAATTAGGAAAAGGCTTGGGATAGGCCTTAGGGCCGAAATTTCGTGAAGCCCTATCCCAATCCCTAACTTGTTCATCAAGTTCCTAAACCCTATAAATAAACCTTATGGGTTTAAGGTTTAGTGTTGCATTTATCTGAAAAAGTGCAAAACCCTAAACTCTCTCTATCCTCTCTCTAATTTTCGGCAAACAAGAAAGAACCCTTGGGGTTTCGATTTCTTGTGTGGTTCGACCAAGCCTACTTCACCAAGAGGAGTTCGTGATCGAGTACTAGCATACGTACATCGGTGTGTCGTGTGTGCGAACATAGAGGGATTTACTTCAAATCCTAAAGGTTCTTCTCTTGCCGAGCTAAAAAGGTACACATTCTTTAACCGGTTAGTTAGATTAATTCATAGGATTAATTCCGCTGCGTACTCGTGTTTAAAGTGATAATTTGTTATATAACCCAGCAATTCATTGGTTGGTCAAATGGAAGCATCAGCGGGTGGAGGATTCTACTTGGGAGGAGGCTGAGGTTATGATGGCCAAATTTCCAAATTTTGATCCTTGGGGAAAAGGATCTTCTTGAGGAGGAGGTATTGTTGCAAAGTTAGAAAGTTCAAGAAAGGCCATGGGCTGTTATGTCATTTTGTATAGTTGTTAGTTAGTTAGTTGAGTTTTGTCAAGTTTGATAATTAAGGGTCTAATTGTAAAATGTTGAAATTGTATATAAACCGGGTCTCAACGATATTACCGGTTATGAAAAGAATAACAACATTTTCCCTCCCAAATTCTGTTAGATCCAAATTCGTTAGAATTAGCCTAATTCTGAATCTCTTCCCTCAGTTAGAGAGATTTCGATTGCTAATCAAGCTCGTTCATACTTGTATCTCGAGCTAAAGTTACCAATTTGCATCAATCACGGACGTACGGAACAAAGAAGCTATCCAGAATTCGACGCGTTCGTTCTTCCGAGAATCATTCGGTTTAGTTATTTAGTTCTTGAACTCTATTTTTCATAATTCTAATTTTAATTTACACCATGATGTATATAATTATGATTATGAATTTTGTTTTCTTGACTATGTTTGACTAATCCTTGTTGCTACTTAGACCGTTATGATGACTGTTTGACGTTTGTAGTTTTTATTCAGTTTATGGATTTCTCATGTTGGTTGATGTTCTAGTAAACAATTTCTAATTTACTGATTAATGCGTATGAATGCTTGAATTAGGGTTTTAATTAATCATCTAAACTGCTCAATCTGCGAATGTCTTTCGGTTTGGGTTGGGTAATCAATTGCATGACTTTATGTTGGTAGTTGATATGGTTAGCAAATTAGTTAATCATTGTTTAGGTTGTTAGTGAAAATCTTGATTCTTGTGTGCTGCTAGGTTTAGACAAGCCGGGAGGTGATAAACCTATTAGGTAGTCGGGGTTGTTAGGGTTTTAGGTTAAATTGCCTCGGGAGAGGGATTCCCTTTTAATTCTAATTTTACCTGCTATTCCATGTTAATTTTGTAAGTTAGTAGTTACTATTTTCATCGTTAGGTGTCTGGGATAGGAACAAGCCGAAAAGTGACCTGTCTGTTTGAGTACTAGAGTATCTGTTAGGAACAAGCCGGAATGTGACTTATACAATCAGTATGCGTCTTCAATTCTTAGGACTTCCTACCGCGTCACACCCGGTAAATGATCTAGGGCCCACTCGGTTTTTCTTAGAGTTGTCATTAAGATCCTGATTCCATCATAGATTTTCATAGCCGAGTAAGATTGCAAGTGTTAAATAGGATTCTAGGTCTAGGTGGTGCTTCTCTCTCATCTGATAGTCTTCTTAAGTTTTCTAGATTCAGTTGCTTTTTAGTTAAAGTAGTTAATTTAGTTAAATGATTATTTAAAACAAATCACTCAAATTTCCCATTCATTAAGTCCTTAGTTGAGTCTAGCTTCGTAGTGTCCTTAGGTTCGATATCCAGTCTTCCGACAGCTATTCTGCAATCCGACAGGTGCTCTTGCCTTAGGGTTCGTTTAAGTTTAGGATTTTTGGTAAAATTAGGTGTGTCTAGGTCTAGGTTTTATTAGTTATTTTTAGGTGCACTTCCGAACACATCAAGTTTTTGGCGCTGTTGCCGGGGACACTTGGCAATAGCAAGATTAACTTAGGTTGTGATTAGGAAACTTGAGTCTTTTCAAAAAAAAAAATTAGTCTAGAGTTCTAGGTTAGTTTTTGAGTCTAAATATTTTCTTATTTATTTTGTTTTGTATTTTGTTTTATTTTGTGTTTTTCGCCATGGCTACAATCGACCTACCGAGCTTCATCGTTTATATCCGACGATTCGTGGAGGAGATGGCCACATGAAGTAGAGATGATTCGTTGTTACCTCAAGGTTTGGAGGTTGTACAGGAAGCACTTAAAGTGATAAATCGGCTTCATGAAGAAAACATGCCACGTTGTATGAGCTGGGGGAGTCATCAAGGATGGTGTTTGAGGAAATACGATATCAGGAGACGTTAATTGACGCTAGAGTCCCACCTCCGGTTACTCAGGGTATCCAAGGGATTTGGGATGATGATGACTATGATATGAATCAATGGACAAATAATAGTTCAACGGATGCCGCTGAGATCACTGAAAAGGAAGATTCAATAGTGGAAGAGGATGATCTAAAAGATGACATACCAGAGGATAAGCATGAGGAGCGTCCCACGGATGATGACACGGTTCTTCAGGTCCAATTTGGTATTGGTCGGAGGAAGAGGACAACATTGGGTGGGATGAAGAGTGTGAGGATGAGATCGCATCGAGTGCAACAACAAATGAGGTAGCCAAGGTAAAAGTTGAGGAGGTGCTTCAAAAGGGTGATTCGAATGATTTGTTTGAAGCACAAATGTTGGAGATGTTTGGTGAGGAGTGGACGACGATGTCACTAGAAATGTTAGATGAGAATCAGTTTAATCTGGATGGTGATTTGCAAAAGCTAGAAGAGATATTATACCGGGAGCAGACCGTTGAGGGTGAACACGTCCCACTCGGGGAAGAATTTGGTGAGGTTAGCGAGGCTCAAGTACCAAAGCATGAACCGTACTCAATCTCCATTCGAGACGTGCTAAGGTGTAAGGACCCGGTAGTTGAGGAAGATGATGAGGTTCTAGAAGACGTCCCACTTGGTAAGTTAGCTAGTCGTAATAATGATCCTATGTTTACTCTAAGTGTGGGGACGTTAGAGGAGGTATGTTGTAAGAATGACCCGAGGTTGAGCTTTATTGTAGTTATTAAGTTGATTCCGGGTAGGTTTAAGCACTGGTGGGTTTACTGGTTACTAGGTGTGATTTTTGGAGGTTGGTTAGTTAGTGCCTTAGGAATGCTAAACGTCCTGATGATTAGGGGCATGGTTAGGAAGAACATTAAGGAGAAACCCCCTGATAGAGTTAATTAAATACTCGGGGAAGCCTGAGTTGTAAATTTATGTAACTTATCTATTTGATTTTGCTTTATTTTGCATTTAGGTTTTGTCGTTTTACGGTTGTCTTTTTTGTGTTTGCAGGGAATTCGGGAGGTTCAAGAGTTGAAATTATGGTTGAGAGAGATCCCAGGACTCCCAGGGCCCAATGATAAGCATACTCACTTGTTGGATGAATAAATTGGAGGGCGAAGGACGAGCAACTCGCAAAATTCATCCAAATCAAAACTAGGGGAGTTCGTTCTTTTATATTTTTGAATATTTATTTGTTTTTATTTTTAAGTGTTTTTTATTTTAGTTTATGTCATTTGAGTCTTTATAAAAAAAACAAAAAATCTTAAAAATCCAAAAAAAATGAAAATTTAAAAAAAATGTCCTTGATTTATGCTGCAAAATAATAGAAAATGATAGTACAATCGGGTTCAGTTGTCTACTAATGTGCCTAATTGTAATAACTTAAATAAGTAGTTTTTATAGCTAGTTTCGATGTATTGGTAGGCCCAACCGATCTTAAAACTTAAAAATCCTTATGCGTTGATTATGATAAAATTAAATAATTAATAAATCATGATGCTTTAAAGGGTTGCCGCCTTGATTTGGTCAACGTGACTGAAACTGTCAAAAATATAAGATAGGTACCTTAAATATTTTCATATATATTTGTCTGTTAAATATTAGCATGCATTTATCTTTTTACGATAGTAAATTCGATACTGATGGCACTTTTGTTTGCATTTCCATCTGTTTTGAGCTTGCTATGATAAAAAAATCAAATATATAATAAGCCGAAGCCTATGTGTTAGCTTTTGAGATGGCGACTTGAAAGTTTTTCACCTTTAGGTTAAGTATGGACTGGATACCCTATGTTTTTCCCATTGAGTTCGCCACTTGGTGGATGCGCCTCTAGGTGAAGTCCAAGAAGAAGAAAAAAACATATAGCTCAAATAAATAATTCATTCATTCATCTATTATTCCACTATTTTTGAGAAACTTATATACTTAAATATTAGGATAGGAAAATCTATACGGTTTAACCTATGCCTTGATATCTTGAGACGGGATTATGGTAAAGTTGTGATTGTTAGAGCATATTCCTATGCCACGATGTGTCTCGTGTATTGTATCTATGTAATAAGAGCAACTGTGTGAGTCTTGTTAGGCAGCTGGGCGTACCACATGGTCCGCCGGACCAGTTGGTACAGCGTACCAATGTGGTACGCTGGCTTGTTAGCTGCTGCCTATAAATAGGTAGTTTGTGTTGAGAGCATTAGCACTGATAGAGAACTTCAAGTCATATTCTACATTTCTGTGTGTGTGTTTCTGTGTGTATGCTCTCAAGGTTTCATCAATACAAATCTCATTTGTATTTACTTTTGATCTCGTTTCATCTCGTTATCACTTGATTAGCAATCGATCCGTTGCTCCATGGTTTTACAAGTGGTATCAGAGCTATCTGGTTCCATTTGCTGATCATATTCTATGATTTTGGAGATTTTAGAGAGAAAAAGTGAGTTTTGAAGCATTTTTCATCAAATTCTTCCGATTCCGGGTGTTTCCAAGGTTAAAAATGATTTTCGAGCATTTCTGGTAAGTTTTCGCATCTGTGTGAAGCAAATTTAAGTTCAATTTGTCAAAATTTGCGAAATCAGTCGAAATCTGCATGAAAAACGACTGATCCGCCGGATGAACAATATGGTCCGCCGCCTGGTCCGCTAGGCAATCTTCATCAGCTGGTCCGTGGCAGTTATAGCGTATCAGTGTGATCCGCTGAAAAATCTGGTCCGCCGTATCAATTTTGGTCCGCCGGATCAATCTGATCCGCTAGTACAATTTGGTCCGCTGGTTATAAATCTGATCCGCAGGTATAATCTGGTCCGCTGAGATTGATCTGGTCCGCTTTTGGTCCGCAAATACAAATCTGGTCCGCTGATTTTGGTTTGGTCCGCTGGCAGAAAAGTGGTCATCACTAAAACTGACATAACTTGAGAACCGTAAAGAGTTACGGGAGCTAATACCAGCCAAAACGTTCGTATCGACGAGATCTAGGACTTGTACCAGCCTATGGCCAGTACCGTTCGTTTTTGAGCCCCTAAATCCGCTTGGAAGACGTCCGTTTTTCAGTTTGAAGTTTTTGAGTTCGATATCATACATTCAAAATGAGTGATTTTCAAGTACCCAAGTTGTTAAAGCTGGAAGATTATCATCATTGGGTTGAAGAATTTGAAGCTTATGTCAGGACAAATAAGGCTGAGTTGTGGTTGTCCATTAATAAAGACTACTTACATCCAATTGATACTAATGGGAAACCTAAACTGGAAATGTATCTTAATTTCGATGAAAAGGAAAAACTTAAGAGCGAAGACAAGGCTTTTGAAATGCTCACTATGGCTTTATCAAAGGAGTTGGTACATCATTTTTCATCATGTTATAACTCTAAACAATTATGGGATGCTATTGCTCAACATTGTACTCACATTCAGACAGTGAAGATTAGTGAATGTTTAACTAAGAGTGGTTCAGAATCTACAGATTCAAAATCATATGATTCAGCATCAAGTGGTTTAGAATCAGGAAGTGATAAAGTGTCAAACAAAAGGGATTCTGATAATATTTTCAAGATTGAACACCTTGATGGTTGTGTGTATGATTCTGATTCTGAAACAAGTTCTTGTGTTATATTTGACGAAGGGGATGATAGTGACGTAGAAGAAGTTCAGAAGGAAGTTGGTTCAATGTGTCCAAAGTGTGTTGAACTTGTTAAGATAAATGAGAACTTAATGACAGAAAAGGATCAATGGGTTGCAGAATATGAAAAGGAAAAGGCTGCTCATCTTAATGCGGTTCAAGATTTTGAGAATCTATTTGAAAAGAGCTATCCTATTCAACAAAAGTATGAAAAAGCAAATGCAATTGCTGTTGAAGCTGCAGATAGGATTTTAGAGCTTCAAGAAGAACTTTCAAAGCTTCGAGTTGCAAATGTTCAAGTTCGTGAGAAGAACGAAATTTTAACAAAAGATGTTACTTATTTCACGAAGAAGTAGGAGAAAGTTCATGCTGAGTTAATGGAAATATGTGATACAAAAACGCAACTGAAGTCAGAATACAATGATTTATCAAAACAATTTATTACTTCTCAGAAAGATCTGTTGAATGCTCAAGTGAAGATTTCAGAAATGAAAATTGAGATTCTTGATTTGCAACGACAAGTGAAGAATTGCAATTTGTCACCAACATTTCTGAATTACATTTACAAACTGGAGAAAAATGAGGGAAGTATGAAGGATGATTTACATAAAGTTCCGTCACCGGTTGACGTATCAAGTATTCCATCTGCTTCTGTTGATCCAAATAGCGAAATGCATGATTATTCAAAATTTATCACATCGGTCTCAGCAAAGAACAAGAAAAGGTCAAAGTCTGTAAAGAAGAAAGTTAGCAATGGAAAAGTACCAAAGTTTGTTGCTGGTTCTTCATTTTTGGATGATGAGAAAATTTTTGATAAGAGTGAAAAGTCTGTTAGTACTTCAACTGAAGCTGAATTTGATAAATCTTTGATTCATAAGAATAAGCTGAAGGAAATTAAAGATAAATTTACAAGAAAAGCTAAAGATGGAGTTGTTTCTGATCCTAAATTTGAGTCATCAAAGATTCCAGGATTCAAGCACAAAGGTTTGGGTTATAAAGTCACGGATGTTTCGGTGCAGCAGACGACACAGAAACAAAAGAAAGTTGTTGTTCAGCCTGTTCATCGATCTCAATCACAACCAAAGAAGCAGTTTGTCAAGCCTGTTCAGACTCAGCAAGCTTATCAGAAGAAGCCAAATGTTTGTACATCAAGAAATGGTTGTAATCATTCAGGAGGTTCGTCAAGTGGTTCTTACTACTTTCCTCAAAGATCATCTCCCAGGTATGATTCTTCTGATAGTTTCTTTGATTCATTTGCTTCTAATCATTCGTTTGGTTACTATGATTCTCTTGCTGGGACTCATAATTGGAAACCGAAGAATTTTTTCAAATCATCACAAAAACTTCGTGAAAGAATTTGTTATGCATGTCGTCGACCTGGACATATGGCTGCAAATTGTCCGACGACTGCATATGTTCATCAAAATGCAAAATATGTGGATAACAATGGTAAAATTTTTGATGAACCTTGGTCTCCACAGTTCATATCAACTAGTAAGTCGTTTTGGTCCTGACCAAAGACGCCAGTTGAGAACTTTTCGGGTTCTGATTCAAAAATTTCATTTTCACAAATTTGGAAACCAAAATTTATTTCCAAAGCTGCTAACGTTTTATTTGGTTTCCGCAGGTATCTCATGAAGACCTATCGGTGGTTGAATGATTACTGATAGTGAAATATCTGTGATAATTTAAAATGTTTTTCAACCGATTTTTCCAAAACTAAAACTGCAAAGTGTCAGTGTTGGTCGATCAATTTTCTTTCTTGTTCATATGTTTACATTTTTGTAGTTGTACATATTTTTAGGGGGAGAAAATTGAAAATTCAAAAAATAGTGGTTGTTTGAATTTTAGGGGGAGAAATTGGAAAATATAAAAAAAATGGAAAATTGAGAAATTGATCCGACAAAAGCGAGAAATGATGGTACATCAGCATATACGTTATCTGCCATGGATAGACTAAGTCTAAAGGCTGTAGGTACTTGCATAATCTGTGAATGTACATGACTAATCTGATATCTGCAAGTAAGATATAAACATAAAGCTAGCCTGATGATCTTTGGTTATTTGCTTCTTGATGAATGCTGTGTGATGATTCCAAAAATAGAATAAAGAGATATCTTAATGAATGCATGTTTTCATTTTGCAAAAATTTCAACTTGTTTGATTTTCTTTATTTTGTCAAACGATCGGCCTTTCTCTGCGTATCGAAAGATCGACCTGATTGGTGTTCGTTTGACGTTCTGCTTTATTTTCTTTGGTGTTTCGTATAATTCATCGGACTTTCTCTGCGTGTACGGGAGTACCGACCTGATTGTTGTTGGATTATACAATTTCTGCTTTATTTTTATATTTCTTATTTTCCTAAACAATCGGACTTTCTCTGCGTGCTCACAAGGCCGACCTGATTGTTGTTTGTTTAGGGTTCTGCTTTATTTTTGCATGAATCATCAAGGATGATTAAATCTCTAAGAAAATTGGATTTATATGATAAATATGATGATTTACCAGTATTTCTGATAGAGTGGAGGCCGAGTTATCAGTGCATGATAAAATTACCTTAAGCATATCTGAAAACGATAAAAAATGATTGGTGCATGTTGAAATAAACATAAATGTTGTATTTGCGATTATCTTGGCTTGCATGCTGATTAAGATCGAAATTGAAATGTGCTAGATGCGTTATGTCTGATATGATCTCGTGTCGTGATCTTTCTCGGAAAAGACAAAAATAGTGTTTAATTTTGTATTGCATTTACATTCTATTTCTGAAAATTAAAAAAAAAAAATTTGGTGTGGTTTAGTATAAAGTTTCAAAAAGTCAAAAAGATTTTATTTCTTATTTGTTTTCGATCGATCAACACTTGATTCAAAATCAAAGGTTACAAAATGGATATCTTGGATTCTCAAAGAGAAGTTTTGCTCCAAGATTAAATTAATTTTGGAAATTCAAAGAAAATCCGCACTTTTTGTCTTCTAAAGTCGCAGGTTCTGTGTGTCAAGACTCGAGCATGGTGTAAAGAGGGAGTTTGTTATATCATTCTCAAGTGGATCTTGATGATCAAAGATGTTTCATGTAGAGATCCAGCCATGCAAGCTCTGTTTCTGACAAGATTTCAAGTTGAAGATCTGATGCAGCAATGTTGAAGATTGAAGACTAGAGATTTAGTTAGACTAGATACACTACACGTTAAGGGGGAGTTTGTTAGAGCATATTCCTATGCCACGATGTGTCTCGTGTATTGTATCTATGTAATAAGAGCAACTGTGTGAGTCTTGTTAGGCAACTGGGCGTACCACATGGTCCGCCGGACCAGTTGGTACAGCGTACCAATGTGGTACGCTGGCTTGTTAGCTGCTGCCTATAAATAGGTAGTTTGTGTTGAGAGCATTAGCACTGATAGAGAACTTCAAGTCATATTCTACATTTCTGTGTGTGTGTTTCTGTGTGTATGCTCTCAAGGTTTCATCAATACAAATCTCATTTGTATTTACTTTTGATCTCGTTTCATCTCGTTATCACTTGATTAGCAATCGATCCGTCGCTCCATGGTTTTACAGTGATTTTTGAGTGTGGGACCCATTAGGTTGATTGATGCCAAATACATAAACAATAAAAACTAATTGATGCATTTGGGGCTAAGGATCGGTGGTTAGGTTTAATCGGATCGAAATGCTGTTAATCGAGCTAGGTTATGCTTTATGTAATTGTAATTGAAATCCGAATGAATTAATAAAAATTAGAGATTGGTTCCCTGGTTATGATTCCATTGCGGTATTTTTTTCGAGGGCGAAAAAAGAGTAAATGTGGGGATGTTTGATGTGTGCAGGGGCGGTTCTTAATGGGTACCAGCAGTGACCTCGGTCACTGCTGATTTTTTGTCCCGAGGTACCGAGTAAACACATTTATATTTCCCGTGTAAATTATGTAATATTTGAGTCGGTTTTGAGTCGTTTTATTTAGTTTTTATCTATTTAATAGTATTTGAGTCTTAGTTAAATAACTGAGTCATTTTTGTACCATTTTGGTATGAGTTTAGTTTATTATTTGAGTCTTGTATTTATTATGTCAATGTGTTAAAAATTTATTTAAATTTATTTGATTGTAGGATGACATAACAGTTTAAGAAGAAATTTATTTAAATTTATTTGATTGTAGGATGACATAACATTTTAAGAAGATGATATGATATTATATCAAAGTTGAGAGGCTGAATTGGAAAAATAAGAAACTAATATGGTGATCTAAAGCGAATTCTAAAGAAACAAAGTCTTGTGTGATTTTGAATTCTACTCCACGTAAGTAACCAACAAAACAAATTTGACAATTCATGCTCTTGGGTCAAAGTAAATGAAGGCATGGTATTAATTTATGTGTGGGCTAACAGACAAAAAGAAAATATGAGCTTAGAAAATAAAACAACAAATTATGTTGTTTGATCAAGATGTCACGTGGACATGAGAAATAAATGGGCTGACGTGAGCAGAAACAAAAAAAGAACCCTACGCATATAAAGATGATAGTCCGCTGAAGAGGATAGATGTCAAATCTATCCTTTTGGGCTTAAACCCAACTTACTTTGAAGCCCAATAAAGAAACAGCCACCTGGGCCAGCCCACAAATAAATCCCAGGCTCGTAAGAAAAAGGTTAAAACACATGTGCGCGTGACAAGCACACGCCCACATTCACAGACCGTTGAGTATTAAATTCTCCACCAGAGAAATGGGTCCCACCGTAACAAACCCACATTCTGCATGTGGCCCAGAACCAATGAGAAAGTGACACGCGTAATAGAGAAACACCTGAGATATTCCTCCACGCGCCGTGTCCAACACGCGCTGACGTCATTCACCTACCAGGAAACCCTAACAGTGAGTCTATAAATAGCAAACTAGAATTATCACTAAATGTACATGATCTCTTCTACTCTCTCACTGATTATTTCCAGTTTCTCTCATACCGATCACTTACTCTCACGCCGGAGGGCCGATATAGGGAGCCCTCTCCGGCTCACCCTGTAACGCCTTAACGCGTTGTTCTAGTGTGCAGGTTTCCATCCTAGGTCAGAGTTGGTTCATTCGGAAAGATCTTAGAGACCATCATTCACCCTTCTACCCGTTCTAGTGACTTTTGTTGTCTTCATTGGCGCCATCCGAGTCTTCACAAACTGAGTTTTTACTGCATCTTCTCCAGATTTCTCGAGTAGCCATGTCTGACCGATCACCCTTTCCACTCCTCACAAGTTCTGATCCTACCTCAGATCCCTTAAATCTCCTCCAGTATTCGTATAGCTCACCTGATCAGCCTGATAATGTGGAGAGTGATCCAACTTCTCCAACAGTTCAAACGCCGATCGGAGCTGACTCCGGCACGACACTTCGCCTTGCCAGCTCTATCTTTCCTAGCCGTACTACAGGCGGGAATGCGTTGCCTTACGCCTTTGGCGCGGGATCAAGTGTGGTTGTTCCCACTTCCGCGTCCGCGGCGCGTAGTATCTTTGCGGGACTCAGCGGGTCCAGCGCTAGTCCGTATAACCTCTCTGTTGCGCGCCGCCCGCCGGCACCTTCAGCTTCGATGGCGGCCCTACCCAGACCATCAGGGCCTACTCCACTGGCATCCGTTGTCAAAATACCGCTGGACAACCCGATCAGCAACCCGTCAGACGGATCTTTGTTATTCTTTCCAGAACTCAGCCAACCCCTGCCCGAGGTTGCGCGCTTGATAGAACAGCAATGACAATACTTTGAACAGTTCAACTCGCTCCAGTCGAATTTCCGTTTGAGCGCTCGCTCACAGCTCAATTTGGGACATGTACCAATAGCTTCAACAACATCAACACGCGCTTCCCCAACACAGTCGCTTGCAGGACCAACACCAATATACTCAGAACCTAGGCCAGCAGCGGCCTATATGCCACCGCCTCCCCCGCCAATTCATTACTCAGGATATGTCCCGCCACCACCTCCACCCACGGTCGATTACAATGTCGCGTACAAGCCAACGTCGATCGTCGCACAATCAAAGTTCATAGCACCAATCGCATTGGCTAGCTTCCCTGCCAAGTTAAAGATGCCCTCAGTGGTGGGGAAATATGACGGACTCTCAGATCCTAACGACCACTATAACTGTTTCATCAACGCGGGAGCTTTAGAAAACCCTGGTTGGACCATCCCCGTGTGGTGCCACATGTTCATGCAAACACTTGTAGGAACAGCACGCCTGTGGTTCGAATCGCTTCCCGTGGGCCAAATAGCCAGTTTTGAAGAACTGGTCAGCAAGTTCTTCCAGCAGTTCTCGCAGCAGAAGCGTCACACTAAGGAGAAAGCGGAAATCCTTTACATCCGCCGGAAGGATGGCGAAACGGTGGAAAGTTTCATTTCCAGGTTCAACAAAGCGGGCTTGCATAAAAGGGGGAATAGCCAGTTTTGAAGACTGAGGATCTAATGATAGCAGGCTTCATAAAAGGGGTGCGAGAGGAGCATCTCGTTAGAAAAATTTTGAGTGGCGGACAACCCCAGACTATGGACGAACTAATGTCAATAGCTAAACAATATGTTCGCGCGGAGAAAACAATTGTTTTGAATCGTGCGTATGAGCGCGGAAAGGAGCAAGCACGTCCTTTTGAGTTCAAAAAAGATCCACACAGCGGCCGACACTCCCGTGGAAACGATAGGCGCTCCGGCGCTCGATTCACTCCCTATCAACCAAATTCCGAAAGGCAGGACTCGCACCGCGAACATAACCGCGGAAGGGAAGCATCAGCGGTAAAACAGGGATAACCCGCACCCTCCGCCAGCTGGTACCTCGCCAAATCCCCAAGCGCCATTTTCAGCGGTGAAAATTTAAAATGGGAAAAGCCAAGGCCGCTGAAGGAAAGCAGTAGCCGCGATACCAAAAAATACTGTGAATATCACAAGGGGCATGGGCATATCACAGATGAGTGTTTCGCTCTCAAGAAGCAAATCGCCAAATTTGTAAAAGAAGGGAAGTTGACACATCTACAAAAGGGGGATGATAAGAGAAAAGAAGACTCCCCAAAGTACAAACACCTCTTTATGATAAGGGGACACCAACGCCAAGATAAGAAGGTGGGTCAGCGTGTCGAGTCTTGGATGCACGCGCCATTGACATTTCCTCCATAAATCGGTAATTACAATGAGGGCGCCCTGATAATTACACTCCGCCTTGGAAGCTATAAAATGCGCCGAGTCTTGGTCGAAACGGGTAGTTCCGCCGACATTATCTACGAAGACTGCTTCCATCAGCTAGCACCAGAAGACAGGGCCCGTTTGGAACCAGTTTACGAGCCCTTGAGTGGGTTTTCGGGGGAAACTTGCATGCCTTTGGGCCAAATAGACTTCTCGGTAACAATGGGAGACGGTGTAAGAGACAGGACGGTCATGACCACTTTTTTGGTTGTTCCCGCGAAGAGTGAACATAACGCAATTCTTGGCAGACCTACTTTAGGTGACCTAGCCGCTGCAGCTTCCACAGCTCATTGCCTACTTTTGCTCCCAACACCACGGGGGGGGGGGGGGGTCGCTCAAGTCTGGGCCGATAAACCTATTATGATCGCATAAATTACCACCCAACAACAAGCACCACCCATCAATGAAACCGAAAATGGGTTATCAACCCTTGTTTTCCTGACCAAACTGTAGCGTTAGGCGCATCTTTAACACAGAAAACCAGGTATCATTTGACGCAGCTTCTGCGGGAGAATATGGACGTCTTTCCGTTCTCTCATAATGATATGACAGGTGTCCCTCGGGACGTCGCAGAACATCATCTGAGAATATTTAAGGACGCTAAACCCTACGTGCAAAAGCAAAGGCACATGGGAGAAAAAAGGAAAAAGTTTATAACCGCAGAAGTGGAAAAGTTAGAAGCCGCGGGAATAGTCCGCCAGATTCAGGGCTCAACTTGGTTGGCTAATCCACTAATTGTACCAAAGGCAGACGGTTCCTGGCGCATGTGTGTTGACTACACAAATTTGAACAAGGCTTGTCCCAAAGATGCGTACCCTCTCCCGGTCAGCGACGCCAAAGTGGATTCCCTGGTCCCTTTTCTTTGAAATGTTTCCTAGACGCCTATAAGGGCTATCACCAGGTTAAAATGGCCAGAGGAGATGAAGCAAAGACCGCGTTTTACACCGAAGGCGGAATCTACTGTTATATAAAGATGCCTTTTGGATTAAAAAACGCGGGGCCACCTATCAGCGGATGATGGATAAAGTGTTTAAGGAACAAATAGGGAAGAACGTCGAGGTGTATGTTGACGACTTGGTAATCAAGAGCTTGGAAGAAAATCGCCTACTCCCAGACATTGTGGAAACATTCTCCGCCCTCCGAAAGAACAACATAAAGCTAAACCCGGGAAAATGCTCTTTTGGCATATAGGAAGGAAAATTTCTGGGAGTCATAGTAACAAGAGGGGGTTTTCGCGTCCACCCTGAAAAAGTGGCCGCGGCTATAGAAATGCTGTCACCCGCTTCTTTAAAAGAGGTACAAGCGCTCAATGGAAGGTTGGTCGCCATCAACCGATTCCTGTCTAAACACGCAGAAAGATCCTTACCTTTTATTACGGTCCTAAAAAAGTGTTTGGCGGACAACCATTTCAAATGGACATCTGAAGCAGAACAGGCCTTTCAAGATCTTAAGGCATATCTGGTCAACCTCCCAGCGCTAACAGGCCCTCGCATTGATGAAGTATTAAAAATGTATCTCGCGGCATCTACGCGGGCGGTAAGCTCTGTTCTCCTAGTGGAGCGGGGAGATGTCCAAACCCCCATCTACTACATAAGTAGGGTCCTCACGGATGCGGAAGCCAACTATTCAGTACTAGAAAAGCTGGTGCTTGCATTAGTACACGCCACCCGCCGGCAAAGAAGATACTTTCAGGCGCATGACATTGAACTTCCGCGCAAGTAATAATGAAGCTGAATACGAGGCCTTGATCGCAGGTTTCAAGCTAGCATTGAAATATGAGGCCAAACATCTCCGCGCACACATAGACTCACTCCTAGTAGCAAATTAAATCAATGCGGAATACGAAGCTAAAGACGAATCAATGTCTAAATACTTGAGTATTTGCAAGGCTCTAATCAAAGCCTTTGAAACTTGTGAAATCATCCACGTTCCTCGAAGCAAGAACAAAAAGGCAGACGCTCTAAGCAAATTGGCCTCTTACTTTGCGAAACCCTTACAGAACGTACACGTGGATGAGTTGAAGAAGCCAGCGATACAGGTTCACAAAATAAACATGGCTCAACGTTTGACCGACAGTTGGATGGCTCCAATCGTAAAATACCTAACAGACGAAAAGCTCCCGGAAGATAAAGGGGAGGCCCGCAAGCTACAAAGCAAGTGTGAACATTATCAGATGGCGAATGGCGTCCTATATAGGCGAACCTTCTTGGGTCCCTTGATTCGATGTGTGGACCCAGAAGAAGCCAACTACCTCATCCGCGAAGTACACATGGAAATCTGCGGAATTCACGCGGGGCCAAAAGCGGTGGTCGCCAAACTAAAGAATGCAGGTTTTTACTAGCCCGGAATGCACGCCATGGCGGTAGAAGAGTTACAGAAATGCCTTAGTTGCCAGAAGTATGCCTTAATCCCAGTAACGTCCGCTTGGCCATTTCAAAAGTGGGCAGTAGACATCGTTGGACCTTTCCCCGAAGCAGCGGGACGAGTGAAGTTCCTGGTAGTGGCGGTGGACTACTTTACCAAATGGGTGGAAGTGAAACCCCTTGCTACAATCACAGCTACCAACATTAAAAAATTCTTATGGGAATTCATAATCTGTCGTTTTGGTATCCCGCTATATCTAGTGACTGATAACGGTACGCAATTCGCGGACAAAGTTATCAAGAGTTGGTGCGAAGAGCTACAGATTCAACAAATTATCTGAAGCTTACTCGATGGAATAAAAACCAGGCTAGATTTTGAAGGAGCCTCCTGGGTAGATGAGGTCCCGCACGTCCTGTGGGCCTATCGAATAATTAAAAAATCCAGCAACGGCGAAACGCCTTTCACCCTAACATACGGCTCAGAAGCTATGGTCCCGGCAGAAATCGGAGTTCCATCTTACAGACACATTAATAGTCACCTAATTAATAACAATGAGATGCTCCGTCATAACTTGGACCTCCTGGAAGAGCGCCGTGAACTAGCCGCGGTCAAAGAAAAGAAGTACAAGGAACAATTGAAAAAATATTACAACAAACGTGTTCAGAAGGTCACATTCAAGGAGGGAGACTACGTATTGCGCAGTAAGGAAGCCAGCAGGGCACTCCCGTAAGGAAAACTTGGTCCAAACTGGGAAGGGCCATACAAAGTCAAGAAGGATCTGGGCAAAGGGGCCTATGAATTAGAGAGGCTGGACGGAACGCCGGTACCTCGCACCTGGAACGCGGCTCAGTTAAGAAAATGTTACATGTAATCTGTAATCCCCACCATGAAAGGCTGATTTAATAAAAACATCGTATTATTATTTCCCAAAACAAGAGTTTGTTATTTTCCAATTATAGGTTACGCTAACAAGGCTAAAATCTACATAATTGCGAATGATAAATAAACTAGATACAAAACACTTGTAAAAGCATGCGAAATACAAACAAAAATGAAACTTAGCAAACACACACATTTGCTCCGCGGTGCACCCTAAAGTCAGGCGCGCAGGTCTAGGATACTCTGTCTGCAGCAGATATTCCCTTTGGCACAACACAAGTTAAGACTTAAAGGGTGGACCAATGTCATCATGATAAAAAATCATACACATTCCCGCGGGCGCACCTATAAAAACTAGGCCACGCGTAAGTTAAAGATACCTTGAAAACAATTCAAGCACTCATATTCAAACATTCATATCCAAACAAAGTATGAAATAACGTGCATCGATTAAAAAAGCGCATACAAGCGGGTAAAACATAGCATTAACTAAAATTATCCAAGATTCGGTTACAATTCTAGCCCCAAGGGCAATCAACAAATTCAGAGCATGGAAAATTACAGAGGAAACAGAGCCTAATCTTCATTCCTAGGCTCAATAGTTACCTCTGTCCCGCCTTGTTCAGGGCCCGCTGGACCTTCACCCATCTCCGCATCACCTTCGGTATCCACGCTAGAATCCGCATTCACAGGCGTAAGGATCATCTTGACGCTCGTAAGATCATCGTCAAGTGCATGGTCGCTAAGCGTTTGAAAGACAGGGGGCTCATGTTCGCTAAGCACCTTCCCGCAGTCACAGAAGTTGTTTGCTGCCTGGGTATTGTACCAAGGATGGCGTTTAATATCAGCACCTTGTGCCCCCAGAGTATAGCCTGCCTTCAAACCATCAAATTGACCTAGCGCTTGGGCAGCTTCCATATAGTTATACAGGGCATCTTGATATACCTGACTTTCCTGTCCCGCATTATAAGCAAGGACCATGCCCTCATCTAGGAGCCACCTGATGTCTTCTTTCAACCTGGCCACCAGAGCGCCATTTTGGGTGGCTTGCGCAGCAAAAAGCGCCTGGGTGGTTTGGTTCAGTCGGAGTTCCAGGTCTGCCCGCGCTTGCACAACCCCAATTAGTTGGGAGTCCTTCTGAGTAAGTTCCCCCTCAATTTTGGCACATTTTTCACTGGCGCGGGAAAGGTCATCACTAAGAGTCTGAGCTATGCGCTCAGCATCTTCCTTAGCCGCCTGAGCGGCAGCAAGTTGACTCCTTAGATTTATGACCTCATTCTCCCCCGTCAAATAGGTTCGGTGAGATCGTGCATGAACATCGGCATCTTTCTCATGCTCCTTCTTAGCTTTATCAAAAGCAGTTTGCAACTCAGAAAGAGCCGCTTTCAATTGTTTAGCTTCACCCACTGCAAGATCAGCTCTTGCTTCTTCCTCCTTACGTCTGGCCTCCGCTCGCCTCGCCTCCTTGGCCACCTCAAGCATCGTATTCTTCTTTACCAGCACTTCCAACCTCCTCTCATCAGCCAAAGCCTTTACTTGCTCAAGACCCTCCCAATGCTTCACATCGAGGTGATGCCTGTGAAGAATTTCAGGATGCGCCATAACACCTTTCATCAGCCCAGTAACTGCCTCAACGCAGAGTTTGTTATTGGATAAACCATGGAGGCGATTCTTGTCAGCATCAGGGATCCCATGGCGAAGAAATTCCCTTTGTTTTTCATAAGTGTCCAGCATGGTGGCGGGGAAGATGTCCCAACCTGGAACATAGGGACCCGCATTAGCGTTGAGATGGTCAAGGCTAGCTCTGTTAGGATAGCGAGCCAAGGTTGATGAGGAACTCGCGGACGCTGAGGGTGCGCCGCTGGAAGGCGGAGGAGTATAAAAAACTGCATCTGCATCCCGCTGAGGAGAAGCAGTTTTAACAGCACGTTCTTCCACCGGACATTTCTCCTCTGTCACTCTACCCTGAAGACCTTCATCCGCTTCAGCCTTTTGTTCCATCTCCACTTGTTGGTCTGCCGCAACATTCTCCATCTCTTGAAACCTTTTCTCAGCAGCTTCTTTCCTTTTGGCGGCCCCTTCACGGGATTTTTGCAATTGAGCCTCGCGGGCCGCCAGGGTAGTTTGAACATTGGAAGAATTTTTCCGAAGAAGGCCCTCCGTTTGATCAGCCTCACCACCAACATCCAACATTTGGTCGGCAATGGCATCTTCTTCCGCCTTTCGGTTGGCTTCCGCCATAATAGAAGATAAGGCAAACAAACCTTTGCCTTTACCATGAGGCGGAAGTACCGGGCGGGAAGGCTCCCCTGAGGTCTTCATCTTTGCACCATCTGGAACAAAACAAAGACAAATAAGTAGAAAATAAAAATAGGAGGAAAAAGTTAGGCTGTACCTGCGCGCTCAGCCAAAATTTTTTGCGCAACAGCAACACCAGCTTTACGGCGCTTAGCGGGAGGGACCACTTCCTTTCCTTTCCTCTTTTTAGAACCTCTAGGGGAGGTGGGGTCCACAGTGCCGTCGGAAGATCCATCTACTGCGCCCCCTACAGACAAAGAACTCATAAGAAGGGGCAGCGCGACGGCGCTCGAATCACCCGCTTCTTCGCCAGGAAAAATCACTCCTGGAATACCACTCTCCGGTAAATACTCATCCACGTACTCCAACAGGTGAGACCCATGCAAATCCTAAAAAATCAAAAAACAACCTTAAGGAAAATGGCGCGCGGCCTATTTATGAAAACAAGCCAACTCTACACACCTTCACAACTCGCGCAAGTGTGCGCGCATGATCCCATGTGCCGTCTAATTGCGGGATCATAAAACAACAGAAGGTGCAACCTAACATAGTTGTCTCCTTGTCAGAACACTTCGATGGAAAAAACCTCAATCCTCTCCTAAGTGAAGGGAACAATAACTCCATCCACACAACGGGGCCTGCCCAGGAGAAAGAACAAATCAGTTACAAAAATGTTCTGAAACAGTAAAAGAAAGAAAAATACCTGGTTCAAGGGAATTTGGCATGGAACGAAGCCTGGTCCGACATCGCCATCCGCCACAAGGGATAAGGATCCCCGCGATTCGGATAGATATATCGTGCCAGGCATCGTCCCGGTCAAAAGGCTCAAACAGAACAACGTTGATCATGCGCGGCGGAGGTATCACCTGTCAGCGCGGATCTTTCACGACGCACATAATCAGGAACGGAGTCATCATCTTCCCAAATACTACTCATGCCCAGTCTAACCATGGCCCCCTCGCCAAAATTCTGATAATCAGTAGGGTTGTTTCGCAACCATATGTACGCAGGAGAGGCTAACGTCTCCGGAGACGCCAACATTTCCGGGATGGCCTCATCGCCTTTCCTCATCACCATATCCACAGGAATAACACCCGCATTCACGAAAAAGAACTTCTCCCTCCACATCCTATCACCACTAGCACTAGGGATTGCGCCAAGTATGTTCACCCCAGGTCGCTTGTCAAAGGTATACCAATCACCTTTTTTAACCAAAAATAAAAAAGCTTTGAAAATCTCTATGGTGGGAATCCTTCGGAGGCTTCTCAAAACAAACTCAAAGTGGCTCACCTTTGCTAGGCCAAGGGGGTGAAATTGAGAGAGATGAATCTGATAAACCTCAAACACACACGCGCAAAACCCGGACATGGGAACACGAAGATGAGTAGACGCAAAGAAATCGGAGTACAAAGCTATCTTGTCAGGGGGACATTGGATAACTAGGCTATTGGCAGGAGGAAGTTCCGCCCCAAAAGATGGTTCCTCTAGCCTGTAAGTTTTGAGAAAACGACGGAAGTCTTGATCCTTCCAGTCGATGGGATATTTGGTTATGGAAGACATGGTGGTAAAGAAAAGAAGAGGGAAGAACTTTGAAGAAGCAAAGGATTTGCAGAGAAATTTCAGGGGTGGTTGCGAGGAAGACGAAGGTAAAAATTAAAATAGGGAGGAGAAGGGGTTTAAATACTTAAAACCGCTCAAAGCATGCGTAATCTCTGCCATCAAAATCAATCAGGAAGAATGCAAGGATGATGACACGTGGTATCACAGCTGTAAAAAGCTGTGCGAGAAACCCTTGGTTACCCTGGGATGACACGTGTCCATACGCAACAGTAAAAATCAGAATGACGTCTCCCTACCGCCGGAAAACAGGAACTAACGGCTGACATTTGACAACCAACATTAAATGCTCTTGTCCCCCACCTTTTTCACAAACTTTCTATTTTTATCTCCAATCATAAAAATTAAATATGACACCATCCACAAAAGGGAAATATTATCAGCATTCACACACAACAAAAAAGAAGAATGGCATAAGTCAAGCAAGAGGTTCTGCCGTACCCCCAATCCGCCAAGAAACTCCCGCCAAAAGTTCCCTCTGCCAAACAACCAAAATGGTTTTAAACACCACAAACAATCATATAAGTTCCTCACATGAATCTCTTTAGTCCCGCGCTAAGTACCAACGCACAGGACTAGGGAAGACTTGAAGAGGATAGATGTCAAATCTATCCTTTTGGGCTTAAACCTAACTTACTTTGAAGCCCAATAAAGAAACAGACACCTGGGCCAGCCCACAAATAAATCCCAGGCTCGTAAGAAAAAGGTTAAAACACATGTGCACGTGACAGGCACACGCCCACATTCACAGACCGTTGAGTATTAAATTCTCCACTAGAGAAATGGGTCCCACCGTAACAAACCCACATTCTGCATGTGGCCCAGAACCAATGAGAAAGTGACACGCGTAACAGAGAAACACCTGAGATATTCCTCCACACGCCGTGTCTAACACGCGCTGACGTCATTCACCTACCAGGAAACCCTAACAGTGAGTCTATAAATAGCAAACTAGAATTATCACTAAAGGTACATGATGTCTTCTACTCTCTAACTGATTATTTCCAGTTTCTCTCATACCGATCACTTACTCTCACGTCGGAGGGCCGATACAGGGAGCCCTCTCCGACTCACCCTGTAACGCCTTAACGCGTTGTTCTAGTGTGCAGGTTTCCATCCTAGTTCAGAGTTGGTTCATTCGGAAAGCTCTTAGAGACCATCATTCACCCTTCTACCCGTTCTGGTGACTTTTGTTCTCTTCATCCGCACAATTCATTCATGGCAGCGCACAAAGAAGATTCCGAAGGGGGCAGAAGTTGCGGACGAATAAAGCAGCGGACGGCGGAAGATCACGGACGTATGGAACAAAGAAGCTATCAAGAATTCACCGGCGTTCGTTCTTTTAAGAATCATTCAGTTTAGTTATTTTAGTTCTTGAACTCTATTTGTAGTTTTTATTCGGTTTATGGATTTCTCATGTTGGTTTACGTTTTTGTAAAAAATTGCTAAGTTACTAATTAATGCGTATGAATGCTTGAATTAGGGTTGTAATTAATCATCTAAACAACTCAATCTGCGAATGTCTTTTGGTTTGGGTTGGGTAATCAATTGCATGACTTTATGTTGGTAGTTGATATGGTTAGCAAATTAGTTAATCTTTGTTTAGGTTGTTAGTGAAAATCTTGATTCTTGTGTGCTGCTAGGTTTAGACAAGCCGGGAGGTGATAAACCTATTGGGTAGTCAGGGTTGTTAGGGTTTTAGGTCAAATTGCCTCGAGAGAGGGATTCACTTTTAATTCTAATTGTACCTACTATTCCATGTTAATTTTGTAAGTTAGTAGTTACTTATTACATCATTATTAGTCGAAGTTTAAGTATATATATATCTTTATATTGTTGAGGGGGGGGGGGGGTAGTTTGTATTTGTATTTCCTATATATAGTTGTACAATATTCTCTTTCAATACACAATTCACACATTACGTTTTATATGGTATCACAGCCATTGTGATCCTCTCCAAAAATTTCGGCAGCCACAGCCTCCCACCCCTTTCCTGCAGTCGCAAACCCTAATCCACACCCACCCCCTTCCTGCCGTCGCAAACCCTAATCCACACCCCCCTGCTGATCGCTAATCCCCATGGCTACCCTACAATTCTTTGATCAGCGCACAAAAACCCTCCACAATTCCCACAAATTTGGCTTCACCCTTACTGCTACCAACTATGGTTACTGGAAAACGATGCTGACCCCGTTTCTAGTTACAAACAGTTTATACGGGTATGTTGATGGGTCGATAGCGTGCCCTCCCCTCACCATCTCCTCCACCCCTGCTGCTACTACCGAGAACCCTACTCCTACCCCTATCACCACCGATAACCCTCAACACCCGATCTGGATTGCGAATGATGCACTGTTCGCATGATAATCCTCTCTACCATCTCTGAAACAGCCTTTCAGCATGCTCAAGGCACAACCTCACGTGATTTGTGGCTATCCCTTGAGCGTGCGTATGGCCCCACACACGGCTTCTCATGAATACACATTAAAAACGCAGCTTCTTCGCATCGAGATGAAAACCGATGAGACTTCTACGGATTACCTTCTCCGTGCACAAGAATATGCCACGACTCTTGCCAACATTGGCGAGCCTGTCAAAGAAAAAGATTTGGTCATGCTGGTTATCTCCGGCCTTCGGGATGAATACAATGGGCTCAAAACTACTGACCTTTCCCGACAGCTTGTGTTCAACGAATAACATGCATTGGTGGCTGATCATGAGTTCATGCTAAAGAAAAACACCCCTGTTGTGCCACCTGTTCAAGCCTTTCATACGAAGGCTGCCCCGGTCGCTTCTACTGCCTCTGGCACCCCCTCGCAGCCTAATACGGATGTTGTTCTTGCGGATCAGCGGCTCGCATCCCAACTAGGGCTGCAAATACAGATCTCGCCATCTCCACAGGCATTCTATGCCAGCTCCCAGGCTTCCTCTCGTCAGAATAATCAGCAACAGTCCCGCAACAACAACTCTCGCAACCGGAACAACAATAACAATAGCCAAACTCAAGGAGGTAATAGATTTTCATGGGCTACTCATCAAAACTCTGTTTCTGGTACTTGCAACAAGTGCGGAATAGGACATGTTCCTTCCTAATGCCCACAGCGGGATCCGGCCACTATACGTCGGCGATCTCCTCCGTCAGCTAATTTTAGTGAATACAGGTCACAAGCATCCGACATGTGGCTCCCGGACACAGGCTCCAGTCATCATGTCGCTACGGATATGTCAACCTTTGATTCGGCCGAATCCTACTACGGAGGTGACAACCTTCGTGTTGGCAATGGTAAGGGTCTCCCCATCTTACATATCGGCTCATCTCACATCCGGTCACCTACCAAAACCTTTAATCTTTTAAATATCCTACATGTTCCTTATATAAAACAAAATCTCCTCTCCGTTCAAAAATTTTGCGAAGACAATGATGTTTATTTTGAGTTTCATGCCAATTATTTTTCTGTGAAAGACACGTCTACACACATAATCCTCCTCACTGGACCGGCAACTGATGGCCTCTACTCTTTCAAATCGCCAAGCTTCAAGCCTCTCCCCAAAGTGTCCTTCTCAACTGCTCGTGCTTCTCCTTCCATATGGCATCAAAGATTGGGGCATCCACACTCTCAACTTTTGAAGTCTATGTTACATATTAATCATTTACCTTTGACGAATAATTGTTTTGAGACATTTTGTGATTCATGTTCTGTTGGCAAATCTTCTAAACTTCATTTGTTTCCATCTAATATTAAAAGCACTCATATTTTAGATCTTGTATTCTGTGATGTTTGGGGTGTTGGGTTACGACAGTGGCATTCGGGTCTCGGTAATAGCAATTTTTTTTTTGTTTGGAAATAATTATTTACAACAAATAATTATTAAACAATTACCGAGTGGATTAAATCAGATAATTAAATTAACTATTAATTTAATAGGCAGCGGAAACGATTTAAATTACAAACGCGAAAACCAGGTAATTAGCGTAAACCAAAACAACAGGATTCGACAATCACCAAAACGCGCAAACACCATAATCGCGTTTAAACAAAACGCGAAGTATTTATAAAATAAATAAATAATTTAATCTAAACTAACTACGAGTTTAGATATACCTGAGCGGTGATTCAAACAGACGTTCGAGACACCGGAAGTCAACGGGTGACGCTAGGGTTTCGCAGAAGTGATTCGTCTGACGAATCTGACTTTCCTCGCGAACACGGATTTACTACGCGGTGAATCAAGCACCAAGAAAATCTCGTACGTCGGATTGGGCGCGAACTAGGGTTTGCGGACGACGAGCCGAACACACCAAAAGGTGGTTCACGGCTAAGGTTTGTCGGCGGTGAACCGGCGACGGCGAGGAAGCGCGGCGGCCGGCAAGGTGGCGGCGGCGGCTTAGCGACGGTGATGGCGACGGCGGCAGCGGAGCGCACGGCGGTGGGGGGTGCGGCGGCAGCTGCTGAGCGGCGGCGGCTGTGCGTGCGGCGGCGACTGAGAGCAGCGGCGGCGAGGAGTATCGTCGGCGGAGTGGACGGCAGCAGCGGCTAGCCAGGCGGCGGGGGCGGCGGTGGCTAGTGAGGCGGCGGACGGTGGCGTGCAACGGTCGAGGGGTCGGCGAAAAACAAGAGGGCGGCGGTGGCGGTGGGGTGCCGTCGGCGTCGGTCGCGAGAGGAAGGGGAGAGCGACGGCCGAAATTCTCACTAAGTTGATTAGGGTTTCGCCTCCCTTATCAGTTATATTTATAACTAACTTTGTTTCCGTTTAACCCCTCGATTTAATTCAATTCCCAATTGAACCATTCAATTTCCAAAGTTAACCTTTAACCTTTTAAATGTGCGTCGCTAACCAAATATTAGTCATACTAATAATCCGTCGATTTTGTCCAATTACGTTAATAATATTTAACGTTTTTGTCGCTTAATTAATCTTAATGATTAATATCGATTTAAGTAATTAATTATGTATTAATTAAACTATTTAATAAACACATAATTAATCTTTCTGCGAATTCGCCGGTTATATAGGTAAGCGGTCTTTAATACCCGTTGCCTCCGTTGTAACTCTTACGGGTCTTGACCGGGTCGGGTACTTGATTTAGTCGGGTCTGGACACCTAAATCCAACAGTCTCCCACTTGGACTGATCGCGACAATTAATCAAGATACAGTCAGAGGTGCTCTAGCTACACGTGGCTGTCCCAACCAGTCATGACACTTCAAGTCTGAACAACCAAGGCATATCAAT
Source organism: Deinandra increscens subsp. villosa (assembly GCA_039602395.1). Taxonomy (NCBI): domain Eukaryota; kingdom Viridiplantae; phylum Streptophyta; class Magnoliopsida; order Asterales; family Asteraceae; genus Deinandra; species Deinandra increscens. Next base: position 32,647,565 of record JBCNJP010000009.1, read on the forward strand.
AAACTTGTGATATAGTTTAGACTTAAGGTATTTGTAAAGTCATCAGATCCTTTCTGTTTCTGACATCAATCGAAACAGAGACATGGATCTATACATTCTCTTTGTGTTCGATCATTATATTTCTCGTTTTACTGTTCGAAGTGGTCCAATCAAACACACAGTAAGTTTGGGTAAGGCCTTACACTTCACACTTGGAACTAACGAGAGGGCCCATGATGTCAAACTGTTGCATTGAAAAATGCAAGAGTACAGAATCCCATATTGACTACATATAGCTCCCACTAAGCTTCAGATCCATTCCCAAAAGTAACCGTTATGGCTGGCAGTTACGCGACAGCGTTAAGCTACAATCAAAGTATGCTCTTTGGCAAACGGGAGGTCGCTCATGTGTCTCAGGTCTAAGGATACCGTTGAGTATACCATCAATCAGATTTGTCTTATGCTAAGATCCATGAAGACATTCTGATACGAGTTACGTCCCGGCGTCATTCTCCAATGAGGCCTTGTGAATCTAGAGGTCAACACCTTGAGTCCAGAGTCAGAATAGTCTTGCTTCAGCCGTTGCTCCCGCAATGTCTGATCGACTACGGACCTTTTAGAATATTAAATGAAATATTCATGGATAATAAAACGTATAAAATTCGAACGCGTTACGCAGAATTCAGACTTTCGTCTAACAACTTAGAGGAGGTCGAATGATATGGTGCAAAAGACAGTGTTCGACATCCAACACTAGAATCGAATATCGAAGTGATGCAGAATTCGTGTACTAAGTAGTAGACTAATTTCGCTGATCTAGCCCGATCGCAGAAATTATGGATTCGCTATCAAATGCTCGTATTTCGATTTAGAATTGCCAATATTTGTTGTTTCTTGAGACTCAGTGTTTACCTTGAACAGTGAATCTTCTTAAGTGAATCGAACTTGTGATAATGGAGCGCCCTTGGTAAGCACACGTATGACTGTGTTATCACTTGAGCATGTTAACCGACTATTTATGGAGTCGAATTAACCCTTGAATGTTTTATAGCATTCTTAGTTCAGATTCAATTAAGGTGGCTATTAATGTTCAACGGACACAATTCGTACTCGGTCGATGAACATATATTTTCTCTCATCAGTGTTTAGCAGTGATGATGTGATTTTCCATCTATGGTCATGGCGTAACATCTTACGGCAACATTCTATGCAATATTCAAGTATTGGATTCATGTCTACATCATATTTAGTATGATTTGAACTGTTTCAAGAGATTGATCGCGTGTGGTTGCTCAGTCATATCACGAACAATACTTAATGTAATCTTGAAACTTACAATTATTTGAGGTGTCATTTAACGTTTCATCTCAGAAAATTTAAATGATCTTTAGATCGGCACTTGATCGTTATTCCAGTAAGGATCTATGGCGATGCTCCCACTTGCTTGAGGCAGATTGACATTCCTATCTTCATCTTTCTTTCAAACCGCTTGGATATTGATTTACACGAAGAAAACGTTGTAATCAATTATCGTTTGCAAGAACGAAATTGTTTGACTTCGTAGTATGTTGTACGAGAGTCTAAACTTAATATCCAGGTGTTATGACTTGCTCATAAGTTCATACACGATTGTCAAAGTCATTTCAGAGTTTGATAGCATGAAGATGCGCTCGTCTATGATTGTTTGAAAGTGTCTCGTGATGATCGAGAAGATGATTTATCCTATCGGACCCTGGGGTCCGACACTAGAGGATGTTTCCTTATTCAGGTAAGGTTAAACATGCCAACTCTAACTGGAATGTCAATATGTTCCGCTTAACAACAATCCATTGTTGGCGAATCATTATTTATCTGGCTCGTCTCGTTTAGATGCGAGAGTTGTTTTACATATTCCAGTGACTTATCTGAGTCACTTTTCTTTAGATATTTAAAGATCTAGCTTTGGACATGTAATTGCTAAATTCCATCTTCGCAAGATACCGGTCTTGGGATTGGAAGTTAGTTATGCAAGTGATGTGTGAAAAGGGTGTCATGGTTACATGAAGTCAAGGGTTTTGTTGTGGCAAGTCATTAGTCTTGTGTGTTACTAGTTTTTATACTGAAAACGTTGGACCGACGTATATGACACTTAGTGTTCGTCGGATTAAAACACACGTGAGTACAACTATTGTAGTCTAAGACTTCCAAGATGTGTCTAGGTGTATACATTTTATGGTTATGTGCACCAGAAGTGGTGTGACCATACTACAATACTGTAACCAGCAGGTGATTACTCCTGTAGTTGTTCAGCTGGTGATTCGAACTGATATGATCAGACGTCTACTTGAAGCAGAGGATTGATATGTTCATACGATTGTAAATCGAAGCGGCGATCTTCAATCGGTTCGACTTGATTTAATATTATCGACGCTGGATGGTTTAAAATCACAGGACTTTATGAACCATAATTTCGTCGTGCGTTGTCACGTAACTGTTACGATATACGCTTAAGACATTATATCTTTAATGGGATGTGATAACCAAGAGTTATCATGTCGCATTTGAGCTAGTCTTAATCAAATCAAGTGCACCAGGTTGGAAGATATGTTGTTATGGGATTTTGAATTTAATCTAACAAAAGGTTGAATCAAATTCAAAGTAGATTAAAACCAAACTTGAATGTTTTGAAAATCAACCATTGTCAAAACATGTCATAATCAAAATCCAAAGAAAGCAATTTGTTCATCCTGGAAAACAGCCAGGGAGAACCAAACAAAATCAGTTGTTTTAAAATTGCCAAGAATTGTTTTAAATCAAAACTCAGGACACGAACTTTATTTGTGCGACAATCGCAAGGTAGTTCAGCATCATCTTGGCTTGCTTTCTTTCAGCTTCATGCACCTACAAAATGTAAAGTATGTCAAACATATATTTTGTAGGAATAAGTGAAGCATCATACAACATAAACTTATGTGTATACCTGAGGAATTACCCGGCTGGGCTTTTCCACTTTTCACCTTGGCAAGATATTCTGGGCAGTTTCTCTTCCAGTGCCCCATCTTGTGGCATTCAAAGCACTCGCGCTGTTCGGGCGGTGGTGCTTTGGTTGCCTTAGGCTTGCTTTTCTGGGAGCTTCCAGACGCTCTGGTTACAGCTGCCTTGCCCCTCTTCTTGTTCCCACGTCTGCCCTTCTTTACCTCAGGCTTCTTGACGCCTCCTGATCGGATTGCGAGTAGATCGGGTGCCATACCGTTAACAAAATTAACTTCAGCGGTCTTAAGCATTCCGTGAAGTTCAGTCACTGACTTTACCATGCTATGCATGTTAAAGTTCACCCGGAAAGGAGTGAAGGCACTGGACAGTGAGTGAAGAATTAGGTCAGTCGCCATTTCGGCGGGTATGACGTAATTCAGCTTTGCTAAACGGTCGATGTAACTCTTCATCTTCAGGACATGAGGGCTGACAGGAGCGCCTTCGGCCATGCGACAACTAATAAGTGTCACAACGGTGTCATAGCGTTCCTATCGGGCCTGAGTTTCAAACATGCCCCTCAGATCACCGATCATCTGAAAGGCCGTCCTGTCAACCATGTTTTTCTGAATCTCAGATTCCATGGTGGCTAACATAAGACATGCGACATTTTTGGCATTGGTACGCAATGTGTTATGGGCGTTTCGCGCCGCTTGCGTGTCAGCTTCAGGTTCCTCAGGAACCTCAGCATCTAACACGGTTTCCATGTTAGCCATTTTCAGGACGATTCTCAGATTCCTTTCCCAATCAAGGAAGTTGGCGCCATTAAGTTTCTCCTTCTCAAGGAGAGACTTGAGATGGAAAATCTCTTGGTTTGCGCGGTTAGCCATCTAAAACAACAGGCAAATGTTTTAGTGTTTCGATGTTTGATTCGTATTCAAGGATGGCAAGCTGATCTTGAATAGGAATTGGGAATTCAGTCAGTTAGACAATTTCTCCAGACAGCGTAAAGTGCTTTCAAAATTTCTAAGTAGCCGAACGGACAACGATTTTCACTTGTGAGTCTACTATCACAACTCCCGTTATGGGGCTTTCGCGAATGGATCAACGAAATACGTTTAGCCCCATCTATGCCCATTTTGTCTACAAGCCGACCAGAGGTACGGTATTGAAATACTCCAATACCAAAGGTGCATGTAAAGAAAACAGTAGTTGTCCTAAGCAGTCAGTGTGAGCGTACGGTGTTGAAATACTCCAATACGCTCACCTTGGAAGATACCCTAAACACCACGTGCGGTGTTGAAATACTACAACACGGATGTATCGGTAAATATGTTCCAAGTTAGACTTGACTTAGGATGGCATAGACTACCGGTTTTAGGCTTACCAGATAGGATTTATTTGTCAAATTTTAATATTTAATGTGACGGCAAATATTATGAATCCTATCTCACTCGGGACGATCAATTAGATAACCTAAGTATTAACGATCTATGTGTCGCGAGTCGATAACCAATTTTAATAACGTTCGTTTGCATTATCGAAAAATTCGAATTTGATGTCGAATTAAATTGGTTATTTAATTTTGTGAAGTCATAACAAAATTAGGACTTTCATTTAATCGATTGAAAAATTAGTTTCATTTTTGATAAAACCAAGTTTGGGTTTTAAGTTGGCGTGTTAATCTAATTAAGACAAGCAACCAAAAACAAGCAAACACACATGTACATATCCGGCCTAGCAGGGGCTTTGATATTGTCAGAGCCTATGACAATATCGAATAAGGGCAAGGGACATAAAAGTAAATCAACCATGAGAACAGAAAACTCCCTGATCGACTTAGTTGCTCCCACTGGCTTCAACAAGCTCCTGCGAGTCATAGGAAACGTCGGTCTTGTTTTGACTTCTAGCCATTTTCGAAAATCCCATACAGGGATGATCTCAAATGGGTCTTTGTATCAAGCTCGTCTTGTTCGTCCAGGCGAAAATGAGCGATAACAATTAAAATAAAACTATTCTATTTTAAATAATTACAACTTTGAACCTAGTAAAATTTGGGCCAATCCAAAACAAAACACATGGGCCTAATGGGCCATACCATAACGAAACCATGACAACATAATACAGGGTTGGGCCGAATATGCACGAAAGATGATTCAATCAATTACGTTGAATCGGATTATGTTTAGTGGATCCAAATCGACTAAACATATTTAAAAGGCGAATCATTCGATTTCGCGACTTTCGGGTTCAGAACCCCAGTTCGCGAAAGTGTGCCGGTTTAAAAAGAGACCGGCCTGGGTTTGCGTGTGGTGATCAAGGCTCTGATACCACTGTTGGGTTACGACAGTGGCATTCGGGTCTCGGTAATAGCAATTTTTTTTTTTTTGTTTGGAAATAATTATTTACAACAAATAATTATTAAACAATTACCGAGTGGATTAAATCAGATAATTAAATTAACTATTAATTTAATAGGCAGCGGAAACGATTTAAATTACAAACGCGAAAACCAAGTAATTAGCGTAAACCAAAACAACAGGATTCGACAATCACCAAAACGCGCAAACACCATAATCGCGTTTAAACAAAACGCGAAGTATTTATAAAATAAATAAATAATTTAATCTAAACTAACTACGAGTTTAGATATACCTGAGCGGTGATTCAAACAGACGTTCGAGACACCGGAAGTCAACGGGTGACGCTAGGGTTTCGCAGAAGTGATTCGTCTGACGAATCTGACTTTCCTCGCGAACACGGATTTACTACGCGGTGAATCAAGCACCGAGAAAATCTCGTACGTCGGATTGGGCGCGAACTAGGGTTTGCGGACGACGAGCCGAACACACCAAAAGGTGGTTCACGGCTAAGGTTTGTCGGCGGTGAACCGGCGACGGCGAGGAAGCGCGGCGGCCGGCAAGGTGGCGGCGGCGGCTTAGCGACGGCGGCAGCGGAGCGCACGGCGGTGGGGGGTGCGGCGGCAGCTGCAGAGCGGCGGCGGCTGAGAGCGGCGGCGGCTGAGAGCGGCGGCGGCGAGGAGTATCGTCGGCGGAGTGGACGGCAGCAGCGGCTAGCCAGGCGGCGGGGGGCGGCGGTGGCTAGTGAGGCGGCGGACGGTGGCGTGCAACGGTCGAGGGGTCGGCGAAAAACAAGAGGGCGGCGGCGGCGGTGGGGTGCCGTCGGCGTCGGTCGCGAGAGGAAGGGGAGAGCGACGGCCGAAATTCTCACTAAGTTGATTAGGGTTTCGCCTCCCTTATCAGTTATATTTATAACTGACTTTGTTTCCGTTTAACCCCTCGATTTAATTCAATTCCCAATTGAACCATTCAATTTCCAAAGTTAACCTTTAACCTTTTAAATGTGCGTCGCTAACCAAATATTAGTCATACTAATAATCCGTCGATTTTGTCCAATTACGTTAATAATATTTAACGTTTTTGTCGCTTAATTAATCTTAATGATTAATATCGATTTAAGTAATTAATTATGTATTAATTAAACTATTTAATAAACACATAATTAATCTTTCTGGGAATTCGCCGGTTATATAGGTAAGCGGTCTTTAATACCCGTTGCCTCCGGTGTAACTCTTACGGGTCTTGACCGGGTCGGGTACTTGATTTAGTCGGGTCTGGACACCTAAATCCAACATGGGGTCCATCACCCGAGCCAACATTTGAAGGCCACGGGTACTTCTTATTGTGTGTTGACCATTATTCAAAATATATGTGGTTTTTCCCTTTAAAAGCTAAATCTGATGTCTTCCCTATCTTTAAGCAATTCATAAAAATGGCTAACTGACAATTTCAAACGAAACTTAAATCCGTCCAAACCGATTGGGGAGGGGAGTTCCGCAATCTCTCCCCTTTCTTTCTCGATCTCGGCATTCATCACCGCCTCTCGTGCCCACACACGAGTGAGCAGAATGGCATTGTGGAACGCCGGCACCGACACGTAGTCGAAACCGGCCTCACCCTCCTTGTTCAATCTTATGTTCCACGCCATTTCTGGCACTTTGCTTTTGACACCGCGATCTATCTCATTAACCGTATGCCTGTGCGCTCCAACTCTTCTGTCTCCTCTTTCCAGCACCTTTTTAGCCGTCCTCCCGACTATCCCAATGCTTCCCGCATCTTCGTCCCTACAATCAACATAAGATTGACTTCTGCTCCACGGCATGTGTCTTTCTTGGCTATAGCACATCACACCATGGCTATCGCTGTTATGACCCTCTCACTGACCGCCTTTATATCTCCCGGCATGTTCGTTTTAACGAACAATGCTTCCCGTTTCAGCCCAAACCTCCATCCCCTCCTCCTAGCCAAACTACCGACCCTTACATCTCCTCCTATCCTAATCCGCCTGACCTTGACCCAACACCATCTTCGCCACCAACACCAACTCCGCCCCCTACTCCCCCACACCCGCCACCACCTCCACCTAAAACACCTCTCCAAATGTACTCTCGTCGTCGTTACAAGACCTCCACCGCCACCTCTCCTCCCCCTCCTGCTATTACCGATGCACCACCCCGTACCCGCCCTCCAAACCTCCGACCTAATCCAAAAAAAGCCATTCCCTATAATGCATCTTCCTTTACAACCACCACGACCTCCTCTGACAGTGAGCCGACCTCCTTCAGTGCTGCCAACAAGGATCCAAAATGGTGCCAGGCCATGGAGGACGAATATTCGGCCTTATTAAAGAATGGGACATGGTCTTTGGTTCCTAAAGTTCCGGGTACTAATGTTATTGAATGCAAGTGGCTGTATAAGCTAAAGCGGGATGTTACATGTGCTATCAGTCGGTACAAGGCCCGACTTGTGGCCAAAGGTTATAGGAAACAACCGGGCATCGACTACCAGGACACTTTCAGCCCGGTCGTTAAAGCTACTACAATTCGACTGGTTATTTCCATAGCCGTCACACACAATTGGCACCTCAGGCAACTTGATATACAGAATGCCTTTCTACATGGCGACCTTAAGGAGACAGTTTACTTACAGCAACCCCCTGGCTTTGTGGATCCTCTTAAGTCAAATCATGTGTGCCGTCTTCATAAGTCTCTCTACGGCCTCAAACAGGTTCCCCGTGCATGGTTTTACAGGCTATCTTTGGCCCTTCGTTCAGCTTGGTTTTCGAGGGTCCAAAACTGATCCTTCCTTATTTATTTATAACTCCAGGGACACTATACTTTACATGTTGGTCTACGTTGATGATATCATCCTGACGGGCAACAATTCTAAAGCTATTGATTAGGTTGTTCTTCGCCTCGGTCAGCACTTCCCGGTTCAGGATATGGGTCGCCTATCTTATTTCCTAGGCCTCGAATTTGTTTATCGCGGATCTGATGTTATTCTTTCTTAACAGAAGTACATCCTTGACCTTATACAGAAGGCCGGGCTATCGGATGCCAAACCCGTAGCTTCACCCATGTCTACCTTGGTGAATCTTGCCTTGGGTGCTAGCCCTCCGTGTGAGAACCAGGTTCGATATAGGCAAGTTGTGGGTGCTCTTCAGTATGTGACAATCTCCAGACCTGACATTGCCTTCGCTGTCAACAAAGTGTGCCAATTTATGCACTCACCCACGGAAAATCACCGGGGTGCTGTCAAACGTATACTTCGTTACTTAAGAGGTACTCTCACTCATGGGCTTCTCATTCAACACAAGTCGGCCTCTGTTCTATATGCCTATGCCGATTCTGCTCTGAGTAGTGTTACGGCATTCTCGGATGCCGACTGGGCTGGCGATCCAGATGACCATCGTTCCACGGGGGGATATGCTATTTACCTTGGGTCCAACCTTATCTCATGGTCTGCACGAAAACAGAAAACTGTCTCTCGGTCATCTACAAAAGCTGAATACAAAGCCCTTGCTGACACGGTTGCTGAACTCACCTGGCTCGAATATCTCCTATGAGAATTATATGTTACGGTTGCACTTGCACCTACGTTATGGTGTGATAACTTAGGGGCTACATGCTTGACTGCCAATCCAGTATTTCACGCTCGTACCAAGCATGTTGAAGTTGACTTTCATTTTGTACGAGAGCAAGTCGCTCAAGGAAATCTTCGGGTTCAGTTCATCAGCACAGATGACCAAATGGCTAACATCTTTACAAAACCCCTTTCGTCTCAACGGTTTGCTTTACTTCGGTCCAAGCTTAAGGTCGCTCCCCGGCCTTAGCTTGCGGGGGGATATTAGTCGAAGTTTAAGTATATATATATATATATATATATATATATATATATATATATATATATATATATCTTTGTATTGTTGAGGGGGGGGGGGTTAGTTTGTATTTGTATTTCCTATATATAGTTGTACAATATTCTCTTTCAATACACAATTCACACATTACGTTTTATAATCGTTAGGTGTCTGGGATATGAACAAGCCGGAAGGTGACCTGTATGTTCGAGTACTAGAGTATCCGTTAGGAGCAAGCCTAAAGTGACTGAACCAATCAGTATGTGTAACATCCCAAATCCAAGTTGAATATTTTAATCAAAAATTTTCAACTGTTGAATTATAAAATTTTCATTTAATTGGAGGATTTAAAAGCATTGAGTAATTAACTTAAAATATAAGTTAACTTTTAAGTCGAGTCGGTTACGTTATTACCCTAAAATTAGTTTTTCGGGATAATATGTCAAAGTTAGTGGAATAAATAAAACTTTCACCAAAAATAAATAACATTTAAAGTTGTAAATTAACCAAAGACAACTTAAATAGAGGGACTAAACTTGTCAAAAAAAATTTACATGAGGGGTGGGGTTGCGATACACAGAGAAGGATAACAAAAAAATTAAAGAACACTATGTGTTCTTGAGAGTGGCAAACAAAACCCCAACACCCAAGCCAAATTGTTAAAGAGATCCGAAATCTAGCGCCTACATGACTCATATTCGGGCTAAAGGAAAGGTTATGAGATAGGATGACCAAGCATTCATCCATGTAAGGAACCCTAACTCATCTTCTCTCTAAATTTTCGTAATCCACTATTGGGGTTGTATAAACAGGTTGATTAAACACCAAAATTTATGGTGTAGTAGTGTTAGTTGATCATCTTCATGACTGTGATTGTAGATAGTTGTTATGAAATTCCATAGAGTATGATGTTTAAGGTGGAATTTTAGTATGATTGAAACTTTTATAAAACACTTGTTGACGTATATGATTTTAATGCTTGAATGTTGATAAGAAAGATGAAATCTTACTAGATTGAATGATGTTTGATTAGTGGTGAAGTAAATTGAATGTTTAGTTGAAATCAAGCTTTAATGGGTGGTAGCTCTAGCTTGATAAGTTGTACATTGTATGTATAAGCATTTATACACGTCAAGTATTTGATGAAATACCGAAGTGGAGTAAATTACTTGATTTCATATTAAAGGTAGTGTTAATTCTATTAAGAATCATGAAACTTGAATGGACATAACTATGAATTTCCATGTATGTTTAACAACTAAATTGATGCATCTAAAGTTGAGAAAAATGTGGGTTATAGTTACTAAACATACCCATTGTAATATTATATGTATAACTAGTGGTATAAGTAGTATGTATGTGTTAAATGTTGTTGAATAAGTTGGTTATCATGTGTATACGTTAGGGAATTAGAAACCCTATGTTATATGCATGAATATGTGATTAATTGGATGGTTCAGTTTCTGGACAGTTTGACTTTTAAAAGTCAAACGGCTAAACATGAAGAATTTGACTTGTGTAGTAAATTACCCGTATTATGTAAATACCATGTTGTGAAATGACTAACTAGTCATCTTATGAATGTAGAACATGGTAATGTTAGTTATTAACAAGCTAGGTGAAAAGCTTGGAAGCAAAAACGGTCAAATGGAGGAAATGATAATGGAGGCACAAGTCGACTTTCAGGTAAGTTAATCTTACACCCCAAGTAGTGAAAGTTATGTCGTATGCATATTAAGATGTTGCTCGTAACCAAATGAATCAATGTGACGTGGAAAGGAAATGGATATGAATAGTAGTAAGGTATTTCAGTCTACTATGTTCCTTGTTTGAACATGGAATGCTGGAAAATTTTATAAAATGGTCAAAATGGACTGTTACTGCAGCATTGCTGAAAATGTTGCACAAGAATTTATGTTTCTAAAAGCTAGTAATAGTGAACAAGTTGAATTGCTTATATATTGATAATTTGTGATATAATCCTAATATGGGTAATAAACTTAGTAGGTAACCAAGTGGAAGGAGCAAACGGAAACCGGGTAGGAATGGTTAAAGCTCTCGAGGTAACATTTATGTTATGTTACATATGTAGTTAACGACTCATAGTTACTATAGTCATTTGAAATACAAATTTTGAAGTAAAGCGTATGGCTTGCCTATTGTGGCGAGCCGTAAGGTTGAGTAAAACTATGAAGTCTAACAATTAGAGTTAAGCTCTAAGTGATTGCAAATGAATTGAAACGAGGTTACATTATGACATCTTAGATGTGTAATGTTGAATCACGTATGTAAACTTTACATAAGTACTAGATGGTTCATAGGAACCATTAGCGGTGATCATTTTCTCGGGATCCCGACAAAACCCGATAAACCGACCCGTTTTATCCCGAGTATCGAACCGACCCGATGCATATTATATTTTGTTCGGTCCCTGTTTTTCCAAGATCTCGGGTTCGGTCTCGGTCTCGGCCCTAGAGCAAAAAAAAAAGTATGCTATAGTCATATATGATCATCGACGGCCCTAGAGCAAAAAAAAACATCGATCAACAGAGAAGGGAGAGAGGCAACCAGTAGCGATCGGACAATTGGTTTCTTCTTCATCTTTTAAAGGTTAGTCTCTCTACTTTGAATCAAGCATAAACATCTTGAGATTTGTTTTCTTCTAAAAGGATAATATTTTCAAACAAGTGAACAAAAAGGTATATTAATGGGTTGGTTATGTAAGTGATGTGTGAATTTGTTGGTGCAAATTAATTTGTGTAGTTGACCTAGTTCACCAAAGGACAAAAGGTGATGCACTAAAGTATCATAAAATTATTAGTTTCATTGCATTTGTCTATTTTGTTTTTGTTAACCACATTTACATAATATATAAAAAGTTCATGTTTACTTATTCAAACCTTGGAAATCAGGTGATCATTGTATTTATGTTTTGTTTTGCAAGTAGCAAAAGTTTTATTCTATCAGTCTATATTTTTACTAAAAAATTAATCAAGTCTCAAATAGGTAACTTAAAAATTAATCCATGATATATTAAGTAATTAAATATATTATATATTTTGTAGATGGACACACAGAAACAAGTTGAACATTTATCAAGTGATGAGTCGCAAGGAGGACGAGGACAGAAAAGAAAGCCACCACGTGTTACGAAAAACCTTCAAAGAAGAAGGAAACTGGTAAGAAAAAGGCCACGGCAAAACAGACAACATCTACATGGTGGCAATATTACGATAAGTACATTGATCAAGAAACCGGTTTGCAGCGAGCTAAGTGCAAATATTGCCCTCAGACTTTAGCTGCTGAGTCATACACAAACGGAACATCAGGATTGAAAAGGCATGCCGGCGCATGTGAAAATAATCCTGATTTTAAGATGAAAGATCAAGCAAAGATCCAACTAACAAAAAATTATGGTGATGAGGGGGGTCCTAGTGAGATAAAGACATGGAAATTCAGTGCGGAAAATACTCGTAAAGCGATCGCTAAGAAGATAATTCTAGATGAGTTACCGTTTTCCTCAGTAGAGCATGAAGGCTTTAAGAATCTTATGGAGACCGTATACCCAAACTTTAAAGTTCCAAGCCGGCATACAATTGCAAGAGATTGTGGGGAACTTTTTCTAGAGGAGAAAGCGGTTTTAAAATCTTTCTTTGGGAATAGTAAGACAAAGATTTGTCTTACTACTGATACGTGGACCTCGATTCAGAGGATAAACTATATGTGCCTCACAGCACACTTTATTGAAGAGAACTGGGTCTATCACAAGAGAATCATAAATTTCAAACCTATTCACTCTCATAAAGGAGACGTGATTGGAAGGAGTTTGCAGAAGTGCTTGGAGGAGTGGGATATTAATAATGTCCTAACCATTACAACCGACAACGCTACTTCAAATGACACAGCAATGACATACCTAAGAGGTACATTTATTATTAATCTAATAATTTCGGTTTCTACTAACATTAAATATTCTAATTTCATTTATGTTTCATATCTTTTAGGTAATTTAGACAACCTAATTCTTGAAGGCCGTTACTTACACGTCCGATGCATGGCACATATTATTAATCTGATTGTGAAAGATGGTCTAAGTACTAGAGAAGGTGCCATCGAGCGTATCCGAAATGCCATCAGGTACATAAGAATATCACCGAAGAGGTTGCAGCAATTTAAGGAGTGTGCACAAAAAAAAGGAGATTACTGGCAAAGCTTTGTTGTGTTTGGATTGCCCAACGAGATGGAACTCGACATTTGAGATGCTTAGTAGGGCTGAGAAGTTTGAGGCTGCATTTAAGTCTTATGATCGAGATGAACCAAAATTTAGAGAAGACTTGGAGAATGGGATCCCAACCACCTCAGATTGGGAGAGTGCTAGAGAGATAAACCAAATTTTAGAGCTTTTCAAGAATAAGACCACATATGCATCTGCTTCAACATATGTGAATGTGCATCAGTATTTCAGAGAGGTAATGGGAGTTGTAAAAAAGGTTAAGGAGATGTAGAAGTCTAATTCTTACATCAATAAAGAAATGGGAAATTTGATGGATGCTAAAATTAACAAGTATTGGGGAGAAGACAAATTTGAAAACAAGTTGCTTTACTTTGCAACTATATTGGACCCAAGATCGAAAGCAAGAATGATCCATGTTGTTTACAAGGAAGTATTAATGATTGATAAACATGCTTAAGAAAAGGAGAAAGAAATTGAAGAAAAGGTGGAAGTTATTGTGAATAAGATTGTAGATGCAATGCAGGCAGTCTATCGCGAGTACGAGTTAGACCATGAGTTGGAAAGTACATCAACTTCTTCAAATGTTGAACATAGTAGTCAAATGCCATTAGACGGGGAAGATGAATTTGTGGCTAAATTCAAGAGTGGAGGATCATCATCGTATAAAGCTAAGTCTGAACTGGAAAAGTATCTTCACGATGATGAAGAAAAATGGGAAAACAGCTTTGATGTATTGAAATGGTGGAAAGCGAATTCATCTAGATACCCGATTGTATCCCGAATGGCAAAAGGTATGAGTAATTTAATATCTATTCAATATTTATGTAATTATAGATATAAACTTAAATTGTGGATTCTTTATGTTTTTTAGATATACTGGCTATTCCGGTCTCTAGTGTTGCTTCGGAATCGGCTTTCAGTACGGGCGGAAGAGTTATAGATGCTTACAGGAGTTCATTGTCCCCTCCGGTTGTAGAAGCATTAATATGCACACAAGACTGGATCCGTAACTCCAAAAAAGCTATTAAGGATGCTGAAGATCCGACTGATTTTGACGAGCTTGGAAATGGTAAAACAAAACTATACTAGTTGTGTTTTTTCTTTTTATTATTTACTTCATTTATATTACCTTCGTTCATCATATATTTTTTTTTGTAGATTTATGGGAGAGGTTAGAACCAAGTAAAGCGAACAAGATGATGGATATCGACTAGTATGTTATGACGTTATTATATTTTGATTTGGATTGTGATTTTGGTGGACTTGTGGTTTTCCATTTACTATTTAGGCATGAAGCCATGAAACTTGTTACTTTATGACATTATGATGTTTTTGGTTTTAATTGACACTTTGAATAACCGGTTGTTAGCACATTGTTTAAAATCGCAGCATTAGTTCAAAAGGTATCATCTCGGACTCTCGGTTCTTTTTGTTTATTTATTGATATTGCTGCAAAAAGCCAAAAACTGGGCTGGAAAATAATATGTAGAAATATAATGCAGCCCCATATTTGGTAATGAGGTTTGTAGGGAAAAATGGGCTGAAAATACATTGTAGAATGTTGGGCTGAAAAAATGGGCTGAAAATCCAATTTGTAGGAAAAAATGGGCTGAACAAATGATATACACAACAAACGCAGCGCCCAAACTGGCTCCTTTATTGGCCCATATCTCTGAATCTTTTTTTGATTCTCGGTCTCGGGAAATTTGCTTTATCCCGGTATTCCGATCAGGACCGAACCGATACCCAAGATTAGGTGTTAGGGTCGGGTTTCGGTCATCATTTGGTGGTTTCTCGGGACTCGGTACGGTTCGGGATTTGTGGTTTTCGGGTCGGGTTCCCGACCGTGAGCACCCCTAGGAACCATAGTCACATGTTAATGTGATGATAGATTGTTAAATGGGTCATGGGAACCATAATCATGTACTAAAATGATAATTGATAGCTAATTGGTTCATAGGAACCTTGGCCATATGATAATGTGTAATTAATTGATAATGGGTTGTAGGAACCAGTTTCATGTGTAACATTGTTCATGTTACAGGTAGTAGATATGAATATGTGTAATTTCATACAAATAGAATGAACTATGATTTATACTAAAAGGGTGACGAATGGTTTTAGGAACCTTGAAGCCCAATAGCCAAAGGGCCCTCCAATAACTAAAATTGACCAGAGGTAAGATTCGGAGGAATCAATAAGTAAATAACAAGTTACAATGAGAGGAAATGAGTTTATAGAACCCATGCAATGTAACAAGGAAAGGAGGATCATAAATGGTTTAAAGAACCATAGATCCCAAATGCCTAGTTGTGGTCAAATGGAGCATTAGGAGACACCAAAGGAAAGGACCCGTCTTAACGGGTCAAATGGGTACAATAACCCAAATTGATTGAATGAATTTATAGTGACTCCCTAAAATTTAATTGATGCTTAAATAGGTTATCACACGAGTTTAGGATCATAACCCTTTATAAAATGGTGTTATTACCAACAGTAACAAGCACACGAAGTGCATAGAATCCATGCAGGTTAAAAGAATGTATTTGACTCATGGAATTGAATGATCTTTGATGTATGCCAATGGGTTATAGTAAGATCAACTTGCACATTGGAGCAAAGCATTATCCTTAAAGTAATGGGTGTCCTAACAGGTTAAACGGGTCGACTGAACCCGTTAGTGCAAAACGTGAATTTGATTTAGTTGAGGTATGTTAATATGCATGTAAACATGTTTTAAAACTGAACCCGTTAGTGCAAAATTTTGGCTAAGTATGAAACTGGCCGGAACTAGCCAAATTCCTGGAAAACCAGCTCCAAGTGTATCGCTTGGAGCATATGATTCAGTAGGCGATACACCTACATGAATAAGCGTATCGCCTAGAAGTTCTGTCATTGTAGGCGTTACGCCTAGAAGCTGCATTTTAATTTCGATTTTTTCTTCATTGTTAATGATATTTATTCATGTAAGCAATAGAAACTCACTACTGAAAGTGAGTAATTGCAGGTAAAGGAAAATTCTAACGGGGATGCTCATCAAGACGATTGAAGAACCGATCACCCAAAGAACGAACGACCCGTCCTGTATTGCGGTAAAAAGAACTTATGTACAAGTTAATGAACACTTTTGGATGTCAAACTCATTACTAGTATATTTCGTAAATGTGAACCACAATGATGGTATTTTATGATTGTTAAATCATATGTTTTGTACAAAAATTTTCTGGGACCAATTTTTAACGATGTAAATTGTTGAGTTTGGCATCAAATTGTATATGGGTGTTACACAATGTTCTTGGACAATCCAGGTGCATATAAACAGTTAACTAATTTAACTGCAAGGCTTGAATGACATGTCAGAGAGTAAACCCCAGTTGCAAGAACCGAGACCTTCTTTCCATCGCCTACAATAAGCTCCATGTCGCCTTGTTTCAGTTTCTTCAACTTCTCTGGTTCCTGTAAACATTAACAATGTGATGACCACATCCAGTAACAAATACCCATGTATTGGAGGAAACAGTGAAAAGTTCAATAACATTTATTGACATACCTGATGAGGAACTCTGTTGAGAGCTTCTCGTCATCTTCACCTTTGCAAGATGAACGGGACAGTTGCGTTTCCAGTGTCCCACTTCATTGCATTCAAAGCATATGCGTTCCATTAAAGGTGGCGCTTTTGATGTATCTGCTTTCTTGCCTTTGACCTATTTGAGCTTAAGCCTTGGATTTCTTCTTGACACCTCCATCTATGACCTTAAGCACATCGAATGTGGTTCTGATTTTAGCACATGGTAAAAGTGCTATGAGCTAGTCCAGCGTTCCACTAAATAGTTAATCGCATGAATGCGATAACATTCTGGAAACTTACCAAGGACAATGTCTAAATCCATACACTCAGGTATGGGTAGCCCTAGCTCAATCAGATGGTCACGATGGGCCTTCATCAATAGGACATGTTCATAAATAGAGGATTCAGGCGATACTTTAGTATTTACAAACTTTTGAAAAATAGAGTATCGTTACTCTCTTTGTGGAAACTCAAATCTTTGAGCTTCCGAACAATGTCGTATGCACTCATGTCATGTAAGTTGTACCAGAAATCCGGTGACATACTGGACAGGATAAGCTCAGTTACCTCATGTGAATCATTGGTATGCTTATCCAGTTCTGCCTTAGTACGGTCATTGTGCAAGAATGATGGCAGATTTGGTATAGGCCTGTCCAGGACATAGAGTTTGCCAAACACCTTTAGAACACTTCTTAGGGTGGCTTGCCATGAGATGAAGTTGGTGTCGGTCAAAGTGTCCAGTTTTATCATTGACTTTAACGGGTTTGAGTTTTCAATAACCTTCTGAGAAATAAGAACAGTATTTTAATTAGTATTTTCGATGTTTGGAATTCTTAAAAAATGTGGTAAGTATTTATATTTAAGAATTATGAGAATTCAATCAGTTAATTACTAAAGGTAGCTGTAGCATGTAATCAATAGTAATTGAGTAAAAGAACTGATATCGAATGTCAATTGTGAATAATCGGTCACAACTCTTGTTAAAGCATATACCTATGCTATGATGTGTCTTGTGTATTGTATCTAACTGAGCTTGTTATTATGTGAGTCTTAGGGGGCAGCGTACCAAGCTGGTCTACCGTACCAATGGTACGCCCGTACTAATGGTACATTAGATGGTACGCTGGCCAAAATGTGTTACCTATAAATAGGTTATGTTAGAATGAGCTAATAACACTTCTGTCATTTTGAGTCATTATTGTGTGTGTGTTCTAGAGAGAGAAACCAGAGAGACTTCTTTGTAATCTTTAAGTGATTCGATAAGATTTCTCTTATTTATATTCTCGTTCACTACATTGATTGATACACACAGTAGTAAGATCATTTTACGTACTTACAAGTGGTATCAGAGCAATCCAGGTTGCTCTACTGCTGTGTTTTTTATTATTTTCAGATTTCTAGTGAGAGAAAGTGGATTTCTCCTCCTTTTTCATCAAATTTTCTCAATTCCGAGTGTTTTTAGTGCTAAACTTGATTTCTAAACGTTCCTAATGTGTTTTCGCAACTTACTATTACAAATTCCAGCTCAAAACAGTCAAATTCTGAAAAATCAGTTGAAAATGTCGTGGTACGCCGGATGAATACATTGGTACGCCACTTGGTACATAAGTCAATCTTCATCCAGTAATTGGTACGCTGGTTTGTATGCTACCTGGTACTCAAGGCAATCTTCAACCGTGATACGTGACGGTTACTGATTGGTACGCTGACGGTTACGCTGTACCAAGGTGGTACGTTGAGTTCACTGGTATGCTGATTATTCTGGTCTGATTGTTGGTACGTGGTTGGTCCGCTGAAGGTCATTGGTACGCGAGTTATTTTGGTATGCTACTTGGTTCGCTGGCACATAAGTTGTGTTCACTAAAACTGACAAAACTTGAGAACCGCTTAGAGTTACGGAACCCAATACCAGCCAAAACGACCGTCTTGACGAGATCAAGACTTTTACTTGCTTAACGTCCAGTACCCTCCGTTTTGGTACCCAAATACTGATTTTAAGACCTTCTTTTTTGAGTTTGAAGTTTTTGGAGTATCATTTTCAGTAAAAATGTCTGATTTTCATGCATTTGCTTCTATGCAATCCACTATGCAAACCATGCTCAATTTTGATAATGAAATTGGAACAAGTCAGAAAGTTCCCAAGTTGTTAAGGTTGGAAGATTATCAAAATTGGAAACAACGGTTTTCTGCTTACATCAGCACAAATGATATCGATTTATGGATTCTGATACGGAAGCTTTACATGCATCCAACTGATGAAGGAGATTTTAAGGAAATTCAAAATTTTGATGCTGCTAAAAGAAAAAGCTATTAAGTTGAGCAAAAAGTATTTGGTTATCTTACAATGGCTTTGCCTACTGAATTATTACATCAATTCATCACTTGTAAGAAGAGTAAACAATTATGGGATGCATTATCTGCAAGATGCGAAGGCAATGTTCAATACAAAAAGAGTAGACGAAAAGTGCTGAACAAAGAATTTGAAAATTTTCAACACTATGAGAAAGAAAATATTCCTGCTCTTGTATCCAGATTTTCACATCTGATAAGTGAAATGAAAGTGGTTAAAATAGAGAAGACAGAAGAGGAGTTGAAGGAGATATTGCTAGAAGCTTTACCAGAAAAGCTGGGAGAGCTATGTTCTACTGCTTACTCATGATAACGAATACTCAACGTTGTCATTTCATGATTTAACCGGAAAGTTGCATGCTAGAGAAATGGAAATGATGACGTCAAACAAATCAACTGCTAACTACAAAACCCTGAGTTATATCATGGTCAAAATTCTGCAAGTCTTAATGCAAAGTCTTAATCATTTGGCTTTGATTCATCAAATCCACCTCCAATAGCATTTGTTGCTAGTCATGAATCAAGAAATTCTGAAAATTCTTCAAGAGGGTGTAATTTCACTGTTCCAAATCATTCAAGTCAGACTTCGTTTCCTGCAAAAACACCTGATGAACATTTGGCATTAATTTTTGCTTTATTATCTTCATATTATGGATTGCTAAATGGCGGTTTGACAACATCTAATCTAATTGAAGAAGATTTTGATCAGATCGATCCGGATAATCTTGAACAAATGGATATTAATTGGTAACTTGCGATGTTAGCCCAAAGAGTTAAAAGATTCGGGAAGAAAACCAGATTCCAAAGTTTAAATCCGGATGGCAACGTTGGAGTAGATAAATCAAAGGTAAAATGTTTCAAATGTTCTGATTTTGGACATTTTGATTGTGAATGTTCAAAATCAAATGCTTCTTCATCAAAGTCTCCAACAACTTTGGTTTCTCAAGTTAATATACAATATGATAGGGGACGAACTTCTAATCCTCAAATTGCTTTAACTGCTATTACTTCTGAGTCAAAAGCACAAACATCGAATGAAGGTTATGATTGGTCTACCGACTTTCCTGATGAGTCTGCATTTTTTGTCTAATCTACGTTTGTTGCTCAAATTGTACATAGTGATGACGAAGTAGAAGTAACTGATTCTGGATCTGAAATAAGTGGTTCTGGAAATAGTGGCTATGAATCTGTTTGTGAGTTTTGTTTTCGGAGAGACAAGAAGATTCAAGGATTGATAAAGGAAAATGAGTTATTGGTTGATGAAAATAAAAAGAAGATAGAAGAGTTGACAGGTAACCAGACAAAGTTGGAAGATCTAATTTAAGAACTTTCATCTCAAAAAGAAAAGTTTTCAGATTTTCAGACAGAGGTTGTTAAGAAAGAATTGAATTTCTGTTAGGTCACGTGAAGGGCTCTTTAACAATGTTGGCACAATTTGATTTAAACAAGGTAAACAAGTTGCAGAAAGTAAATCAACTTGGAAGACAGCAATTCATAAAAGGGTTATTTTGTATATCTCAAATGTAAATAATGGTTTACACGAGTTTATAGTATAACTATGTATCAACAGAAATAACTTTTCTATGGGAGTGATGTTGTAATTACTTTGAGAAGATATTGAATTGTATGCTTGATGTCTTACTTTCTTTGGTGAAGTCAGCTTGCTATTTATAGGAAAATGTAGCAAGTTGTATTTGGATAAGGTGGTTGAGGAAAGTTGATGTTGGAGTGTGTCAAAGTATATAGAGATAAATTGAAGATATTCAATTTATCTCTTTTTCAACTGTCTTTAACTGCCTTCATGATTAATGCCAAGTTGGCATTCATTTTGCTTGTTCTTCACAAAAAGGTAGAATTTGTTCTTCTCGTAATCTTTATCTTCTGATAGTCTAGAACTCATTCAGGACTCTTCTCTAAAGACTACAAATGCTTCCCATTAGAAGCCTTCTACAGAAATGAGGATTTCTGTAGGATGTAGTCTATACAGAACTACATCGGAATTTTTGGAGTAGTTCTGTATGAATACAAAAATCATGTCAAAATCTGTAATTCATATAGACTTTCGTATCCTTTCTCTTTTAAGTAATCTTATCTTTTCTTCTAATACTTGACTGTTTTGTGTTACAATTACATTGTATTTTAACAATCTTCCCTAAGTATTTGAAGAAAATAAACAATTAGAGAAAGTAATGTATGCATAGATCATTTTAGTTGATTTTTTCAAGGAATATGAAAGAGGTCTTGTCTATCATAATTGAAGTATATACAAGTCTTTTCTAATTTTTGCCCTACTAGTGAGTGAATTGAATTAAAAGTTGTACTATGTAGGACATTCTTCCAGTATGGTTTTGAAGACATATCTTTCCTTTATCAGGGCATCAATTTCTGCTTTGATGACTTCCTTGGTGCTGCTGTTGTTAGTCTTGCATTTCTCAAGAATAAATAGGAAGAATTCTAAGGCCAGATTTGTATACTTCTGCTTTTCTTTTAGCCCGAAGAACCTTTGTAAGGATCAAACAAGTCCCTCACGTGATACAAATCTATCAAACACCGTGCGGAATCCGGTGTGTGATAGTGATTCGAGTAAAATCAATAAAGAACAAGACTACAAATATGAAAATAATAACATTTACCGAAAGAGGAACACAAAGCAATAAAGCCGAATTCTAGGAGAACAGAATTCGTATACCACACACAAGAAAATCACCCAAAACCAACAACCTAAAAATGAGAGGAGAGCTTCCCTTATATAGGGAGTCTCCAACTTGCTAAACAAGACACCCTAAAAACCCTAATTACACATTAATTTCCGGATTTCACCATCTAGGCCCACTAAACTCCCTCTAAACACTTTCTAATTGAGCCCAAACATGCCTAAAATGGCCCAATGACCTAATATACCCATAACCCAACTCATTTTCACCTATTCTAACACATAGGCCTTCAGAATACTCCGCCAAGTGATGATTTAATACACAAGCCACAAATCTTGGTCCTTACAATCTTCCCCTTGGCTTGTGCTATTAAATATCTTCTACTTTCAATCATCAGAATTCAGTCTTCTCCTTGGCTTGAACATGGGTTGGTGAAGATTCTTTTCTTGAACTATCTTCATTGGGCAGCAAGGGTCGAGATCTGGGAGTTTTCTCTCAATCAGCATCAGCTTGGACTTCAAATAGCAAACAAATAATGAGAGGAGGATTCTCAAATACTTGCTTCTTCTTGAAACATGGCGAGTCCTTGCTAAACCATCAGTAACTGTCTTGACTTGCATGAGACTTCAGAGGATAAATTTTGAAAACCTCTGTCTTGGCATTTGTAACTACTCTGCATCTTTTCTTCAATTAGCTTCCCCTAAACCTAAGAACGGTGTCTTTGGAAGCTTTACTTGAACAACCAACAAACTTCCCCTGAGTATAGGGTAAGTCCTTTTCCGGCTGGTTCTTCAACTTGATCAGCAGAGTTCTTGCTTTGGTCAACTGAGTCCTTGACCTTCTTCTCCATGAGTTGTCTTTCTCACTTAACCTGTCAAACACAACATGAAACAGACACTAACCAGACGATGACTGGTTATCGGGTTAGCATTATTTAACCAAAAACACTTCCCCTGAACCCGAGGACTCTTCGCATTATCTCCCCTTGAGATTTTGGAGGAGTGAAACTTCTCGCATAAAACCCATAAAACTTATTTAAACTTCTCAAATCAACCTGACCATGATTGAAAATAAATAATAAAAACTTAAGATAACTCAAAAGAAAAATAAAATTAAAAACAAACATACCAAATTTCTAAACGAGAAGGTTTTATTTTGGGATCAAACCGTCTTTGTCTGAACTGAGGAACCCTTTTCAGCATCTGTTACTCGAACACGTCCAGGCGATTTCCAGTATATTGGTCCTTCGTAAACCCATGTTCCTCATTTTCCCGGTTGTTTGTCACTTATTTATCTTTTAGGTGCATTAATTATAAACATCCGACAGTCACACACAAATCCTAGGTAATTAATACGTGCAGTCTATCAAGCTTGATCATTCCCTACCACATATTTTCACATTCCCATATCCAGAGTTTTTAATCTTTTCTCGAGACTAGGTTGAGAAGAGAAAGAACAGATCATAAAAGAGATAGGGATAAAGACTTGTATGATTTCAACTCAGAGGCGTTTATCAGTCAGGTGGTAACCTTTCATCAAACACATAAGCCTAGTCACAAAGTCAGGGCTGAAGGGTTTTGGACGCTAGAGGGTCTCTTTTGTTGTGCACATTGGCATCTTTTGGGGTGTAAATTATATACAACGATCCGCAAGCACGTTAATCTAGACTAACCAGGTCTTTGCTCACGCAAAACAGAGGAAAGTCTGATTAACACGTCAACCATTCTACACCAGGTCATTGCTCACGCAAAGCAGAGGCAAGACTTGACTGACGGCTTTGACATCCCCAGATCTTTGCTCACACAAAACAGAGGGGACGCCGACTTTTTAAGATTTTCGATTCAACACTTTGGAGTCCGGCGTGTGTATCGGGAACAATTTCGCAGTCAAATAGAACAAGCACTTAACCTAAGTGTGTGTTTCCCGTCAAATGACATGCTTTATCTTTAAGTGTTGTGACCCATACCTTTGTTTTTTGGAACTGAGCCTACCGAGCACATCACCTTGGATCATGTCTTTCACTTTTGCTTTACGCGTGTCAGTCATTCTGAGAACGGGAAATATTTCACTTCCCTACCTTCTCAAACACAAACAAAAGATTAAAAATTAAAAAGCACAATTTTTTGAGGGGTCAACTATTTCATATTTTCTATTCTTCCCCTTGCTTTTTGATTTTTTAAAATTAACACACATTTTTTTTTCATGCACACACAGACTCATCACTAAATATCTACTAAAACTGGCCAAGCTAACCTTCAAAGTTTATCTTTTGAAAATTTTCAGAAATGGGTTTTGTTTCATGCACAACCAACTTCACATCAATTTAGCCAAGTAACAAACAATTCAGACAGTACC
>JBCNJP010000009.1:32672371-32730686 GCA_039602395.1 Deinandra increscens subsp. villosa
ATCTATTACTATATATAATACATATTGCCCTAAAGGGCATTTTCGTCATGAAAAATGCTTAATCCTTAAGACGCGTACAAAATCTTAAGCATTATGTACAATCTTTAAAGCATAGCTTTTCAACCCATCTCCAACATTTACAAGCAAATTAAATAAGGGCAATCTGGTCATCATACTAATTAATCATAATTTGTAATATCGATTTCTTTTTGCACGCTTTTCTCCCCTCGAACAGATAATCAGCCGCCGTATACTTCCCTCTGGTTGCCGCCCATCACAGTCTATCAGTCTATCTCCCCATCGGTTGGCCAATTTCAAGTTGTATCTTCTTGGGGTTCAAATTGAGTTCATCTCACGCTTAATCAAATTATGACGATACTCCTTTTCGATTCAATTGGGCCGCTGCATCTTCGTCAATTTCAAATTCGAAGGCGCACCATCGATTGAGAGACTCTATAAATTCACAGTTCCTCCATTTTGATTTTGAAGCAAAACTTTGATCTATGTTATGATTAGGGTTCCGAAGCTCCTCTTTCTGCCGTTCAATTTTTGTTTGCCTTAAGGTAACTTTCGATTTCTGATTTCTTCTTATTTGATTTTTATTTAAAGAACTCAAATTGCTTTTACTATCATCTGATGCACGAACCTGCTACACCCTATCATCAAAATAATCGAATTTATTTCTGATTCTTCTATCCTCTAATTTTGTGTTTTGCTGTAGAACTCTCAACGACGGTGATAAGCGACGGGGTAAGGATTCCTGATATGGAATCGAAATCGGTGACTGCTAATCTGAGTTCTGGAACCTCGGTTTTGTTAACCACCACCATCTCTTCCATTCATATTTTGGGTTTAGTTCTTTCTTTTTGTTCAAATCATGGAGGCTAGGGCAACAGTCGACCGGTATGTAAGTTTCAATATATTTTTTGTAGAAGTTTGTTTTGGTTAAAAATTTGTGATTATAAACTACTTGTTCTTCCTTTATGTGTTCAGTTCAGGTGACTATACATGTCAAAGAACCTGTTTTTGGCAGCTTAACGTGATTTCAAGAAACACGAATACGATTTTTGCTTATATATTTTTCATTGGGTGATTTGCTATAATCTGTGAGTTACCTATTGAAATGTGCTTTTGTCATCAAAATCAAGCTTTTTCATATGGTGATTTACCTACAGATCTGCAGGTGAGTATTAGTAATTAAGTATTAGTCATTTGCAGGTGACGTTATTTGCTATTTTTTGTTGCTTGCGTGCAAGAATCAGTGCTTATTTTGGTGTTTGTTCTTGATATTTCCCAAATTCTTGTAGGGGGAAGCACCATCGGTTCAAAACGAAAACACACATTGAATTCCCATTTGAAATTTTGGAAAATCTAGAAAGATTAGGCCATTTGGGTTATTATAGGAAGTGAAGATAAACTGATGTCCGTCTTTCTTTTAGGGTTACAGATCCAACCACTTCTATCAAGTCCGATATGAATTGTACATGAATATTTGACATGCTGAGTGTCTTTTCTTTACAGGTGGTGTTGGTTGTCCCAAGATTGGAGATTTAGGGCAAAATCCAACTGTGGTTTATTTGTTGGAAGATTTGATTCTTCTATTGTTTTTCTAGGAAGGTTTGCTTCTCTGATTGCTTTCTCTTCTATTTAACAGGCCCAGTTAGTAATAGCTCTTGGTAACCGATCACAAGGACAACCGAAAGCACTAGCGATGGATAACTTCATAGATTCAAGCCAGTAAACTACTCTTAATGGAGGTGTTTTCTGATATAGTTTGGCCCAGGTCATGTAAGTTTATATTGAGCAAAAACTTTTAATGAACATGTACCTAATATCTGAGATGATTTGTTATCTATCAATACCATAATATCTGTTATAGCTTCTTTTTCATGTTGATGTTTCTCATTGTTTTATGTCTATGTTACAGGACCTTGAGCAAGTTATGTCGCCACAAACCATTAGTTAGAGCCCTTGCTGATAATTCATTCGTATTTGGTTGCCGATAATGGTATTATTTTTGCACTTAAGTTTTGTGATTGTAAATTGAATGTGTCTATTTGAACTAGGATGATGTTGACAGAAGAGGATATTGGGGATCTACGATGTGGTGGTGGGGCACAGTGAATGCAAGCTTCCTTAATGGTGAGGGAGGTATGTATCGTTTTGCTTTTTTCTTCGTTTAATATCCCATTGTTGCATGCAATGTGATTTCATCATGTGATTGTTGTCTATTGAGCAGATTAGAGTATGTTAGCTTCTCTGCATTACTATTTTCATGTTTTTTCTATTGACGGATCTAATGTGCACCATGTGTTTGTTTTATTGTCTCTTAAATTGGTTACATAATTACTTTCCTCTGGTGCTTATCAGCTATTTACTATCTTTTAAGATGACATGATTAATTTCAATATCTGCATTTAGATATTTGAGTTGAATATTTGAAATTTGATGACCATAGTCTTTGATGACATTTAATTTAAATACACCATTTGAATTTGTTATCTGTTACTTTTAGATTCATTGTTGTTTTAAGTTTAGCAATCTGATTTTCCGTTGCTCAGACCAAAAAAAAAACTAGAAGTATGATTTTTTTGCTTTATCAATCATGAAATTGAACTAGAGGAAGACTTTAAATTTCCCTTTCAGCAACAAGAAACAATGCTCCTTTCATTAACTTACCTTGCTGCGCTGATGTTGGTGTTACTTTAAAGAGGAAAAGAAGAAAAAGCTGGCAAGGGTTGTGGGGGTATAAAGTTGCCACTCAAAGAAAAGAAAAAAGGTAAAAGTCAGACCTATTATCCATCTCTGACATCTATAAACCCACCTAAAACATGTAAGTTTTGTAGTTCTCTTCCATCTCCTGTCAAATCATATTTTATACGTAGCTATCACAAAATATGAGCCTGAAATCATCTATTATTACGTCATAAAGTGTGCCTGGTAGCATTGACCCCTTTGTTCTTAGACATCCTATGCCTTGCTTTTTTGTTTTCTTAAATGACTAAATCTCTGAAATGTTTATCTTACAGATGCGGTGTGTACAAATTGATAATAAGAGTGGAGGGACCATGTGTGATAGTATATCTAAATGCCATTTGGTTCTCACCCTCCACCAAAACCGAGCCATTTGGCCTTCTGCCATAAACAAGTTGAAGTCAAAACATGTAAGACCAATTTTTTTTTAGCATGAACAATTCTGAACAAGTTTATAGTCCACGATACATGGTTATAGCGTTATTAACATATTATTAAAATTAT
Organism: Deinandra increscens subsp. villosa; assembly: GCA_039602395.1. Taxonomy (NCBI): domain Eukaryota; kingdom Viridiplantae; phylum Streptophyta; class Magnoliopsida; order Asterales; family Asteraceae; genus Deinandra; species Deinandra increscens. The sequence goes on from JBCNJP010000009.1 coordinate 32,675,630, forward strand.
CTAAACATCATCACTATCACCGCAAAAATTTGTATTGAGCAGGTATGGATAGAATGGTAGATTATTGCATCTAACTACAAACCCTATATGGCTATATCAGATCCGGACTCCGAATAAGTTGTTAAACATATATAAGCGTTAGGGAAAGCCCATGACTACTTATTGTGATTACTTATCTCACAATTTTCTACCTATTAAAATGAAAAAGGCAACTGTTGTGAGTTTTGTTATTGTGGTATGTAGAGTTAGTTGCGGGCAACAACTTAGTTTTTGTATAAACACACATATTTAACACATGATTTACCTAATGAGTCAAGAGCAGCCTTTTTCCTAATCACAAGTTTCCTTTTTACTTCTATTTTGACAAATATTTGAGCTTGAATGCACTGGTGTAACAAATAAAGGTGTGTCAAATTTTTGGCTTACTGTAATGAAACCCAATAAAGTGCTAGAATATATCTAATATTGGTTCTTGAGTTAGATTTCTGAGTCTGATGGGTCAGGATATGTTGGGAGTCCGATATGTTGGGAGTCCATGGGTCAGTAGTTTAAGTTGACGAAACATTTGATCTTTTGTATCTAACATGTTTACTATCAATTGTGAAGTTTTGATGTATAGGATTGCGACGCTTAAAGGGATAAAGGGTCGAGATAGAGTTTTGATGTGTTTGTGGAAGTCTATCAATGGTTGCAGTCTTTTCATAATAGTCCAGTAAAGGAATTTCTATTTATTTGAACTCCTAGCATCACATTACTTTGTTGGTGTTTGAATTGGATCGTCATATTTCAGTCTCAATTAATGCAACCGCTTTAGCAAATTTTATGTAAAACGGGCGGCCCGTCGTAATGCGGGGGCGCGTCACCAACTTATGATAGCAAATTGTCATTTTTATTTAATGTTAGAAAGTATACCATTTGACCTTCAAAAGTCAAAACTTTGTGACTAGAAAAATAATGATACTTCATGTGGTGATTAATGCTAATAAATTGCATTCATGTCGCCTTTTCAACTCATATCGTTATTGAAAGTGTATAATGATTCTTGAACTTTAGGTTGTGATATGTAGGGTGGGGTTGTTAAAAATAAGTTTTTTTTTTATTTTTTTTATTTTGGGAATGACTTGTATTTTGTTATCAATGGGGTTGAACGCTCACCAAATAGAAATGCTATACCTTATTCACTACCAAGATACTATTCGGCCAGATCCCTTTTAGTCATGTTGCATAAATGATCTTAAAAAGTAGAAGTATGGTTAAAGTTGGAACAAACTCGGAGGGTTAAAATTTGTTGTGGAGACTACCTCAAGAACTATATCAATGTTAATAAACTAATAGAAAACAAGTACCACATGCGTTAATTATCGTCGCCACCGCTGCATTGCGCAGAGAGCAATACGAGCACCGCGTTGTAAATTGTCGCCGCATCTCATCGCACTAACAGAAACGAATACCACGCTTTCAATTTTCGTGCCGTTGCAACGTGCGGAGAAAAAACGCATAACACGCTATACACTGTCGCCGCCGCAACGCGCGGGCACACGGCTAGTATACATATATATATATTATAGGATAACTATTAATTTAATTAACTTATCCTAAGGCATTCGAAATTCTAGGAGCAAGATTAGGTTTACTATAACCCTAATTACTAAAATCGAATTTTCAAGCCTCCTAGCCAAAATCGAAATTTCCAAGCCTCCTATCACAATTTATTCTAGTCATAGCTAATTCAATAGAAAACAAGCCTTATGCTCTGATACCACTGATGGGTTTCAGGCACTACAAGCATACTTAAACTCTTAAGGGTGCATGCAACCTAAAACCAGGATCTATGTTTTCTCTATTGAACCTACAACTAAGAACAAATAATAAACCCTAGTCTATTGCGAAAAATAAATACCCAAGTAAATAAAATAGACAGAGTTACATACCTTTTAGTTGTTATAGTAAACAACTAAACAAACCCCTTCGATGTCGGGAAGCTAGCACCACAAGCGTCGTGCCTCTAATGGGATCACACCCAAGAACTCCAAAGGGAGAATATTAAACTAGAAGTGGTTAGTCCAAAATCGAATTTGGTTAAACCACAAAGGAGGGAGAAAGAGAATGGGGAATACTCAACCCTTTGGCGCAAATTGGAATGAGATCTCAAGGCCCCTATTTATAGGTTTGAGTAACCTCCTCATTTAACAATTCCACCAATGTGGGATCATGATAAATTTCGAAATCCTCCTAGACAAAGAAGGGATTTCGAAAATTCCAATATGGGATAAACCCATTCCTAATATAAATCAACTATTGATTTATTATTTATCTCCTTTAATTAACAAATTGTTAATTATCCTCCCAAATAGTTTTGTCTAGTTAATTATTAGACTATAATAATTAACAACACTATTACTTTTTCCCTTTTAATTAATTCTCCATTTGCTGAGTCTCGAGGGCAACCCAAAAGGACTGTGCTGCTATCAATTATAGTTATAGGCTTAGACACCTAATCCAACATTTAATATCTATTCAATATTTATGTAATTATAGATATAAACTTAAATTGTGGATTCTTTATGTTTTTTAGATATACTGGCTATTCCGGTCTCTAGTGTTGCTTCGGAATCGGCTTTCAGTACGGGCGGAAGAGTTATAGATGCTTACAGGAGTTCATTGTCCCCTCCGGTTGTAGAAGCATTAATATGCACACAAGACTGGATCCGTAACTCCAAAAAAGCTATTAAGGATGCTGAAGATCCGACTGATTTTGACGAGCTTGGAAATGGTAAAACAAAACTATACTAGTTGTGTTTTTTCTTTTTATTATTTACTTCATTTATATTACCTTCGTTCATCATATATTTTTTTGTAGATTTATGGGAGAGGTTAGAACCAAGTAAAGCGAACAAGAGGATGGATATCGACTAGTATGTTATGACGTTATTATATTTTGATTTGGATTGTGATTTTGGTGGACTTGTGGTTTTCCATTTACTATTTAGGCATGAAGCCATGAAACTTGTTACTTTATGACATTATGATGTTTTTGGTTTTAATTGACACTTTGAATAACCGGTTGTTAGCACATTGTTTAAAATCGCAGCATTAGTTCAAAAGGTATCATCTCGGACTCTCGGTTCTTTTTGTTTATTTATTGATATTGCTGCAAAAAGCCAAAAACTGGGCTGGAAAATAATATGTAGAAATATAATGCAGCCCCATATTTGGTAATGAGGTTTGTAGGGAAAAATGGGCTGAAAATACATTGTAGAATGTTGGGCTGAAAAAATGGGCTGAAAATCCAATTTGTAGGAAAAAATGGGCTGAACAAATGATATACACAACAAACGCAGCGCCCAAACTGGCTCCTTTATTGGCCCATATCTCTGAATTTTTTTTGATTCTCGGTCTCGGGAAATTTGCTTTATCCCGGTATTCCGATCAGGACCGAACCGATACCCAAGATTAGGTGTTAGGGTCGGGTTTCGGTCATCATTTGGTGGTTTCTCGGGACTCGGTACGGTTCGGGATTTGTGGTTTTCGGGTCGGGTTCCCGACCGTGAGCACCCCTAGGAACCATATTCACATGTTAATGTGATGATAGATTGTTAAATGGGTCATGGGAACCATAATCATGTACTAAAATGATAATTGATAGCTAATTGGTTCATAGGAACCTTGGCCATATGTTAATGTGTAATTAATTGATAATGGGTTGTAGGAACCAGTTTCATGTGTAACATTGTTCATGTTACAGGTAGTAGATATGAATATGTGTAATTTCATACAAATAGAATGAACTATGATTTATACTAAAAGGGTGACGAATGGTTTTAGGAACCTTGAAGCCCAATAGCCAAAGGGCCCTCCAATAACTAAAATTGACCAGAGGTAAGATTCGGAGGAATCAATAAGTGAATAACAAGTTACAATGAGAGGAAATGAGTTTATAGAACCCATGCAATGTAACAAGGAAAGGAGGATCATAAATGGTTTAAAGAACCATAGATCCCAAATGCCTAGTTGTGGTCAAATGGAGCATTAGGAGACACCAAAGGCAAGGACCCGTCTTAACGGGTCAAATGGGTACAATAACCCAAATTGATTGAATGAATTTATAGTGACTCCCTAAAATTTAATTGATGCTTAAATAGGTTATCACACGAGTTTAGGATCATAACCCTTTATAAAATGGTGTTATTACCAACAGTAACAAGCACACGAAGTGCATAGAATCCATGCAGGTTAAAAGAATGTATTTGACTCATGGAATTGAATGATCTTTGATGTATGCCAATGGGTTATAGTAAGATCAACTTGCACATTGGAGCAAAGCATTATCCTTAAAGTAATGGGTGTCCTAACAGGTTAAACGGGTCGACTGAACCCGTTAGTGCAAAACGTGAATTTGATTTAGTTGAGGTATGTTAATATGCATGTAAACATGTTTTAAAACTGAACTCGTTAGTGCAAAATTTTGGCTAAGTATGAAACTGGCCGGAACTGGCCAAATTCCTGGAAAACCAGCTCCAAGTGTATCGCTTGGAGCATATGATTCAGTAGGCGATACACCTACATGAATAAGCGTATCGCCTAGAAGTTCTGTCATTGTAGGCGTTACGCCTAGAAGCTGCATTTTAATTTCGATTTTTTCTTCATTGTTAATGATATTTATTCATGTAAGCAATAGAAACTCACTACTGAAAGTGAGTAATTGCAGGTAAAGGAAAAGTCTAACGGGGATGCTCATCAAGACGATTGAAGAACCGATCAACCAAAGAACGAACGACCCGTCCTGTATTGCGGTAAAAAGAACTTATGTACAAGTTAATGAACACTTTTGGATGTCAAACTCATTACTAGTATATTTCGTAAATGTGAACCACAATGATGGTATTTTATGATTGTTAAATCATATGTTTTGTACAAAAATTTTCTGGGACCAATTTTTAACGATGTAAATTGTTGAGTTTGGCATCAAATTGTATATGGGTGTTACACAATGTTCTTGGACAATCCAGGTGCATATAAACAGTTAACTAATTTAACTGCAAGGCTTGAATGACATGTCAGAGAGTAAACCCCAGTTGCAAGAACCGGGACCTTCTTTCCATCGCCTACAATAAGCTCCATGTCGCCTTGTTTCAGTTTCTTCAACTTCTCTGGTTCCTGTAAACATTAACAATGTGATGACCACATCCAGTATCAAATACCCATGTATTGGAGGAAACAGTGAAAAGTTCAATAACATTTATTGACATACCTGATGAGGAACTCTGTTGAGAGCTTCTCGTCATCTTCACCTTTGCAAGATGAACGGGACAGTTGCGTTTCCAGTGTCCCACCTCATTGCATTCAAAGCATATGCGTTCCATTAAAGGTGGCGCTTTTGATGTATCTGCTTTCTTGCCTTTGACCATTTGAGCTTAAGCCTTGGATTTCTTCTTGACACCTCCATCTATGACCTTAAGCACATCGGATGTGGTTCTGATTTTAGCACATGGTAAAAGTGCTATGAGCTAGTCCAGCGTTCCACTAAATAGTTAATCGCATGAATGCGATAACATTCTGGAAACTTACCAAGGACAATGTCTAAATCCATACACTCAGGTATGGGTAGCCCTAGCTCAATCAGATGGTCACGATGGGCCTTCATCAATAGGACATGTTCATAAATAGAGGAGTCAGGCGATACTTTAGTATTTACAAACTTTTGAAAAATAGAGTATCGTTACTCTCTTTGTGGAAACTCAAATCTTTGAGCTTCCGAACAATGTCGTATGCACTCATGTCATGTAAGTTGTACCAGAAATCCGGTGACATACTGGACAGGATAAGCTCAGTTACCTCATGTGAATCATTGGTATGCTTATCCAGTTCTGCCTTAGTACGGTCATTGTGCAAGAATGATGGCAGATTTGGTATAGGCCTGTCCAGGACATAGAGTTTGCCAAACACCTTTAGAACACTTCTTAGGGTGGCTTGCCATGAGATGAAGTTGGTGTCGGTCAAAGTGTCCAGTTTTATCATTGACTTTAACGGGTTTGAGTTTTCAATAACCTTCTGAGAAATAAGAACAGTATTTTAATTAGTATTTTCGATGTTTGGAATTCTTAAAAAATGTGGTAAGTATTTATATTTAAGAATTATGAGAATTCAATCAGTTAATTACTAAAGGTAGTTGTAGCATGTAATCAATAGTAATTGAGTAAAAGAACTGATATCGAATGTCAATTGTGAATAATTGGTCACAGCTCTTGTTAAGGCATATATCTATGCTATGATGTGTCTTATGTATTGTATCTAACTGAGCTTGTTATTATGTGAGTCTTAGGGGGCAGCGTACCAAGCTGGTCTGCCGTACCAATGGTACGCCCGTACTAATGGTACATTAGATGGTACGCTGGCCAAAATGTGTTACCTATAAATAGGTTATGTTAGAATGAGCTAATAACACTTCTGTCATTTTGAGTCATTATTGTGTGTGTGTTCTAGAGAGAGAAACCAGAGAGACTTCTTTGTAATCTTTAAGTGATTCGATAAGATTTCTCTTATTTATATTCTCGTTCACTACATTGATTGATACACACAGTAGTAAGATCATTTTACGTACTTACAAGTGGTATCAGAGCAATCCAGGTTGCTCTACTGCTGTGTTTTTTATTATTTTCAGATTTCTAGTGAGAGAAAGTGGATTTCTCCTCGTTTTTCATCAAATTTTCTCAATTCCGAGTGTTTTTAGTGCTAAACTTGATTTCTAAACGTTCCTAATGTGTTTTCGCAACTTACTATTACAAATTCCAGCTCAAAACAGTCAAATTCTGAAAAATCAGTTGAAAATGTCGTGGTACGCCGGATGAATACATTGGTACGCCACTTGGTACATAAGTCAATCTTCATCCAGTAATTGGTACGCTGGTTTGTACGCTACCTGGTACTCAAGGCAATCTTCAACCGTGATACGTGACGGTTACTGATTGGTACGCTGATGGTTACGCTGTACCAAGGTGGTACGTTGAGTTCACTGGTATGCTGATTATTCTGGTCTGATTGTTGGTACGTGGTTGGTCCGCTGAAGGTCATTGGTACGCGAGTTATTTTGGTCTGCTACTTGGTTCGCTGGCACATAAGTTGTGTTCACTAAAACTGACAAAACTTGAGAACCGCTAAGAGTTACAGAACCCAATACCAGCCAAAACGACCGTCTTGACGAGATCAAGACTTCTACTTGCTTAACGTCCAGTACCCTCCGTTTTGGTACCCAAATACTGATTTTAAGACCTTCGTTTTTGAGTTTGAAGTTTTTGGAGTATCATTTTCAGTAAAAATGTCTGATTTTCATGCATTTGCTTCTATGCAATCCACTATGCAAACCATGCTCAATTTTGATAATGAAATTGGAACAAGTCAGAAAGTTCCCAAGTTGTTAAGGTTGGAAGATTATCAAAATTGGAAACAACGGTTTTCTGCTTACATCAGCACAAATGATATCGATTTATGGATTCTGATACGGAAGCTTTACATGCATCCAACTGATGAAGGAGATTTTAAGGAAATTCAAAATTTTGATGCTGCTAAAAGAAAAAGCTATTAAGTTGAGCAAAAAGTATTTGGTTATCTTACAATGGCTTTGCCTACTGAATTATTACATCAATTCATCACTTGTAAGATGAGTAAACAATTATGGGATGCATTCTCTGCAAGATGCGAAGGCAATGTTCAATACAAAAAGAGTAGACGAAAAGTGCTGAACAAAGAATTTGAAAATTTTCAACACTATGAGAAAGAAAATATTCCTGCTCTTGTATCCAGATTTTCACATCTGATAAGTGAAATGAAAGTGGTTAAAATAGAGAAGACAGAAGAGGAGTTGAAGGAGATATTGCTAGAAGCTTTACCAGAAAAGCTGGGAGAACTATGTTCTACTGCTTACTCATGATAACGAATACTCAACGTTGTCATTTCATGATTTAACCGGAAAGTTGCATGCTAGAGAAATGGAAATGATGACGTCAAACAAATCAACTGCTAACTACAAAACCCTGAGTTATATCATGGTCAAAATTCTGCAAGTCTTAATGCAAAGTCTTAATCATTTGGCTTTGATTCATCAAATCCACCTCCAATAGCATTTGTTGCTAGTCATGAATCAAGAAATTCTGAAAATTCTTCAAGATGGTGTAATTTCACTGTTCCAAATCATTCAAGTCAGACTTCGTTTCCTGCAAAAACACCTGATGAACATTTGGCATTAATTTTTGCTTTATTATCTTTATATTATGGATTGCTAAATGGCGGTTTGACAACATCTAATCTAATTGAAGAAGATTTTGATCAGATCGATCCGGACAATCTTGAACAAATGGATATTAATTGGTAACTTGCGATGTTAGCCCAAAGAGTTAAAAGATTCGGGAAGAAAACCAGATTCCAAAGTTTAAATCCGGATGGCAACGTTGGAGTAGATAAATCAAAGGTAAAATGTTTTAAATGTTCTGATTTTGGACATTTTGATTGTGAATGTTCAAAATCAAATGCTTCTTCATCAAAGTCTCCAACAACTTTGGTTTCTCAAGTCAATATACAATATGATAGGGGACGAACTTCTAATCCTCAAATTGCTTTAACTGCTATTACTTCTGAGTCAAAAGCACAAACATCGAATGAAGGTTATGATTGGTCTACCGACTTTCCTGATGAGTCTGCATTTTTTGTCTAATCTACGTTTGTTGCTCAAATTGTACATAGTGATGACGAAGTAGAAGTAACTGATTCTGGATTTGAAATAAGTGGTTCTGGAAATAGTGGCTATGAATCTGTTTGTGAGTTTTGTTTTCGAAGAGACAAGAAGATTCAAGGATTGATAAAGGAAAATGAGTTATTGGTTGATGAAAATAAAAAGAAGATAGAAGAGTTGACAGGTAACCAGACAAAGTTGGAAGATCTAATTTAAGAACTTTCATCTCAAAAAGAAAAGTTTTCAGATTTTCAGACAGAGGTTGTTAAGAAAGAATTGAATTTCTGTTAGGTCACGTGAAGGGCTCTTTAACAATGTTGGCACAATTTGATTTAAACAAGGTAAACAAGTTGCAGAAAGTAAATCAAATTGGAAGACAGCAATTCATAAAAGGGTTATTTTGTATATCTCAAATGTAAATAATGGTTTACACGAGTTTATAGTATAACTATGTATCAACAGAAATAACTTTTCTATGGGAGTGATGTTGTAATTACTTTGAGAAGATATTGAATTGTATGCTTGATGTCTTACTTTCTTTGGTGAAGTCAGCTTGCTATTTATAGGAAAATGTAGCAAGTTGTATTTGGATAAGGTGGTTGAGGAAAGTTGATGTTGGAGTGTGTCAAAGTATATAGAGATAAATTGAAGATATTCAATTTATCTCTTTTTCAACTGTCTTTAACTGCCTTCATGATTAATGCCAAGTTGGCATTCATTTTGCTTGTTCTTCACAAAAAGGTAGAATTTGTTCTTCTCGTAATCTTTATCTTCTGATAGTCTAGAACTCATTCAGGACTCTTCTTTAAAGACTACAAATGCTTCCCATTAGAAGCCTTCTACAGAAATGAGGATTTCTGTAGGATGTAGTCTATACAGAACTACATCGGAATTTTTGGAGTAGTTCTGTATGAATACAAAAATCATGTCAAAATCTGTAATTCATATAGACTTTCGTATCCTTTCTCTTTTAAGTAATCTTATCTTTTCTTCTAATACTTGACTGTTTTGTGTTACAATTACATTGTATTTTAACAATCTCCCCCTAAGTATTTGAAGAAAATAAACAATTAGAGAAAGTAATGTATGCATAGATCATTTTAGTTGATTTTTTCAAGGAATATGAAAGAGGTCTTGTCTATCATAATTGAAGTATATACAAGTCTTTTCTAATTTTTGCCCTACTAGTGAGTGAATTGAATTAAAAGTTGTACTATGTAGTACATTCTTCCAGTATGGTTTTGAAGACATATCTTTCCTTTATCAGGGCATCAATTTCTGCTTTGATGACTTCCTTGGTGCTGCTGTTGTTAGTCTTGCATTTCTCTAGAATATATAGGAAGAATTCTAAGGCCAGATTTGTATACTTCTGCTTTTCTTTTAGCCCGAAGAACCTTCTTTCTTCAGAGAGATCTCTGAAGCATATACTAGAGATTGGGTTGAGAAATGTTGTACTGGATCCTCTCCATGAGACTTCAGGAGGGATAGTCTCTTTGGCTTTGTTAAGAACAGTAGAGGGATGTTGGATTCTTTTGGTAATTCTACGTCCATTAGTGCTTGTCTTCTGAACATCCTTTTACCGGCTTCAATTCCTTGGAGTAAAGCAGTGCTTACCCTTTCTGTTTTTGAGGGTTGACTTGAGAAGTACCTTATAAATGACACCAACTGTATTGGGTTAAATTGTTGTAGGTCTTTATCAGTGAATTCCTTGATGCTTTCATCTTTTGTCTTCACTGTGTAACAGTTGAAGTGGTCTACCTAAAGGTGTTTTGTTAAAGGTTGGTCCTTGATTTTTATGAACTCAGTAATCAAAGGAATTGTGTAGTTTGGATTTTCTTCAACTGAGATTCCAGTCGACCTGTCAAAAGCTTTTCTTAATAGAGGGCTCATTCTGGGCCTGTATTCTTCTCTCTTGAGTAGTTTCTCTTGTAGTTCTCTGACTTTTTCCCAGATGACTTTTTGCATATTCTGCTTTTCAGAGTAATCATCTTCAAAGGCTGATCTAGATATGAAAGATCCAGCTAATGAGGATGATTGTATCTGAGTCTGTTTAGCTGGGGTTTTCTTTGTTGTTCCGGTGGAGAGGGGTTGAGAGGCATTTGTTTTCTTGGCAGTCTTTGTTAGTAGCTTAGGAGAAGAAGGAGGTGGGGGAGGAGGCATGCCTTCATAAGCTTGAGATGAAGGTTTGCATTTCTTTGAATTCTTTCTCTTGAGTTGTTCTGTTCCATCTTCTTCTTCACTTGGATTATTTCCTTGAAGTCTTGTCTTCTTCATTGGAGGTTCAACAGAGATTGTGATTGGTTTTCTTTCTCATTTGTTCCTTTTACTTTTTGTTTCCATTCTCTTTTAATCTCTCTCATCTGATCTTCTTGAAAAGAGTGTTTGATCTTCAGGTTTGCAGAAGGCAGTTGATTTCTTGTCAGTTTGCTTCTGACTGATCTTATTCTTCTTGTGCCTTCTTTGCCTGATTTTTGCCTATGTCTTCAATATTCTTTTTCTTTTTTATTAATTCTGTAGAGAAATTTTTAATGATTTGTTCATCATCACTTGTCTTTACAGACTGCAGACTTTGAAGACTTTTGCTGATGTCTTATGAAATCTTGTTGGCCTCCTTACTTAGTTCTTCTTTCCAGGTTTTCATCTCATTTGCTAGAGTGTTTAGTTGATTGGTGTTCTGAGTTGTGTCTCTTTCCACCTTCATGAGCTTTTCTGAGTTTGAGTGCTTGAGTTTCCCTAGCTTATGAAGATCAGTTTTCTTATCCCTTTTGAAATTGAATATTTTCTCTCTAATTGTTTGAGAGAACTCTAAGAGATCAGATTTGAGTAGGATACTGGGTAAGCTTGGAGTTGGATCAACAGATGATCTTTCTCCTTCTAACATACCAGTGTACAACACATGTACAACAAATTTACTAACAGATTCTCTATTGAGAGTTTTGTTAGTGCCTAGAATACCAAAAATATTTGATGTTCCTAGGTCTTCCACATTCATTGTCTTTATCCTGGATGATTCTGACTCATGTGTTGTTTGCTAATTCTTTTCAGAATCCTCATGTGTCGAATCCTCAGGGAACCAATCCCTGTGAGTTCTTTCCAAGTTTCCTTAACTCATTGAGTCTCCACTTGTTGTGCTTGCTGATGACTCTCAAAGTCATCAAACAGGCTAGGCTTGAAGGCTATTTCAGGAATGTGGATCTAAGGAGGTGAGTTTGGTAGGTTAAAGTTGAAGCCTTTGTAGGCTGAGGTGGTGGAGTTGGATGTGGGAGAGTCAGGTGAATTTCTGTTTAGGTTGACTGATTTAGAGAAGTGAGATGTTTGTGGGCTGTGTTTTGGGGTTGGTTGTTCAGGTTCAGATGAGTTATGTTCTTGTAGTTCTATTCCTTCTTTGTATTCCATCAGAACTGGGGAGCTATCTAGTATATTTAAAATTAATGAAATAGGTACAGAGGATATAGAGTGTGTTGTACCTGATTCAAACTTATTCAGAATTTTCAGAGTGGTTGACCTATGCTTAGCTCCTGTCATAGCTAACGATCCTTCCTGACATTTTTTTAAGATGAGTAGAGAAAGAAACCTTATGAATGGAATGTGGGCATTTTCTTTCTTTTCCTTATGTTTATCTTCAATTCTTTTTACTAAATTCCTCCACAGCATAGCACCATAATCTATCCTTTTGTTCAGGATTAGAGCAACCATCATGGAGTACCCTGATTCACTAGCTTGATCTGATGATCCGACTTTAGCAGTTAGGCAGTAGATGAGTGTGTGCATCATTAGTTTCCACTTTCTCTCTAGCAGATTGATGTTTATTCCTGAGATTGTGGTAAAGCTTGTTCCTTTGTTCAAAGAATTGATGGTTTTGAGGATTTCTGTTTTAGTTGGGGGTTGAGCAGGATCTTCTGGTGCTTTGAGGTCAGTAACTTGTCTGAAATCTTCTTTTGACAACTGTAGAGTTGGTGTGGAGCGATTTTCGTTTTCAATGAGAGTTTCAATCCATACCTTTTTAGTCACAGTTTCAATTTTTACTCTTATTGTTGACCAGACATTCATAAGAGTTTCTTTGGTGATTTCTTCATCTTCAGTGAGAGCTGTCATGAGAGCTGAGTACCTTAATGCTTCTATGATGATTTGTACATCGTTTGAGTAAGCTGGTGGGTTTAGATTTGCTCGCATATTGTTTTGCTCTATGTTGAATGTCTTGAACAGGGAGATTTGGGAGAATGAAGCCATTTTGATTGTTCGAAGAAATGCTTTGCTTGGAGAGGATTGTGATTTTAGGAACGGTGTTTGATTTTGGGAATGAGTGAGGGTTTTATAGCATGAGAGAGATTCTACGGTTTTAAGGGCTCTTTTTCACCGATTGGATTGACTAGGTGGTGAAACGGATTTCTGTTGGATCATTGATTTTCCTCGTAACTGAAAAAGTTACTGTTTCTATTTATTGGGAGCTTTTGGTGTCTTCATTTTCGGTTGGGATTTCTTGATGAAGAATTGTTTTGATCCCAATTTTCAGGGTGAGATCAAATGTGTTTTTCTTCCAACAACTACAGTTTTTCACGAAACTTTTCAGTGGTTCTTTTTCATTCCTTATTCCTTCCTCCCTTTTTTTATTTTTTATTTTTTTGTGTGTGAAGGTATGTCAAAGATTTTTCATTTCCTACTTTTGTTTCATTCTACCATTCTAGCTTTTGTACAGAACTACTTTGGAATTTCCAGAGTTGTTCTGTGTGACCAGTTTTTTTTTTTTTTAGAAAATCAAAACAAACACAGAATCACTAGTAGAGATTTTTAGCTTAACACAACTTTGAGCTTTTCTTAAAGTAATCCCAAAAGATCCAGTTTCAACAAATTTTCCAACAATTTTTCCAAAGAGATATCTAGTAAAGAACTTATTTAAACATTAAGTTTAAGTGAGTTACAAGGTAGGATAATTCTGGTGGGTACAGGAGGGTGTGCTCTGGCTTCAAGTTGGAGAGGAATGTTGTTATGAGAGATGGGTCTCAGGCCTTCATCTTCTTCCTCTATTATCTCATTTGGAAGTCCAATGATGTGAAGACCAAGATACCTTTGAGAAGGTACAAGTTGGTGAAAATGCGTGAGCATCGGATCGTCTACTCGATCTAGCTAATCGGACATCGAAACGTAATTAACCGATTGATTTATTGATAACAATTACAACCAGTAAACACTCAGAAATAGACTCAGAGAATAAACACTCAGAAACACACACTTAACAGATCTCACTCGCTCAGAAGTCCTACAAATACAAAGACCAAACATCTATATATACTAGCTGGTCCGAGCTTCGGCCGAACCTCAGGTTTGGCCAGTCCGAACTTCAGGTTCGGACCTAGTTCGGCCAGACCTAGTTTGACTTGATCTTGATCTTGCTTGATACTTCACACGACGCACATATCAGGTATCAACAAACTCCCCCTCGTCTTGTGCAGTATCTCTTCAACATCATCAACATTGTATCTTCAATCAAGCTCCCCCTCAAGAGTAGAATCCGTTCGTTCAATGAAATAAATCTTCAAACAAACTCCTCCTCAACTCAATCGTAGCTTGATCTTGAATTCTTGATGACATTTTAGTGTATCTCTGGTCTTTCATCAACATCTTCAGAAGACTTGAAGTTGTGATATCTTACACATAGTAACCTGCTCAAACATTTAAATAATCTTGGCGCATAACGTCTCTTCGAGACTCCAAGATATGATTTTAAAAATGATTTGTATCACGTGTTGATCAGATCGAAAATAAAGCAGAAACAAAATCTTTTTGGTTTTTCAAAGTTTATGCTAAAACACATCAAAAATCTTTTTGTTCTTTTCTGAAATGAAATGAAATCACAATACAGAATCAAACACTATTTTTGGTATGTGAAAGATCACTATATGGGATCATATTGAACATAACGCACTGAACTGCACTTCAATTTCAATTAATCAAAGCACATAAGTCATGCTGATTGCTGATATAATTTGTCCAACTTAAACTCAGGCAGAATCATACTCATAACATCTGGATATGTTAAGGTATTGATTAGATTTGCTTTGACCAGTGTATCCCACACTATCAGACATAAACATACATTTTTAGCTTTTCTTTTCTTTTTCTTTTGTGTGACAGCACTTGTGATTTTTCACAATGCATAATATTTTAATGATATCGTCAACTGTGTTCCATGCAAAAAGAAATAAGAACGTTAAATCGTCGACCTTAAGGTCGATCTTTCGATACGCAGATAAGGTCTCGGATTTAACAAAATAAGAAAGTAAAACAAGTTGAAGTTGTATAACCCAACAACAATCAGGTCGGTACTCCCGTACACGCAGAGAAAGTCCGATGAGTTATATGAAACACCAAAGAAAATAAAGCAGAACGTCAAACGAACAACGATCAGGTCGATCTTTCGATACGCAGAGAAAGTCCGATCGTTTGACAAAATAAAGAAAATTAAACAAGTTTAAATCTTTGCAAAATGAACACATGTATACACAGTGACTTCTAATTTTGAAATTCACACTTATTTTCTTTTGTGTCATGAACTATGCATCAAGATGTTATCCACATGATCAAGCATTAGTATTTAGTGTATATCACATCTGAATACTTTCTGATTTGCCGAGCCTACCAAGCATATCAAACAATGATCTTATGGCCCTTTCATCTACTCTATCCATGAGTCAGATACATAAGCCAATGTACCATCATTTCCCAATGATCAATTTCTCACAATTTTATATATTTGGCATGTATTCACCTTCCTTCATTATATATTTGGCAAGTATTCACTTTCTCCCCATAACATGCATTTTCTCAATTACTCCCCCCTTACTTACAATTCCCCCCCCCCTTAAAATGAAAACTCGAATTTTGGATTTTCATTTTACACAAAAACAAGACTCTATTTTTGGTTTTTGAGAAAAACTTGTAAGCACATAAAAGTGATTAATCAACACGGATGTTTTTCAGTTTTAGAATTCAGAAATTTGCAGATTAGAAAGATGTATCATGAAACTTAAGTTAAGCAGAATACTTCTCCATCAACAACTATGTAGTCGTCGATAGGTCTTCTACAAGTACCTGCACACTGGTCACATTTATCAGTTCATAAATGACCCGAAGCGAATTGCTTCTGGTCGACCAGTGTCCTGGTTTTGCTTAGAAACCACCTTAGGTTTCCATTGCTGTTTTTTGGTAATTCAGCTTTTGATGAAACAGTCACAGGTGACTGTGATGATGAACCTACATTATGATCCTTTGAGAAACTTGGAACAAAACGGTTTTGTTTGTGAAAGAATGTAGGTTCAACTTCATCAAAAACTTTGCCTTGTTCATCAAAGAACTTTGTGTTGGCAGGTTTACCAAAAGCTGGTTTCTTGTAAGACCTTTGGGGTGAATCAGCAGACAGTGGACAATCCTTTGCCATATGCCCTGTTCGGCGACAAATATAACAAAGTCGTGTGGATTTGTCCCACCTGTGATGTACCTGCGAAGAACACACATGAATATCTCGAGCATGATCAGAATGAAAATCATATACCTGATGCCTGTGATCATGAACCCATTTGGAAGTTGGACTTCAAGATTTAGAACTTTCAAAAGAAATGTTGTCTTTTACAAAAACCTCTGAAATCTTCCGAGCATCCACGCAGTGAAGAGGAAATTCTTTGTTAGAAAATAGTTGTTCAGAACCTTTTAGCTTGTAAAATCTCTCAGGTTGTACCTTATTAGCTTTGAAAACATCTTTCTTCACTTGCTTCATCTTAAGTTCGTCAAATTTTGTTGTGCAGATGCTGGAACCTCTTCGGCTTTATCCTTTTTCTCATGAAAACCCAAACCAACATGCTTTTCAGAACCTTTCACCTCTGATGTAGAATGTCCATACTTCGCTATTCGAGAAAATTCAGCTTTTACTTCAGTCACATTTTTCTGATCATAGAAAATCTTCTCATTAAATTCAGGTTGAGACCTAATCTTGGCACTTGAAGTGGCTAATTTTTCATTATCAGCAGAAGATGAACCAGACACAAATTTCAGTGCTGGAGGAATCTCAGATTTCAAACCCTTTTTCTTGTTCTTCTTGCCTTTCTTCTTCTTTACAACCTTTACTTCTTCAGAAGTAGAAGATGAAACCTTTGAATAATCAAAATCATCAACCTGTTCCTTCACTTCTTTGAAAGCTTCTTTGATATGAGCAGGGGGTGATGCAGTTTCATCAAACATCTTCTCAAAATTAGCATCATTAGCTAAGAAGCTTGTGAAAACTTGAGAATTTGAAACATTGTTGAGCAAACGATTAGCATCGAGAACTTGAATTTTAAGATCAGAAATTTGTTGTTGAGCTTATCGCGAATTCCTTTTCTTTTGCAATCAATCGCTTCGCAACTTTGTGAGTTTCAAACTTTTGCATGCGAAGATTGTTAAGTCCTTCATGTAGCTCCTTCTTCAATTTATCCTCATTTCGCTTCTGAATTTCCAGATTTGCAGCTTGAACCTTGTTAACACTAACCAATTCTCGCTTCTCATCCAATAACTTTTCCTTATCCACTTGATAAGCTTCAATTTTAGCATTCAAATCTTCAATAGTCTTTGTGAGCAGATCAAGCTTAATTTTGGATTTTTCAAACAAATTCTGAAAATCAGTAGCAGTATCCGCTGCTTCATCTTTCCATTTCTTTACTTCATGCATCAACTCATCCTTTTCTTCACAAATCTCAGCTTTTGAAATTTCAACATTCTTCTTATCTTGCTGCAAAACTTCCAAAACCTCATTCAATGTTTGGATTTCCATGGTCAAATACTCATTCTTTAATGTCAACTCCTTGTCATGATCTTTAGAAATTTTCAACTCTGAATTAATCACATCAAATGCCTCAGACAGTTGTTGAACTTTATTCATCAATAAAGCATTTTCTTTCATCAGACTCTCCAAGTTTTCAGCAGATTCATAAGAACTTGGAATTGAACTAGTATACGGAACTAGTATCTGAATAGGAATCATCTGATGGAACATGAGTAACAATCAGAGCTGATGAATCATAACCAAATTCTTGACCCCAATCATAAACACCGTCTTTTTGAGCTGTCAAAGTTGTAGACTTGCTAGTGTTACTAGTAGATGGTTGAGTAAAACCAGGTTTGGATGATTGTGAAACACCAGACTTGTTTGTATGTGTCTGTTGACAGTCTTTAGCAAAATGTCCAAGTTGTGAACATTTGTAACACTTTAATTTGGACTTGTCAAAACCCAATTTATCACCAGAAATATTACTTCCATGTTTCTTAAAGAATCTCTTAGATCTTTGACACAACATAGCATATTGCCAAGATACATCCAATTCAGTTAGTTGATCATCATCAAGAGCATCAAGATCCTCGCTGGTTAACTTTGCATCAGCAACATTCTTGAGAATCAAACCAAAAGATGATGAAATCAATGCAGAAATCATTTTAGCACAATCATCTGTTGATTCAGCTGAAAAAGCATTCTGACTTGAAAAATTTGGAATTGTGAAATTGCAACCCCTTGAAGAATTATTATAAGAATTTCCTGAAACTCCAGCTATAAAAGCAACACTTGGTGCTGTATTCTGATTTGTATTCAGATTTGGCTTAGACTTTGCACTCATGCTTGCACTATTCTCACCATGATACAATTCAGGATTTTGCAAAGTAGCAGTTGACTTCTTTGAGTTTAACATTTCCATTTCTCGAGCATGAAGTTTTCCAGTAAGCTCGTGAAATGTCATTATAGAGTAATCCTTGTCATGCGTGAGTAGCAAAACATAATTTTCCCATTTCTCTGGCAAGGCTTCCAAAATCTTTTCTTTCAAATCAACATCAGTTTTCTCAATCCCAACCACCTTTAATTCACTAATCAAGTGTGACAATCTTGAAACAAGAGCAGTAATGTTTTCATTGTCATAATTCTGAAAATTATCAAATTCCTTGTTTAGAACTTCCTTCCGACTCTTCTTGTAGTCATCATTACCTTCACACCTTGCTGATAAAGCATCCCACAATTGCTTAGATTTCTTGCAAGTGCTAAATTGATGAAGCAACTCAGTAGGTAATGCCATAGTAAGATAACCATAAGCTTTTTGTTCAAGCTCGTATGATTTTCTTTCAGCAAGATCAAAAGTATGAACTTCTTTAAAATCTCCCGCATCAGTTGGGTGTTGATAAAGTTTCTTGAGAGGAATCCACAAATCGTATCATTCGTGCTTATGTAAGCAGAAAATCATTTCTTCCAATTCTGGTAATCTTCAAGCTTCAACAATTTGGGAACTTTCTGACTTGTTCCAATTTCGTTATCAAAATTCATCATGGTTTGCATCACACTTTGCATTGCAGCAAACGCTTGAAATTCCGACATCGTTGAAAATTTGAATCTGGTGACCGAACCTGCTCCGATCCTATCACTAACCTCCGAACTCTGTCCGAACCTAAATCCAAAGTCCGAACTATGTCCGAACCTGCTCCGAATCAGAAACAACAGGCCGAACTCCTAAACAACTCCGATCTATCTCCGAACCACCTCTGAACTCCGAACTTTGACCGAACTCTCACCGAAGACACACCGAAAGATGTCCGAACTTCAAATTCGGAGTAGTTACTCCGAACCTGATCTGGAGACTCCGAACTTCGAACTCATTTTTCACAAATCGCACAAAAATGACTGATTTTGACGAAACTCGTTACTGTGGATTAGTAAAACCAAAAGAAAGTGATTTAGGAACAATTTTTTACACCAAAAACTCGATAGAATTGATGAACAACACGAAAACAATCTCGAGAAACACCAAAAACGTTTCAATAATCCGATAATCGCAACCACAGATCAGTAGAATGAACCAGAAAGCTCTGATACCACTTGAAAATGCGTGAGCATCGGATCGTCTACTCGATCTAGCTAATCGGACATCGAAACGTAATTAACCGATTGATTTATTGTTCAACGAAGAACAATTACAACCAGTAAACACTCAGAAATAGACTCAGAGAATACACACTCAGAAACACACACTTAACAGATCTCACTCGCTCAGAAGTCCTACAAATACAAAGACTAAACATCTATATATACTAGCTGGTCCGAGCTTCGGCCGAACCTCATGTTCGGCCAGTTCGAACTTCAGGTTCGGACCTAGTTCGGACCTAGTTCGGCCAGACCTAGTTTGACTTGATCTTGATCTTGCTTGATACTTCACACGACGCACATATCAGGTATCAACAGTTGGGTGGGATATTTACGGGGAATTGCTTCCCATTGCTTGGCATGGCAAATCATTGTTGTCACAAAACGAGGATATAGAAATAACTCTCTCTTCTACAGAGAGATAGCAGTTGTTTTTCATGTTCAACAGAAGATAGTGAGAGAAGTTCATATCTAGTCTGTGAGTAAGAGCATTCATGACCATTTGAGTGTCATGGTCAGCAAGATGATGATTATTAACCCGGGAAGAAAAGCAGAGTTGAATTTGAGAGAAGAAGAATTGCCAGATGAGAGGAAGATGGAATTTGTTGGCCTGTTCTTCGAAAAAAATTCCATCATACCCAATGTCAATGAAGGAATGACTTGGGTCCTGTTGAAGTGAATGGCTCCATTTTTGTCGTTTAGATTGAGAGCAGAGCGAATGGAGTTTTCAGTGATATTAAAGGTGAGGTGATTCATTCGAGTTCTTATTGGGCTTCTAGGTAGGTTGGGTATAGATCTTGCATTGACCCAGAATTCCCTTAGAAATTCGTATCTGAAGGGAGTGTTTTGGGTAAGTGGAAACCCAATAGCACAAGTTTGTAAGAACCTCATCATTTTGGTAAAGGTTGGCTGATGGTTGGAGGTATGAAGACAGAGGTTATGAGTTTGGTGAAGTGGAATTTTGAAGGCTTGTCTGTCTAACATAGCTTGAAAATCCATTTTCTGATGAATATTTGAATGAAGATAGGATTTGTTTAGATGAGTACTTGGATGAGTTGGGAGTGATATCCATCTATTTGTAATCGGGAAGAATTCAGAAGTCTGGATATTTGGCAGTAAGTCTTTTAGGCTTTGTCGGCTGCTTTGACCTCTGATAGAGGTAGTTGGGATGGTTTGTGAGAGGGAGTTAACTCTTATTTTCATTATTCTCCTATTTTTAGAGTTATTATTACCTCTTTTATGTGCTTTAACTCACAAAGATTTGTTTCCAGATATGCCTATTGCTATTTAAGTGTGTGTTTTGACGGGCATCATTTCATATCAGGAAGAGAAACTTTATCTTGAAAGTGACAAGGGTCTTTTAAGATCGTTTATTGAAAGAGAAATAATAACATAAAATGAAAGAGAAGACTCCCCTAGATATGTGCATGGTTGGGAGTCTCTAGGATGATACAGATATTCTTCAGAAATTCTGAAGGATATCTGTTCAAGCGGAAAAAATTTATTTGGTTTTTGGAACCCATTTGTTTTTGGGTTTTTTGTTTGTTGTTTCAATGGAATCTTTTCTTTTTATTTTCACAGAATTGGGGGATATACTCAAGAGGTGTTACATTTTGCTGAGTATTTTTGTTTAATGTTTTACTGTTTTCCAATCAGTTTTACCATTACACCCGCAGTGCTTGTATATGGTACTTTCTCTAAAATTTTCAAGATTTCGACTTGAGGAGCCGGTTGACTAAGATTTGGTCTTGTTTGAGTCATCGGTGTTGGACTGATTGTTGTATGAAGATTCAGAGACTGGACTTTTGTTTTTGCCATAGTTGTCTAGTTGTGATTCATTTTGAATGTTGCTTTTTACTAAGACAGTCTTGGAGTCTTTTTGTTCCTTGAATGTACCCAATCCCTTGCCCATGATTTATGGGTGTGTTAGTCATATTTTCAAGTTGATCAGGAGCATTTATGAGACCATTTATTTTCTTTGTTTCCATGTGCAAACTATGATATAAAGTTGCACGTTCAGTCTCATAGTGATCAATTTTGGCTTTATTGCTCAAATTTTGTGAATCTAGTTGTCTTAATCTCAACAATTCTTTTTCTCTATCCTCTTTTAGTTGATGAAGTTCAGATAGGACAGAGTTGATTTCTTCTTTAAAAGTTTTAAACTTGTTTTCATTTAAGAGTTTGTTTCTTTCAGAGTTTTCATGAAGAACTTTATAGTTGATTAATATGTTATTGAATTGAAAGATTAGATCAGAGTGAGATGAGCTTACTTGTTTTCCATGTGAGATTTCAGAGAGATCAGTGAAAATAGATTCATCGTTTGTCATAAGACATTTGTTGGATTGACATTCTTCATCTGATGATGACTCAGAGTCCCAGTTTTTCACTTCAGCCATTAATGCCTTTTCTTTTTGCATGGCTTGTTCATACTTCTTTTTGTAATGTGTAGCATCTTTGAGTCTTTTGTTCTTGCATTCTGAAGCATAGTGGCCCATTGTTCCACATTTGAAGCACTTTATCTCACTCTTATCAACTTCAGGTTTCTTGTATTCAGATGACTGTTTTTTGCTTTCTTCATTTTTGGAAAAATTGTTTCTGGTTGACCAAGAAGGATTCTTTTTGAATCTACCAAACTGTTTGGTCAGTAGTGCCAGTGATTTTTCAAATGACTTATTTTCTATTTCATACTCAGAATATTCATTTTCTGAGTCACTTAGTTCTTTTCGTTTTGAGTGGCTTGGCTCTTGTTTGATATTTCTTTTCCTCTTTTCAGATTAAAGGGCTAGTGGATCCACTTTAAATTTTGAGATGTCCTGTATTTCAGACTCTTGAGAGTCTAGAATACAGAAGAGATCATTTAGACTTTTTTCTTCTAAATCCAAAGTTGATTGAAGAGTCATAGTTAGACTTCTCCATTCATGAGGAAGACTTTTGATAAATTTGATGTTTGTTTCCTCATTAGATTTAGAAACATTGAACTTTCTTAAATTGGTGATTATTGTGGCAAAGCGATTGTAAGTGTTTAAAAGGAACTCGCTTGGAAGTGACTTGAAGGATTCATATTCGTTTAGTGCTTTTGTTCTCTTGTTTCTTTTCATTTGATCCCCTCATCAAAGAGTTTCCCAAGGGCATCCCATATGCCCTTGGCTGAAGTGTTGCACTCAACTTGACAGAATATATAATGAGGAAGAGCCATGATGAGAACTGTCTTGGCATTTTCCTCATTTATTTCCTTGGTCTTGTCTTCTTCACTACACCATTTCCTTTCTTTGGGAATGGTGCGAGCGGGCACACCAACTAAAGTTTCAGTTTCTTTTATCTCAGGAATGTCAACTGTGGGGCAATAGGGTCCTTTGGCTATGCATTCCAACATGGAACTATCAACTTCTTTTAGGAAGTTGGTAATTCTGATTTTCCACTGTGGATATTCCTCCCTAGCAAGCATAGGGGGTTTTGCCAATAAGCCAAGATATTTTCCATAGTTCCAGCTTGAAGACATTTTTGAGAGAGAGTAACTGAAAAGATGTAAAAGAGCAGGAACTTTGAATATTGATTATTCAATCTGCTATAATACCAATTGTTGGGTCCCGTGAAGGTCTCTTTAACAATGTTGGCACAATTTGATTTAAACAAGATAAACAAGTTGCGGAAAGTAAATCAAATTGGAAGACAGCAGTTCATAAAAGGGTTATTCTGTATATCTCAAATGTAAATAATGGTTTACACGAGTTTATAGTATAACTATGTATCAACAGAAATAACTTTTCTATGAGAGTGATGTTGTAATTGCTTTGAGAAGATATTGAATTGTATGCTTGATGTCTTACTTTGTTTAGTGAAGTCAGCTTGCTATTTATAGGAAAATGTAGCAAGTTGTATTTGGATAAGGTGGTTGAGGACCGTTGATGTTGGATTGTGTCAGAGTATATAGAGATAAATTGAAGATATTCAATTTATCTCCTTTTCAACTGTCTTTAACTGCCTTCGTGATTAATGCCAAGTGGGCATTCATTTTGCTTGTTCTTCACACAAAGGTAGAATTTGTTCTTCTCGTAATCTTTATATTCTGATAGTCTGGAACTCCTTTAGGACTCTTCTTTGAAGACTACATATGATTCCCATTAGAAGCTTTCTACAAAAATGAGGATTTCTTTAGAATTTAGTCTATACATAACTACTTCGGAATTTCCGGAGTATTTCTGTATGAATACAAAAATCATGCAGAAATCTGTATTTCATATAGACTTTCGTATCCTTTCTCTTTTAAGGATTTATCTTATCTTTTCTTCTAATACTTGACTGTTTTGTGTTACAATTACATTGTGTTCTAACAATTTCAAAGTCTTGAAAAGGAGTTTGAACTGAAATTTACAAAATTATCTGTAGAAAATGTTGAATTACTCAAAGAAGTGAAGAAACGGAAGGATGAAGCAGAAGATATTGCAAATGATTTTCAAAATTTGTTTGACAAATCCAATTCTAGACTTGACACACTTACTAAAACTTTTGACGAACAAGCTGCTAAAATTGAGTCCTATCAGATTGATATGGAAAAGCTGCTAGACTAGAAGAGGGAGTTAGTAAGAGTGAACAAATTGCAAAATGCAAATTTGGATATTCAGAAACGAAATGAAGACAAATTGAAGAAAGAGTTGTTTGCAGAACTTGATAATATGAGGTTGCAGAAATATGAAACTCACAAGGTGGCTAAGAGGTTGATAGCTACAGAAAAAGAGGTGGCTGAAGCTCACCAAAAGACTCCTCAATTGAAGATTGAAGTCATTGATTCAAAACGTCTTTTGAACAATGTTACTAATTCACAATCTTTTGCAAGTTTTTTTGGCTAACGATGAAAATTTTGAGAAGATGTTCAACAAAACAGTGTAACCACCGGGTAGTCTAAAAGAAGGAGTTAATGATCTGAAGGACAAGGTAGAAACTGGTGATTATTCTAAATTTGTTGCTTCTAAAACTGATGAAGACAAAAGTGAGAAGAAAGCAAAGATTACCGAAAATTCTAAAGTTTCCATGGTTGTCTCTGGTTCTTCATCTTCTGAAAAAGAGAAATCAGCAAGTTCAATAACTGACATTGATGAAACAATTGTTGATGCACCAAAAGATATCAACAAAGTCAAAGATGAGTTTTCTCGTCTTGCAAAGACCGGGCATAAACCATCTGGTTCAGGAGAAAAGGTTTTCGGTAAACATGAAGGTTTGGGGTTTCAACAGAAACAGGTTAAAGTGGATGCTTCTAAGATTCAACAACAACAAAACTTAAAGAAAGTTACTTTGAAGCAGGTTAAGAAAGAACTCTTTAAAGCTGAAAAAGTTCAACCGGACACGTTTTACAAACTTAAAGGTTCGGAATAAATATTTTCTGACAAAGAATTCCCGCTACATTGCGTGGTTGCTCAGAAAATTTCCGAAGTGTTTGTGAAACCTATTGATATGAAGAACAAGAAGTCACAATCTGCTATATACTCTTCTGGAGGATCAAATTATACTCCAAAGAGCCCGACATTCAAATGGGTTTCATAGATATCAGGTATTTGATTCATTTTTTTTTATCATTTTGGAGATGCTTATTTTTGTGAAGCTATGCAGGTTCCTAAGAGAAAGAATCAGAACAATTGATTGTGTTACAATTTTTGCCAAAAGGGACATTTGGCACAAGATTGTTCAATTGCTGATGCTTCTAATCAAAGAAAAGGAAAGGTTTCATCTGTTGGTAAATTTGCCAAATACAAACTTATTGATGAATATGGCAGAGTATTTGATGAATTTCAACCGACATTTTTCAAACGACAAGGAAAGTTTTTATCTAATTTTCAAAATGATTTATCTGTCGGTTGTTCGTCACAATCGACTGTGACTGGTTCATCAAATACTGATTTACTGACACCAAAACAACATTGGAAACCTAAAGTGGTTTCAAAACAAATCCAAGACACTGGTTGACCAGAAGTGATTCGCTTCGGGTCATTTATGAACTAATGTGTTTGACTAGTGTGCAGGTACTTCTAGAAGATCTATCGGTGATTGGAAAGTTGCTGATGGAGGAGTATTTTGCTGATTTAAGTTAAATTACAAATGATATCAAAATTCAAAATTGAAATTTTTTTCGGAAAGGTATTCATGTCGAAAGGTCAATTTTTTTTCTTTAATGCATTTTGTTTGTGGTTTAGAGGGAGAAAATTGAAAATCCAAAATAGTGTCTTTGTGTTTTTGTTAAAATGAAAATCCAAAAATAGAGTTATCATTTTAAGGGGGAGAAAAAGGAAAAATACAAAAACATTGAAAAACAGAAAATACAAAAATATTGAAAAATGAGAAACTGACATAATTGGGAAATGATGGTACATTGGCTTACGTGTCTGACTCATGGATAAACTAGATGAAAAAGCCATAAGATCATTGCTCGATGTGCTTGGTAGGCTCGGCATTAAATCAGAAAGTATTCAGATGTGATATACATTAAATGCTAATGCTTGATGTAACACCCTAAATTTCACAGATACATGGTATGTATAGTAAATACGTGTTTATATTATAAATACGTGAGCTTAATTTATAAATGTGGTAAGGCCATGCATTAGATAGGTTACATGCGTTAGAAATACGTGTTTTATACCTAAAATAATAAAATATGCACAAAATGGATGTGTTAAATGTTAAAGAAAGTAAAATATGAGATGAATATGTGTTTATATGAATAACATGTTGATATATGAATCATTTGATGGATATATACGTGTAAATACGTATGTTAATAGTTAACGAAAAAGTAAAAGGGCTAAAAGCATAATTATTGTAAAGATATAAACATATACGGATATTATACGTATCTATAATTATTATAAGTATCCCGAGCCTAAGAAATTAGTAAAAACATATTCTAATATGATTCATAACATAAAATGATTTTGTAAAGTTTGAGGGGTTAGAACATAAATTAGTGAAAGATATATAGTATTTATACATAAATATATAAATATATTCCTCATTATATGTAACCGAACCTTAGAAAATGTTAGAAACATGTTTTGGAATGTTTTAGGACTTAAAACAATAACTACATCAAAAGATAAAGGGTTAATATGCATTAAATAAATGTTAGAGGGTACTAAAAGTGTAATTTATGCAAATATATATATACGTATGTATACGTATATTATCGTATGTGTCCCGAGCCTTAGAAACCTTTATAAATATGCCCCATAATGTTTTTATGCATAAAATAATAGTTTGGTAGAAGTTCAGGGGGTTAAAATGATGATATAAAGTCCAGGGACCAAAATTGTCATTCTGCCAGAGTTGGCTCGTGGTACGCGAGGTACCCTTCGCGGTACGCGAGACCTACAACGACTAGCTTCATGGTCTTGGTCCGTTTTTATCCACGATTTCGAACTTGCAGACCATGATTGACCCTCCTACGCGTCGAATTCGAACCCTTAGTCACCCCCACACGTGTTGTTACCTTTGGATGCTCCTTAGGCTATAAATACAGGCCTCAATTCAATCAAACAACTTGCAAATTCACTGATTTATAACTCAAAAACCCTAAAACCTCATCAGAACTTCATCGGAGAAATACGCACAAACGGTGGGGCTTCCAGAGCTAAATTTCTGCAGTCAACCCTTATTTGGTATGCTTAACAATAACCTATCTTAGTTTTTTTTTAATATTATGTCTAAGTATGTTTTCTAAAAATGTGTTAAAATTAGGGTTCTTGAGCTTGTTTTGCTAAAATTTGGTAACTAGGTTGGAATTAGGGTCTGAATTTTTGTAGGTAATCTTAAAATAATGTGTTTTAAGAAAGCCCTAAGTTTATTTCACAATTGGAAAAGGTTTGGTAATGATTTTGTTAACGGGTCAAATTAGGGTTTTCGTAACGTTGTTCTGCCCAAATTGAGTAAACGGTGTTGGATTAAGCTTTGATATTTTAAAGGATATTATAAAATATTATAGTGGATAATACCCTAAGTTGGTATGAAATAAAAATGAGTTTTGATAATAAAACGAGAAATACATGAAATTAGGGTTTCTAAATATAGATAATTAATATAAAATAATCCAGAGGGTAGGGTACTTGATTTTTGGTCTCATAACATGTTTATATACATTATAAGTATGTATGAGTTTAAATTTGATAAATAGAAAAGTATTAAAGATACCGAGTTAATCGGATATTTAGAAGCTCATGCAGACCGGAAGGGTAGGCGCCCATACACTGGGGTTTCTGGCAAAACGGGGGTGTCGCATAAATCCCAACTGGGACCTGGCATATCTCACTGGGCGATCCTGGGGTTAGCGTCTACTTATAGGAATGCGTGTCTTCATATTATCAAGAAAAAGGTTATTATGCCTATAAGGGCATTTTGGTCATTTTGACCCTAAAAGAGATAAACCCTAGTAAAGTGTTATTAAGATAATAAAAAATAAATCAACGTAGGGATTCTTTATAATAACGTTGCATTAATGCAATCCGATACGCGATTAGGTTAATTGTGGACCATAACGGAGGTTCTGTCTGAATAACCAATTAAAGATATGAGGTGAGTTATACAATTTCAACTTGTTTTATTTTCTTATTTTGTTAAATCCGAGGCCTTATCTGCGTATTGAAAGATCGATCTTAAGGTAGACGATTTAACGTTCTTATTTCTTTTTGCATGGAACACAGTTGACAATATCTTGAATATAATCACTATGTGTTAAATCACAAAGTGTGATATAAAAAGCATATCTGAGTATGTCTGATAGTGTGGGGTACACTGGTCAAAACAAATCTAATCAATACAATAACATATCCAGATGTTATGAGTATGATTGTGCCTGAGTTTAAGATGGACAAATTATAGCAGTAATCGACATGACTTATGTGCTGAAGTAATTGAAACTGAAGTGTAGTTCAGCATGTTATGTTCAATATGATCCCAAGTTGTGATCTTTCTCACAAAAGACAAAAATAGTGTCTGATTCGGTATTGCATTTATGTTTCATAATTGAAAATTACAAAAAAGATTTTAGGTGTGTTTTAGCATAAACCTAGAAAAAATCAAAAAGATTTTCGGTATGTTTTGATGTAAGGTTTCAAAAAGCCAAAAAGATGTTGTTTCTTATTTGTTTTCGACCGATCGAAATGTGATACGAAATCTAATTTCAAAAATAAATCTTGGATTCTCGAAGAGAAGTTTTGCGCCAAGACTAAATTAATTTTCAAAAGAAAAAGAAAACCGTGTTTCTGTCTTCTAAAATTGAAGGTTATATGTGACAAGACTCAAGCATGGTGAAAGAGAGAATTTAAAGTATCTTTCACAAGTGGATCTTGAAGTTCAAAGACTATTCAAGAGTGATCCTGCCATGCAAGTTCTATTGCTGACAAGAAATTTCAAGTTGAAGATCAGATGCAGTAATGCTGAAGATTGAATACTGAAATTTAGTTAGCATAGATACACTACACGTTAAGGGGGAGTTTGTTATAGCATATACCTATGCTATGATGTGTCTCGTTTATTGTATCTAATTGAGCTTGTTATTGTGTGCATCTTAGGGGGCAGCATACCAAACTGGTTCGCCCCGTACCAATGGTACGTTGGATGGTACGCTGGCCAGAATGTGTTACCTATAAATAGGTTATGTTAGAATGAGCTAATAACACTTCTGTCATTTTGAGTCATTTCTGTGTGTGTGTTCTAAAGAGAGAAACCAGAGAGACTTATTTCTAATCTTCAAGTGATTCAATAAGATTTCTCTTATTTACATTCTCGTTCGCTACATTGATTGATACACGCAGTAGTAAGATCGTTTCACGTACTTATAGTTTTATGTGATACATTTAGCCTCATTTATGCCCACTGCTATTTACAAGGATCCATGTTACGGTGTTGTAGCTCCAATAACATGACCCCCTACAAAGTAGAGGAATAGTTATCCGAGGTGGCCACATGTACAACTACGGTGTTGTAGCTCCAATAGTATGTACCTTAGAGTACAACTACGGTGTTGTAGCTCCAATACTAACGTTTCGATAAATGTACTCCAAGTTGGGTTAGACCTGGGACGGCATTGACTATTAATTATTAATTACCGGATATGGATATTAAACCAATTTTAATATATTTATTTTTATCGTTTGATCGACAACGAAAAGCCCTATCATCACTCGGGACACCCTTTTAAATAACCCATTATTTAAAATTGCCTAGGCATTCGCGAATGAATTATATGTGTGTAATCAGCCATCGGGTCCTTTAATCTTGCTAGAGCCTTATTAGCAAGATTAATTAGGGTAAGGAGGTATACAATTATATAAAATATAAAACAACCGCACGGTAGGCAACACTTGCGTCTTGTGTCTTGTTATAGCTCCCACTGACCTCCGGAACTCCTCTTGGTTTCTTGTTAGATCTTCAATCTTTGGTTTACAAAAATGAAAAGTTTCCAAAATTGGAAAGTTACTAAAAACTTAAACCCTAATTTCAAATTTACAACTTTGAACCCGAAATTGGGCAAATCAAACCAAAACTGTGAAATTACAATAATGGGCCAACAATTAGGCCAAACCATAAACAACCACAACAACCACAAAATTTAATAATATTAAATACTAGGGTCGGGCCGAAACACACATATTATATATATAAAATTTATATATATATAAATGAATATTTGCAATTATCAAATAATTCAAAATCACATTAAATTAAATTCGCGATCTGAAATCAAATCAAAATCGCGAATCACCGGTTAAAATAAAAGATCGGTTTTTGATTTGCGTGCGGTGATCAGGGTGATACCACTGTTAGGTTTTACATGGTGTTCGGGTTACCCGTTTAGTAATTTTTTTTTACTAAACACAATTTATATATATATATATATATATATATATATATATATTAAACCGAAAATATATACTACAGATTAACGCAGCGGAAACATTAATTTTATTAAAACGCGAAAACCGTAAAACCGTTACAAGATCAAATCACCATAAACACGCAAACACAAAATTAAATACAACGACAAAAATCAATATCTAAATAAATTAGATATACCTTAACCGGATCCGAACAACCGTTCGAGACACCGGGATTCAACATGTCATCGCTAGGGTTGAATGAAACTGTAGAGTCAAACTTCATCGTCAAGTCTCCTACGGAGTTGACCGGATAAGTTTCTTCGTCACCAAGTAACTGGGTAACCGGTGGATCTTGATCCATGAATTCCGATAACGACGGAATCGTCCCGAACCACAAACCAGTACTGGGGTTAGAAACCCCGTGCTCGACGGACATCATCGATGGCATCGCGGTGGCCGGCGGTGGTGGTGGTGCTCCGATCGTCGGAGGCAGGGCGGCAACGGAATCCGGTGACAACTTCACCGGGTGGAATGGACTAGGCCACGGTTGGGACAGAATCGAAGAGGTGGCAGCGACGGCGGTCGGTGGCAGCGGCAATGGCACGCCGCCGTGAGTGGCGGTGGCGGAGGTGGCGATGGTTTCGGCGTGGACAGCAGCAGCGGTCGGAGTGGCGATGGCACGGCGGCGGGGCGGCAGTACCATGGTGGATGGGATCAAAGGTGGTCCGGCGGTCGGGTGGCAGCGGCGGACCACGGTGGCGGAAAAAGCCGGTGGTCGGCGGTGGTCGAACCCGAGGGGGTGGTGACCGAGATCGTAGAGAGGGAGAGGAGAGAGCATGAGTTAGGGTTTTCTGGTTTTTGGCTTCTTGATTGCTTAACCCTAAACCCTCAGGATCAGTTATATTTATAGCTGATCCTAAACTTATTGAATCCAATCCAAATTGGTTTAATCTCAATTATCTCTTTAAATAAATCCTTTTATTTAAAACATCTCAATTATCCACCAATTAGTCCACATATATCACCTTGAATTCTTTCAAGAAATATAGGTGATTCATTTTTAACTTTGAGTATTAAAAGCCTCGTAATTAATTTCCCAAGAGAGCAGGATGTACAAAGGTGTGTTTTATTATTTTTGGAGAATCATTTGGTATTTCAGTGGATGACCATGTGTATTTTTAATTATCCATTTCATCATGGTAGATCATAGATGACCAATCTTTCCTGCCATAAACTGAATGAGCCATGATCACAAATTATATCTTTTACTGCCATGTGTGCTTGAGGCACAACAATATGTGTATAAAGCAACCTGAGTTAAGCATTGGCAGTTTTTCCATTACATGACCTTTGTTCATGTTATACAAATATTTTTCACTATCGACAGTTTTTGATTGAGTATCATATCCGTTATGGTATATGTTTTTGAAACTTAATAAGTTTCTTGTCGATTTCGGGGAGAATAATGCATTTTCTATGAAAAACTTTGTTCCATTTGGTAACACCAAATTAGTCTTTCCGACTCCTTCTATTAAGTCAGTAGGGCCTGATATTGTATTGATGATACCATTTGTTGGCTTGAGTTCATAAAAATATTTCTTCGATTTAAGAATAGTATGTGCGACACCACTATCTGCTATACACATATCACCATCATCTGTTTGGTCTTTTGCTCCAATGAAATTCATTTTAAACTTAACATATGAAGAAAACAAAAACTAGTAAGACATTATGAAATATTATAACAAGAAAATTCTTTTAGAAAATATAATAAGAACATTTATTTCAGAAAAAACATATTACATCAACGAGAGGGGCGCACTAGTTGAACATAATTTAAGAAAGTGAAATACATGAATAATACATAAAGAGTGTCAAGTTCCAACAACATTTTTCAGGTTTCATAGTCATTGAAAAATCCGAGTTATTCAGTTCAATATCGACATTTTCAAAAGTACCCACATGGTTCACTTCTTTCTCTTTTCCTTTAAGGGATGCTTGGTATAACCTGCATAGATGTTCAGGTGTGCTACAAGTTTTCGACCAATGGTTCATCATTCCACATCTATGGCAAGAATCACCACGACTATTAGAAGTGGTAGCTTCATTCTTAAGCGTATTCTGCTCGTTAGGGTTAGCATTTTGTGGAGCATGATAGCTGTTGTTTCTTTGGTTGCGACCATGACTACAACCATGACCACGATAATTATTGTTTCCTTTGAAGGAATGGTTTTGATTATGGAAATGGTTTCTATTAAAATGCCCACAGCCACACCCACGTCCACGACCTTGTCCACGACTTCGTTCCCATTTTCGCTCAGAAGGCTTGATGTCATTTTTATTAACAACGTGCACTTCTAGGATAGTTAGTGAAACTGTGGAACAAGCTTGATGATTTTTCAGTAGTAGCTCGTTATTTTTTTTACTACAAGGATGCATACATTTAGCTCAGAATACTTTTTAAATTTTTGCAACCGATAATGCTATTGCAAAACTATGTTTGATGAGTGAAATGTGGAGAAAGTTTTTTCCAACATATCTTCCTCTGTAACAGGATGTCCACAAAGTAGAAGTGTGGAACTTATCCTAAATAAAGCAGATGTGTACTCATTTACCCTTTTGAAATCCTGGATCCTGAGATCGTTCCATTCATTCATTTCTAGCAGCAGGAAGTAAGACTTCCTTTTGATGATCAAACCTATTTTTTAAATCCTTCCATAAGGTATGTGGATCATCACAAGTCGAGTATTCAATTTGCAACATATTATCAATATGCTTATGGAGGAAGACATCAGCAATTGCTTTGTCTTTTTCCTCGCATTTGTTGCCTTCTTTTATGGTTTCTAAGACACCCTTGTATTTAAGGTGTCCTTTTGCATTTGCCATCCATAATTCAAGTTTAGCAATGTTTGACATATTGTAGCTAGACATAAATTGAACAAGTAATAAGAGGAACATTAGAATCCATATATATCAATAAGCACTGAGATACAATAGAGTGGTATGACAATAAACAAATTTACAAACATAGAAAGATAAAATTCACTAGGTGGGAGTTGAAAAATTGGGACAAGGGCTAAGATGATCATTATGGTAACTATCACCAGAAGTGGATGAATCATTTTGAAAATCTCATCTTGAATAATTTTGACAAAATGATTTGTTTGTTGTGAAAAAAAAGTGATTAATAATTGTTAATTTATAGGAAAAAATATAACCGTTTGCAACGGTTATATAAACTTTCCAAACGGCTATATTAACGTTCATATATTATTATTATTTTTGAAAAATAAGATAAAGAATTGATTAAATACGGGTAATAAAAGTATAAAAATTTCGTGTGAATAAAATTAAGAAAGAACAAAGATATAAATAAATATTAGCATAATAATATAATGTTAGGATTAATAGATAAACATAATTAAACATTAGTCATATCATCAAAAGTTAGTAGACATAAGAAAATGTTAGTTGCATAATCAAAAGGTTAGATGCATAAATAAAAGTTAGTTGTATAAATAAATGTTAGAGAATAAAGCGTTACAGGACTTATAAGTTCCAAATCATATTATTTTGATGAAAAAAATCAAAACTGGAATAAAAGAAATAAATTATTTGAATGTATTCACCGAGAGAGGTTCAAATGAGAAGTTTGATTTGGGTAAGAATGATAAGAAGGAATCTCAGCCATTGGATCTTGATCTACTAAAAAAGGAAGGAGGGTCAATTTGGTCTTAGCCATCTTAATAGCGTGAGCATCGGATCGTCTGCTCTATCTAGCTAATTCGGACAAGAAACGTAATTAACCGATTGTTTTATTGATCAAAGAACAATTACAATCAGTCTAACACTCAGAAATGACTCAGAGAATACACCACAGAAACACACACTTAGCACAAGCTCAGACTCTCTCTCTCTCTTACTGAATACAAAGACAAACCCACTATTTATAGCAACCGGCCGAACCTCAGGCGAACCTGGAGTTCGTCTGATCCGAACTACAGGTTCGGACCAAGTTCGCCGACAGCCTATGAACATATCTTGTACTCCGTCTTGTCCTGGCTTGATACTTCACACGACGCACATATTATGTATCTACAAACTCCCCATCGGCGTGTGTAGTATCTTTTCAACATCATCAAATTTGTATCTTCAATCAAGCTCCCCGTCAAATGTAGAATCCGTTCGTCCAATGAAATGAATCTTGAAACAAACTCTTCCTCAACTTGATGTTAGCTTGATCTTCAATACTTGACAATGTCTGGTGCATCTCTGTCTTTTATCAACAGCTTCAGAAGACTTAAAGTTGTGATATCTTTCACTTTAGCAACCTGCTCAAAATTTAAGTAATCTTGGCGCAAAACGTCTCTTCGAGACTCCAAGATATGATTTTGAAATTTTGAAATTGTATCACGTGTTGATCAGATCGAAAATAAAGAAGAAACAAAATCTTTTTGGCTTTTAGAAAGTTTATATCAAAACAAACCTAAAATCTTTATGAATTTTCAAACTTATGCTAAAACACACCAAAAATCTTTTTGAACTTTCCCGAAATGAAATGAAATTGCAATACAGAAACAAACTCTATTTTTGGTATGAGAAAGATCACTACACGGTATCATATTGAACATGACGCACTGAACTACACTTTAATTTCAATTAATTGAAGCACATAAGTCATGCTGATTGCCGGTATAATTTCTCCATCTTAAACTCAGGCAGAATCATACTCAAACATCTGGATATGTTAAGGTAATGATTAGATTTTGCTTTGACCAGTGTATCCCACACTATCAGATATATTCAGACATTTTCTTTTTACTTTTTCTTATTCTTTTTCTTTTTCTTTTGTGTGATTACACTTGCGAATTTTCACAAAGCATAATATTTTTATAATATTGTCAACTGTGTTTCATGCAAAAAGAAATAAGAACGTTAAATCGTCTACCTTAAGCTCGATCTTTCGATACACAGATAAGGCCTCGGATTTAACAAAATAAGAAAAATAAAACAAGTTGCAATCAGGTCGGTACTCCCGTACACGCAGAGATAGTTCGATGAGTTATACGAAACACCAAAGAAAATAACACTGAACCTCAAACGAACAACAATCAGGTCGGCCTTGTGAGCACGCGGAGAAAGTCCGATCGTTTGACAAAATAAAGAAAATCAAACAAGTTTAAATCTTTGAAAAATGAACACATGTATACACAGTGACTTCTCAATTTGATTTTCACACTTATTTTTCTTTTTGTCATGAAATATGCATCAAGATGTTATCAACATGGTCAAACATTAGTATTTAGTGTATATCACATCTGAATATTTTTTGATTTGCCGAGCCTACCAAGCATATCACACAATGATCTTATGGCTCTTTTATCTACTCTATCCATGAGTCAGATACGTAAGCCAATGTACCATCATTTCCCAATGATCAATTTCTCACAATTTTATATATTGTGCATGTATTCACCTTCCTTATATATTTTGCATGTATTCACCTTCATCCCATAACATGCATTTTCACAATTTCTCCCCCTTTCATGCAATTCTCCCCCTTAAAATGAAAACTCTATTCTTAGATTTTCATTTTACAAAAACAAGACTCTATTTTTGGCTTTTTCAATTTTAACGAAAGAAAAAATTGATCAACCAACATGGATATCTGAAAAATTTATAGGTTAGAAAACTATATTTCATGCAATTTAAGTTAAGCAGAATACTCCTCCATCAAGAACTTTGCTATCGTCGATAGGTCTTCTAGAGGTACCTGCACACTGGTCAAACTTGTTAGTTTTTAACTTGACCTGAAGCGACAACTTCTGGTCGACCAGTGTCTTGGTTTTGCTTTGAAACCACCTTTGGTTTCCAAAGTTGTTGTTGTTTTGGTAATTCAGTTTCTGATGAATCAATCACAGAAGTCTGTGATGATGAACCTACATTTTGAACATTTTTGAACATATGAACAAAACGTTTTTGTTTGAGAAAGAATGTATATTCACATTCATCAAAAACTCTGCCTTGTTCATCAAAGAACTTTGGTTTGGCAGGTTTACCAAATGCCAGTGTCTGTTGAAACCTTTGTTTTGGCGGCAAACATAACAGATGCGTTGTAATTTGTCCCACTTTTTGGGTGCCTACAAAGATTCACAAACATGTTATCTCTAAAATGGTCAAAATTAGAATCATATACCTGATGCTTGTGATCATGAACCCATTTTGATGTTGGGCTTCGAGAATAAGAACCCTCAGAAGATAATTTTGCAGTTTGATTCTTCAAGGTTCTTGAAGCATCCTCCTTCACAAAAAAAAAATCAGAAATCTTTCGAGCATCGACACAATGAAGAGGAAACTCTTTATCAGAGAAAAAATGTTCTGAACCCTTAAGTTTGTAGAATCTTTTAGGTTGATTTTCTCCTCCTTGAAGATATCCTTCTTCACGTGCTTCATTTTAAGCTTCTTCAAATTTTGTGAAGTAGAACCTTGACCACCATTAGAAACATCAGACTTTTGTTGAAATCCCAGACCAACACTTTTTCCAAAAACCTTTTCCTCAGAATTTGAATTCTGGTGTCCATCCTTTTCCAACTTTGAACATTCAGCTTTGATTTCTTTAATGTTTTTCTGCTCAAAGAAAATCGTCTCATCAAATTCAGGTTGAGAACGAATCTTTTCACTTGAAGTAGCTGACTTTTCATTTTCAGCCGAAGATGAACCATGAACAAATTGTGGAGCGGGAGGAATTTCAGATGTCTTTCCTTTCTTCTTTCTGACTTTCTTGTTTTTCTTCTTCTTCACAACTTTCTCTTCTTCAGAAACTGATGATAAAAACTTTGAATAATCATAGTCTTCAACCTTATCTTTCACTTCCTTGAAAACTTCTTTGATAGTAGCAGGAGGTGATGCAGTATTATCAAACATCTTTTTTAAAATTAGCATCATTTGCTAAGAAGCTTGTGAATAATTGAGAATTTGAAACATTATTCAACAACCGATTAGCATCAATGACTTGAACTTTTAAGTCTGAAATTTGTTGTTGAGCTTCAGCTAA
Organism: Deinandra increscens subsp. villosa; assembly: GCA_039602395.1. Classification (NCBI taxonomy): domain Eukaryota; kingdom Viridiplantae; phylum Streptophyta; class Magnoliopsida; order Asterales; family Asteraceae; genus Deinandra; species Deinandra increscens. The sequence goes on from JBCNJP010000009.1 coordinate 32,713,198, forward strand.
CTCCTTTTCAGTAGCAATCAACATTTTTGCAACTTTATGTGTTTCAAATATCTGCATTCGAAGATTTTCCATCCCTTCAAACAACTCCTTCCACACTTTATCTTCATTGCGCTTTTGAATTTTCAAATTTGCAGATTGAACTTTATTCACACTGACCAAATCTCGTTTTTCATCCAATAATTTCTCCATATCCACCTGATATGCTTCAATTTTAGCAGCATATTCTTCAAAATTCTTTGTGAGCAGATCAAGCTTGACTTTTGACTTATCAAAAAGATTCTGAAAATCATTCGCAGCATCTTCTGCTTCATCTTTCCATTTCTTAACCTCTTCCACCAACTTATCTTTTTCTGTCAGTAATGTCTCATTCTTTACTTCAAGGACTTTTACTTCTACTTTGACAGAATTAAGAAATTCATGAAGCATATTTACTTCCTTCATGATAGAATCATTTTTCAATAGAAAAATTGCATGAAATAATCCCAACTTTTCCCCGTTCGCAAATAATAATCCCACCTTTCGAAATTGCAAGGGGCAGTCCCACCTTGTCATTATTTTGCAACGAACAGTCCCTCCGTTAAAAAAATTTAACGCCGTCAAATACTGATGACGTGTAATCCGATGTGTACTCCAGCGACCTGAGATTTTTCCGGCGACCTGCGATTTTTCCGGCGAACCAAACCCGAAACAACCAACCAACTTCAATCAAGCATATCTTGATAAAAAATTGATGAAAATCGAATCCGAGAAATGCGTTGAACTCGTATCCACTAGACGAACAAATCTAGCACCATACATGATATGTTTCGTTAAGCTTTGAAGGCCGAATAACTTGCTCCGACAACTATGAAAAATCGAGTAACTGTGATTTGCTAAAAACACAACAAAATTGAAAACCGATTGTTGAAATAGACTCGTGTGATCAACCTGAATGTGTAGGTATCAATATTACACAAGATCGTTGAGTTTTTCGTATGTGTGTTCTTCCAAGTTCTTCAATGGTAATTTGAGAAATACTCAACCATATCGTATAAATTTGGTACCAATAGACTCGTTTTTATCACACAAATCTGTTGCAACAATCAGAATGTGTTTTGGTGTTGATTTGAGAAGATTTCAATTTCACAAAAAACTTAGTTCGTCGGAGATAGTCGTTCGATGCTCAAACCTCATCAAAACATATCAACTATGGTACTAGTTTGAATCCTCTCGTCGTCATGAATCTGTAGCAATTTACGGAATCGATTTTCATCAAGATTTGAAGAAGATATGTTAGTTTGAAGGTGGTTGGTTAATTGGGTTTTTGTTGGTGGCTGGTGGCCGGAGAAGACGACCGGAGATGGTGGTGGCTGGTGGCCGGAGAAGACGACCGGAGATGGTGGTGGCTGGTGGCCGAAGAAGACGGCCGGAGATGGTGGTGGCTGGTGGCCGGAGATGACGACCGGAGATGGTGGTGGCTAGTGGCTGGTGGCCGGAGAAGACCGGAGGTCGCCGGAAAAGACGACCGGTGGTGGCTGTTGGTGGTGGGGGTGGTGGCTGTTGGTGGTGGGGGTGGTGGAGTGATGATTAGGATGGTGACTGGATAAAATTAAGAAAAACAATTGCCACGTCACTCGCCACGTCAGCAAGATTTAACGTCGTTAGTTTTTTTTTAACGGCGGGACTGTTCGTTGCAAAATAATGACAAGGTGGGACTGCTCCTTGCAATTTCGGAAGGTGGGATTATTATTTGCGAACGGGGAAAAGTTGGGATTATTTCATGCAATTTTTCCTTTTTCAATTTAACTTCCTTCTCATGCCTCTTAGAAACCTCCAAACCCTCTTTTAACAACCCAAGCTCATTAGAAAGCTTCCTAACTTCATTCAACAATGAATTATTTTCTTTCAACAAACTCTCCATATTTTCAGCGGATTCAAAGGAACTGGGTTCTGAACTTGTATCTGAACAGTAATCATCTTGTGAATCATGGGTGACAATCAAAGCAGATGAAACAAATTGTTTACCCCCAATCATAAACACCATCATTCTGAACTGTTAAGGCTGTCTTGGTTGAATTGCTTGAAGATGGTGGAGAACCTGACGTAAAACCAGGTTTGGTAAGATGTGCTTGTTGGCATTCTTTAGCAAAATGTCCAAGCTTTGAACATTTATAGCATTTCAACTTTGACTTGTCAAAACCCAACCTTCCATTAAAATCAGAAGTAACCCTTCCATTCTTCTTGAGAAACCTCTTTGATCTTTGACCCAACATAGCATACTGCTAAGATAAATCCAATTCATTTAATTGATCATCATCAAGTTCATCAAGATCATCCCTTGTTATTTTTGCATCAGCAACATTCTTGATAATCAAACCAAAAGATGATGAAATCAAAGCAGTAATCATTTTAGCACAATCATCTATTGTGTCAGCAGAAAATGCACTCTGATTTGATGAATCCGGAATTGTAAAACTACAACCCCGTGATGAATTACTATTAGAATTTCTATAAATATTCCCAATGAAAGCAGTAGGTGGTGCAGAACTCAGCTTTGGCTTAGTTTTAGCCGTCATACTAGCAGCATTCTCACCATGATACAATTCGGGATTTTGCAGATTTGCTTTAGACTTGTTAGAATTCATCATTTCCATCTCACGAGCATGAAGTTTACTAGTTAGATCATGAAATGTCAATGTGGAAAATTCTTTATCATGTGTAAGTAGCAACACATAATTTTCCCATTTTTCTGGTAAAGCCTCCATAATCTTTTCTTTTAACTCTTCATCAGTCTTTTCAATCCCCATAATCTTCATTTCACTTATAAGATGTGACAATCTTGAAACAAGAGCCGTAATATTTTCATTCTCGTAATGTTGAAAATGATCAAACTCTTTACTCAACACCTTCTTCCGACTTTTCTTATATTGATCATTCCTCTCACATCTTGCTGATAAAGCATCCCATAATTTTTTTGATTTCTTGCAAGTACTAAATTGATGTAACAACTTAGTGGGCAATGCCATTGTAAGATAACCAAACGCTTTTTATTCAAGCTCATATGATTTTCTTCCAGCAATGTCAAAGGTATGAACTTCTTTAAAATCTCCTTGATCAGTTGGGTGTTGATAAAGCTTTTTGATCGGAATCCACAAATCGGTATCATTCGTGCTTATGTAAGCAGAAAACCGTTGCTTCCAATTTTGATAATCTTCCAATTTCAACAACTTGGGAACTTTCTGACTTGTTCCAATTTCATTGTCAAAATTTAACATTATTTGCATTGCATTTTGAATAGTGGCAAAAGCTTGAAATTCCGACATCTTGAAAAAGTTGAATTCTGATTGTCCGAACTCTATCCGAACCTCACTATCTGAACCTAACCTGTTCGGAACTCTCTCCAAACCTCAAACTAGAATCCGAACTTCAACTGAACCTAGCTGTGTCGAACTATTGCCGAAAGCTTTCCGAACCCTTTCTGAACCCGTTCTGAACACAAACCTAAATGAACCTTGAACGAACCCTAAACGAACTTATGCTTCGAAATTACAAACCCTCACCGAACTCTAGCCGAACTTGAATTTCGGAGCGGTTATGCCGAATGTGAACAGTAATCGCCGAACCTCAATATTTTCGCTTAAAATTTTTGATTTTGGACTGATTTTGACAAGATTTGCAGCAGTGGATCAGAACAAGTGATAAGAAAGAATTTAGGAACAAAATTTTCACAAAAACAACGACCAAAATGATCAAGAACTCGTGAAAACACTCAAAAATCACCAAAAATCACACATTTAGTTTCAAAACATCCGAAAATAGCAACCACAGATCAATAGAATGAACCAGAAAGCTCTGATACCAATTGAAATAGTATGAGCATCGGATCGTCTACTCTATCTAGCTAATTCGGATAAGAAACGTAATTAACCGATTGTTTTATTGATCAAAGAACAATTACAATCAGTCTAACACTCAGAAATGACTCAGAGAATACACCACAGAAACACACACTTAGCACAAGCTCAGACTCTCTCTCTCTTACTGAATACAAAGACAAACCCACTATTTATAGCAATCGGCCGAACCTCAGGTGAACCTGGAGTTCGTCTGATCCGAACTTCAAGTTCGGACCAAGTTCGGCCGACAGCCTATGAACATATCTTGTACTCCGTCTTGTCCTGGCTCGATACTGCACACGACGCACATATCATGTATCTACACATCTTTGTTAAACTTTTAATTAACTTCCCTTATTTTTTTAAACATTCATAACTTTCATATACGACATTATTTTTTTTTAAAATACATCATATAAACGAGCGTTTTTTATCTTTAAAACGCGTATAGTGTTGCTATATAAAAAAATTACTCTTTTGATTTTTGACACAATAATCTGAACATTTTGACACAATGATCTGAACATTTGATACAATCGGAAGAGTAATTCTTTTATTTATATATAACAACACTGTACGCGTTTTAAAGATAAAAACGCTCATTTTTATGGTGTATTTCAGAAAATATATATAATGTCGTATCTAAGAGTTATGAAGGTTTAAAAAATGGAGAGGAACTTGAAAAAAAATCAAAAACGCCCTTCCGTCTTTTGTTTTTCTCTCTTATTCTACAAATAAAAACTTTGGGTCATAGATCTTCATTTAATTGAAGATATAATGCCTATGATTCATTCTTATCCTTTTTACCCAAACCAAACTTCTCATAATGACCCCTAAATATATTCACCTATAATGATATGAAAAAAAAGATTGTAAAAAATATTAGATCTTTATATATGTAAGCATATGTTTAAATATTAAAAATTATCATATCCGGCTATAAAACTATTTTGAGTTTACATAATTCAAAAAAATATGATTGAACAATTTAATTGGTAAATAATAAAAGGTTGAATTTAAAAATATGTACATAAAAACTTAAATAATTAATTAATCTATGTAGTTGTCCAACATAATAGAATTGATTAAATTGTAAAAACAATGGGGTGATATAACAACTACTCATTGTATAACTTTATTTTTTTAAATTGTTAAAAAAACGTGAGAAATTATAACTATCCATAATTAAAATTTTGTAAAATATCTAAAAATATATATTCTTCTAATATCATTATTATTTAATAAACATCTAACATATATCTCTTATATGTAGAAGCTAAACTTTAAATATCGAATATATCCTTCTCTAGTAAATTTTATGTTAATGACAATTTTACCCTTTCTAAATGTACAATTAATTTGTCTTTGTTATTAAATATTATTAGATCTCAACTTAAGACAAGCCCATATCATTTCATCTTTACTTTTTGATCTGCATCTAGCGTTCTCAATTACTACAAATGGGACTTGAGATATCTCTCTTAATAAACAAAAAGAACAGATATAAAGATTAAAAAAATTGTAGTTGTTAGAAAACAATTTACAACGATGTAAAATGAGAAATGAAATATCACTACCAATAAGCAAAATGGATAAGAAAAATATTGAAAGCAAACAAAATCAAAGAAATACGAAATATTATCTCTTATAATTATTGGAGATGAATATTTTAGATATTTAAAACAATCTAAGGGTAAAATGGTCATAATTGACAAATATATTATTTTAAATATTAAAGAGAAACCTTTGATACATCTGATTTATTTTCAGTTTAATTAACTTTTATATATTTTATTATTTTTTAGAGATGAGCCTTTGAGCAATTTTTTTTTTAACGACGATTTTATTAAAATATCCAACCTAGCAAGGTACTAGGAGGGCCAACAAAAACTTACATCAAAGGGGGGAAAACTTACATTTTAAACAAACAACAATCATCCCATAATAACCCCCCCCCCCCCCCTAATTCCACCTGCCTCTAACCCAAAGGAAGCTCAAACATTTGATTTCCCTTTATAAAGTCGAGACAAAGGGATCCTTTTTATCAAAAACCGCCTTATTTCTTGCCTTTCACATCACCCAAACCATAGTAAGGATAATAGCATAAAGATAGACTTCATTTTCCCTGTCAAAGCGAGAGTCTTCCACACAAAGCACCAAGTCTTCAATACTGAAAGCAAAAATCGGAGGAACGCCACACCACCTTGACAACAACCACCAAACGTTCAAAGCTACCCCATAATTAACTAGAAAGTGCAGTTCGACTCGTCCAACTCCCACAAAATGGACATCAAGTAGCCTCGACCGGAACTTTCTACGAGAAAGGGCGACCCTTGTAGCGATCCTTTCACAGACAACACACCAAAAGAAGATATTCACTTTACGGGGAACCAAGCGATTCCAAGGCATCAGAAAACCGCTCATGGGCTGCTCAAGACCCTTCACCATCCTTCGAATAGACACCGTAGAAAATTCACTCGAAGAATCGCCGAGCTAGCGGACAAAAGCACAATTAATATGCATGAGATCATGCAAGTTGATATTTATCCTCCAGAAAAACTCACCAGCCTTCACGATGCAATTCCAGATCCCACCCAAGCCTTTCCTCGAAGGAATACATCCCGCATGTGATTATTTAAAATGGATCCCAACCACAACTCTAGCCCACAGTTTATCCGGATCCCGCAAGAATCTCCAATGCCACTTCGCCAAAAGGCGTTTGTTCGCAAGCTCAAACAAAACCAGCCCCAGCCCCCTCATCTCCTTCGGCTTCAAAACCTCCTCCCTACAAACCCAATGGATACAATTCTTGGAGCCATCACCCCAGCCCACCCCGAAGGGATCGAAATCTAATTCTTTCAAGCCTTTTAAGAACCTTAATCAAGGTTTTAAAGATGGGAAAAATAATAGGTGGGAAGACTCTCGAAGACCACTTTGATTTGAATAACTCTACCCCCAATAGATAGACACTTTGCCTTCCGCCTTGATAGCCTAGATTCAAAGATCTTGAAAATGGGGTCCCAAATTTTCACCCTATTCATATTAGCACCCACGACAAGCCCCAAATAGTTTAGTGGAAACCGACCGCTCATACACCTTAGGACCGAAGCCTTATTGACAATCTCCTTATCGTCAATGTTAAGCCCATAAAGATAACACTTCTTGATATTAACTTTAACCTGGATACCATCCCAAAAATACGAAGAAGGCGGGCCAAGTTAGCAACATTAGCTAGAGACCATTCCCCAAACATAGCATCATCCGCAAATCAAATGTGAGATAAGCACAGGCCACCATTTAGGATTTGAAGACCATGAAAACAACCCAACGACGCGACTCTCTTAAACATCCAATGGAAAGCTTCCATGGCAATAACAAAGAGAAAGGGAGATAGGGGATCCCCTTGACGGACAACTCTACTACATTGGAATTCCGTCGTCGGGGCACCATTAACAAGAACCGATGTGCGAGATGCCTAAAGACAACCCCAAACCCAACACCTCCATATATCCGGAAATGCATTTGGAGAAGGATGGAGTCTAAAAAATCCCACTCAATTGTATCATACGCCTTCACAAAGTCGATCTTGAAAAATAGGGATGGAAATTTAGATTTTTAGCCCAAGTCACAACTTCATTAGTGACAACGCCTCATCCGCAATGTTTCTACCCTCCACAAACATCATTTGGACATCGGAGATCACCAAAGAGATGGAGGATTTAATCCTTTAGCGAGAACTTTAGAAATCACTTTCGGGATACAACCCACTAGGCTTAGGGGCCTAAAATCTGACAAAACTTGAGGGTCTTGACATTTAGCAATAAGATGGATAAAGGTCGCGCCACACCCTTTGCCCACCGAACCATACTCATGAAAATGGCAAAGGATTTTTAAAAAATATCATCCTCAAACAAACCCCAAAACCTCTTGAAAAAACCAAAATTAAACTCGTCCGGCCCCGGGGCTTTGTCTCTCCCACAATCCCACACCGCCATTTTAATAGCATGCTTGGAAAACAACGCAACCAAAGCATCCATGTCATCCCCAGAGAGCCGATTGATACCCTCGCAAACAATTTGTGGTCTCCAACCAGAAATACGTTGAAATTTAGACCTAAAGAACCTCCACACCGCTTTCTTAATACTGGAGGGGTCGGACACCCACCTCCCATCCAACATAAGCCCACTGATCCGGCAGGATCCAATCCCCCATCTCCTCGGTGATCTCCGATGTCTAAACGGCATTTGTGGCGGGTAGAAACATCATGAACATGGGTTGATCATTAATGAAGTGGTGACTTGGCTAAAAAATATAAATTCTCATCCTTTTTTTCAAGATCGACTTTGAGAATCCTTTGAGCAATTGGCAAGGTTTTTACTTTGCAACCTTCATGTCATGGATTTAAGTCATGGAAACAACCTCTTACCTAGAAGTGTAAGGTAAAATAATGTACATTTAGTCGCAGAGCGATCCGACCCCTGCTGCCCCGAAGTCTATATGATTGCTTAAAAAACTTATATCAGCCATTTGTATCTTGAATACATGTTATAAATTGATCACTGTACTTTTTAAAAAGAAGTGCGTTTTTTTGAAAAGTATATAACACTATACGAAAAATGGTGGACTTATATGTTTTTATGTGATATAATTACCATTTTATAAACATACTATTATGTGGATACTGAATTTACACGGTGATGTTTTTGTACTACTCTAAAAAAACTTTTTTTATTAATATATATATATATATATATATATATATATATATATATATAGGGAGAAGATCATTTGAGAGCCAATTGGGTTTGAGAACTAAAAATACCTAATCTCAGCCCCTAGTTTATGTATATGGAACCCCCCCCCCCCCATGAATTATAGTGGTCCCCACATGAAATTAGTGGTTGAGATTTAGTTCTCAAAATTTCTCAAAATAAAAAGTTCTCATTTGAACCTAACCCTATATATATATATATATATATATATATATATATATATATATATATATATGGGGAAGGATCCTGCGAAAACACCCTTTTTTGTGAGAACTGCGTAAACAAATCTTAAAACCTACATAACATTTTCATACGTTAATGTTTTTTTTTAAAAATTTGCACCAAAAGTCTTAAAATTATATTATCTTTAATCCTATAAAAGTTTTAAAAAACTTAACGCTTTTTTTTATTTTTTTTAATATTTTTTTTTGTGTGGTGCACATGTGCATCACAAAAAAACTCATACTTTTAGTATGAGTTAACATTTTTTTTTCTTAGTCGCACCATATGTCATATATTTTCATCATTTTTTTGCGTTTTTATTGAATGATGCACATGTGCATCATACCAAAAAAAAACGCTCATACATGTGATATACATTAATAGTTTAAAAAGAAATTGCACCATATATCTTATAGTTGTGTTATCTTTAGATTTAAAGAAAAAAATAGCATTTTATAACTTTTTTTAATTATATGATGCACATGTGCATCACACGGGAAAAAAAATGTTCAGTTTTTTTTTAATATTTTGCTCCAGATTTAAAGATAACGTAATTCTAAGACTTTTGGCGCAAATTTTATGAAAAATCGTTAACGTATGAAAAAGTTACGTGAGTTTTAATATGTGTTTTCGCAGTTTTCACAAAAAGATGTGTTTTCGCAGGATCCTAACCCTATATATATATATATATATATATATATATATATATATATATATATATATATATATAGTGAAAAGTTCATTGTAGACACCCCCATAAGTGTAGACAGGTAGACACCCTTTTTCACCATTAGATCTCTTGATCTAATGGTTGTGATTAATTTTCTTTTTCATTTTTTCTTTTTTCTCATTAATTAGAAACTTTCACATGTGAAAAAGAGCTATTTCACATGTGAAAGTGTCTACAATGAACCTCACCCTATATATATATATATATATATATATATATATATATATATATATATATAAGTTCATTGTAGACACCCCCATAAGTGTAGACAGGTAGACACCATTTTTCACCATTAGATCCCCTGATCAAATGGTTGTGATTAATTTTCTTTTTTCTTTTTTTTTCTTTTTTCTCATTAATTAGAAACTTTCACATGTGAAAAAGAGCTATTTCACATGCGAAAGGTTCGGACTAGGTCCGAAGGTCAGTTTCGGAGAGGGTTCGGAGGATCGGGTTCGGAGGTAGATCGGACAAGGATCAGCACGGCCCCAGCCAGGGGCTCTGCCCCTTGGACCCCGCCAGGGGCTGCCGCCCCTTGGACCCCGCTTCTCAGGGGCGCTGCCCCCGAACCCCCGTTAGGTGGGAAGTTTACAGAAGCGGACCAGTTATCGAGTTTACCCTTGATTTGGTAGCTGTGGGGTGTTATGTTTGAAGAAAATCCAGATCACGATATTTGTTACGAGTTAGTGATCGAATTTCAAGAAATGGGTTTGTGAGTAGTCATTGTTGTTCTTGATGATGGACAGAGATTCAAGAATACATGTTTCTGATGATGGACAGAGATTCGGAGACATGGTTATGATTACTTGGGAACGTTTGTCGGAGATAATCATTCTATGCAAACTGAAGATTAAAGAGATTAAAGATTCCGTTGTGGGCTACTTGAGTTTATCATTCGATTACAATAATGCGAGGTTGGAATCAGAAGAATATTAAAGATTTGAATATGTCACTTATTTAGGGGGAAATTGGGTACCCTAAAACTTTCAAAGTTTTATAATTGAAAAAGTGAATATTCAAAAGCAATCAGTTCAGGGATGATGGTGGTTTTTGATCTTCATGGAAATGTGGTATATTCTGATGTTCGTGCGAACCGATATGTCAAAGTTTTCAATTATGGTTTGGAACTTTCTGTCATATGCCCGATACTTTCTTGAGTTGTCGAAAGACTTGGTCAGATTCCAGTCTGCAACGAGATATACATTTACCGGAGTAATATATTGGGATGGATTTGATGCTGAGGGGGATTTTCCGTGATTGAAGATGTTGATCGTGTCTGTTTTCATAAAGATCAGAATGTGTTACAATTCGGTGAAGATTGAAGATTATTATCAAGATGCAGTGATGTTCGTGTGTCTTTACAATTTCCGGATACAACTTATGAAGTGAACCATTATCATACATGCCGGTTCCAATTGGATGGTTGTGCTTGAAGCTAGGGGGAATTTTATTGGTTGTGGAGATTGTACAAGATTCGAATTGTTTCTTGCCTACCTGATGATTCGGTCAAGGGGAGTTTGCTAAAGATAGAGGTGTCTGCAGCAAGCTGACTGAAGATTGCTAGAAGATCATTGTCTGGATTCGACAGTAACGTCCAAGGGGGAATTTGTTGATGCATGAACCTTGTGTGGCCGTTACTGTTCGAATTGTCAAACAGACTGATTTGTCGAAGACATGAACTGAGGTCCGAAACCCAGCCGAACTCTAGGTTCGGAGTTGGCCGAACCTAGATGGCCGAACTCCAAGTTCGGAGGGAGTTCGGACAGAGTTCGGAGGTGCCGAGTTCAGACCTTATGAAGAAGTATAAATAGATCCGTCTTTGTATTTCTTTGTAAGTTTCTGTCTTGTGTCTGTGTGTTGAGAGGGGAGGTTCTGTCCGACCTCCCCCAGAGCTTAATTGTTGTATACTCCTTCGTTATGTAATCATTCAACATGATTCAATGACAAAACTTCCGTCTCATCCATAGAAACGATCCGTATACGGTTTTTCAATAATACAATAAAAGGCGTATGTGGACACAATCTGGACATACTGCACATGTTTCTCATCATCTTCATTCTTCTAAAAGGAGCATGTATTTGCATTAGCACTCTCATAAAAATTGAAAAGAAAATTAAGCATTAAAAGTATATTTTGGCCAACTGTATAGCCATTTAATATGTGTCTTTTATGCTATGCGATTTAAACGTACCCAAATTGCACATCTACTATTAAAGGTATATCTTAGGTAATACTTCTTTGAGCATATGAAATATTACCTTTTCAACAGTGCTTCAACTTCCACATAAGCCAACTCATGCCACTTTGAAAAAAAAATAACTTCTTTTGTAAAGGAACTTGCGATGGTAGAAACATATAGGATGTTTAGTGACATACCGAATAGGCACCTGTTATAACTGTGTTGGGTTGACTTATGGTGCACGCGTGCAATAAAGAAAAATTTACAAAATTTTATATAAAAATGTACCGTATTGTTCAACGGATAGTGTCATAACAAGTTGTGGATCAGGTGAGGTATTAACGGATGTATGTGGACATTACTGCACATGTGCATCATTGCCGTTGGTATGAAAATTTCACAAAATTTTAGATAAAAATATACCATATTGTTCACCTAATAATGTCATAACAAGTTGTGGTTCAGGTAAGGTATTATCGGGCATTGTGGACATTACTGCACATGTGCATCATCACCGTTGGTATGAGTAGAACCGTTGATTGGATCGATGTTTCCATGTCTTTGGTAATCAGACACATAATACAATAAAAAATCATCATAAATGATAAAAGACAGCAAAACCAAAATACTTATTTTTCTCATAGGCATTTAAACAAACACCTTGTGTGCATTATTGACAATAAATCACTCTAGTAGTGATTCATATGTATTCTAAAGGCCATTTCAGGTGTGAAATCAAAACATTACACAACGAGAAACAACAATTCAATTATCTCTCTTGTTTCTATCAGAATTGAACATTCATACAACTAATTGACAGAAGCATAAATAGAGAATTTTGAAGTTTACCTTCAGGTCTAAGCTCAAAAATTTCATGAACATGAAGAAGATGGACAGATCAAGGGTACCGGGAAATTATGATAAAGAGACAACAAGCTCCGGTGAATTCAAGTCAAATTCGCTTAATCACTGAATTTGCGATCAAAGAACGTTCTCCTGTAAAAGTAAATCAAATTTTCTTGTTTAACGAGACACAAAAGCACAACGACGTGCGATGTCGGCCGGAAAATGGAAGCACTCGCCGGAGAGAAAGATCGTCGGAGGGGGGGAGGTCGCAACCTTCAATCGGAAGTTCACAGGGCTTGAGATCAGATATTGAAATCGTATAGAGCTTGAGATAAGATGTTATAATATTAGTGACATTCCAATTTTACCCCTCATTTAATCTGTTTTTACGTTTTCGCAAAATAATTGTGTTTTCACATGATCCTTCCCCATATATATATATATATATATATATATATATATATATATATATATATATATTTTGTTACCAATGTGCTCTTATGCGTCGAAGCCTGATCGAACGCTTGTGATGATACGAGACGGGCTTTTATAAATAGACGTAAATACTTGCTCATTAAACACATGCATGTACACATGTAACCTTCTCATTCTCTATCAACATTTTTAAGAAAATATGTATTTGAATAGAATCTCTATTCGGTATGACAATAATGTGTTCGGCAGAAATTATAATTAATTTTATAAATCAAATTGAAAATCAGAGTCACAAACTGCAAGCAACAACTACTTCTAACAACAATAAAAGAATGCTTTAATTGAAGGTTGAATACAAACAAGTAGAGGAAGATTAGTTTAGGTCCACCAACTGGTGGTTAGAATTAGTGTTCCACAATCCCCAATTTTCAAGCAATCATTTCTTAGCTACTGTTAATTAAATTACACAATTCTTTCCTCTCATCATTTTATAATTGAACTTCAAATTCAATTTCAGATTTCAATTCTTTCGTCCCCACCTGGAGATGGTAGGTTTGCGTCCTTCATAATTAATGCTCAACAATTTACTGTTTCTTTGTTTATATATTTAAAAATGAGCTGGGTGTTTCTTCAACCAAGGAAACTTGCTAGCAATTATAGATAATCTTATTTTTGTTTGCCTAATCCAATTATTGGGAAACTCTATTCAATTCATTGTTTTCTGGAGATGGTCATTGTTCAATGATTAGATGGGTTGGTAAAGTTGTTTTTTTTTTTGCTTATATATACTTTAATATTATGTTTTTTTTTTATATAATATTAAGATGAAAATACACACAAAATATTATATATATGTAGTATACATATTCTTGTTCATATCCATTTTTGTCTCCTATCTAGGAAGAATTTCTCTCTGGTGCTTTGGTTCTCTCTTCATACTTGCTCCAGATCACAGGTACTCTTTTTTTACTAAGAAATGTAGACAACAAAAATTTGCAAATTTTTCTTGTTGGTAGTGTAATTTCTTATAATTATATTGGAATTTTGTAAAAGAAAACAAATTAATTCATAGAAATTATGGTTTTCTTTTTAATTGTGTATACGATTATGTATGATCAAATGGGTTTTTTTTTTTTCAATTTAATTTTGTGATCTTTTTCTTTGTTATTTTAGGTATTGCCACCAGCCATTGAAATTTTGAGTGATAGCGACTGATTTCTTGAAACTAAAGATGGCTACATATTATCCTCCTTCAACAAATCATCAAAGAGACATGTTTCCAAATTCCTATCTTTCTAACCAACAACAACAACAACAAATTAATTCAAATTCTTACCAGGAGTCATCTTGTCCTCCCATTGATATTATGTACCAAAACCATAATACAACCGACGACCCGTCTTTCTTGGATCTTTTGTCGGGTCAAACTCAATCAAACCCTCAAAATGTTTCAACCCTTGAGAATCATCAAGAATTGTCTCTTAGTCTTGGAATGCAAATAACTTCTGGAATAGATATGCAGCCTTTGCCTTTCCAGTATAACTACTTGAATCCGCATATTCAAGATTCAAGTGATCATGTCTCCTCAACCAATATAGTCAAAAACGTCGGCTTTTCGTCGTTTGAGCGTCCGATGCAATCCTCAGTTTCGGGTACTTATCAAATCCCATCTGGGGTTGTAACAAGAATCTACAATTCAAGGTATTTGAAACCAGCACATGAATTGCTTGAAGAAATAGCTAATGTTCAGGAAGCTATGAGGCAACGAAAACGTAATAATAATCTACATCAGTCTGATGAAAACTACTCACGACAATCCCTCCCTCTCAAGTCTACTACAACTTCCTCTGCCGAACTTTCTGCTTATGAAAAGAACGAGCTTCAAAATAAGCTCACCAAACTCTTTGCTTTGTTAGATGAGGTAGACTTTTCGCTTAATTATAATTCAATTTCTTTAATTCACATTATCATGTATTTCGGGGACAACTATAAACCTTACTCCTAGCTAGCTACTACATTATCAGAGACAATTCAGTCAATTAGACATTGTTATTTTGAAGAAAAAAAATGTTACATGCATCTTAGATTCATTCAAATGTATAGATCGATATTTTAACCATACACTTTTATCTATATATCGTATCATCCATTTTAAGCAGAGACATAGAAAAGCAATTTGAAAACATGCATGCAACCAAACACCCCGTGATCGATGAGTAGAATCTTGAATTATTAGAAACAATAATATTATTAATGTTGGTGCACGTAATATATGTGTTGTAGGTCGATAGAAGATACCGAGAATACTGCCAACAACTGAGAATGGTTGAGGGATCGTTAGATATGGTGACGGGCTGTGGAGTTGCAAGATCATACACAACACTTGCTTATCAAACCATTTCTCGACATTTCCGCTGTTTAAGAGATGCAGTAAATACTCAAATTCAAGTGACCCGACAAAGTCTTGGCGAGCAAGATGATTCCGCGGATAGAGTTTTACCTCGTCTTCGGAATGTGGAAAAGCAGATTCGGCAACAACGAACCTTAAATCCGCTTGGTGTTATGCGTCATTCTTGGAGACCACAAAGAGGGTTGCCTGAAGGCTCCGTTTCGATCCTTCGAGCTTGGCTTTTTGAGCATTTTCTAAACCCGTATGTTTTATTTCTTTGTTTTGTTTTAAGTCTATTGAGGTGTTTAATAATTGATCAAGGATAAGTCTTGAGAAAACATAACTTCAACTTACAAATTCAATTTTTCCAGTTGGATTAGAGAAAAATTTGTGTTCTGTTCGAATCAACCTGAATCGAGATACATAATTTATGTTATTTTCTTTAAATTTTTTAAAATAGAAACTCAAAAGTTTACATTGAGATATAAGGTAAATCTAAGGTAAAGGGGTAACAATGTGCGTTGCTTACCTTTTTAGATAGAAAAACGAAGTTTTATAATAAATAGGTTCATAATAGATCTTTAAATTGGTTTTCAAATAGCAAGTAGTTTTGTAATTCTAAGCCAAATTAAATTCAGTTACTTAACACACACTAACTGAAATAACTGTTATTATCTTTAGTTACCCAAAAGATTCAGAGAAGATGATGTTGGCAAGACAAACAGGACTCACTAGAAGCCAGGTATGTTCCATTCCGTGATAGTCAAGTTGTATATATTCTTTGCTAATTTTTGTTCAATATAAATCATTCATATTTTATGCGTGCATGTATCTGTTAGATAGCAAACTGGTTTATTAACGCTCGTGTGCGTCTCTGGAAACCAATGGTTGAAGACATGTACAAAGAAGAATTTGGTGAGGAAGAAGTGACTTGTAGAGCTTCACAACAACGAGTTGGGAAGGCAGGAATATGTCAGTCCCCTTCTTCGGAAGGCAAATCAAAAGAGTTGGATAAAACCTCAAATCTTCATTTTGGGAATGATATGGAAATGAATGCGTATATGGGACAAAGACATATTGATCTAGCTGACCAATATAGGTTTGATGATCCCCAGTTGTTACCTGATTTTGTTGTCTAGGAATGTTTGATGATCAGGAAATGTACATGCATATAAACATGAACACAAACACAAACAAAAACATGTTAACTGAGATTACTAACTCGAGTTTGTTAAATCGGGTGCTCTTTTGGTTCAAACTATAGTTTTTATTTTTTTGAAAGGTTAGCTTCTATGTAAAGATATACCATACAATATCTCATATGTAATAAAGCAACAATTTGTTATATTTTTTTACTTATCGGACGTGAATGAATGTTTTCATGTAAACAAAAAATACAACAGCTCGTTAAATTTAGTGATCTAATTCTTTTGTTTATATGAAACAAAAACATAAATTGGGAGACATGTTTGTAAATAAAAAATAAAAAATAAAAAGAAAAATAAATGAAATGAGATAAAATTTTCTTTATATACTATGGATTTTATTGATTTTATCTAATATATATCACTCTTATGGTATGTAGCAGGGCGTTTTAACCCCTTATGGCATTTCTTATAGCGCCCGCACACCGAATCTTGGTGCTATGATGGCAAATCTCGTCCCAGGCGCTTTGCTCAAAACCCTCCGCCCCTTGTTGACTGTTGCAAAATCAAGTCGTTGAACGACCTATATATATATATATATATATATATATATATATATATATAGGGAAGGGTTCCGTGTAGACCCCTTAAATTTTGTAGACCCCGTAGACCCCTATAAAACTCAATAAAACTCACTAAAAAAAAAACTCAATGTTGTAAATTTGGTTTGTTTTATTACGATAAGCTTTTAAGAACCAAAAAATAAATAAATAAATTTAAACAAAAAACATTAAAAATCGAACATTTTAAGACAATGAGTTTTAAAATAATGAGTTTTAAACGCAACACTGAGTTTTATTGAGTTTATTGAGTTTTAAACTCATTGTCTTAAAAT
>JBCNJP010000009.1:32731186-32755809 GCA_039602395.1 Deinandra increscens subsp. villosa
ACATACTCTCCATTGAAATCTTCATTGCATGTAGTGGAGAGATGCCTCTTATCCTGTGCCTGGAACACTCACTATCATAAACAAACAATGGTTAATGAAAGTCCTCCTTGACTGTTCCTGCACATAGTGAGAGATCAGTTAGCCATAAGTACCCAGGCCATTGTTGTTCTGGGTATACCTGCAGAATCATTGAAAGTTATTTCTTTCAAGCACATTCTCTTTGAAAGATTGGGAATTGGGGTTGTGGGAACCTTTGTTTTGGGTTTCTTGCTTTTGTTGGGCATTGGAGTGGGCTTTGTAAGTTCATTAGAATTCACACGACCATCATTGGAAATGACATTCGTGGGCTGATGGTTCTTTTTCCCTTTACCCTGAACCCTTTTTGGTGGAATTTGATAGACGTTTGATTTATTATCTATAACTTCATCAAATTGTTTGGAGTGTTTTTTATACACCCCTTTAGGTAGGTAACACTGATTTACCACCTTTTTCACATTCCACCTCTCTTGATTATTTTCTGAAAGACCATCATGTTTGGGAACCCAAATAGGTTTTAAAGCAACAACAGATTTGTTAACAGAATTATTCAATTTATGACCTTTGAAATCAGTTTTGGTTGGTTGTTGAGGTGACTTAGGCTTTTTGTCAACTTTCTGTACCTTTGGTTGCAAGGGTACAGACTTCTGCACCTTGGGGATTGAAGGTGCAGGCCTTTTGGTCACCTTATGTACCTTTGGTTGTGAAGGTACATGTCTCTGCACCTTAGGGTGTGAAGGTGCAGACTCTTTGGTCACTTTAGATACCTTTGAGCCTGTAGGTACCTTTGGCTGAGAATTTACCTTGCTGTGGCCAGGTTTGTGGTTTGTGCCACCATATGATTGCCCTTGGTAGTTTTGAAAATGAGTTTTAGGCTAGTAGGATTCATATGGCCTATATAAACAATTTCTTGCCACATGTCCAGGATTCCCACACACGTAGCAGGATTGTTTCTTTGGGCATGCGGAAGCTTGGGAATATTTCTTCCCTGTGGATACCCAAGATGGTTTGGAATTTTTGTGGATCCACATAACTTTGCCATTGGGCCTAGTTGTTAGCACATACTCCCGCTGTACTGGCACAAATTGGTCATACACAGAATTTACCTCAGGATATGGTATTAAATTAAGTGGTTTCTCCACCTGTATCTGCTTCACATTCACATTATTAAACACATTCACATTATTATGCACATCAGAACACACAGAAGCATTAGATGAATCATCAGACACAATAGACAAAGTGGGTTCGGGACCAGCAACCTGTGGTCCATTACCCCTCCTCAAAATCCTAACCCTTCTCAAGGGTTTTGACTCAGTCTTATCACCACTACCAAAACTAAAATTACTGTTCAATGAAAGCTTCTCAAAACAATTAGATTCTGCAAAACCAAGTTTAGGACTCGTGACAGAAAAACCACACTTATTCCAATCAAAGTTTTCAAACGACTCTTGACTCTTTAAACTTGAGGTTTCAGCTTTTTCACTGCCATTATTGCTACCTAAATCTGCACAAGGAGTAGAAGAGTTAGTATCTGAGTTAGTCGAAGGGTATGAGATCTTAATTGGGCACTCAGCTAATTTTCTATCAATTTCTTTCAAAGCATCTCTAATTCCTTCTTTCATCTCAGGATCAGGGATCATCTTGTGCATCGGAGGCGTGGGAACCGTGTGTAGGGACGAAGCATCTTTAGATTCAGGTTCATCATCATAAGTTACCCCATAACCCAGACCCCCATTGTTTTTTATGTGCTTTATTCTAGTGTCGGTGTTATAAAATTTGAGGCTTGCATCCATCATTTTCTTATTGGTCAAATTAGTTTTCTCTAATGTTTGGTTAGTGGAAGCAAGTTGGGTTCTAAGGCTCTCAACTTCTTTGGTTTGTTCCTCAACCTTTTCATTAGCTACTCTTAGATATGTCTGAGAATCACTAAGTTTTCTTTCTAGGTTAGAAACATCAATTTTGGCAGCCTCATATTTTTCTTTCCAGGTTTTTGCTTTATCTTTAAAATTATAAAATTCTAGATAAGTTCGTGAATGATAAAGTGTTTCACTCTGAAGTTTAGATTCAAAGTCTTTCATGCAGTTATAAATATCAACACAGTGAGAGTTTGAACAACTACTAGATGGAAGAGAAGCCATATCGAAAGCCATAGCAGGATTTCGATCAGGGAGGCTAGGTTTTCGATCAGGAGAACAAGGTTTTCGATCAGGTGGATCGAAATGGAAGCCGAGAACTGGGTCGAAAACCTGCAGAAATCAGGTATTCGATCAGACTAGAGGTTTTCGGTCTAGACCGAAAATGACCAGGAGCGGGTTTTCGATAGATTGATCGAAAACCAGCTCGAAAACCTCAGGAATCAACAGAATACAGTTATCGATCAGGCAGAATACCCAACCGAAAAGCTGCTGCTGACTCGAAAACGAGTGTTTTCGATTAAACAGTGGGTCGAAAAGGTAGTGATCCGAAACCCGGGCTCGAAAACCCGAAGAATGAATCGAAAACCCACCCGAAAACCACTGGATTGATCGAAAACCAGGTGCCTTAAACGTTGACTGAAGAATCAGTCAACGAGCACCCTTTTTCCTCGACAGAAAACCTTAATGTTGGACCGAAAAGGGTCAAAAAACCCTAGAAAACCTCCAATGTTGCACGAAAACCTCCTGAAACTGCCCGAAAACCTTCTGTGAACCAGAAGGCTGCCGTCGAACAGTTTCTGTTGCTGAAAAGGACTTCGAACGAATTCTGTTTGATTGCACGATCACAGACCAGTCCGCAGATCACTTGAAAACCTGCAAAACACTAAAAATCTCTTTCGAAAAACACTGAAAACACAGAAAAAACAATTCGCTAGTCAAGGAAAACTCGAATCCAGTATCACGAGAGCCGCGAAACCCGTGTTTCTTGGCTCTGATACCAATTGTAAGGATCAAACAAGTCCCTCACGTGATACAAATCTATCAAACACCGTGCGGAATCCGGTGTGTGATAGTGATTCGAGTAAAATCAATAAAGAACAAGACTACAAATATGAAAATAATAACATTTACCGAAAGAGGAACACAAAGCAATAAAGCCGAATTCTAGGAGCACAGAATTCGTATACCACACACAAGAAAATCACCCAAAACCAACAACCTAAAAATGAGAGGAGAGCTTCCCTTATATAGGGAGTCTCCAACTTGCTAAACAAGACACCCTAAAAACCCTAATTACACATTAATTTCCGGATTTCACCATCTAGGCCCACTAAACTCCCCCTAAACACTTTCTAATTGAGCCCAAACATGCCTAAAATGGCCCAATGACCTAATATACCCATAACCCAACTCATTTTCACCTATTCTAACACATAGGCCTTCAGAATACTCCACCAAGTGATGATTTAATACACAAGCCACAAATCTTGGTCCTTACAACCTTCTTTCTTCAGAGAGATCTCTGAAGCATATACCAGAGATTGGGTTGAGAAATGTTGTACTGGATCCTCTCCATGAGACTTCAGTAGGGATAGTCTCTTTGGCTTTGTTAAGAACAGTAGAGGGATGTTGGATTCTTTTGGTAATTCTACGTCCATTAGTGCTTGTCTTCTGAACATCCTTTTACCGGCTTCAATTCCTTGGAATAAAGCAGTGCTTACCCTTTCTGTTTTTGAGGGTTGACTTGAGAAGTACCTTATAAATGACACCAACTGTATTGGGTTAAATTGTTGTAGGTCTTTATCAGTGAATTCCTTGATGCTTTCATCTTTTGTCTTCACTGTGTAACAGTTGAAGTGGTCTACCCAAAGGTGTTTTGTTAAAGGTTGGTCCTTGATTTTTATGAACTCAGTAATCAAAGGAATTGTGTAGTTTGGATTTTCTTCAACTGAGATTCCAGTCGACCTGTCAAAAGCTTTTCTTAATAGAGGGCTCATTCTGGGCCTGTATTCTTCTCTCTTGAGTAGTTTCTCTTGTAGTTCTCTGACTTTTTCCCAGATGACTTTTTGCATATTCTGCTTTTCAGAGTAATCATCTTCAAAGGCTGATCTAGATATGAAAGATCCAGCTAATGAGGATGATTGTATCTGAGTCTGTTTAGCTGGGGTTTTCTTTGTTGTTCCGGTGGAGAGGGGTTGAGAGGCATTTGTTTTCTTGGCAGTCTTTGTTAGTAGCTTAGGAGAAGAAGGAGGTGGGGGAGGAGGCATGCCTTCATAAGCTTGAGATGAAGGTTTGCATTTCTTTGAATTCTTTCTCTTGAGTGGTTCTGTTCCATCTTGTTCTTCACTTGGATTATTTCCTTGAAGTCTTGTCTTCTTCATTGGAGGTTCAACAGAGATTGTGATTGGTTTTCTTTCTCATTTGTTCCTTTTACTTTTTGTTTCCATTCTCTTTCAATCTCTCTCATCTGATCTTCTTGAAAAGAGTGTTTGATCTTCAGGTTTGCAGAAGTCAGTTGATTTCTTGTCAGTTTGCTTCTGACTGATCTTATTCTTCTTGTGCCTTCTTTGCCTGATTTTTGCCTATGTCTTCAATATTCTTTTTCTTTTTTATTAATTATGTAGAGAAATTTTTAATGATTTGTTCATCATCACTTGTCTTTACAGACTGCAGACTTTGAAGACTTTTGCTGATGTCTTATGAAATCTTGTTGGCCTCCTTACTTAGTTCTTCTTTCCAGGTTTTCATCTCATTTGCTAGAGTGTTTAGTTGATTGGTGTTCTGAGTTGTGTCTCTTTCCACCTTCATGAGCTTTTCTGAGTTTGAGTGCTTGAGTTTCCCTAGCTTATGAAGATCAGTTTTCTTATCCCTTTTGAAATTGAATATTTTCTCTCTAATTGTTTGAGAGAACTCTAAGAGATCAGATTTGAGTAGGATACTGGGTAAGCTTAGATTTGGATCAACAGATGATCTTTCTCCTTCTAACATACCAGTGTACAACACATGTACAACAAATTTACTAACAGATTCTCTATTGAGAGTTTTGTTAGTGCCTAGAATACCAAAAATATTTGATGTTCCTAGGTCTTCCACATTCATTGTCTTTATCCTGGATGATTCTGACTCATGTGTTGTTTGCTAATTCTTTTCAGAATCCTCATGTGTCGAATCCTCAGGGAACCAATCCCTGTGAGTTCTTTCCAAGTTTCCTTAACTCATTGAGTCTCCACTTGTTGTGCTTGCTGATGACTCTCAAAGTCATCAAACAGGCTAGGCTTGAAGGCTATTTCAGGAATGTGGATCTAAGGAGGTGAGTTTGGTAGGTTAAAGTTGAAGCCTTTGTAGGCTGAGGTGGTGGAGTTGGATGTGGGAGAGTCAGGTGAATTTCTGTTTAGGTTGACTGATTTAGAGAAGTGAGATGTTTGTGGGTTGTGTTTTGGGGTTGGTTTTTCAGGTTCAGATGAGTTATGTTCTTGTAGTTCTATTCCTTCTTTGTATTCCATCAGAACTGGGGAGCTATCTAGTATATTTAAAATTAATGAAATAGGTACAGAGGATATAGAGTGTGTTGTACCTGATTCAAACTTATTCAGAATTTTCAGAGTGGTTGACCTATGCTTAGCTCCTGTCATAGCTAACGATCCTTCCTGACATTTTTTTAAGATGAGTAGAGAAAGAAACCTTATGAATGGAATGTGGGCATTTTCTTTCTTTTCCTTATGTTTATCTTCAATTCTTTTTACTAAATTCCTCCACAGCATAGCACCATAATCTATCCTTTTGTTCAGGATTAGAGCAACCATCATGGAGTACCCTGATTCACTAGCTTGATCTGATGATCCGACTTTAGCAGTTAGGCAGTAGATGAGTGTGTGCATCATTAGTTTTCACTTTCTCTCTAGCAGATTGATGTTTATTCCTGAGATTGTGGTAAAGCTTGTTCCTTTGTTCAAAGAATTGATGGTTTTGAGGATTTCTGTTTTAGTTGGGGGTTGAGCAGGATCTTCTGGTGCTTTGAGGTCAGTAACTTGTCTGAAATCTTCTTTTGACAACTGTAGAGTTAGTGTGGAGCGATTTTCGTTTTCAATGAGAGTTTCAATCCATACCTTTTTAGTCACAGTTTCAATTTTTACTCTTATTGTTGACCAGACATTCATAAGAGTTTCTTTGGTGATTTCTTCATCTTCAGTGAGAGCTGTCATGAGAGCTGAGTACCTTAATGCTTCTATGATGATTTGTACATCGTTTGAGTAAGCTGGTGGGTTTAGATTTGCTCGCATATTGTTTTGCTCTATGTTGAATGTCTTGAACAGGGAGATTTGGGAGAATGAAGCCATTTTGATTGTTCGAAGAAATGCTTTGCTTGGAGAGGATTGTGATTTTAGGAACGGTGTTTGATTTTGGGAATGAGTGAGGGTTTTATAGCATGAGAGAGATTCTACGGTTTTAAGGGCTCTTTTTCACCGATTGGATTGACTAGGTGGTGAAACGGATTTCTGTTGGATCATTGATTTTCCTCGTAACTGAAAAAGTTACTGTTTCTATTTATTGGGAGCTTTTGGTGTCTTCATTTTCGGTTGGGATTTCTTGATGAAGAATTGTTTTGATCCCAATTTTCAGGGTGAGATCAAATGTGTTTTTCTTCCAACAACTACAGTTTTTCACGAAACTTTTCAGTGGTTCTTTTTCATTCCTTATTCCTTCCTCCCTTTTTTTATTTTTTATTTTTTTGTGTGTGAAGGTATGTCAAAGATTTTTCATTTCCTACTTTTGTTTCATTCTACCATTCTAGCTTTTGTACAGAACTACTTCGGAATTTCCAGAGTTGTTCTGTGTGACCAGTTTTTTTTTTTTTTTTTTTGAGAAAATCAAAACAAACACAGAATCACTAGTAGAGATTTTTAGCTTAACACAACTTTGAGCTTTTCTTAAAGTAATCCCAAAAGATCCAGTTTCAACAAATTTTCCAACAATTTTTCCAAAGAGATACCTAGTAAAGAACTTATTTAAACATTAAGTTTAAGTGAGTTACAAGGTAGGATAATTCTGGTGGGTACAAGAGGGTGTGCTCTGGCTTCAAGTTGGAGAGGAATGTTGTTATGAGAGATGGGTCTCAGGCCTTCATCTTCTTCCTCTATTATCTCATTTGGAAGTCCAATGATGTGAAGACCAAGATACCTTTGAGAAGGTACAAGTTGGGTGGGATATTTACGGGGAATTGCTTCCAATTGCTTGGCCTGGCAAATCATTGTTGTCACAAAACGAGGATATAGAAATAACTCTCTCTTCTACAGAGAGATAGCAGTTGTTTTTCATGTTCGGCAGAAGATAGTGAGAGAAGTTCATATCCAGTCTGTGAGTAAGAGCATTCATGACCATTTGAGTGTCATTGTCAGCAAGATGATGACTATTGACCCGGGAAGAAAAGCAGAGTTGAATTTGAGAGAAGAAGAATTGCCAGATGAGAGGAAGATGGAATTTGTTGGCCTGTTCTTCGAAAAAAATTCCATCATACCCAATGTCAATGAAGGAATGACTTGGGTCCTGTTGAAGTGAATGGCTCCATTTTTGTCGTTTAGATTGAGAGCAGAGCGAATGGAGTTTTTAGTGATATCAAAGGTGAGGTGATTCATTCGAGTTCTTATTGGGCTTCTAGGTAGGTTGGGTACAGATCTTGCATTGACCCAGAATTCCCTTAGAAATCCGTATCTGAAGGGAGTGTTTTGGGTAAGTGCAAACCCAATAGCACAAGTTTGCAAGAACCTCATCATTTTGGTAAAGGTTGGCTGATGGTTGGAGGTATGAAGACAGAGGTTATGAGTTTGGTGAAGTCGAATTTGGAAGGCTTGTCTGTCTAACATAGCTTGAAAATCCATTTTCTGATGAATATTTGAATGAAGATAGGATTTGTTTAGATGAGTACTTGGATGAGTTGGGAGTGATATACATCTATTTGTAATCGGGAAGAATTCAGAAGTCTGGATATTTGGCAGTAAGTCTTTTGGGCTTTGTCGGCTGCTTTGACCTCTGATAGAGGTAGTTGAGATGGTTTATGAGACGGAATTAACTCTTAATTTCATTATTCTCCTATTTTTAGAGTTATTATTACCTCTTTTATGTGCTTTAACTCACAAAGATTTGTTTCCAGATGTGCTTATTGCTATTTAAGTGTGTGTTTTGACGGGCATCATTTCATATCAGGAAGAGAAACTTTATCTTGAAAATGACAAGGGTCTTTTAAGATCGTTTATTGAAAGAGAAATAATAACATAAAATGAAAGAGAAGACTCCCCCTAGATATGTGCATGGTTGGGAGTCTCTAGGATGATACAGATATTCTTCAGAAATTCTGAAGGATATCTGTTCAAGCGGAAAAAAATTATTTGGTTTTTGGAACCCATTTGTTTTTGGGTTTTTTGTTTGTTGTTTCAATGGTTTCTTTTCTTTTTATTTTCACAGAATTGGGGGATATACTCAAGAGGTGTTACATTTTGCTGAGTATATTTGTTTAATGTTTTAGTGTTTTCCAATCAGTTTTACCATTACACCCGCAGTGCTTGTATATGGTACTTTCTCTAAAATTTTCAAGATTTCGACTTGAGGAGCCGGTTGAGTAAGATTTGGTCTTGTTTGAGTCATCAGTGTTGGACTGATTGTTGTATGAAGATTCAGAGACTGGACTTTTGTTTTTGCCATAGTTGTCCAGTTGTGATTCATTTTGAATGTTGCTTTTTACTAAGATAGTCTTGGAGTTTTTTGTCCCTTGAATGTACCCAATCCCTTGCCCATGATTTATGGGTGTGTTAGTCATATTTACAAGTTGATCATGAGCATTTATGAGACCATTTATTTTCTATGTTTCCATGTGCAACCTTTGATATAAAGTTGCACATTCAGTCTCATAGTGATCAATTTTGGCTTTATTGCTCAAATTTTGTGAATCTAGTTGTCTTAATCTCAACAATTCTTTTTCTCTATCCTCTTTTAGTTGATGAAGTTCAGATAGGACAAAGTTGATTTCTTCTTTAAAAGTTTTAAACTTGTTTTCATTTAAGAGTTTGTTTCTTTCAGAGTTTTCATGAAGAACTTTATAGTTGATTAACATGTTATTGAATTGAAAGATTAGATCAGAGTGAGATGAGCTTACTTGTTTTCCATGTGAGATTTCAGATAGATCAGTGAAAATAGATTCATCGTTTGTCATAAGACATTTGTTGGATTGACATTCTTCATCTGATGATGACTCAGAGTCCCAGTTTTTAACTTCAGCCATTAATGCCTTTTCTTTTTGCATGGCTTGTTCATACTTCTTTTTGTAATATGCAGCATCTTTGAGTTTTTTGTTCTTGCATTCTGAAGCATAGTGGCCCATTGTTCCACATTTGAAGCACTTTATCTCACTCTTATCAACTTCAGGTTTCTTGTATTCAGATGACTGTTTTTTGCTTTCTTCATTTTTGGAAAAATTGTTTCTGGTTGACCAAGAAGGATTCTTTTTGAATCTACCAAACTGTTTGGTCAGTAGTGCCGGTGATTTTTCAAATGACTTATTTTCTATTTCATACTCAGAATATTCATTTTCTGAGTCACTTAGTTCTTTTCATTTTGAGTGGCTTGGCTCTTGTTTGATATTTCTTTTCCTCTTTTCAGAGTAAAGGGCTAGTGGATCCACTTTAAATTTTGAGATGTCCTGTATTTCAGACTCTTGAGAGTCTAGAATACAGAAGAGATCATTTAGACTTTTTTCTTCTAAATCCAAAGTTGATTGAAGAGTCATAGTTAGACTTCTCCATTCATGAGGAAGACTTTTGATAAATTTGATGTTTGTTTCCTCATTAGATTTAGAAACATTGAACTTTCTTAAATTGTTGATTATTGTGACAAAGCGATTGTAAGTGTTTATAAGTGACTCGCTTGGAAGTGACTTGAAGGATTCATATTCGTTTAGTTCTTTTGTTCTCTTGTTTCTTTTCATTTGATCCCCTCATCAAAGAGTTTCCCAAGGGCATCCCATATGCCCTTGGCTGAAGTGTTGCACTCAACTTGACAGAATATATCATGAGGAAGAGCCATGATGAGAACTGTCTTGGCTTTTTCCTCATTTATTTCCTTGGTCTTGTCTTCTTCACTACACCATTTCCTTTCTTTGGGAATGGTGCGAGCGGGCACACCAACTAAAGTTTCAGTTTCTTTTATCTCAGGAACGTCAACTGTGGGGCAATAGGGTCCTTTGGCTATGCATTCCAACATGGAACTATCAACTTCTTTTAAGAAGTTGGTAATTCTGATTTTCCACTGTGGATATTCCTCCCTAGCAAGCATAGGGGGTTTTGCCAATAAGCCAAGATATTTTCCATTGTTCTAGCTTGAAGACATTTTTGAGAGAGAGTAACAGAAAAGATGTAAAAGAGCAGGAACTTTGAATATTGATTATTCAATCTGCTATAATACCAATTGTTGGGTCCCGTGAAGGTCTCTTTAACAATGTTGGCACAATTTGATTTAAACAAGATAAACAAGTTACGGAAAGTAAATCAAATTGGAAGACATCAGTTCATAAAAGGGTTATTCTGTATATCTCAAATGTAAATAATGGTTTACACGAGTTTATAATATAACTATGTATCAACAGAAATAACTTTTCTATGAGAGTGATGTTGTAATTGCTTTGAGAAGATATTGAATTGTATGCTTGATGTCTTACTTTGTTTAGTGAAGTCAGCTTGTTATTTATAGGAAAATGTAGCAAATTGTATTTGGATAATGTGGTTGAGGACCGTTGATGTTGGATTATGTCAGAGTATATAGAGATAAATTGAAGATATTCAATTTATCTCTTTTTCAACTGTCTTTAACTGCCTTCGTGATTAATGCCAAGTGGGCATTCATTTTTGTAGAAGCATATTCCTATGCTATGACGTGTCTCGTGTATTGTATCTATGTGAGCGGGTCTTTGTGTAATGACTATATCATTGGCACCGGACCAGATGGTTCGGTGGACCAAATGGTCCGGGCGTACCATTTGGTACGCAGCCTATGTAGTCACTTACTATAAATAGGTTGCGGTAGAATGTGCAAGAGAACTAGTGGAATATTCTGAGTCATTCTACACTTTCTGTGTGTGTTTCTAGAGAGAGAAACTAGAGAGTTCATTGTAATCTCAAGTGATTCAATAACAATTCTCTTATTTACATCCGTGTTCATTACGTTTGATCAAAGCATGCAGTAGTAAGATCGTATCTCGTTTCTACAAGTGGTATCAGAGCTTTTGGTTGCTCTACTGCTGTGTTTTTGATCAATTTTCGGATTTTTAGAGAGACATTGTAAGTGTTTCTTCACTTTTTTATCAAATTCTTCCAATTCCGAGTGTTTCTGAGATGAAAAATGATTTCTAAGTGTTTCTGGAGTGATTTCGCACCTCACTAAATCAAATTCAAGCTTCAAAAGTCGCAAAATCGAAAAATCATTCGATTATAGCTCTGTCCGCAGGTCGAAATTCTGGTCCGCCGGATGAATTTTCTGGTCCGCTGGTTGGTCCGCCCGTGTATCTTCATCAGCATTCTGGTCCGCTAATCTGGTCCGCGTAGGCAATCTTCATATTTTTGATCCGTGGCAGTTTCAGGGTACCATATGATCCGTCGGACGAAATCTGACCCGGATTTGGTCCGCAGGTACAAATCTGATCCGCTGGTAGTGTTTTGGTCCGCCGATTTGTTTTGGTCCGCTGGCAGAAAAGTGATCTTCACTAAAACTGACGTAACTTGAGAACCGTAAAGAGTTACGGAACCCAATACCAGCCAAAACGTTCGTCTCGACAAGATCTAGGACTTGTACAGGCCTACGGCCAGTACCGTCCAGTTTTGACCCCCGAAATCCGCTTGGAAGACCTCTGTTTTTGAGTTCGAAGTTTTTGAAGTATCATTTTCGGTGAAAAATGTCTGATTTTCAAGCGTTTGCGGCTATGCAAAGCACGGTACAAGCTATGCTCAATTTTGATAATGAAATAGGAACAAGTCAGAAAGTTCCCAAGTTCTTAAAGTTGGAAGATTATCAAAATTGGAAGCAACGTTTTTCTGCATATATTAGCACAAATGATATTGATTTGTGGATTCCGATTCGAAAGCTGTATGTGCGTCCAACTGACAATGGAGAATATAAAGAGATTCAAGATTTTGATAAGGATGAAAGAAAAAGTTATGAACTTGAACAAAAAGTTTATGGTTATCTTACCATGGCTTTACCTACCGAGTTGTTACATCAATTCAGTACTTGCAAGAAGGCTAAACAGTTATGGGATTCTTTATCTGCTCGATGTGAAGGCAATGATCAATATAAGAAGAGTAGACGAAAAGTTTTGAACAAGGAATTTGAAAATTTTCAACAATATGAAAAAGAAAATATTTCTGCTCTTGTTTCAAGGTTTTCACATCTAATTACTGAGATGAAAGTTGTCAAGATTGAAAATACCGAGGAAGAATTGAAAGAAAAATTGTTGGAAGCATTACCAGAGAAATGGGAAAGTTATGTGTTGTTGATTACTCATGACAAAGACTATTCCACATTATCATTTCATGATTTGACCGGAAAGCTTCATGCTCGAGAAATGGAAATGATGAATTCAAACAAGTCCACTGCTTAATTACAAAATCCTGAATTATATCATGGACAAAATTCTGCAAGTATCAATGCAAAGGCAAAATCATTCAGTGTTAATTCATCAAATCCACCTCAAACTGCTTTTGTTGTTGGTCATGATCCAGGAAACTCTGCAAATTCATCAAGAGGGTGTAACTTCACTATTCCTAATAATTCGAGTCAGACTTCGTTTTCTGCAAAAACACCAGATGAGCATGTAGCATTAATTTCAGCTTTGTTATCTTCATATTATGGATTACTGAATGGTGGTTTGACAACATCTAATTTGATTGGAGAAGATTTTGATCAGATTGATCCAGATAACCTTGAACAAATGGACATTAATTGGCAACTTGCAATGTTAGCCCAAAGACTTAAAAGATTCAAGAAAAAGACCGGATTTCAAAGTTTTAATCCAAATGGCAAGGTTGGCATAGACAAATCAAAGGTAAAATGTTTCAAATGTTCTAATTATGGTCATTTTGCTCGTGAGTGTTCAAAATCAAATATTTCTTCATCAAAGTCTCCAACAGCTTTGGTGTCTCAAGTAGATAAACAATATGATTGGGGACACACTTCTGATCCAATTGCTTTAACTGCTGTTGTTTCTGAGTCCAATGAAGGTTATGATTGAGATGCTGATGTACTTGAAGCATTTGAAAAAGCACGAACATCAAATAAAGGCTATGATTGGGCTACTGATGAAATTAATGATGAGTCTGCATGGACTGGTTCATCTGCGATGATTGCTCAAATTGTTCATAGTGATAATGAAGAAGAAGTAACTGATTCTGAATCTGAAATAAGTGGTTCTGGAAATAGTGGTTATGAATCTGTTTGTGAATTCTGTTCTCCAAAAGATAAGAAGATTCAAAGTTTGCTTAAGGAAAATGAAGATTTGGTTGCCGATTATGAGAAGAAAATTAATGATTTGGTTGCTGATAGAGAAAAGTTGGAAGGTATGATCCAAGAGTTAGAATCTCAAAAAGAAAAGTTTTCAGTTTTTCAGACAGTGTTAGTTGAAAAAGAGTTGCAGTTTCAAGGTGTTGAGCAGGAATTTGAAAAGAAATTTACAAAATTATCTGAAGAAAAGGATGACTTAGTCAAGGAAGTTGCGAAATGGAAGGCAGAAGCTGAGGATGCTGCCAATGATTTTAATAATTTGTTTGAAAAGTCCAAGATTAAACTTGATTTACTTACCAAGGCTTCTGATGACTCGGTTGCTAAAATTGAAGCATATCAGCTTGATATGGAGAAGTTGTTAGAAGAGAAGCGGGAACTGACAAGAGTAACTAAGTTGCAAACTTCAAATTTGGATATTCAGAAAAGAAATGAAGATAAGCTGACGAAGGAATTATGGGCTAGATTAGATGAGTTGAGGTTGCAAAAGTATGAAACTAATAAAGTGGCTAAGAAGCTCATTGCAACAGAAAAGGAATTGGCTGAAGCTCATCAAATAATTTCTGAATTAAAGATTGAAGTCATTGATTCAAAACGTCTTTTGAACAATGTTACTAATTCACAATCTTTTACAAGAGTCTTGGCAAAGGATGAGAATTTTGAAAGGATGTTCAACAAAACTGTGTCACCACCAGGAAGTCTCAAAGAAGGCGTTCATGATTTGAAAGACAGGGTTGAGACTGGTGATTATTCTAAATTTGTTAGTTCTAAATCGGTTGAAGGAAAGAAAGAGGAAAAAGGTAAGAGTACTGAAAATTCTGAAGCTCAAAAGGGTGTGTCTGGTTCTTCGTCTATCGACAAAGAGAAATCAGCAAGTTCAAACACTAACATTAATGAAACAATTGTCAATGCTCCAAAAGATCTCAAGAAAGTTAAGGCTGAATTTTCTAGGTTGGCAAAGAATGGGCATAAATCTACTGGAATGGGAGAAAAGGGTTCAGGAAAGAGTGTTGGTTTGGGATTTGAAGGAAAAGCTGCTCACAGTGGTAGTTCAAAAGTTCCAAAACCACAACAACTGAAAAGAGTCAATGTGAAGCAAGTAAAGAAAGATGTCTTCAAAGCTGAAAAGGTTCAACCTGAGAGATTCTGCAAACTCAAGGGTTCGGAAAAATATTTTCTGACAAAGAATTCCCGTTACATTGTGTGGATGCTCAGAAAATTGCTGAAGTATTTGTGAAGACTGCTGATCCCCAAAACAAAAAGCAGCAATTTGTCAACTTTTCTTCTGGAGGATCAAATTCTACTCCAAAGAGCCCGACTTCTAAATGGGTTCATGATCATCGTCGTCAGGTATATGATATTTTTTATGATCATTTTGGAGATGAATAGGTTTGTGAAGCTATGCAGGTTTCAAAGAAAAGAAACATAAACAATCGTTTGTGTTACAATTGCCAACAAAAAGGGCATATGGCACAAGATTGTCATGTCACTGCTGCTTCTAGTTCAAGAAGAGAAAAGGTTCCATATGTTGGTAAAACTGCCAAACCGCGATTCATTGATGAATATGGCAGAGTGTTTGATGAATTTCCACAACCTACATTTTTCAAAACTCAAGGAAGATTTATTCCTCGTTTTCAAAATATTTCATCTGTAGGTTGTTCGTCACAATCAACTGTGACGGGTTCATCAAATACTGATTTACCAAAACAACAACACTGGAAGCCTAAAGTGGTTTCGAAAGGAAATCAAGATACTGGTCGACCAGAAGCAATTCGCTTCGGGTCATTTATAAACTGATGTGTTTGACCAGTGTGCAGGTACTTTTAGAAGACCTATCGGTGATTGAAAAGTTGCTGATGGAGAAATATTCTGCTGATTTAACTTAAATTACATGTGATATCAATTTCAAAACTGAAATGTTTCTGAAAGCTAAACCTAAAAGTTATCCATGTCGAGAGGTCAATTTTCTTTCTTTTACATTCCGTATGTAGTTTAGGGGGAGAAAATTGAATACAAAAAATAGCGTTTTTGTGTTTTTGTTTGTGTTAAAATGAAAATCCAAAAATAGAGTTTTCATTTTAAGGGGGGAGAAAAAGGGAAAAATACAAAAACATTGAAAAATGAGAAATTGTATCCAACATGATTGGGAAATGATGGTACATTGGCTTACGTGTCTGACTCGTGGATAAATTAGATGAAAAAGCCATAAGATCATTGTTCGATATGCTTGATAGGCTCGGCATTAAATCAGAACGTATTCAGATGTGATAAACACATTAAATAATAATGCTTGACCAAGTGGACAACATCTTGATGCATGTCTCATGATATCAAGGAAACGATGTGTGAAAAAGAAAATGGGAAGTCACTGTGTATACATGTGTTCATTTTGCAAAGATTCATTG
Source organism: Deinandra increscens subsp. villosa (assembly GCA_039602395.1). Lineage (NCBI taxonomy): Eukaryota > Viridiplantae > Streptophyta > Magnoliopsida > Asterales > Asteraceae > Deinandra > Deinandra increscens. Next base: position 32,747,082 of record JBCNJP010000009.1, read on the forward strand.
TTCGATATGCTTGGTAGGCTCGGCATTAAATCAGAAAGTATTCAGATGTGATAAACACATTAAATAATAATGCTTGACCAAGTGGACAACATCTTGATGCATGTCTCATCATATCAAGGACAAGATGTGTGAAAAAGAAAATGGGAAGTCACTGTGTATACATGTGTTCATTTTGCAAAGATTTAAACTTGTTTGATTTTCTTTATTTTGTCAAACGATCGGACTTTCTCTGCGTATCGAAAGATCGACCTGATTGTTGTTCGTTTGACGTTCTGCTTTATTTTCTGTGGTGTTTCGTATAACTCATCGGACTTTCTCTGTGTGTACGGGAGTACCGACCTGATTGTTGTTGAGTTATACAACTTCAACTTGTTTTATTTTCTTATTTTGTTAAATTCGAGGCCTTATCTGCGTATCGAAAGATCGACCTTAAGGTAGACGATTTAACGTTCTTATTTCTTTTTGCATGGAACACAGTTGACTAAATCATGAATACAATCATTATGTGATTAAATCACAAAGGAAATCACAAAGTGTGATATAAAGGAAAATACATATCTGAGTATGTCTGATAGTGTGGGGTGCACTGCTTAAAGCAAACTTAATCAATACATTAACATATCCAGATGTTATGAGTATGATTTTGCCTGAGTTTAATATGGACAAATTATACCGGTAATCGACATGACTTGTGTGCTGAAATAATTGAAATTGAAGTGTAGTTCAGCATGTCATGACCAATATGATCCCAAGTTGTGATCATTCTCACAAAAGACAAAAATAGTGTCTGATTCAGTATTACTTTTATGTTTCATATCTGAAAAATCAAAAAGATTTTAGGTGTGTTTTAGCATAAACTTAGACAAATCAAAAAGATTTTAGGTGTGTTTTGATATAAAATTTCAAAAAGCCAAAAAGATTTTATTTCTTATTTGTTTTTCGACCGATCGACATGTGATACGAAATCGAAATTTTAAAATCTATCTTGGATTCTCGAAGAGAAGTTTTGCGCCAAGATTAAATTAATTTTCAAAAGAAAAGGAAACCGTGTTTCTGTCTTCTGAAATTGCAGGTTATGGATATTAAAGACTCAAGCATGGTGAGAGGGGGAGTTTGAAGTATCTTTCACAAATGGATCTTGAAGATCAAAGATGATTCAAGAGTGATCCAGCCATGCAAGCTCTATTTCTGACAAGATTTCAAGTTGAAGATCGGATGCAGCAATGTTGCAGATTGAAGACTGAAGTTTAGTTAGAATATAGATACACTACACGTTAAGGGGGAGTCTGTAGAATCATATTCCTATGCTATGACATGTCTCGTGTATTGTATCTATGTGAGCGGGTCTTTGTATGAAGTGTAATGACTATATCATTGGCACCGGACCAGATGGTCCGACGGACCAAATGGTCCGGGCGTACCATTTGGTACGCAGCCTATGTAGTCACTTACTATAAATAGGTTGTGGTAGAATGTGCAAGAGAACTAGTGGAACATTCTGAGTCATTCTACACTTTCTGTGTGTGTTTCTAGAGAGAGAAACTAGAGAGTTCATTGTAATCTCAAGTGATTCAATAACAATTCTCTTATTTACATCCGTGTTCATTACGTTTGATCAAAGCATGCAGTAGTAAGATCGTATCTCGTTTCTACAATTTTGCTTGTTCTTCACACAAAGGTAGAATTTGTTCTTCTCATAATCTTTATCTTCTGATAGTCCGGAACTCCTTTAGGACTCTTCTTTGAAGACTACATATGATTCCCATTAGAAGCTTTCTACAAAAATGAGGATTTCTTTAGAATTTAGTCTATACATAACTACTTCGGAATTTCCGGAGTATTTATGTATGAATACAAAAATCATGCAGAAATCTGTATTTCATATAGACTTTCGTATCCTTTCTCTTTTAAGGATTTATCTTATCTTTTCTTCTAATACTTGACTGTTGTGTGTTACAATTACATTGTGTTCTAACAATTTCAAAGTCTTGAAAAGGAGTTTGAACTGAAATTTACAAAATTATCTGTAGAAAATGTTGAATTACTCAAAGAAGTGAAGAAACGGAAGGATGAAGCATAAGATATTGCAAATGATTTTCAAAATTTGTTTGATAAATCCAATTCTAGACTTGACACACTTACTAAAACTTTTGACGAACAAGCTGCTAAAATTGAGTCCTATCAGATTGATATGGAAAAGCTGTTAGACTAGAAGAGGGAGTTAGTAAGAGTGAACAAATTGCAAAATGCAAATTTGGATATTCAGAAACGAAATGAAGACAAATTGAAGAAAGAGTTGTTTGCAGAACTTGATAATATGAGGTTGCAGAAATATGAAACTCACAAGGTGGCTAAGAGGTTGATAGCTACGGAAAAAGAGTTGGCTGAAGCTCACCAAAAGACTCCTCAATTGAAGATTTAAGTCATTGATTCAAAACGTCTTTTGAACAATGTTACTAATTCACAATCTTTTGCAAGTTTTTTGGCTAAAGATGAAAATTTTGAGAAGATGTTCAACAAAACAGTGTAACCACCGGGTAGTCTAAAAGAAGGAGTTAATGATCTGAAGGACAAGGTAGAAACTGGTGATTATTCTAAATTTGTTGCTTCTAAAACTGATGAAGACAAGAGTGAGAAGAAAGCAAAGATTACCGAAAATTCTAAAGTTTCCATGGTTGTCTCTGGTTCTTCATCTTCTGAAAAAGAGAAATTAGCAAGTTCAATAACTGACATTGATGAAACAATTGTTGATGCACCAAAAGATATCAACAAAGTCAAAGATGAGTTTTCTCATCTTGCAAAGACCGGATATAAGCCATCTGGTTCAGGAGAAAAGGTTTTCGGGTAATTATGAAGGTTTGGGGTTTCAACAGAAACAGGTTAAAGTGGATGCTTCTAAGATTCAACAACAACAAAACTTAAAGAAAGTTACTTTGAAGCAGCTTAAGAAAGAACTCTTTAAAGCTGAAAAAGTTCAACCGGACACGTTTTACAAACTTAAAGGTTCGGAATAAATATTTTCTGACAAAGAATTCCCGCTACATTGCGTGGTTGCTCAGAAAATTTCTGGAGTGTTTGTGAAACCTATTGATATGAAGAACAAGAAGTCACAATCTGCTATATACTCTTCTGGAGGATCAAATTCTAATCCAAAGAGCCCGACATTCAAATGGGTTTCATAGATATCAGGTATTTGATTCATTTTTTTTTATCATTTTGGAGATGCTTATTTTTGTGAAGCTATGCAGGTTCCTAAGAGAAAGAATCAGAACAATTGATTGTGTTACAATTGTCGCCAAAAGGGACATTTGGCACAAGATTGTCCAACTACTGATGCTTCTAATCAAAGAAAAGGAAAGGTTTCATCTGTTGGTAAATTTGCCAAATACAAACTTATTGATGAATATGGCAGAGTATTTGATGAATTTCAACCGACATTTTTCAAACGACAAGGAAAGTTTTTATCTAATTTTCAAAATGATTTATCTGTCGGTTGTTCGTCACAATCGACTGTGACTGGTTCATCAAATACTGATTTACTGACACCAAAACAACATTGGAAACCTAAAGTGGTTTCAAAACAAATCTAAGACACTGGTTGACCAGAAGTGATTCGCTTCGGGTCATTTATGAACTAATGTGTTTGACCAGTGTGCAGGTACTTCTAGAAGATCTATCGGTGATTGGAAAGTTGCTGATGGAGGAGTATTTTGCTGAATTAAGTTAAATTACAAATGATATCAAAATTCAAAATTGAAATTTTTTTCGGAAAGGTATTCATGTCGAAAGGTTAATTTTTTTTCTTTAATGCATTTTGTTTGTGGTTTAGAGGGAGAAAATTGAAAATCCAAAATAGTGTCTTTGTGTTATTGTTAAAATGAAAATCCAAAAATAGATTTATCATTTTAAGGGGGAGAAAAAGGAAAAATACAAAAACATTGAAAAACAGAAAATACAAAAATATTGAAAAATGAGAAACTGACATAATTGGGAAATGATGGTACATTGGCTTACGTGTCTGACTCATGGATAAACTAGATGACAAAGCCATAAGATCATTGCTCGATGTGCTTGGTAGGCTCGGCATTAAATCAGAAAGTATTCAGATGTGATATACATTAAATGCTAATGCTTGATGTAACACCCTAAATTTCACAAATACATGGTATGTATAGTAAATACGTGTTTATATTATAAATACGTGAGCGTAATTGATAAATGTGGTAAGGCCATGCATTAGATAGGTTACATGCGTTAGAAATACGTGTTTTATACCTAAAATAATAAAATATGCACAAAATGGATGTGTTAAATGTTAAAGAAAGTAAAATATGAGATGAATATGTGTTTATATGAATAACATGTTGATATATGAATCATTTGATGGATATATACGTGTAAATACGTATGTTAATAGTTAACGAAAAAGTAAAAGGGTTAAAAGCATAATTATTGTAAAGATATAAACATATACGGATATTATACGTATCTATAATTATTATAAGTATCCCGAGCCTAAGAAATTAGTAAAAACATATCCTAATATGATTCATAACTTAAAATGATTTTGTAAAGTTTGAGGGGTTAGAACATAAATTAGTGAAAGATATATAGTATTTATACATAAATATATAAATATATTCCTCATTATATGTAACCGAACCTTAGAAAATGTTAGAAACATGTTTAGGAATGTTTTAGGACTTAAAACAATAACTACATCAAAAGATAAAGGGTTAATATGCATTAAATGATGTTAGGGGGTACTAAAAGTGTAATTTATGCAAATATATATACGTAGGTATACGTATATTATCGTATGTGTCCCGAGCCTTAGAAACCTTTATAAATATGCCCCATAATGTTTTTATGCATAAGATAATAGTTTGGTAGAAGTTCAGGGGGTTAAAATGATGATATAAAGTCCAGGGACCAAAATTGTCATTCTGCCAAAGTTGGCTCGTGGTACGCGAGGTACCCTTCGCGGTACGCGAGACCTACAACGACTAGTTTCATGGTCTTGGTCCGTTGAACTCGAGCATATCTTTGCTCAAAAGGAGTTGAACATGAGACAACGTCGTTGGGTGGAACTTCTTAATGACTACGATTGCGCAATTAGATACCATCCAGGAAAAGCTAATGTAGTAGCTGATGCCTTAAGTCGGAAGGATAACCCCAAGCCTAGATGAGTTCGTGCGTTGCAACTTACTATTCATACAGGATTACCTTATCAGATCCGGAATGCACAACTCGAAGCACTCAAAGATGAGAACATTGAATTAGAATCCTTGCGGGGTATGGATAAATTACTGGAAGTTAGATCCGATGGTATCCGGTATTGTACGAACCGAATATGGATCCCCATGTATGGAAATTTGTGGGAATTGATTATGGATGAAGCCCATAAGTCTCGTTACTCTATTCATCTAGGCTCGGATAAGATGTACCAAGATTTGAAACTGATTTACTGGTGGCCTAAGATGAAAGCAGACATTGCCACTTACGTAAGCAAGTGCTTGACTTGTTCCAAGGTCAAAGCGGAATACCAAAAACCGGCAGGGTTACTTCAACAACCAAAAATTCCCGAGTGGAAATGGGAGGGAATAGCTATGGACTTTATCATAAAGTTACCCCGTACAGCAAGTAGATGTGATACAATTTGGGTAATTATTGATCGCTTAACCAAGTCGGCACTATTTTCTACCAATCAAGGAAACTGATACCTCCGAGACGTTAGGTAAAATTTATCTTAAAGAGATCGTCTCGCGACATGGAGTACCAGTTTCTATTGTATTAGACCGAGACGCCCGATTTACATCCAAATGTTGGGAATCGTTACATGAAGCATTGGGATCGCGTCTGGATATGAGTACAGCATATCATCCTGAAACCGATGGTCAAAGTGAATGGACCATTTAAACTCTTGAGGACATGTTGCGTGCATGTGCTATTGATTTTGGTGAAAGTTGGGATAAACACTTACCTTTGGTAGAATTATCTTATAATAATAGTTATAACACCAGTATCGGTGTAGCTCCATTTGAAGCACTTTACAGGTGTAAGTGTAGATCACCACTCTGTTGGGCGGAGGTTGGTGACAGTCAACTCACAGGTCCTGAGTTAGTACTCGAGACAACAGAGAAAATCGTACAAATTCGTAATCATATAGCAGCCGCACGAGATAGACAGAAAAGTTATGCTGATAAACGGCGAAGACCTTTGGAATTCGAGGAAGGAGACAAGGTCTTGTTAAAGGTCCCACCCGGGAAGGGCGTAGTACGTTTTGGTAAGCGTGGTAAGTTAAACCCGAGATACATTGGGCCATTCGAGATTGTTAAGCGAATTGGTCTATCAGCGTATGAACTAAACTTACCAGCAGAGCTAAGTGGGGTCCATAACATCTTCCACGTGTCGAATTTAAAGAAATGTTTAGCAGATGAGACATTAATCACTCCACTCGAGGAGTGCATGTGGACGAACAACTTCGATTTATCGAAGAACTAGTAGAAATTATGGACCGGGAAGTTAAACAATTAAAACGTAGCAAGATCCCAATCGTTAAAGTTCGTTGGAACTCGAGACATGGTCCTGAATTTACTTGGGAACGCGAAGATCAGATGATGAAGAAATATCCCAGACTGTTCAGGGACCAGCCTTCGTCTAGTTCAGGTACTGGTTTAAATTTTCGCGGACGAAACTTCTTCAACAAGGGGATGATGTGACGACTGAGAATTTTTCTTTTCTTTTCTTTGTGTCTAGCTCATTAACTTTTACTGCGTTACGCAATTTTCAAGGACGAAAATTCTTCAACAAGGGGATACTGTGACAATCCGACTTTTCATGTCATTTTCTGACATTAACTGAACGTAAAACATATTAAATGTTGTGTGAACATTTATGTGATTGCCTATGTTGACTTTAGCAAATTAGGGTTTTGTGTGAGCAATCACTACGAGCATGCACGAAAATTTAAACGTTTGAAATTCTATGATTTAGTGTGGAATTAAAACATATAAATACATATATATGATTAAACGATAATTATAATTGTGTGTAATTAAGGGATTTTAATTACGAGTTATTAATCACTTGAATATATGTATATAAAGATATAAGTTATGATTTTAATTACAAGTCATTATTTATAAATTATATATGTGCTTTAATTATATAAGTTATGATTTTATGTGATTTTAGATAAATAATTGTGGAATTATATCCTAGGAATTTATGTGAGTAAAACGAGATTTATATTTCTTATAAACATTATACGATTATTATATTTTGATGTTCTTTGAATATTCGTCGTTAAGAACATTTCCGGTTAACTCTGTTAGAACCATTAGCTTTTACAAAACTTGAAGGACTAACTTTGCTATGTTTCCAAACTCATTTTCTTGCAACCTAAAATGTGGGGGTTAACCTTGTAATTGTTATAAACATTGTGCCATCTTTACATCATTGAGAGGGACTGATTATGTCAATGAGCCATAGACAATTTGAAACCTGTTTCACGGCATTGAATGACGATGATCGGTTATGAGCCGATCATCACTCTCACGACGGTTTCGACTCTCCATCATCATCACTTTTCGGTTATGGTTCAACCATCATTACCCCATACCAATACACTTCTCTCTCGGTTCCTCCCTGCGACATCAACAACTCACCACCGTAAATCATCGAATTCAGACCAGAAACTCCACCAACCGGCCACCAAATCCTCTCCCCCGTGTGATCGCGGATTGTCACCGAGCATCCAGAACGAACCACTGGTGCAAACAGAGTGGAGTTCGGTTTGTGCCTTGTTCGAGTTTGTCAAGTTTTCGTCATCAAATCGTATCAATCTCTCATCCCCGACTCGAGGTAATCATCCCTAGGTGTTAGTCGCACATTTTTATACGTTCTATTTGTGTTTCGCGATTTTCCGGTGACCGGAGTTAGGGTTCCGATCACCGGAGTTAAGGGGTGAAGAAGATGAGGGCAGACGCATCTAAGTTATATATTTGGTGTTCTGGAATTAAACTAGACGCCAATCTGGCAGGGTGGTTGGGTCGCTGGGGCTGCACGCGAGAGACGCGGGTTCGAGTCCCGGTCTCACCCTTTTTTAATCCCTTATTTTCCCCAAGCCTGTTTCTGATTGTTGCCTATACACAAAAACAAACTAAACGGGTTCTGAACACAAACAGATCGCCGGCCGGATGGTTTAGTGGTTGTGTTGTGTTTGGGAGGTCACGGGTTCGACCCGTGTGACCTCCATATTTCATATTTTTATTATTTTGGCATTGTTTTGAGCATTTGGTTACTAGTGTTGACACCAAAATTGTTCCTTCTCATATCCTAGCCCCGTAAAAACATGTGTGGAACCATTAAAACCTTGTAAATCATATTTTGAGTTATAAAATATGATTAACTTGTTATTTTTTTAATTAAAAATAGATTTCTAACACCTATATATATATATATTGATATAAAATCCTAGTTTTACAAAAAGGTAAAAATATATAAATATTGAGTAGATTAATATATAAACTTATGTCATCAGATTTTTATTGAAATAACCGAATATTTTATGATAACCTACATTATACAAATATTGTTCTCGCAAATTCATTATTAACACTCCTGGAACGTTTAGTAAATATATATATATATATATATATATATATATATATATAAATATAAATATATTATTTTAGAATATTTGAACTTGGAAAATATATAATAT
>JBCNJP010000009.1:32756309-32969375 GCA_039602395.1 Deinandra increscens subsp. villosa
AAAATGAACAAGAGAGAATTACAAGACTTTCTAGACTTAAGGGGATATGCTCGTAAAAGCTACAGCAGAAAGCAAATCCCCGGTCTACGAACTATGGTCAAAGAACATATTCTTGAAGAAAATAAGAAAATAAAGCGTCAGCAGGACGATCGTGAAGCTAAAAGAGTGGAGGAACACCGAAGGAAAGACGCTCCTACTTTGGTCGACGAATGGAAGGAGATGGAACCTTATCGGAAAGCCTTAGTGCAGTTTACTGCTAAAAAGCTTAAAGACATGCCTCCAAATGTTGAATCAGATGATGGAATGAAGATTCTTGGGTGGAAATACGATCATGAATTCAAGGCATTCATTGTCAAGCGCAGAAATGGTTTCGTTCAATTCTTTGCCAAAATAAAGGATCTTCTAAATCTGTTTTCTTGGGAGTTGAAGCAGCTCAGATGGCGTCCACTGATAAATCACTCAAATGATCCTGTAGGCAGAGATGCTGAGGATCAAATAAGGGCCATCTACAATGTGAGCTCAAATCGTCCCATCAAAACTGAGAAGAAGAAATACAAGACATTCAGAAGGTAAAGAGCTGAAGTCCCTCACAAGGTTATGTACAAAAGTATCAGCAAAGATTTGGTCACAAAGAAAATAAAAGGAGAACAGAAAAGCAATCCTATAACTTGTTGGTACTACAGTGGCGATACTCATGAGCTGGTTATTGAAAGGGAAGACGGCTGCACAATAAGACTCTTCGCAGCGATCGAACTGAGACTACTGCATCGAAGCTACTTAAAGTGGTTATTCTATAGTCGCCTTGACACCATCCCTCGAAGGCTTAGGCCATATGAGATAGTGGATGCGAACTATTTTGGTTTGTTTCTAAGATGGTGGTGTTGGGAGTGTATTGCTGCTAGGAAGATGAAGACGGAAAGCCTAAGTACCTTGAAATACTGGGCCATGGGTGGTCGTGGAATCTGCTATCTCTCTCGGGGTAGTGAAAGGGTGATTGAAATGTGGCACTATTCTGACTTGAAGAAGTTTGCACGAGAAGATCTATGGATTCTGTACGATGCACAAATTGTCTGCCTTGATGATCGTTATAGGAACCTTGCACGAAAGTACTGGAGATTCTTGCTGAAGCTGCTTGGTCAACTCAGATAGTTGTCTAGTTTTCTTTTTATGTTTGTATTACCACCAAAGGGGGAATTTGTAAGAACTTTATAGGGTTGGTGGCAACTCAAACATAGCATCCTTTGCTTTTGTGCTCATGTGTATATCTTTCACTTATGCTTGTATCTTGTACTTGGACAATTATCCTGATGTTTATATTAATCATTCAAGTGTTTGATGTTTTGTATGTCATGTCTAAATGTCTTAGCTTGTGTTGATTATGGATATTGGAGTAATTGCCTTTGTACATTTCAATTGCAGTGTAATTGTCTGTATCCAAGATCTAGGTCATTTCATGATAAATTACTTGGTAAATGCTAATAATTGATTGTGTCTTTGTAATAACAACCCTTGATGATTCAATAATGATAATTGACGTTTCCGGAGCGTACTTGGTAATTTCTGGACTTTCTTGGCGACCTCACCAACATTCTTGGCGACCTCACCAAGAATGTTGGCGACTTAGGTTTGTACTTGGCGACCTCAGGTTGGCGACCTCAGGTTGGCGACCTCGCTAACACTTGGCGAGCTCACCAAGGTTGGCGACCTCACCAAGCCTTGGCGAGGTCACCAACAGCCTTGGCGACTTCAATTTGTTCTTGGCGACTTCAGACTTAGTCTTGGCGATCTCGGCTGTCTGATGTCATAAAATGCACTAACTTCAATAACATTCTCTTGTTTTCAGCACAATCACGACCTGTGCTCTCTCTAGTATAAATAGCCACTCTAGAATAACCCTAGACATACTCTTGGACGGCTGTTATGAAGATAGAGAGCACTTGTGTGTGAAAACCCTCAAGTTCTTGAGTTTCAGAGGCGAAATCTAAGGATTTCAACAAGCAAACACTATGATTTGATCATGGATTCATGATTTCCGCACTTGAATCTGTGTATTGGATGAGTAAAGGCTCAAATTTGGTCCTGACAATAATGACAAGGTGGGACTGCTCCTTGCAATTTCGGAAGGTGGGATTATTATTTGCGAACGGGGAAAAGTTGGGATTATTTCATGCAATTTTTCCTTTTTCAATTTAACTTCCTTCTCATGCCTCTTAGAAACCTCCAAACCCTCTTTTAACAACCCAAGCTCATTAGAAAGCTTCCTAACTTCATTCAACAATGAATTATTTTCTTTCAACAAACTCTCCATAATTTCAGCGGATTCAAAGGAACTGGGTTCTGAACTTGTATCTGAACAGTAATCATCTTGTGAATCATGGGTGACAATCAAAGCAGATGAAACAAATTGTTTACCCCAATCATAAACACCATCATTCTGAACTGTTAAGGCTGTCTTGGTTGAATTGCTTGAAGATGGTGGAGAACCTGACGTAAAACCAGGTTTGGTAAGATGTGCTTGTTGGCATTCTTTAGCAAAATGTCTAAGCTTTGAACATTTATAGCATTTCAACTTTGACTTGTCAAAACCCAACCTTCCATTAAAATCAGAAGTAACCCTTCCATTCTTCTTGAGAAACCTCTTTGATCTTTGACCCAACATAGCATACTGCTAAGATAAATCCAATTCATTTAATTGATCATCATCAAGTTCATCAAGATCATCCCTTGTTATTTTTGCATCAGCAACATTCTTGATAATCAAACCAAAAGATGATGAAATCAAAGCAGTAATCATTTTAGCACAATCATCTATTGTGTCAGCAGAAAATGCACTCTGATTTGATGAATCCGGAATTGTAAAACTACAACCCCGTGATGAATTACTATTAGAATTTCTATAAATATTCCCAATGAAAGCAGTAGGTGGTGCAGAACTCAGCTTTGGCTTAGTTTTAGCCGTCATACTAGCAGCATTCTCACCATGATACAATTCGGGATTTTGCAGATTTGCTTTAGACTTGTTAGAATTCATCATTTCCATCTCACGAGCATGAAGTTTACTAGTTAGATCATGAAATGTCAATGTGGAAAATTCTTTATCATGTGTAAGTAGCAACACATAATTTTCCCATTTTTCTGGTAAAGCCTCCATAATCTTTTCTTTTAACTCTTCATCAGTCTTTTCAATCCCCATAATCTTCATTTCACTTATAAGATGTGACAATCTTGAAACAAGAGCCGTAATATTTTCATTCTCGTAATGTTGAAAATGATCAAACTCTTTACTCAACACCTTCTTCCGACTTTTCTTATATTGATCATTCCTCTCACATCTTGCTGATAAAGCATCCCATAATTTTTTTGATTTCTTGCAAGTACTAAATTGATGTAACAACTTAGTGGGCAATGCCATTGTAAGATAACCAAACGCTTTTTATTCAAGCTCATAGGATTTTCTTCCAGCAATGTCAAAGGTATGAACTTCTTTAAAATCTCCTTGATCAGTTGGGTGTTGATAAAGCTTTTTGATCGGAATCCACAAATCGGTATCATTCGTGCTTATGTAAGCAGAAAACCGTTGCTTCCAATTTTGATAATCTTCCAATTTCAACAACTTGGGAACTTTCTGACTTGTTCCAATTTCATTGTAAAAATTTAACATTATTTGCATTGCATTTTGAATAGTGGCAAAAGCTTGAAATTCCGACATCTTGAAAAAGTTGAATTCTGATTGTCCGAACTCTCTCCAAACCTCAAACTAGAATCCGAACTTCAACTGAACCTAGCTGTGTCGAACTATTGCCGAAAGCTTTCCGAACCCTTTCTGAACCCGTTCTGAACACAAACCTAAATGAACCTTGAACGAACCCTAAACGAACTTATGCTTCGAAATTACAAACCCTCACCGAACTCTAGCCGAACTTGAATTTCGGAGCGGTTATGCCGAATGTGAACAGTAATCGCCGAACCTCAATATTTTCGCTTAAAATTTTTGATTTTGGACTGATTTTGACAAGATTTGCAGCAGTGGATCAGAACAAGTGATAAGAAAGAATTTAGGAACAAAATTTTCACAAAAACAACGACCAAAATGATCAAGAACTCGTGAAAACACTCAAAAATCACCAAAAATCACACATTTAGTTTCAAAACATCCAAAAATAGCAACCACAGATCAATAGAATGAACCAGAAAGCTCTGATACCAATTGAAATAGTATGAGCATCGGATCGTCTACTCTATCTAGCTAATTCGGATAAGAAACGTAATTAACCGATTGTTTTATTGATCAAAGAACAATTACAATCAGTCTAACACTCAAAAATGACTCAGAGAATACACCACAGAAACACACACTTAGCACAAGCTCAGACTCTCTCTCTCTTACTGAATACAAAGACAAACCCACTATTTATAGCAATCGGCCGAACATCAGGTGAACCTGGAGTTCGTCTGATCCGAACTTCAAGTTCGGACCAAGTTCGGCCGACAGCCTATGAACATATCTTGTACTCCGTCTTGTCCTGGCTCGATACTGCACACGACGCACATATCATGTATCTACACATCTTTGTTAAACTTTTAATTAACTTCCCTTATTTTTTTAAACATTCATAACTTTCACATACGACATTATTTTTTTTTAAAATACATCATATAAACGAGCGTTTTTTATCTTTAAAACGCGTATAGTGTTGCTATATAAAAAAATTACTCTTTTGATTTTTGACACAATAATCTGAACATTTTGACACAATGATCTGAACATTTGATACAATCGGAAGAGTAATTCTTTTATTTATATATAACAACACTGTACGCGTTTTAAAGATAAAAAAACGCTCATTTTTATGGTGTATTTCAGAAAATATATATAATGTCGTATCTAAGAGTTATGAAGGTTTAAAAAATGGAGAGGAACTTGAAAAAAAATCAAAAACGCCTTTCCGTCTTTTGTTTTTCTCTCTTATTCTACAAATAAAAACTTTGGGTCATAGATCTTCATTTAATTGAAGATATAATGCCTATGATTCATTCTTATCCTTTTTACCCAAACCAAACTTCTCATAATGACCCCTAAATATATTCACCTATAATGATATGAAAAAAAAGATTGTAAAAAATAGAGTTAATTACATAGTTAGTACCTGTGTTTTACAATAAATAACAACCCAGGGTACTAACCTTTTTTTATAACTAATCGAGGTAACAACGTTTTAATTTGTTTTACTGTGGGGTACTACGCAAACCACCGTTTAAAAAATAACGGAAACCTCCCCCACGTGACTAACACGTGGGGGCATTATTGTCATTCCATTTTTGGACGGGAAAGAGGGATACGATGGATTGAACAAAACCCTATCGAGATACAGAGAGGAGACCAGAGGGACGGCGATTTGAACGAGGTGTCACCGGAGACTTCGATTTCATCGATTCGCCGGAGACCAGAATTCGATTCCATCGATATCGCCGGAGACGAGGTGTCGATTTGAACGGGAAGCAAGTTACAGACTTCGATTTCACCCTATTGTGGAAGATGAGGCGGTGGTCGATTAGAGATGAAGGTGCTCCTTTTGACTACGAATGCATATACAGTAAGTAATCTAACTCGTTTCCCCTGTTGTGTATAACCTCGATTTGACCCCTGTTGTGTAAAGAGCTGTTTTTTTTTCTTCTCAGGCATAGAACATTACTTTGAATACTTCACCATTGAGCTTCATCATGGGGGGAAACTTACAATGAAGGATGGGCATTCACATTATGAAGAAGGCAAGTTAAGCTATGTTGATTTTGTTTCAATGGATGAACTTGGTGTTGACATTGTGACTGAAATGATGATAAAGCTAGGTTACAGTCGCAAATCAAACATTGTTTATAAGTATATCATCCCTGATAGTTGTTTAGACAACGGTTTAATGCCCTTGGCCGAGTATGAGGATGTTGAGGGGTTCTTGAGGTATGTTGTTGATAGTCATCTTATTTCCATTTATGCTGAAGTAGTTAATTCTGCGAATGATGGAAATTCTATGACCGATGAGGTTTTGGAAGATGAAGATGTAGATGACTTAATTGTAGATGAATCAAATGAGCTTATTGAGGTGGAGGTGGATATGAAAAACTTCAAGATCAATTTGGATGAAATAATTGATAATGTTACCAATGTAGTTTGTGATGATGATTTGAGCAATGATTCATTTGGCACATCTTCATCAGAGGATGAGGATGATAATACAAGAAGAAGGGAAAAGGCCCTTAGAATGCTTAGGAAAAACAACGAGGACTCCAAACAAGCTTGTGCATTTTATGTTGGTCAAGAATTTGGGAACAGTGATGAGATTAAAAAATTGTTTAGGGAGCATTCTGTTTTGACAAGGAGAGAATTGGCATTTGTCACAAATAATCAGGAAAAGATTAGAATAGAATGTGATGGTCAAATGGTCAACTCATTTAATGCAGGCCCAAATGAAGGCCCAACCCAAAGCCTGGAGAAGACAAAAAATGAGGGTCCTACTATGAAAGATGGTGGGAGGAAAACCCCAGAAAATCCAAACAAATGTCCTTGGGTTTTGTATGTCTCTAAAGCAAAAGGTGAGGAAACATGGATGGTTAAAACATACAACCCACAACACAAATGCCTTAAAAGTAGATCTGTGAAGTCTTTCACTGCAGAATGGATAGCCAATCAGATCTTGGATCAGATAGAGTCTAACCCAGATATACCAATCAAATCCTTACAAGAGCAACTCATGAGAAGGTATGAAATGTCTCTTTCCAAAATGAAAGCATTTAGGGCTAAGACACTAGCTTGTGAGCAGTTAATGGGTAGGTACAATAAGCATTACACTCATCTTAGGGATTATGCACTTGAGTTGATGCAAACTAATCCAGGCACTACAGTGAGGATTGAGACAGAGCCTGAACCAAATACTGCTTGTGAGTTTAGAATTTTTAAAAGAATTTATGTTTGTCTTGGTCCATTGAAACTTGGATACAAAGCTTGTAAAAGGGACATACTTGGGTTGGATGGGGCTTTTATGAAAGGTCCATTCCCAGGTCAGCTGCTTACTGCTGTTGGACTTGATCCTAATAATGGAATTTATCCACTATCCTATGCAATTGTTGAGGCAGAAAGTGTAAGCTCTTGGACTTGGTTTTTGGAAATACTGGGAGAGGACCTAGACCTACATGTGAACTCCAATTTCACTTTCATTTCTGATAGACAAAAGGGCATCATACCAGCCATTTCAAAGCTCTTCCCATCCGCAGAACATAGGTAACTCATGTGTTTAATATAATATACATTTCAACTTTTAATTTAATGGTATAAACATAAGTTACTTACTATTATATCCACAGGTTTTGTTTAAGACACATACACCAAAACATGAAGCTAAGATGGAGAGGCAAGGCATTCAAGGATATGTTGTGGAATGTAGCTAAAGCCACAACAGTTCAAGAGTACAAACAAAGAATGGATGGGTTATGGGCTATGAATCAAGATGCATTTGAATGGTTAAGCCAAATTCCACCTCATCACTGGACTAGGAGTCATTTTACAGGTTATTTTATATTCTTGTTTGACTAAAGTGTACCAAGTACACATACTTACTAAAATTTATCAAGTACACATGTTGACCAGCTTCTTATTTACAGGTAGAGCAAAGTCTGATGTGCTTCTAAATAATTTATGTGAAGTGTTTAATGCTAGATTGGTTGGAGGAAGGGACAAACCAATAATTAGTGCTCTAGAGTTTGTTAGGGAATATCTGATGAAGAGAATAGCTAATGTGACTATGGTCATTCAGAAAACTGATGGGTTGTTGACACCTACCATATCCAAGAAGTTTGATCAGATCAAGAAAGAAGCTTATGATTATAAAGTGAAATGGAATGGTGGAGGAAAGTTTCAAGTTTCAGGGGTTGCTGGAGACCAGTTTGTTGTGGATGTGGAAGCTAAGGTATGTTCATGTAGGGTATGGGAACTACTGAGTATTCCATGTGTTCATGCAGTGGCAGCCAACTATGACATGCATTTGAACAAAATGAAGGTTGAAATTCCAGAAAAATGGGTGGACTCATGTTTTTGGTTAGAGACATGGAAGGAGGTTTACTCCCATAAACTGCAACCAATCAATGGTAGGGGCATGTGGCCAAGATCTGATTGTCCTACAAAGTTGAAGGAGCCTAAGTATCATAAGCCAATTGGAAGGCCAAGAAAAGCAAGGAGGAAGGATGCAATGGAGAAGGAGGAGGATGTGGTCAGACATGGGAAGCTAACAAGGAAGTGGAAGACAGTTACATGTTCAAAGTGTGGTAAGAAAGGGCACAACAAGAAGACTTGCAGAGGACAGCCTAAAAATGCTTAGCACTTTATCTATATGTTTGATTTATGTTTGACTTTAAAACTTAATCTATCTATTTTGTTTATGTAAACTGGAAGCAGGTTTGGTTACTGCATCTTTTGGCTTTGTTAAAATGAGTATTATATATGCATCTTTTGTTAATTTGGGTCAGTTTGACTTTAGGAAGTCAAACCTGCATATATATGTTGCCTGCTGTTGTTTCTTTTGCAAAATTGAAGGTGGTTTAAGAATATAATTTGGGTCATATATCTTGCTGTTATTTTTTGTAGTTTTTTCTTTCTCCCATTTCGTACAGTACACTTTTGCTCATATATCTTACATATGCATTATACTTCAACAGTACACTTTTGGTCATTTTGCTGCTGTTCAAATAAAAGTTTACATCTTCACAAGTAAATTGAAACTTGAAGCCAATATTTTAAACTTTATTGATATCTTAAATCATTACAAAAGACAACACTTACACAAAAGATCAAAAGATAGGCTAAAACAGATTACACCCTTTGCACAAACATGGAACTTGGCTTCTACATTGCAAGAAATACAAAAAAACCAACAACTAAAACCAATAACCAAGTCATTTTCAAGTACAAGCTCTTTCTCTCAACCTCCTCTTTCAGTTTTGCCACTGTCCTTTCAAGCTCATTTTTGGAGTTCAAGAGACCCGGTATGATTTCTTTGGAGCGTGAACACATGGGAGGATCCAGCCAAACGAAGAACCTACATCGGGATTGCTACAAACAGAGTAGAAAATCGATTAATTGGACATTTTGGGGACTAAGTAAAGGAGAAAAACACTTACACTGTTAGGGCAAGAGTAGAATTGTCGTCCTGGATTTGCGCTCGTCCACGAGGTTTGGATTAAAGCCAACCTTCCACACTTGCAGATCACCATCTTCGTTGAACACTCGCCGGAAAAACTCGCCGTAGAAGTCGACGGAGGCTTGTGAAGTGCGCTAGGGTTTTTTTTACAAGATGGGGGTATATATCTGTCTTTCCCGTCCAAAAAATGGAATGACAATAATGCCCCCACGTGTTAGTCACGTGGGGGAGGTTTCCATTGTTTTTTAAACGGTGGTTTGCGTAGTACCCCACAGTGAAACAAATTAAAACTTTGTTACCTCAATTAGTTATAAAAAAAGGTTAGTACCCTGGGTTGTTATTTATTGTAAAACACAGGTACTAACTATGTAATTAACTCTAAAAAATATTAGATCTTTATATATGTAAGCATATGTTTAAATATTAAAAATTATCATATCCGGCTATAAAATTATTTTGAGTTTACATAATTCAAAAAAAATATGATTGAACAATTTAATTGGTAAATAATAAAAGGTTGAATTTAAAAATATGTACATAAAAACTTAAATAATTAATTAATCTATGTAGTTGTCCAACATAATAGAATTGATTAAATTGTAAAAACAATGGGGTGATATAACAACTACTCATTGTATAACTTTATTTTTTTAAATTGTTAAAAAAACGTGAGAAATTATAACTATCCATAATTAAAATTTTGTAAAATATCTAAAAATATATATTCTTCTAATATCATTATTATTTAATAAACATCTAACATATATCTCTTATATGTAGAAGCTAAACTTTAAATATCGAATATATCCTTCTCTAGTAAATTTTATGTTAATGACAATTTTACCCTTTCTAAATGTACAATTAATTTATCTTTGTTATTAAATATTATTAGATCTCAACTTAAGACAAGCCCATATCATTTCATCTTTACTTTTTGATCTGCATCTAGCGTTCTCAATTACTACAAATGGGACTTGAGATATCTCTCTTAATAAACAAAAAGAACAGATATAAAGATTAAAAAAATTGTAGTTGTTAGAAAACAATTTACAACGATGTAAAATGAGAAATGAAATATCACTACCAATAAGCAAAATGGATAAGAAAAATATTGAAAGCAAACAAAATCAAAGAAATACGCAATATTATCTCTTATAATTATTGGAGATGAATATTTTAGATATTTAAAACAATTTAAGGGTAAAATGGTCATAATTGACAAATATATTATTTTAAATATTAAAGAGAAACCTTTGATACATCTGATTTATTTTCAGTTTAATTAACTTTTATATATTTTATTATTTTTTAGAGATGAGCCTTTGAGCAAATTTTTTTTTAACGACGATTTTATTAAAATATCCAACCTAGCAAGGTACTAGGAGGGCCAACAAAAACTTACATCAAAGGGGGGAAAACTTACATTTTAAACAAACAACAATCATCCCATAATAACCCCCCCCCCCCCCCTAATTCCACCTGCCTCTAACCCAAAGGAAGCTCAAACATTTGATTTCCCTTTATAAAGTCGGGACAAAGGGATCCTTTTTATCAAAAACCGCCTTATTTCTTGCCTTTCACATCACCCAAACCATAGTAAGGATAATAGCATAAAGATAGACTTCATTTTCCCTGTCAAAGCGAGAGTCTTCCACACAAAGCACCAAGTCTTCAATACTGAAAGCAAAAATCGGAGGAACGCCACACCACCTTGACAACAACCACCAAACATTCAAAGCTACCCCAAAATCAACTAGAAAGCGCAGTTCGACTCGTCCAACTCCCACAAAATGGACATCAAGTAGCCTCGACCGGAACTTTCTACGAGAAAGGGCGACCCTTGTAGCGATCCTTTCACAGACAACACACCAAAAGAAGATATTCACTTTACGGGGAACCAAGCGATTCCAAGGCATCAGAAAACCGCTCATGGGCTGCTCAAGACCCTTCACCATCCTTCGAATAGACACCGTAGAAAATTCACTCGAAGAATCGCCGAGCTAGCGGACAAAAGCACAATTAATATGCATGAGATCATGCAAGTTGATATTTATCCTCCAGAAAAACTCACCAGCCTTCACGATGCAATTCCAGATCCCACCCAAGCCTTTCCTCGAAGGAATACATCCCGCATGTGATTATTTAAAATGGATCCCAACCACAACTCTAGCCTACAGTTTATCCGGATCCCGCAAGAATCTCCAATGCCACTTCGCCAAAAGGCGTTTGTTCGCAAGCTCAAACAAAACCAGCCCCAGCCCCCTCATCTCCTTCGGCTTCAAAACCTCCTCCCTACAAACCCAATGGATACAATTCTTGGAGCCATCACCCCAGCCCACCCCGAAGGGATCGAAATCTAATTCTTTCAAGCCTTTTAAGAACCTTAATCAAGGTTTTAAAGATGGAAAAAATAATAGGTGGGAAGACTCTCGAAGACCACTTTGATTTGAATAACTCTACCCCCAATAGATAGACACTTTGCCTTCCGCCTTAATAGCCTAGATTCAAAGATCTTGAAAATGGGGTCCCAAATTTTCACCCTATTCATATTAGCACCCACGACAAGCCCCAAATAGTTTAGTGGAAACCGACCGCTCATACACCTTAGGACCGAAGCCTTATTGACAATCTCCTTATCGTCAATGTTAAGCCCATAAAGATAACACTTCTTGATATTAACTTTAACCTGGATACCATCCCAAAAATACGAAGAAGGCGGGCCAAGTTAGCAACATTAGCTAGAGACCATTCCCCAAACATAGCATCATCCGCAAATCAAATGTGAGATAAGCACAGGCCACCATTTAGGATTTGAAGACCATGAAAACAACCCAACGACGCGACTCTCTTAAACATCCAATGGAAAGCTTCCATGGCAATAACAAAGAGAAAGGGAGATAGGGGATCCCCTTGACGGACAACTCTACTACATTGGAATTCCGTCGTCGGGGCACCATTAACAAGAACCGATGTGCGAGATGCCTAAAGACAACCCCAAACCCAACACCTCCATATATCCGGAAATGCATTTGGAGAAGGATGGAGTCTAAAAAATCCCACTCAATTGTATCATACGCCTTCACAAAGCCGATCTTGAAAAAGAGGGATGGAAATTTAGATTTTTAGCCCAAGTCACAACTTCATTAGTGACAACGCCTCATCCGCAATGTTTCTACCCGCCACAAACATCATTTGGACATCGGAGATCACCAAGGAGATGGGGGATTTAATCCTTTAGCGAGAACTTTAGAAATCACTTTCGGGATACAACCCACTAGGCTTAGGGGCCTAAAATCTGACAAAACTTGAGGGTCTTGACATTTAGCAATAAGATGGATAAAGGTCGCGCCACACCCTTTGCCCACCGAACCATACTCATGAAAATGGCAAAGGATTTTTAAAAAATATCATCCTCAAACAAACCCCAAAACCTCTTGAAAAAACCAAAATTAAACTCGTCCGGCCCCGGGGCTTTGTCTCTCCCACAATCCCACACCGCCATTTTAATATCATGCTTGGAAAACAACGCAACCAAAGCATCCATGTCATCCCCAGAGAGCCGATTGATACCCTCGCAAACAATTTGTGGTCTCCAACCAGAAATACGTTGAAATTTAGACCTAAAGAACCTCCACACCGCTTTCTTAATACTGGAGGGGTCGGACACCCACCTCACATCCAACATAAGCCCACTGATCTGGCAGGATCCAATCCCCCATCTCCTCGGTGATCTCCGATGTCTAAACGGCATTTGTGGCGGGTAGAAACATCATGAACATGGGTTGATCATTAATGAAGTGGTGACTTGGCTAAAAAATATAAATTCTCATCCTTTTTTTCAAGATCGACTTTGAGAATCCTTTGAGCAATTGGCAAGGTTTTTACTTTGCAACCTTCATGTCATGGATTTAAGTCATGGAAACAACCTCTTACCTAGAAGTGTAAGGTAAAATAATGTACATTTAGTCGCAGAGCGATCCGACCCCTGCTGCCCCGAAGTCTATATGATTGCTTAAAAAACTTATATCAGCCATTTGTATCTTGAATACATGTTATAAATTGATCACTGTACTTTTTAAAAAGAAGTGCGTTTTTTTGAAAAGTATATAACACTATACGAAAAATGGTGGACTTATATGTTTTTATGTGATATAATTACCATTTTATAAACATACTATTATGTGGATACTGAATTTACACGGTGATGTTTTTGTACTACTCTAAAAAAACTTTTTTTATTAATATATATATATATATATATATATATATATATATATATATATAGGGAGAAGATCATTTGAGAGCCAATTGGGTTTGAGAACTAAAAATAACTAATCTCAGCCCCTAGTTTATGTATATGGAACCCCCCCCCCCCCATGAATTATAGTGGTCCCCACATGAAATTAGTGGTTGATATTTAGTTCTCAAAATTTCTCAAAATAAAAAGTTCTCATTTGAACCTAACCCTATATATATATATATATAGGGGAAGGATCCTGCGAAAACACCCTTTTTTGTGAGAACTGCGTAAACAAATCTTAAAACCTACATAACATTTTCATACGTTAATGTTTTTTTTAAAAATTTGCACCAAAAGTCTTAAAATTATATTATCTTTAATCCTATAAAAGTTTTAAAAAACTTAACGCTTTTTTTTATTTTTTTAAATTTTTTTTTTGTGTGGTGCACATGTGCATCACAAAAAAACTCATACTTTTAGTATGAGTTAACATTTTTTTTTCTTAGTCGCACCATATGTCATATATTTTCATCATTTTTTTGCGTTTTTATTGAATGATGCACATGTGCATCATACCAAAAAAAAAACGCTCATACATGTGATATACATTAATAGTTTAAAAAGAAATTGCACCATATATCTTATAGTTGTGTTATCTTTAGATTTAAAGAAAAAAATAGCATTTTATAACTTTTTTAATTATATGATGCACATGTGCATCACACGGGAAAAAAATGTTCAGTTTTTTTTTAATATTTTGCTCCAGATTTAAAGATAACGTAATTCTAAGACTTTTGGCGCAAATTTTATGAAAAATCGTTAACGTATGAAAAAGTTACGTGAGTTTTAATATGTGTTTTCGCAGTTTTCACAAAAAGATGT
The DNA here is from genome assembly GCA_039602395.1 of Deinandra increscens subsp. villosa. NCBI lineage: Eukaryota > Viridiplantae > Streptophyta > Magnoliopsida > Asterales > Asteraceae > Deinandra > Deinandra increscens. Next base: position 32,770,617 of record JBCNJP010000009.1, read on the forward strand.
GTTTTCGCAGGATCCTAACCCTATATATATATATATATATATATATATATATATATATATATATATATATATATATAGTGAAAAGTTCATTGTAGACACCCCCATAAGTGTAGACAGGTAGACACCCTTTTTCACCATTAGATCTCTTGATCTAATGGTTGTGATTAATTTTCTTTTTTCTTTTTTTCTTTTTTCTCATTAATTAGAAACTTTCACATGTGAAAAAGAGCTATTTCACATGCGAAAGTGTCTACAATGAACCTCACCCTATATATATATATATATATATATATATATATATATATATATATATATAAGTTCATTGTAGACACCCCCATAAGTGTAGACAGGTAGACACCATTTTTCACCATTAGATCCCCTGATCAAATGGTTGTGATTAATTTTCTTTTTTCTTTTTTTTTCTTTTTTCTCATTAATTAGAAACTTTCACATGTGAAAAAGAGCTATTTCACATGCGAAAGGTTCGGACTAGGTCCGAAGGTCAGTTTCGGAGAGGGTTCGGAGGATCGGGTTCGGAGGTAGATCGGACAAGGATCAGCACGGCCCCAGCCAGGGGCTCTGCCCCTTGGACCCCGCCAGGGGCTGCCGCCCCTTGGACCCCGCTTCTCAGGGGCGCTGCCCCCGAACCCCCGTTAGGTGGGAAGTTTACAGAAGCGGACCAGTTATCGAGTTTACCCTTGATTTGGTAGCTGTGGGGTGTTATGTTTGAAGAAAATCCAGATCACGATATTTGTTACGAGTTAGTGATCGAATTTCAAGAAATGGGTTTGTGAGTAGTCATTGTTGTTCTTGATGATGGACAGAGATTCAAGAATACATGTTTCTGATGATGGACAGAGATTCGGAGACATGGTTATGATTACTTGGGAACGTTTGTCGGAGATAATCATTCTATGCAAACTGAAGATTAAAGAGATTAAAGATTCCGTTGTGGGCTACTTGAGTTTATCATTCGATTACAATAATGCGAGGTTGGAATCAGAAGAATATTAAAGATTTGAATATGTCACTTATTTAGGGGGAAATTGGGTACCCTAAAACTTTCAAAGTTTTATAATTGAAAAAGTGAATATTCAAAAGCAATCAGTTCAGGGATGATGGTGGTTTTTGATCTTCATGGAAATGTGGTATATTCTGATGTTCGTGCGAACCGATATGTCAAAGTTTTCAATTATGGTTTGGAACTTTCTGTCATATGCCCGATACTTTCTTGAGTTGTCGAAAGACTTGGTCAGATTCCAGTCTGCAACGAGATATACATTTACCGGAGTAATATATTGGGATGGATTTGATGCTGAGGGGGATTTTCCGTGATTGAAGATGTTGATCGTGTCTGTTTTCATAAAGATCAGAATGTGTTACAATTCGGTGAAGATTGAAGATTATTATCAAGATGCAGTGATGTTCGTGTGTCTTTACAATTTCCGGATACAACTTATGAAGTGAACCATTATCATACATGCCGGTTCCAATTGGATGGTTGTGCTTGAAGCTAGGGGGAATTTTATTGGTTGTGGAGATTGTACAAGATTCGAATTGTTTCTTGCCTACCTGATGATTCGGTCAAGGGGAGTTTGCTAAAGATAGAGGTGTCTGCAGCAAGCTGACTGAAGATTGCTAGAAGATCATTGTCTGGATTCGACAGTAACGTCCAAGGGGGAATTTGTTGATGCATGAACCTTGTGTGGCCGTTACTGTTCGAATTGTCAAACAGACTGATTTGTCGAAGACATGAACTGAGGTCCGAAACCCAGCCGAACTCTAGGTTCGGAGTTGGCCGAACCTAGATGGCCGAACTCCAAGTTCGGAGGGAGTTCGGACAGAGTTCGGAGGTGCCGAGTTCAGACCTTATGAAGAAGTATAAATAGATCCGTCTTTGTATTTCTTTGTAAGTTTCTGTCTTGTGTCTGTGTGTTGAGAGGGGAGGTTCTGTCCGACCTCCCCCAGAGCTTAATTGTTGTATACTCCTTCGTTATGTAATCATTCAACATGATTCAATGACAAAACTTCCGTCTCATCCATAGAAACGATCCGTATACGGTTTTTCAATAATACAATAAAAGGCGTATGTGGACACAATCTGGACATACTGCACATGTTTCTCATCATCTTCATTCTTCTAAAAGGAGCATGTATTTGCATTAGCACTCTCATAAAAATTGAAAAGAAAATTAAGCATTAAAAGTATATTTTGGCCAACTGTATAGCCATTTAATATGTGTCTTTTATGCTATGCGATTTAAACGTACCCAAATTGCACATCTACTATTAAAGGTATATCTTAGGTAATACTTCTTTGAGCATATGAAATATTACCTTTTCAACAGTGCTTCAACTTCCACATAAGCCAACTCATGCCACTTTGAAAAAAAAATAACTTCTTTTGTAAAGGAACTTGCGATGGTAGAAACATATAGGATGTTTAGTGACATACCGAATAGGCACCTGTTATAACTGTGTTGGGTTGACTTATGGTGCACGCGTGCAATAAAGAAAAATTTACAAAATTTTATATAAAAATGTACCGTATTGTTCAACGGATAGTGTCATAACAAGTTGTGGATCAGGTGAGGTATTAACGGATGTATGTGGACATTACTGCACATGTGCATCATTGCCGTTGGTATGAAAATTTCACAAAATTTTAGATAAAAATATACCATATTGTTCACCTAATAATGTCATAACAAGTTGTGGTTCAGGTAAGGTATTATCGGGCATTGTGGACATTACTGCACATGTGCATCATCACCGTTGGTATGAGTAGAACCGTTGATTGGATCGATGTTTCCATGTCTTTGGTAATCAGACACATAATACAATAAAAAATCATCATAAATGATAAAAGACAGCAAAACCAAAATACTTATTTTTCTCATAGGCATTTAAACAAACACCTTGTGTGCATTATTGACAATAAATCACTCTAGTAGTGATTCATATGTATTCTAAAGGCCATTTCAGGTGTGAAATCAAAACATTACACAACGAGAAACAACAATTCAATTATCTCTCTTGTTTCTATCAGAATTGAACATTCATACAACTAATTGACAGAAGCATAAATAGAGAATTTTGAAGTTTACCTTCAGGTCTAAGCTCAAAAATTTCATGAACATGAAGAAGATGGACAGATCAAGGGTACCGGGAAATTATGATAAAGAGACAACAAGCTCCGGTGAATTCAAGTCAAATTCGCTTAATCACTGAATTTGCGATCAAAGAACGTTCTCCTGTAAAAGTAAATCAAATTTTCTTGTTTAACGAGACACAAAAGCACAACGACGTGCGATGTCGGCCGGAAAATGGAAGCACTCGCCGGAGAGAAAGATCGTCGGAGGGGGGGAGGTCGCAACCTTCAATCGGAAGTTCACAGGGCTTGAGATCAGATATTGAAATCGTATAGAGCTTGAGATAAGATGTTATAATATTAGTGACATTCCAATTTTACCCCTCATTTAATCTGTTTTTACGTTTTCGCAAAATAATTGTGTTTTCACATGATCCTTCCCCATATATATATATATATATATATATATATATATATATATATATATATATATTTTGTTACCAATGTGCTCTTATGCGTCGAAGCCTGATCGAACGCTTGTGATGATACGAGACGGGCTTTTATAAATAGACGTAAATACTTGCTCATTAAACACATGCATGTACACATGTAACCTTCTCATTCTCTATCAACATTTTTAAGAAAATATGTATTTGAATAGAATCTCTATTCGGTATGACAATAATGTGTTCGGCAGAAATTATAATTAATTTTATAAATCAAATTGAAAATCAGAGTCACAAACTGCAAGCAACAACTACTTCTAACAACAATAAAAGAATGCTTTAATTGAAGGTTGAATACAAACAAGTAGAGGAAGATTAGTTTAGGTCCACCAACTGGTGGTTAGAATTAGTGTTCCACAATCCCCAATTTTCAAGCAATCATTTCTTAGCTACTGTTAATTAAATTACACAATTCTTTCCTCTCATCATTTTATAATTGAACTTCAAATTCAATTTCAGATTTCAATTCTTTCGTCCCCACCTGGAGATGGTAGGTTTGCGTCCTTCATAATTAATGCTCAACAATTTACTGTTTCTTTGTTTATATATTTAAAAATGAGCTGGGTGTTTCTTCAACCAAGGAAACTTGCTAGCAATTATAGATAATCTTATTTTTGTTTGCCTAATCCAATTATTGGGAAACTCTATTCAATTCATTGTTTTCTGGAGATGGTCATTGTTCAATGATTAGATGGGTTGGTAAAGTTGTTTTTTTTTTTGCTTATATATACTTTAATATTATGTTTTTTTTTTATATAATATTAAGATGAAAATACACACAAAATATTATATATATGTAGTATACATATTCTTGTTCATATCCATTTTTGTCTCCTATCTAGGAAGAATTTCTCTCTGGTGCTTTGGTTCTCTCTTCATACTTGCTCCAGATCACAGGTACTCTTTTTTTACTAAGAAATGTAGACAACAAAAATTTGCAAATTTTTCTTGTTGGTAGTGTAATTTCTTATAATTATATTGGAATTTTGTAAAAGAAAACAAATTAATTCATAGAAATTATGGTTTTCTTTTTAATTGTGTATACGATTATGTATGATCAAATGGGTTTTTTTTTTTTCAATTTAATTTTGTGATCTTTTTCTTTGTTATTTTAGGTATTGCCACCAGCCATTGAAATTTTGAGTGATAGCGACTGATTTCTTGAAACTAAAGATGGCTACATATTATCCTCCTTCAACAAATCATCAAAGAGACATGTTTCCAAATTCCTATCTTTCTAACCAACAACAACAACAACAAATTAATTCAAATTCTTACCAGGAGTCATCTTGTCCTCCCATTGATATTATGTACCAAAACCATAATACAACCGACGACCCGTCTTTCTTGGATCTTTTGTCGGGTCAAACTCAATCAAACCCTCAAAATGTTTCAACCCTTGAGAATCATCAAGAATTGTCTCTTAGTCTTGGAATGCAAATAACTTCTGGAATAGATATGCAGCCTTTGCCTTTCCAGTATAACTACTTGAATCCGCATATTCAAGATTCAAGTGATCATGTCTCCTCAACCAATATAGTCAAAAACGTCGGCTTTTCGTCGTTTGAGCGTCCGATGCAATCCTCAGTTTCGGGTACTTATCAAATCCCATCTGGGGTTGTAACAAGAATCTACAATTCAAGGTATTTGAAACCAGCACATGAATTGCTTGAAGAAATAGCTAATGTTCAGGAAGCTATGAGGCAACGAAAACGTAATAATAATCTACATCAGTCTGATGAAAACTACTCACGACAATCCCTCCCTCTCAAGTCTACTACAACTTCCTCTGCCGAACTTTCTGCTTATGAAAAGAACGAGCTTCAAAATAAGCTCACCAAACTCTTTGCTTTGTTAGATGAGGTAGACTTTTCGCTTAATTATAATTCAATTTCTTTAATTCACATTATCATGTATTTCGGGGACAACTATAAACCTTACTCCTAGCTAGCTACTACATTATCAGAGACAATTCAGTCAATTAGACATTGTTATTTTGAAGAAAAAAAATGTTACATGCATCTTAGATTCATTCAAATGTATAGATCGATATTTTAACCATACACTTTTATCTATATATCGTATCATCCATTTTAAGCAGAGACATAGAAAAGCAATTTGAAAACATGCATGCAACCAAACACCCCGTGATCGATGAGTAGAATCTTGAATTATTAGAAACAATAATATTATTAATGTTGGTGCACGTAATATATGTGTTGTAGGTCGATAGAAGATACCGAGAATACTGCCAACAACTGAGAATGGTTGAGGGATCGTTAGATATGGTGACGGGCTGTGGAGTTGCAAGATCATACACAACACTTGCTTATCAAACCATTTCTCGACATTTCCGCTGTTTAAGAGATGCAGTAAATACTCAAATTCAAGTGACCCGACAAAGTCTTGGCGAGCAAGATGATTCCGCGGATAGAGTTTTACCTCGTCTTCGGAATGTGGAAAAGCAGATTCGGCAACAACGAACCTTAAATCCGCTTGGTGTTATGCGTCATTCTTGGAGACCACAAAGAGGGTTGCCTGAAGGCTCCGTTTCGATCCTTCGAGCTTGGCTTTTTGAGCATTTTCTAAACCCGTATGTTTTATTTCTTTGTTTTGTTTTAAGTCTATTGAGGTGTTTAATAATTGATCAAGGATAAGTCTTGAGAAAACATAACTTCAACTTACAAATTCAATTTTTCCAGTTGGATTAGAGAAAAATTTGTGTTCTGTTCGAATCAACCTGAATCGAGATACATAATTTATGTTATTTTCTTTAAATTTTTTAAAATAGAAACTCAAAAGTTTACATTGAGATATAAGGTAAATCTAAGGTAAAGGGGTAACAATGTGCGTTGCTTACCTTTTTAGATAGAAAAACGAAGTTTTATAATAAATAGGTTCATAATAGATCTTTAAATTGGTTTTCAAATAGCAAGTAGTTTTGTAATTCTAAGCCAAATTAAATTCAGTTACTTAACACACACTAACTGAAATAACTGTTATTATCTTTAGTTACCCAAAAGATTCAGAGAAGATGATGTTGGCAAGACAAACAGGACTCACTAGAAGCCAGGTATGTTCCATTCCGTGATAGTCAAGTTGTATATATTCTTTGCTAATTTTTGTTCAATATAAATCATTCATATTTTATGCGTGCATGTATCTGTTAGATAGCAAACTGGTTTATTAACGCTCGTGTGCGTCTCTGGAAACCAATGGTTGAAGACATGTACAAAGAAGAATTTGGTGAGGAAGAAGTGACTTGTAGAGCTTCACAACAACGAGTTGGGAAGGCAGGAATATGTCAGTCCCCTTCTTCGGAAGGCAAATCAAAAGAGTTGGATAAAACCTCAAATCTTCATTTTGGGAATGATATGGAAATGAATGCGTATATGGGACAAAGACATATTGATCTAGCTGACCAATATAGGTTTGATGATCCCCAGTTGTTACCTGATTTTGTTGTCTAGGAATGTTTGATGATCAGGAAATGTACATGCATATAAACATGAACACAAACACAAACAAAAACATGTTAACTGAGATTACTAACTCGAGTTTGTTAAATCGGGTGCTCTTTTGGTTCAAACTATAGTTTTTATTTTTTTGAAAGGTTAGCTTCTATGTAAAGATATACCATACAATATCTCATATGTAATAAAGCAACAATTTGTTATATTTTTTTACTTATCGGACGTGAATGAATGTTTTCATGTAAACAAAAAATACAACAGCTCGTTAAATTTAGTGATCTAATTCTTTTGTTTATATGAAACAAAAACATAAATTGGGAGACATGTTTGTAAATAAAAAATAAAAAATAAAAAGAAAAATAAATGAAATGAGATAAAATTTTCTTTATATACTATGGATTTTATTGATTTTATCTAATATATATCACTCTTATGGTATGTAGCAGGGCGTTTTAACCCCTTATGGCATTTCTTATAGCGCCCGCACACCGAATCTTGGTGCTATGATGGCAAATCTCGTCCCAGGCGCTTTGCTCAAAACCCTCCGCCCCTTGTTGACTGTTGCAAAATCAAGTCGTTGAACGACCTATATATATATATATATATATATATATATATATATATATAGGGAAGGGTTCCGTGTAGACCCCTTAAATTTTGTAGACCCCGTAGACCCCTATAAAACTCAATAAAACTCACTAAAAAAAAACTCAATGTTGTAAATTTGGTTTGTTTTATTACGATAAGCTTTTAAGAACCAAAAAATAAATAAATAAATAAACAAAAAACATTAAAAATCGAACATTTTAAGATAATGAGTTTTAAACGCAACACTGAGTTTTATTGAGTTTATTGAGTTTTAAACTCATTGTCTTAAAATGTTTAATTTTTAATGTTTTTCGTTTTTCTTTTTTTTTTAATTGTCTTTTTTTGTTCTTAAAAGCTTATCGCAAATAAAAAAAACTAAATTAACAAAACTGAGTTTTATTTTTTATTGAGTTTTAATGAGTTTTATTGAGTTTTATTGAGTTTTATAAGGGGTCTACGGGGTCTACAAAAAATAAGGGGTCTACACGGATCTTTTACCTATATATATATATATATATATATATATATATATATATATATATATATATATATATATATATATATAGGGTGAGGTTTATTGTAGACACTTTCGCATGTGAAATAGCTATTTTTCACATGTGAAAGTTTCTAATTAATGAGAAAAAAAGAAAAGAAAAAAAGAAAAAAAGAAAAAAGAAAATTAATTAAACCATTAGATCAAGAGATCTAATGGTGAAAAGGGTGTCTACCTGTCTACACTTATAGGGGTGTCTACAATAAACTTTTCACTATATATATATATATATATATATATATATATATATATATATATATATATATATATATATATATATGGGTAAGGTTCATGTGAAAACAACTTTTATTGCGAAAACACGAAAACAAATATTAAAACCTCTATAACTTTTTCATACGTTAATTTTTTTTAAAAAAATTTGCACCAAAATCCTTAAAATTACGTTATCTTTAGTTCTGGAAAAAATTTTAAAAAATCAAATTTTTTAATTATTATTGCACAGGTGCAATAATTTTTTTTATTATTATTATTGCACATATGCAATAATATTAAAACCTTTATAACTTTTTCATATTTTAATTTTTTCCTAAAAAGTTGCACCATAAATCTTATAATTTTGTTATCTTTAATTCTGGAGAGAATTAAAAAAAATCAACGTTTTTTTTTTATTTTTTTGTTATTGCACATGTGCAATAAAAAATTATTATTGCACATGTGCAATAATATTAAAACCTCTATAACTTTTTCATACATTAATATTTTTGATAAAAAATTGCACCCTAAATCTTATAATTTTGTTATCTTTAATTCTGAAAAAAGTTTAAAAAAAATTAACGTTTTTTTGGTAATATTGCACATGTGTAATATAATTAATACGTATTATTGCACATGTGCAATAATAAAAAAATTACGAAATTTTAAATGTTTAATTTTTTTTTCCCAGAATTAAAGGTGACATAATTTTAAGACTTTTGATGAAAATTTTTTAAAAAATATTAACGTATGAGAAAGTTATAGAGGTTTTAATATTTGTTTTCGTGTTTTCGCAATAACATCTTGTTTTTATTTGATCCTTTATATATATATATATATATATATATATATATATATATATATATATATATAGGTAAAAGATCCATGTAGACCCCTTATTTTTTGTAGACCCCGTAGACCCCTTATAAAACTCAATAAAACTCATTAAAACTCACTAAAAATAAAACTCAGTTTTGTTAATTTAGTTTTTTTTTATTTGCGATAAGCTTTTAAGAACAAAAAAAGACAATTAAAAAAAAAGAAAAACAAAAAACATTAAAAGTTGAACATTTTAAGACAATGAGTTTTAAAAATCAATGAGTTTAAAACTCAATAAAACTCAGTGTTGCGTTTAAAACTCATTATTTTAAAACTCGTTGTTTTAAAATTTTCGATTTTTAATGTTTTTTTGTTTTTTTTTAATTAATTTATTTATTTTTTTTGTTCTTAAAAGCTTATCGTAATAAAAAAAACCAAATTTACAACACTGAGTTTTATTTTATTGAGTTTTATAGGGGTCTACGGGGTCTATAAAATTTAAGGGGTCTACACGGAACCCTTCCCTATATATATATATATATATATATATATATATATATATATATATAGGGTAAGGATCATGTGAAAACAACTTTTATTGCGAAAACACGAAAACAAATATTAAAACCTCTATAACTTTTTCATACGTTAATATTTTTATAAAAATTTTGCACCAAAATCCTTAAAATTATGTTATCTTTAGTTATGGGAAAAAATTTAAAAAATAATCAAATTTTTTTAAAAATTATTATTGCACAGGTGCAATAATTTTTATTATTATTATTATTGCACATATGCAATAATATTAAAACCTTTATAACTTTTTTCATATGTTAAAATTTTTTATAAAAAATTACACCATAAATCTTATAATTCTGTTATCTTTAATTCTGGAGAAAATTAAAAAAAATTCAACGTTTTTATTTTTTATTTTTTTATTATTGCACATGTGCAATAAAAATTTATTATTGCACATGTGCAATAATATTAAAACCTCTATAACTTTTTCATACGTTAATATTTTTGATAAAAAATTGTACCATAGATCTTATAATTCTGTTATCTTTAATTCTGGAAAAAATTAAAAAAAAATTAACGTTTTTTTGTTAATATTGCACATGTGTAATATAATTAATACGTATTATTGCACATGTGCAATAATAAAAAAAAATCACGAAATTTTATATTTTTAATTTTTTTTTCCCAGAATTAAAGGTGACATAATTTTAAGACTTTTGGTGCAAATTTTTTTAAAAAATATTATCGTATGAGGAAGTTATAGAGGTTTTAATATTTGTTTTCTTGTTTTCGCAATAACATCTTATTTTTATTTGATCCTTCCCCTATATATATATATATATATATATATATATATATATATATATATATATTCCCTATATGGGTAAGGATCATGCGAAAACACTTTTTATTGCGAAAACGCGTAAACACATATTAAAACCTACATAACTTCTTCATAAGTTAATGGAAAATTGGAATTAAATAATCCAAGTTATTGGGTATTGGCGGATAATAATCCGAGTTCCAATATTGGCCTATAATAATCCCAATTATTTGGGTCTTGGAATTCATTGGGCCGCCGTTAATTTTTCACTAACTCCGTTAGTTGTGTGCTGACGTGGCACATGCCACGTCAGCAAGTATGATGCCACATCACCTTCCACGTCAGCAAAAAATGATGCCATATCACCTGCCACGTCAGCAAGTACTAGCGGAGTTAGTGAAAAATTAACGGCGGCCCAATGAATTCCAAGACCAAAATAATTGGGATTATTGTAGGCCAGTATTGGAACTCGGATTATTATCCGCCAATACCCAATAACTTGGATTATTTAATTCCAATTTTCCTAAGTTAATTGTTTTTAATAAAATTTGTACCAAAAGTCTTAGAAAGATGTTATCTTTAATTATGGGAAAAAAGTAGAAAAGAATTAACGTTTCGTGTTTTTTTCGGGTGCAGCACATGTGCATCATTATCATTAGTACTGCACAAAGATGAATTATCATGCGAAAAAACACTCCTTATGTTAAAAAACTTATAAAAAACAATAAAACATTTATTGTACTAATGATAATGGTACATAGTGCACATGTGCAACATAGAATAAAAAAATTATAAAATGTTATTTTTTTTCTTTATATCTAAAAATAACACAACTATAAGATTTATAGTGTAATTTATTATTAAAAATATTAATGTATACCATACGTATGAGATTTTTTTTGGTGTGATGCACATGTGCATCATTAAAAAAAATACAAAAATACGAAAAAATAACAGAAATATAAGATATATGGTGCGACTTAGAAAAAAATATATTAACTTATGCTAAAAGTATGAGTTTTTTTTGCTACACATGTGCTTCACACGAAAAAAACCAAAACGTTAAATTTTTTAAATTTTTTTTACAGAATTAAAGATAACATAATTCTAAGACTTTTGGTGCAAATTTAAAAAAAAATGTTAACGTATTAAGAAGTTATATAGGTTTTAATATGTGTTTACGCGTTTTCGCAATATAAATGTGTTTACGCATGATCATTTCCCTATATATATATATATATATATATATATATATATATATATATATATATATATATATATATATATATATAGGGTTAGGTTCAAATGAGAACTATTTGTTTTGAGAACTTTTGAGAACTAAATCTCAACCACACATTTCAGGGGGACCACTATAATTCATGGGAGGGGGGATACATGTAAATAAACTTGTGGCTCAAATTAGTTCTTTTTAGTTCTCAAATCAAATTGGTTCTTAAATGATCCTCTCCCTATATATATATATATATATATATATATATATATATATATATATATATATATATAGGGAGAGGATCATTTGAGAACCAATTTGATTTGAGAACTAAAAAGAACTAATTTGAGCCACAAGTTTATTTACACACACACACATATATATATATATATATATAGGGAAGGGTTCCGTGTAGACCCCTTAAATTTTATAGACCCCGTAGACCCCTATAAAACTCAATAAAAATAAAACTCAGTGTTGTAAATTTGGTTTTTTTTATTACGATAAGCTTTTAAGAACAAAAAAATAAATAAATAAATTAAAAAAAAACAAAAAAACATTAAAAATCGAATATTTTAAGACAATGAGTTTTAAAATAATGAGTTTTAAACACAACACTGAGTTTTATTGAGTTTATTGAGTTTTAAACTCATTGATTTTAAAACTCATTGTCTTAAAATGTTCAATTTTTAATGTTTTTCGTTTTTCTCTTTTTTTAATTGTCTTTTTTTTGTTCTTAAAAGCTTATCGCAAAAAAAAAAACTAAATTAACAAAACTGAGTTTTATTTTTAGTGAGTTTTAATGAGTTTTATTGAGTTTTATAATGGGTCTACGGGGTCTACAAAAAATAAGGGGTCTACACGGATCTTTTACCTATATATTATATATATAGGTAAAAGATCCGTGTAGACCCCTTATTTTTTGTAGACCACGTAGACCCCTTATAAAACTCAATAAAACTCATTAAAACTCACTAAAAATAAAACTCAGTTTTGTTAATTTAGTTTTTTTTATTTGCGATAAGCTTTTAAGAACAAAAAAGACAATAAAAAAAAAGAAAAACGAAAAACATTAAAAATTGAACATTTTAAGACAATGAGTTTTAAAAATCAATGAGTTTAAAACTCAATAAACTCAATAAAACTCAGTGTTGCATTTAAAACTCATTATTTTAAAACTCATTGTCTTAAAATGTTCGATTTTTAATGTTTTTTGTTTTTTTTAATTTATTTATTTATTTTTTTGGTTCTGAAAAGCTTATCGTAATAAAAAAACCAAATTTACAACACTGAGTTTTATTTTTATTGAGTTTTATAGGGGTCTACGGGTATACAAAATTTAAGGGGTCTACACGGAACCCTTCCATATATATATATATATATATATATATATATATATATATATATATATATAGGGTTAGGTTCAAATGAGAACTTTTTATTTTGAGAACTTTTGAGAACTAAATCTCAACCACAAATTTCAGGGGGGACCACTACAATTCATGGGAGGGGGGATACATGTAATAAACATGTGGCTCAAATTAGTTCTTTTTAGTTCTCAAATCAAATTGGTTCTCAAAAGTTCTCAAAAGCAATTGGTTCTCATTTGAACCTAACCCTATCTATATATCTACATATATATATATGGGTAAAGTTCTAGTACAAACCAATATTATTGTAAGAACTTAAGAACTAAAGTAAGAACCATTAAATTTCAATTGAATGAAGGTTATTTACATAATTTCTATGATTCTTCTTCTTTTTTCCTTCATGTCTATACACATGATGGCAACTTAATGACCTAAAAAAATAAAAAACTAAACAAAAATCGTTTTTTTTTTTTTGTAAATCCGACTATGTTGCATATATGCATCATATGAAAACATATAATGTTGCACATATGCAACATATGAAACATATAATGTTGCATATATGCAACATGGTATGTTGCATATAAAACATATGAAACATATCATGTTGCACATATAAAACATAAAATATTGCATATATGCAACATTGTATGTTGCATATAAAACATATGAAACATAACATGTTGCATATATGCAACATTGTATGTTTCATATGTTGCATATATGCAACATAGTCGGACAAGCAAAAAAAAAACAAAAAAAAAGAAAAACTTTTTTTTAAGTCATCGGGTGGATATGGGTGGATGGATATACGTGAAATTAAATTAAAAAAAAATCAAATTACCCAAAAAAAACTTTATTTGAAATAATTTTCCCTTGGTTCTTACAAGTTTGTACAATAGAAAACAATATATCTTTACCATAAATGTAGTGGAGGAATTAAAAAAAGGAAAAAATTACTTAATTATCCCTCATTTAAGTTGGTTCTTAAGTTCTTACAATAGATAATGGTTCTTACATGAACTTTACCCATATATATATATATATATATCATACTTCCTTATCCAGTTTGCAATCCAATATACAATATATTAATAGATTGTGTTGTACTTGGGTATACCAACATCAACACCATTTGATGTAGTTGAAAAAAACGATGATAGACAAGTTTTCCACATATTTTTTTAGAACAGAAGTTGTCCACATATTAACTTTTACTCTTTCACTGTGTCGTTTCGTTCTTGGTTGCCAATTTGAAGGACAAGGTGCTTCAGTTTAAGGGTTTAATATCGTAATTATTTATATACTGATGTAAATTTCTATTTACAATAGACGTATAAAATTTTATAAGGGTCATTTGTTTTGAGCTGGGAATTTTATGCCCCCTTAAATAGATTTTTATGGATAAGATTACTTTGCTCTACAAATTTGATGTCCTCAAATAAAAAATTTATCTTCGTTTAAAGTTTGCACTATTTGACCATACTTTGAGGTGTTAAAAAATTTGCCCTTTCGTAGTTGGATGATTCTTTCTTTGTTTGCACAGTATTAAAACTACCCTTTAAAGCTTATTATGTTCCACTCTCTATATACTTTTTAAAATTTTATTTCATATACTTTTCACATGTTTACTATTGCATTAGCAGCCATATAAACTCATAGGTCGGATTTACCCGTATCTATTTTGGAGAAACAGCAACAATGGAACATTCATAACCTTTGCATTTGGTTCTAGATTTTGAATTTAAGTAGTGCAGGGCGTAAGGTAATATAGATAGGGTTGTAAACGAGTCGAGTCGAGCCGAGTTAGGGTGAGCTCAGGCTCGACTTGTTTAGAAACCGAGCCGAGCCGAGCCAGCTCGTTTATTTTAACGAGCTAAAATATTAAGCTCAAGCACGGCTCGTTAAAAGTCGAGCCGAGCCGAGCCGGCTCGTCGAGCCAGCTAGTTTATTTTTTAAAATTTATATTATTTAGATATATTGATATATAACGTGACTAAAACATAATTTTTGATATACTCGTAATGAAAATTTTAAAATTTGATGTTTATTTATTTATTTTTCAATAAAAACAAATATTTCATACTGAAAAGTATCATAGCAGCTTTATATCTTATTCAAATTTAATATTTTTTTAAAGTCAAATACTATAGGAAACTTAGTAATTAACTTTAAAATTATATTATAAATAATAAACTCACAATTTTGGGTTATATATATGTATATATAATAAAAATTGAGCTAAAATTTAAATGAGTCAAACGAGCGAGCCAACGAGCTAACTAACGAGCGAACCACGAGCCGAGCTGACCTTGGCTCGGGCTCGGCTTGTTTAGAAACCGAGTTGAGCCGGCTCGGCTCGTTTATAATCGAGCTGATTTTCGAGCGAGCTAATTTCAAGCTTTTTACGAGCGAGCCACGAGCTGTGAGTTTTTTAAACAGCCCTAAATATAGAGTTGGTACATCACTGACGATTGGATTTGATTTTGTTACCCCTCTTTGATAGTTGTTCATATGCGGTGCAAGTCGATCAGAAAAAATAATTGTAAGTATTTTTCCGTTTAGACTGCCTTTTTATTTGATTTATGTCTTATCAGTTAACGCTTATGATAATTTCGTTGAACAAGTTACCCTATTTGATAGTGGTAAGATGTTTGTGTACCACTTTCGTTTCTTCTTAGGTTAATTGCAATACCCTTCCCATTTCCCCAATCTCCCACTCCATTTTTGGTGCCACCTCATCATTCCCCACCCCTTCCCATTTTTCCCCATTTTGTTTGCAATGGTTTCCCCATTTCCCCATTTCCCCATTTCCCCCAAATACTTTTTATAACAAATTATTTAAAATTAAAAAACAAAAAAAAACCATATAATACACCGTCTTCCCCACCCCACTCCCCCCACACTCTCCGGCAAGTTAAATTGGTTCTCCGGCAAGAATTTCCGGCGACTTCCGCCGCGCACCAGATCTCCGCCACCACGTCGCCGCCCTCTTCCGCCGTGCACCGAACCTCCGGCACCATCTCTCCCTCTCGGTGGCAGCTCCCCATTTTCATCTCCCGACCCCGAATCCACCTCCCCGATCGGGCTCCCCGAACCACCGGCGATGGTGTTCCCGACCCCCCCGTGACCACCGAACACCCCCGATCCAGCCCTCCCCGAAACCATTGCAATTAACCTTAGTAGGTGAATCAAACAAGAATTTGTAAGTACGTCAGCGAGGTTTGAAGCCACCTTTATACCAACGGGAAGATGACATAACAGGTTTAAGAACAAGTTAATTACCTTTATAAACTTTTACTTGAGATTCTAAGTAGAAGTAACTAGATACACATTTTTATTTTGGTAATTGTTAACTATTGTTGTTCGTGTTGGGTCATAATAAGTATAAATTGGTTATATTTGGTTCTAATGGGTTATAAAATAGTTTTATTGTAGTACATTTTATTTGTAAATATGTATTTTTAAATTTGTAATTTTTATTTTAATAATAACAGTTCCTTAATTTTATTTTAAATAAATGAAAAAGTTTTACTATAGCACATTTTATTTATCACTTATTTCTTTTTAACTTATTTTTTGATAAGAAAAGATGACCCTCAAGAATGGTTAAAAAAATATCACGTGTCATGCCCACAGCCCCCCCTTAGATTAAAGTCACGCCCAAAATCAGGGCCATGGTTGCCAAAAAAAATTCACGCGCACCTTTCTTCTACCCGACCGATATTTATGACCGATAGAACTTTAATAAAACCCTAAAATCAATCGCCGCTCCCATTCTCACTCGCAATCCCTTTTCTTTTTTAAAATGTCGTCGTGCGATGCACATGTATAAAAAACTAGTATATTTATAATACATTAATATATATATTTTGGAGAGAGAAAGTTGGTGTTGAAAATTTAAGAAATGTACAAGAATATAATGCATGTTGTACTAGTATATGGAGCACATAGAAACCATCTTGCATCAATAGTTTTCAAATGGGTGGTATCCAAGCCCAATTTACTTTTGTGAGAAGTTCATCTTGACCCTTCTTTCCAACCCATTTTGGGGTTAAATTTATCCAACGATGGAGTAGAGAGAGGCGGAGATCGCATCTAGGTTTTCTTCTCCATTTCTTTGAAACCCTAATCACCGTTACATTCATTTTCATCAAAGAAATCACGCTGCACACTCTCTCTCACATCATTTGCTTAATATTCGCATTCTGGTCTTCTTTACATCGCAAGCTCAGACTGCCACATGCCGTTCTTCTTGTCGTCCTTACACACAACTTCAAATTGCACTCTTCTAAGACGTTCTTTACTAGTTATTGCCTCCGTAATAGAGTAATTTCTCAAATTCGATTTGTTAGGGTTCTGATTTCTCAATTTAACATCTCATATTTGTTTTCTGATATTCGATTTCTTACAACATCAAATCGCCCTCCTTCAAGACTTCTTTTTAGGGTTCTGGTTTCCCAATGATCGATTAGTGGGCTGCTGACGACAATACAATCTACTCCACTTACCTGCCATGAATTTGTTGGTATGTCTGCTTTTTCATCTTCCAGTTCTCACTTCGACTATTCTTTTTTAATTTGTGCCGGAAATACGTCGCCTTTTGTCAAAACAACATGCGTACTATTCCATTGTCCCCCTATTACGACTACTTTGATTACGTTACTTTTCTAGGTTCTGTATGGGTTACTTCTTTCAGATGTAACATAAAGAGTTTTCTTTCATTGTTTTCTTGCATCTGATGTTCATTTTTAATTATAGAATATGCTTATTAAATGGATCTTTAAGTCTGTTGGTTAACATGATTTCTTTACAATCTGATAAGGTCTTTTATTTTTTAAATTTTTATTGGATTTTTTTATATGGTTTTTCAGTTATTAGCTGTTTGTGTTTCAAATTGGTTGGCCAAAGTATGTTAAGTCTGGATTCTGCAAATATTTGTTTCAGAAATTAGTTCAAATAGTTGTTCAGGCCGTGAGGTATCTCACTTCTATATGTCAATTTATTTTATTTTATTTCTAATTATGTTTTAGATATTGAAGTTAATTGAGCCCTAATTACAATTTTAGGTGAATCTGTTTTTGGAACTCAGGTACTCTTATGCAAGATTAACGGAGTTTATCAGGCTTTTAAACTTCTGCACGTCTCCAAGTAAGTTAAATTATGCATTTAAAGTGCTAGGAAAGAAATTCGTGCATGTTATCTGCTATCCATTTATCCTTTGATAAACAGGTTTTTGGTTGTAGTTTATAACTGCCACTTCATCTCACACAAACGGTTTAGCGTTGAACTGTTGTTTTCGTTGATTCTTCTGGCAATCTTTTCTTCCATTTTCTTTGTTTTTTGTTCATAATTTGCAATCCAATACAGAACATGTTACTACCTTGCTTTAGAATTTAGTCATATTGTGATAATTTTTGTATTATAAAAAAGAAAAGAAGGTCATACCCTTTCAATTATGCGGTGAATGCATTCAAACTCACGTATGTGGTTTCTATACAATTTGTTCATCTCGACCCACAATTCAGTTTTTTGGCCAATAAATGTCTATGTTTGTTTTAAATTATATCTGCAAAAATGACTTAGAGGACAAAGTCAAAGTAACTGACTTTTTTATGCAAGTGGCTATTTAAATTTTTTATCATGATCTGCATCCGAGGATGATGATATATCATTAAAGAATCCAGCATCACCGGAAGTTACCAGTTCAAAGGTTTGTTTGTTAGCTTATATATAGTTTCATGGATGATGACTTGTAATATGTAAGTTGGTGTTGACTTTTTATAGTTTTCAAAGTCCTTAATCTTTTGGGTTAATTTCTAACAGGTTTGTGCTTTAACTTCTTTGTGATGATGAAAAAGAGTAACACAAGTTTTAGTTATTAAGATTAGAGGTAAGTCAAATTCTCACCTTCAATTGTTGAGAGATAAATTAAATTCTCTATTTCAATTGCTTAGATAGAAATGAGTTTGTGTTCCATCATATTGTAATTAGTATTTTTTTTTGGTGGAATAATGTGATTCAGGCCAGTAAACATGAAATGAGCAGAAAATGTTTTGCTGGTTTAACAGAACTAAAAAAATGTGGTCACAAGTATATCAAGTCTTCTTCCTATCGTCTGCCACTGAATCGATATTACCCGATCCAGGTATGACTTCTATTCAGTTTTGAATCTTGGGTGGGAAATAACTGTTTTCTGTATAATATTTTTATTTTTTGGATGGAGGGGTTAAATCGGTCAGAGCAAAGCAGAGCAGGCAGAGATAAAGTAGAAATTTCAGTGTAGGCAGAGTTAAAGTCAAAATATCAGTGTGTAGCTGTTTAATGACTATTATATATGGGTAGTAAGACTATGTAGGTGAGCTAAAAAAATGTTTTTCAATCCTTTTTTGTGTGATATTAACTGAGGCTCAGTCTCTTGTACAAAGCAGGTATGTACGTAACTGACAAAAAGTTAAAGCTCAACAAAATGTTATATGAAAATAACTAGATGTTAAAAAAAGTTCCTCAAGCTACTTTATATTTGCTATTTTGTATTTTGGTCAACACTAGATGAAAACAACGGTTTATCTTGATAGAAACTGTTGAATACCATTGTTATGAAATTCAATCATGGGGGATAGTGATTCTAAATGAGGTGACTGCATCCCTGATAAAAAAGAAAGCATCCACTGCTTTTGATGATGGTGAATTTGCTGACCAATTTTTGTGTGTTGACTGGTTTTTATGTCCTTAATGTTGTTCATCAATGATAGTTTAAATATGTTCGTTTTTTAGAAACAATTACAGCTTCATATATTTCAACTTTACTTCATCATCTAACAACTACCAAAAATGGCCAGGAGCAACAAAAAACATCCACAAAATACATAAAGAAGTTAAGGATTGCATTTCTTTTACTACAACTTTTGTTTAAATTTGCTATCTATTTGCTGCAACTTTCAATAATGGTGTTATTCCCTGTAGTGTATTAGATAAATTGTACTTAGAGGGTTGCTGTACTTAGAGGGTTACTTATGAGCACAAAACAAGCTGCTACTTCTACTCCATTTAGCAAGTAGGGGTTAATCTGTAAGTAGGGGATTATGTTTGGTCAAAGCCTCAAGTCACATACCTTATTATTACAAACTTTGTGTATTTAGTTTTATGTTTTGTCTCATATATTTGAATGTTTTGTATCATATTTTAGTAACCATGAATCCTTTAAATGGCTGAATTTTGTACACAAGAAATGCATTGATGGGCTCATCAAGCATTTATTCTTTGGGCTAACTTATAAAAAATTCTTCAAGACAACAGGTTTCTTTAAATGCATGTTTCTTTAAAATCTCTTCAAGACAATGCATCATGTTTATGAAAATAGGTTTGTACACTCCCATATATACATGTATGTTCACATACATATTTGTAGGGGTGAGCAAAAAACCGAAAAAACCAAACCGGAACCGAAAAAACCGACAAAACCGAACCGAAAAAAACCAAACCGAAAGGAAAACCGAAAAAACCAAACCGAAAAAAACCGAACCGAAAGTAACGGTTCGGTTTCGGTTTCATGTAGAATAAAAATCGAACCAAAAAATCGAACCGATAAAAAAACCGAACAGAACCGAACGCCTATGTGTAAATTAGTATTTTAAGAAGGTCATTTTAAACTTTAAACCTTAGTTTCATTCTAAACTAGTTTCATTTTTCAAGAACACCAAACGTCCAAATGAAGTCACGACACTAATGACGATATAAGTTAGCATCGTCCGTTCATCTGAAGTCGCGACACTATCCGTTGAATTTAAAACCACTTATTTTGTATGGTTACGCGTATCATGTGCGACTTTTGTTTTTTGAATTTATGTTATGATTGTAGTTGTTTGTTACTATTATGTAATTATCTTTTTAAACTATACATTTAAAGTATAAAAGTATATTAACCACATACTATAAAAAAACCGAAACCAAACCGAAACCGAACTGAAACCGGAAAAAAACCGAAAAAACCGAACCGAAAAAACCGAAACCGAATGGTTTTTTTTTTCTAGGAACCGAAACATTCGGTTTTGGTTCAGTTCGAGCCAAAAACCAAACCAAACCGAACCATGCTCACCCCTATATATTTGGATAGAGTTGTTTGACTAGTGCACAAGCATGATGAATTTAGATGAGGAAGCATTATATATGATGACTTTTAGAGCTTATAAACCAATTCACTTCTGCAGAGGTAGAACAATGTTTTTCATAAATTAATTAATCCCCTATGTTATTTCATTTAAACTAATACCACATTATGTTTTGCATATGGTAGAACAATGTTGTCCAACTACGATTCATCAATATTTTTCTATACTACTTTTTTATTAATAGAGTCAAATTTACTGACAACCATTTTAAGAAGGCGGTCGACATCCATAAAGGTCAGTAGAGGTAAATATTGATTTCCTATGGTGATACGTTAGTGTTGACTACAACTGATTTTGTGTGATAACGTCTTACTCTCAGCAGAAGATGGAATTAGGGCCACGAAAAGAAGAGGTTCTGTATTCAGAGAATGCTTTAAAGTATTTCAGATGGTCTACCCGTGTGGATGCACAATAAAATATTGTATGGACAAAGAGAGCTGACCGGTGCTCATATTTTTTTTCCGTAACCACCCTTTGAAGGGAAGAAAGATATCACTTAGACACTCTTTGGATAGAACTATGTCACTTAATTTAAGAACTAATGTTTTTTAAGAGATGGATTTATGAACGAGGTATAATAACATGTACATGTCTCTTTAAATACTAAATTATTGTAAACTACCCCGTGTATGTAACTTAAAACTAGCATGGGAAAGGTTATTTCTTCACTTCTGTATCTTCAAAACTCCATATCAGTTTGACCTCAGAGTCAAACTTCATTACCTTTTTCTTGACAATACAATCCATTTTTAACTATTGTTAATTTGTTATTACCTTTTTTTTCAGATTGTGAGAGCTTTTGGAAGTTTGGAGTGTTGGTCCAGAAACAACAATCGTTCATGATATCTTAATCTCGAACAAGTACGGAAACCTTGTACGAGATCGATTGAAGAGAAAGATGATGAAATAGACTTGATATGAGTGATAAACAACACAAAAAGATCCAATCTTGAATGAAGAACAATCAAACTTTCTTGAGATTGATGATTACGATCAGAAATACAAATGAGGAAGAAATCGTAAACCAACAACTACTTATACTACCCATTACAAAACCCTAAAACCAATCATAACTCACTAGAAAAGCCGGCCCAGTAAGCCCAAATCGTAATCTTGAGAAGCCCAATTCAAGTTAGCCCAATCTAATGTTCATGCCTCATAAAGTATAGCCCAACAATCTTCCCCTAGGCATGAACCATTAGACGTCTACGGAAGCAGCAGATCAAATCTGAAGGTATTCGGCTTCGTGCTTGACCACCATTCACGTTCCACGATCCGGTTTAGGTCCAATCGAAAACTCAAGGCCCGATCGTAAACCTCCTTATGTCGTAAACATCAGGGTCGTAAATCCCTCCAATCGTGAACACTGATCGTGAATGCCGATCGTAATCACCGCTTGAAAATGCCGATCGTAAACACCGATCGTAATCACGAACGGTCATCTTCAACCTCGAGCCGATCGTAAACGCAGAAAACCACCATTGTTGTACCTGCAACATCTCGTAAACACATCAAAACGCATCATTTAAGCATAACAAACACCTACAACTACCTTTTAAGTATCACAACCACAAAATCGGTTCCAAATCTTGAGTATTTGTCGGGAAATTTGAAGAAAAGGAGGATGAATACCGAGTGAAGAAAAACTGCGATTTGGGGTCGTGAATCGAAGAAAATCAGGCGATTGAGGGGTGTATCGCGGTCGGAAAGTGAAAACGAGGGTAAAGGTGTGCACGGGTTACACCGTAGACGGCCGGAGATGGCTGGGATCGTTTTTCTGGCGACTGGAAGCGGCGGTTAGGTTTTCTGAAGGAGGAGTCGTAAACGCAGAGGAGAGAGATAGGTTGGATCGTGAATGTGAATCGTAAATGAGGGTGAGGGGGGTTTTGTTTAAAAAAATTCCATAACAGCCCCTCATGTTTTCAAAACTGTCAAATACACCCCAATCCTCATTTAAATGTAAGAACACTTGAAATGTTGTTAATTTTGAAAACTTTGAGAATTGCAAAACTTCCCCTCAGAATCATACCCCGATTATCTGAACATGATCATAAAAACAATTAATTTTAAATATTCACAGACTTAAAAAAATAAAAAGCATAAAGTTAAGATAACCTAAAATCGAGATAAAAACATACTTGCCTTGAAGCTGATGTTTTTCATGGATCAAACGAGACTTATCTTTGACTGAGGAACCTTTTTCAGCTTCTGTTACTCGACGCTCTAGACAATTGCCAGAATTTTATACCACACAAACTCACATCAAGTTATTTTGAAGTGCTTAAATTATGGTACAATATTACCGTCATGTTTAACCGTCCCACACCTAATTGTTCATAGCAAAACCTACCCAACCTCAGAGTTTATTGAGGATTTACAAACCCCCAACTTGAGAAACCATGCAACACCGTCATGATAAACACTTATTTCCTTAATTATCAGTTGGTGATCAGGTCGGTCGCATAAGCACGTAGAGAAGACCAAACAAAATAATTACTTTATTATTTTTCTTTTTCTTTTCATTTTTCATTTTCCTTTTGATTTTTCTTTTTCTTTTCTGAGGTGTTGTCATGATAGCAGAAACATGGCGTATGAGAGAGTGAATACTATGTATAATTACCACTCTCAAATCGTTTTTGCTGGGACTCGGTCTTTTAAACCATGTAAACTAGGACGGGAAACTAAACATATATAGAAGTTAAGTTTACTGCACTTACATTGATGATCATAGTTTTGGGTTGAACTTACTGACAAATCATCTTTGAGCAATCTTTCACTTCAGCCTTACACCTGTCAGTCTCCGATTGTCTTGGACATTTATATCACTTCCTACCAACTCAAGACAAACAAAAGACTTCATAAAAACCTCAAACAGATTTTTCAGATTTTCTGAAACAATGACATTTCTTCCCCTGTTTTTATGAGGCTTTTGAAACATAAACACCTTTTTTTTTTAAATTTTTCTTTAAATACTTTTTTTAATAAAACTTAAAGCAAAGTTAAGCAAAAATAAAAGCAAAACTATATACAAAATTTTTTGATCAGATCATTCCTCAAAGGCAATCATCCTTAGGCCTTCAACACACATTTCAAAATTTGGACGAGGAAGGGGTTTTGTGAAAAGGTCAGAAACATTTTGATCGGAATTTACCTTTTCCAACTGAATCAACTTCCTATCATAGAAATCACGAATGAAATGTACCTTGATATCTATATGCTTTGTTTTGGAATGTTGAACAGGATTTTTGACAATTTGCAGAGCAGCAGCGTTGTCACAAAAAAATGGAGTATTAATGAATTCCATACCGTAGTCAGTGAGCTGATTCTGAATCCACACTACCTGTGAGCATCCAGCTGATGCTGCCACATATTCAGCTTTGGCAGTTGACTTGGAAACGGTATGCTGCTTCTTGCTCTGCCATGAGATGAGTCTGTCTCCCAAGTACTGACACCCTCCAGTTGTAGATTTCCTGTCAAGGTCACTACCTCCATAATCACTGTCAGTAAACGCAAACAATTGAAAATCAGTATTCTTAGGATACCAAAGTCCAAGCCGAGGCCTGCCCTTCAGTTACCTAAAAATACGTTCAACAGCAGCTAAATGAGAGAGTTTAGGATTAGCCTGATAACGTGCGCACACACACGCTGCATGCATAATATCCGGCCTGCTGGCTGTTAAATTCATGAGTGATCCGATCATCAAACGATACATGAATTCACTCACTGATTCTCCATCTGCATCTGTTGTCAGTAGAGGTCTGGATGTCATGGGAGTGGAGATAGGTTTGGAGTCTTGCATCTTGAACTTTTCCAGAATCTCATTCACATATTTTGCTTGATGAATGAGAATTCTAGTTTCATCTTGTTTCACTTGTAACACGAGGAAAAAGTTCATCTCCCCTTGATCACTCATCTCAGACTTCTTTTTCATAATATCCTCAAACTCAGTGCATAATTCTTCATTTGTAGATCCGTAGATGATGTCATCCACATACACTTGCACCATTATGATATCATCCTTCACCTTCTTTCTGAACAGAGTTTGATCAACCACTCCCCGAGTATAACCATTTTCTACCAAATGCTTTGACAGAGTATCATACCATGTGCGGGGAGCTTGATGCAAACCATATAAAGCTTTATCCAGAAGATACACATGATCTGGTTGCTCTTCATCCACAAACCCTGGCGGTTGAGCCACATAAACTTCTTCATTCATTTCAGCATAAAGGAAGGCTGTCTTCACATCCATCTGATGCACCGTGAAACTGAGTTACGTTGCCACAGCAAGGAATATCCGAATTGCTTCCAATCTAGCCACCAGAGCATATACCTCATCATAATCAACCCCATGAACCTGTCTATGTCCTTGAACAATCAGCCTGGCTTTGTTCCTAACAATTACACCCGTATCATCTTTCTTATTCTTGTACAACCATCTTGTGGGTATAACCTTTTTATTTTCTGGCCTTTTCACTAGACGCCACACTCCCAATTTTGAGAATTGATTCAGTTCATTATGCATAGCCTCAATCCAACTTGGATCTTTAAGAGCTACCATCACATTTGGAGGCTCTATCTGGGAGATGAAACATGAGTACATGCAATGGTTGATGTTACCCGTGTGGCTTCTAGTGGTGACACCTGCTAACACTGGCCTGACCACATTGCTAAGAGGATGATCTCTGTTGGTTCTTGTGGTTTAAACATCTGGTACTGAAACAGAAACAGGCAGGTTAGTATCATTAACATTATTATTCATACCTTGGGTTTCAGGCTCCTTCTGATTATCATGAGTTCCTGAAGATTCTGGAACATCCACAACATCATCCTTAGGAGCTGCTGCTGATACACTGTCTCTGACATTTTCCACAGATGGCCTTACTTCATGAGTTGGAGCAATGATGTCTTCTTCTTCATCCAGACCAGGAAACATGCTTGAGTAGTTGAAACCTTCAAACAATGATCCATAATCAAAAATCCAGTCTGGTCCAGTTCCTGCATCAGTTGGATTGTCTTCCAACCAGTCAACATTAAAAATGCCTCAATTATCATTTTGGTGGTTTTGTTGTAGACCCGATAAGCACTATTTGCAGAATATCCGAGAAAGTAGCATTCATTAGCCTTTTCTTCGAACTTCCCCACAACAGACTGAACCAGAACTGTGCAAGGACACCCGAAAGTCTTGAAGTACCCCACCCTTGGTTTTTCTCGATAAATAATCTCATAAGGCGTCTTCTCATGTCGCTTGTTCAAAAGTACTCGATTTTGCACATAACAAGCGGTGTTGACTGCTTCGGCCCAAAAGAAAATTGGTAATCTCGCTTCACACAGCATAGTTCTCGCAGCTTCAATGAGTGCTCTGTTTCTTCTTTCAGCAACGCCATTCTGTTGAGGTGTGTATAGTGCATTGTACTGCCTCTCTATACCTTTTTCTCCATAGAACATATTCAACTCAGCATTCTTAAACTCCGTTCCGTTGTCTGATCTTATCGCCTTCACTTTCTTGCTCATCTGATTTTCTATGAGAATTACAAACTCTTTCACTAGTTCTGGAGTTTCATACTTGTTTGACAAAAAGAAAACCCAAGTGAATCGAGAGAAGTCATCCACTATCACCAGACAATACGCGAACTTGTTGATACTCAGAACTTGCATTGGGCCGAAAAGATCCATACGAAGTAGTTGCAACACAGACGAAATAGAGTTTGTCATTTTAGAGCGATGAGGTAACTTGTGCTGCTTCCCCTTAGCACATTCAACACACTTCTCAATTGATGTGAAGTCCTTGATGGGAAGATTTCTTACATGCTCTCCCTTTGCCAGCTTAGTCAGATTCTTCATGTTGGCATGTCCCAAACGACGATGCCATAACTGTTGGATTAGGTGTCTAAGCCTATAACTAAAATTGATAGCAGCACAGTCCTTTTGGGTTGCCCTCAAGACTCGACATATGGAGAATTAATAAAAAGGGGAAAAAGAAATGGTTTATTAATTATTATGCATTAATAATTAATTAGACAAAAACTATTTGGGAGGTTAATTAACAGTTTGGTTAATTAAAAGGGATAATTAACAATTAATCAATAGTTGGTTAAATTAGGAATGTTGTTATCCCACATAGAAGATTTCGAAATCCCTTATGCAAAGGGAATTTTCGAAAATTCCATGTATCCCACATTGGTGGGATTACAAAAGTAAGGAGGTTGTCCAAGGCTATAAATAAAGGCCTTAGGGATTCATTCCAATTTGCTCATCAAGGCTTGAGTATTCGCCTCCTTTTTTCTCCCTCCTTTTGGAAGAACTCCTTATAGTTCATCCCACCCTTAGTTTATATTCTTCTTCGAGTCCTTGAGTGTGATCCCATTAGAGACACGACGATTGTGCTGCTTGCTTCCTTGAAGTCAAGAAGGATTATTATAGTTGTTTACTATAACAACTAAGAGGTATGTAACCCTATCTGTCTTAGTAGTTTATTTATTTTGATTGTTTGCTAGGGTTTATTATATGTTCATAGTTATAGGTTCAATAGTGAAAACATAGATCATGTTTTAGGTTGCATGCACCCTTAATTGTTTAAGTTTGCTTGTAGTGCCTGAAACCTATCAGTGGTATCAGAGCATAAGGTTTGTTTTCAATTGAATTAGCTATAATTGTTGGACTGTTAGGAGGCTCACATTCGATTTTAGGTATTAGGATTTTTTGAAACCCTAATCTTACCCCCTAAGTTTCGAATGCCTTTAGGATAAGGATTAATTTAATAGTTTAAATTTATTATCCTATTATTATTATTATTGATATATAATATTGGTATTTTTAATAGTTTTAAAGATACACCTTATACTGTATGTATGATTAAAAGCTTAATTGTTATTATATGTATAAGAACAAAAGTCAGTCAAATCAATAGTAGGCCTCATTCACGAAGCTAGTCTATAGGGGGGGGGGGTATAAGGAAACTGCCTATAAAATGGTAGTTGAATGGGTGTCCATTCTCACCCACCGCTTCCTTGATTAGTGGAGGGTCGTTAGCCGAACGGGTTTGATAGGACAAAATTTAATTCCCATTAAAAGTATAATGACAATAAAAGTAACTAAACCTTTTATTATAAATTCCTAGTTACTTTAGGAAAAATGTGAATTTGTATGCTAACCCATGAAATTACACATTACACTTTATAAGTCATTAGTGGGGCGTGTGTGGTTAACCGACACACTAATAGGGACTAATAAAGAGTTGTAATGGGTATCTCAAAAATTATTATTGTTGATGGAGCGTGTGTGGTTAACCAGCACATCAATTGAGATGATAAATGACATTGAGGTTACCAAGCACATTTGCATGCTTATTCACATCTTGTTTGTGATCCTCGGTATCCCAGTCACAAATGGAAGAGCATAATCCGAGATTAAACATGTCATTGAATAGTTTCAATGAATCTCAGAAACCCACCTTTATGAAATATGCAATTAGATTACGGCATCCCTTCTCTAAGTTGTAAATTTCATAGTTGGACCAAACTCGGTTTTCTTATCTAACTTTAATTTTTTTTAAAGTGAAAATGTCTGCTCCTACCGATGCTTCTGGTTCCTCCTCCTCCACCCACAACAACTTCTCCTTGTTAGGCATCTGCTCAAAGGTGATATTAGACGGCTCTAACTACAACGACTGGATGCGTAACATCAAAATGGCCGTTCGTTATGAAGACAAGGAGTATGTCCTTGAAAAGGAGCTAGTTGAAATTGACCAAGAGAAAGCCACTGCTGATAATTTAGCCACCTATAAGCAACATGAAAAGGATGCAACAAAAGTTGCTTGCATCATGGTTGCCACTATGACCCCTGAACTGCAAAAATTCTATGAGGATTTCTGGCCGTACGAGATGAACAAGGACCTTATGGAAAAGTACCATAAGCGAGCTCGTCAAGAAAAGTACGACATAGTAAAGTCCCTCATATCAAGCAAGATGAAGGACGGGGAATCTGTTAGCGCCCACGTGCAAAGGATGCAATGTTACGTGGATCGACTTCTGAGGTTGGGTGTGCACTTTGATGAGGAATTGGCTATTGACATAGTCCTGAACTCCTTACCAAGTTGTTATGATCAGTTCATCTTGACCTATCATTTGAACAACACTGAGACCACATTGGCTCAATTGCACAACCTCCTGAGAACAGCTAAGACAGGAATGAAGGGAAAGAGTGTTGTCACTGCTCCTGCTAATACTCCCATTCTAGCCATTGGTCAAGGAAAGGGGAAGAAGAGGAAAGGTCCTCCCAAACAAAACTGGAAGGGAAAGTCTCATGTAAAATCCAGTTCTGATGTTACCCCTGTCTCTGATCCTAAAGAGGCCACTTGCTTTTATTGCAACGAAAAAGGGAACTGGAAACGAAGCTGCCCAAAGTATCTGCAAGATCTTAAGGATGGCAAAGTGAAGCCATCTTCTGCAGGTACATACACTATTTCATCTAATAACTCATTATCTTCTAATTCTTGGGTCCTTGATACATGATGTGGATTCCATATTTTCTCTGTTTTGCAGGGACTAAGAAAAAGTGAGGATGTGGAGCATGGTAGAATGAACTTGATCATGGGGAATAGGCGATCTTCACCTGTCACCAAGATTGGAGTTTATAGTCTAGTGCTTAGTAATGGTTTTAGTTTGGATTTATTGAATTGTTGCTATTCGTCAGAAATGACACGAAACATTATCCCTTTTCATGCATTGTTCAAACAAGGTTTTAGATATTCTTTCAATGATGAGAATGGTTCTATTTCTGCTTATAAAATGGTGTTTTTTTATTTTGAAGCTTTACCTTGTAATGGTGTGTATGAAACTGTGATGTGTGTAGACAATTTAGGCAATAGTGTATTTCAAATTGATTCGTCTAATGGTATAGACAAAGCATGTTTGTGGCATTGCCGTCTTGGACACATTAACAAGAAACGCATGGAACAACTCCAAAAGGATGGGGTGTTGGAATCATTTGACCTAAAGCCAGATGAGACATGCGAATCTTGTCTTTTGGGTAAGATGACAAAATCGCCTTTCACTGGATCTTGTGAAAGAGGTGAAGGTTTGTTGGATCTCATACACACAGACGTGTGTGGGCCTTTCAGATCATCCACAAAAGATGCTAATCGATTCTATGTAACTTTTACCGATGATTATAGCAGATATGGTTATATCTACTTAATCAAGCATAAGTCGGAAACCTTTGAAAAATTCAAAGAGTTTAAGCAAGAAGTCGAGAATCAATTAGGCAGGAAGATAAAGATGCTCCGTTCAAATAGAGGCGGAGAGTATCTTAGTATCGAATTCCACGACTATCTCAAGGAATGTGGAATAGTTTCACAATTGACACCTCCTAGAACACCACAACTTAATGGTGTGGCTGAGAGACGCAATCGAACCTTGTTGGACATGGTTCGTTCCATGATGAGTCGAGCTTCACTTCCAATCTCATTCTGGGGGTATGCCTTAGAGACTGCTGCCCACATTCTTAATCTTGTCCCAACAAAGAAGGTTGCCAAAACACCGCACGAAATGTGGACAGGAAGAGTTCCCTCGTTAGCACATATTAAAGTTTGGGGTTGTGAAGCTTTCGTTAGACGAGAAACTCACGATAAGCTTGAACCCCGTAGTGAGCGATGTAATTTCATCGGCTATCCACAGAAGTCTTTTGGATATTTGTTCTACAGACCTAGTGAAAACGTGGTATTTGTAGCACGAAGAGGAGTCTTTTGAGAGAGAGAGCTCATATGTAAAGAGGACAGTGGGAGCACCATTGACCTTGAAGAGATTTAAGAGTCAGGCGATGAAGGAACCTATGAAACCACTAGGGTTCAACCAGAGGAAGAGATTCCAGTTAAACCGGTTGACACTTCGTTACCTCTTAGGCGTTCTGGTAGAGTTAGCATGCGACCTGAGTTCTATGGTTTCCATGTAACTACAGACGAGGACACGTTTATCAGTGATAATACACTGGTAAATTTGGATGAGCCAGCTAACTACAAGGAAGCCATGGCAGGCCCTGAGGCAGCAAAATGGAAAGAGGCAATGGACAGCGAGATCAAGTCCATGTACGACAATCAAGTTTGGAATTTGATTGATCAACAACCCGGTCGGAAGACGGTTGGTTGTAAATGGATCTTCAAGAAGAAGACAGATATGCATGGTAATGTAAGCACATTCAAAGCCCGACTGGTGGCGAAGGGATTTACTCAAACCCCAGGGATTGACTATGATGAGACCTTCTCACCAGTGGCTAAGATAAAATCTATTAGGATAATGCTAGCCATAGCTGCTTTTCATGACTATGAAATTTGGCAGATGGATATCAAAACCGCCTTCCTAAACGGGAAGTTGGCTGAAGATGTTTACATGAGTCATCCAGAAGGTTTTGTAGATGCTAAGTTCCCCAATAGAGTGTGCAAGCTTGAAAAATCCATTTATGGATTAAAACAAGCGTCTCGCAGTTGGAATCTTTGCTTTGATGAGAAAATCAAAGAGTGTGGCTTCTCTTGAAGTGAAGATGAGTCCTGTGTATATGTCAAAGCTAGTGGGAGTGTAGCCACCTTCCTGGTATTATATGTTGATGACATACTTCTTATAGGAAATGACATTCTAACCTTGCAAGATGTTAAGTCTTGGCTTGGAAAGTGTTTCGCTATGAAGGATCTAGGAGAGGATGCATATATTCTGGGAATAAAGATTTCAAGGGATAGGAGTAAAAGGCAAATTGGACTGAATCAGAGTACGTACTTGGACAAAGTAATGAAACGATTCTGTATGGAGAACTCCAAGAAAGGAGATTTTCCCATCCAGAGTAATACCAAACTGAGTAAAAGTCAGAGCCCGAGTACAGATGAAGAGATAGAAGAAATGAGTAGAGTTCCATATGCTTCCGCCGTTGGATCTATCATGTATGCTATGACATGTACTCGTCCAGATGGGTCTTTTGCTTTAGGCATGGTTAGTCGTTATTAGGGAAATCCAGGTAAAGCTCATTGGGTAGCGGTAAGAATATTCTCAAGTATCTGCGAAGGTCTAAGGACTGGGTCCTAGTATTTGGTGGCTGTGATACATTGAGAGTGACTAGGTATAGTGACGCCAACTTTCAAACAGATAGGGATAATTTCCGTTCTCAAACTGACTAGATCTTTACCTTAAATGGAGGAGCAGTTACTTGGAAAAGTTCCAAGCAAGAGACAGTGGCTGATTCTACTTGTGAATCAGAGTACATAGAGGCAAGCGAAGCATCAAAGGAGGCAATTTGGCTGAAGAATTTCATCGGAGATCTTGGAGTCGTGCCAGGCATCAAGGTGTCACACCCCCAAATAACCACTAACGGAGTTTATACCGTTAAGGAGTGCGGCTAGACCAGGATTCACAACCACTAGTTACAAATACTAAATGAATCAGAGTTAGTTCAAAATCAGTTATAAAGTAAAGTCTCAAATACAACGCAGCGGAATAAAATATTGTCTTAGCACTAACCACGTGCTTTACATAAACATTGTTTTAAAATTCCCAAGTTTAATTTAAACAAAAATAAATATCTTCTCGTGCCATGCCAACCTCCAGCGGATACTCCTTAGCGATCTGCAAAAGTTTAAACCACGCAAGTGTCAACCTAACGGTTGGTGAGTTCACAGTGGGCTTGTCATGCATTGGCCCAGTCTCATAATCATAATTTGTATCAAGGTATACTTACATAGTATTCATTTGTGGAAAAACAATGCAAAATGTTATGTCTTAGTTTATAAAGGAATTGTCCGTGACCTACGTCATCGGGTATGTACTAGTTTTGTATAGTTAAAGTGCTCAACCGATATCGCGGGTAGCTAATCCGTTGTTCCATGCACTAAGGAAGTTTGCACCAAAGCTGACTATAATTTATTGTAGTGGCCGAGCCATCTAGTACTGCGGACCTACGTCATCGCGGTTTTGCCTCCCCCGTGTCCTCTCGGGATCACGGTCAAATAGGCTGATATTGTACCTCCGTGCACTCCCCGTGCCACGGGGCGGAGTTTGTCAAACCCCAGTAGATCTACCCAACATCCCCTCGCTTTACAATTAATGGTACAATTTAGTTGAGGACTTTTAAGTTTTCAAGGCATCCTTAGAAATCATGTGATATCATGTGGTTTAGACTTTAACCTACACTAGCCATATTAAAACGGTTTACTGGATTCTCATGAATCTCAAAAGTGTTTTTGGTTTCGTTTTAGAAATCGTTGTTTTGGTAATTCACAAGTGCTTCCCATAAAGCACTTCAAGTTCTTTCAAGTGGGTGCCGAGCACTCCAGGTTTCCAAATTTATCAGGGAGGTGCCTAGCACTCTCGAGTTGTCAGCATTGTTTTACTTTTAGGTATTTGGTGTGACCCAAATGGGTTCACGGTAACTGGATTAGTGACACTCACCTTTGGTTGCACTGCTACACTTGCTAATAATCCAAGTATGCTTAATGAAGACCTATGAACACGTTTAGGTCTTAAGTATTAGTTTTGTGTCTAATCTTTACTTAACGTCACTATGGCCCATAACATAGCACGTTGGAACTATGACTCGACATACAAACACACGACACCAATGGTTGATCACAAACAAGGGTTCATTCATATCAGGAATCAAAGCATGTATCATCATGGCATAATCATGTAAGTCATGGCATAACATTCAAGCAAATTGTATAAGTTTAGATTCTGGTCACAGTTTCGCTAGCCTAGTTTCGCTAGGCAGTTTCGCTGTGTACACGGGCAGCACTTTCGCTAGGCAATGCCCGATGACACAGTTTCGCTAGACTAGTTTCGCTCGAAACTGTTGGCACAGTTTCGCTAGCCTAGTTTCGCCCGAAACTGGTTTGAACTTTCGTTCAGGGAATTTCGCTCGGTACATTCGCTCGAGCTGGTCTGGTCGGTTTACCCAGCGACACTACAGTTTCGCTGCATAGTATCGCTGGAAGGAGATATACATAGTTTCGCTGGACAGTTTCGCCCAGAGAACACCACAGTTTCGCTGGTCGCGAAAAACATACGGATCAGCCTAAAAATTGACCTAACAGCTTCCATTCTCACATGCAATTCATTGTTTAGCATACATAGGCATTTACCAACATAAATCAGCAAGCTTTAACACCTTAAACATGCATTTTGTCATCCGATCACCCAAAATACATATAAAACCCTAAAATGGCTAAAATAGCATAAATCTTTGTCATGGATGGATTTCACATGTAAAGTTATCAACTTTATGGTAGTTCTAGCAATCCTAAGCAACATATCAGAAGATCTAACCATATCACAGAGATCTAGGCATGCTTTATGAAGAAACATATAGAAAACATAAAAATGGTGGTTTTTGGGACTCACGATTCGATCTCCAAGCTTGATGAATGATGGTTCGGGGCTGAGATCTCGATGGCTCGGTGTGAATCTCGACTGACCAGATTTCCAGAGGTGTGTGTGTGTGTTTTGGAGAGAATGGTGCAACAAAATGAGGCAACTAGGGCTTTATGTTATTATATATTAGGGCCTAGTTTCGCTGGCAGTTTCGCTGGCCAGGCGAAACTGGCTCTGATCACAAGTGAGCCAACAAGCTGCCGGGCGACATTATAGTTTCGCCCGGTAGTTTCGCTGGTTACCCAAAAATGGTCAATTTCACATTCTAAGCAAGATAAACACGATTCACAAATTGTCATGCTATTCATAATATTAAATCATGCGTTTAAATCACATTGCACATAATGACATCAATAAATGAACACATAACACATATGGGCGGGTTCGGTGATCAACCAAAGGACGTGGACATATTCGGCCTAGTTAAGCATTAGTTACTAAGTTAACCCTCATAACGTAACTAACGGAGTTTGTCTAACGGAAGTTAACCTTGGAATTCTCGGATGTCACATCCTTCCCTTGTAATTGGAATTTTCGTCCCGAAAATTATTCTTGTGTCGTGGCGTTCGCAGCCTCGGCTGTCGTCGTTGCTGGGGAAAGAAAGCAAAAGTTTTAGGGTTGTCACATCCTCCTCCTGTTACAGGAATTTTGGTCCCCAAAATTAAATCATACCATGAGTTTCCGTGGACGTTTGCTCGAACAAGTGAGGATACTTTTTCTTCATTTGATCCTCTCGCTCCCAAGTATATTCAGGTCCACGCCTTGAGTTCCATCGCACCTTGACGATCGGAATCTTGCTACGTTTGAGGGCTTTCTCCTCGCGTCCCATGATTTCTACCGGTTGCTCGATAAATCTCAAATGTTCGTCGATTTCCAATTCCTCCAGAGGAATTATTTCGATGTCTTCAGCCATACATTTCTTTAGATTAGAAACGTGAAACACGTTGTGAACTCCATCGAGTTCAGCAGGGAGTTGCAATCGATAGGCCACCGGGCCTACCTCCCCAATAATTTCAAACGGACCGATGTAGCGAGGATTTAACTTTCCACGCTTCCCGAAGCGTATCACTCCCTTCCAGGGAGATACCTTCAACAATACTTTGTCACCCACCTCAAACTTTAGAGGTTTTCGGCGTTTGTCGGCATAACTCTTTTGTCGATCACGCGCTGCAGCTAGCCGTTGCCTGATTTGAATAATCCGCTCGGTCATATCATGGATAACTTCCGGTCCAGTGAGCCCTTTCTCACCCGTTTCGGCCCAACACACGGGCGATCTACATTTTCTGCCATAAAGTGCTTCAAAAGGTGCTGCACCGATGCTTGAATGATAGCTATTGTTGTAAGAGAACTCCACCAGTGGAAGGTGAGTCTCCCAATCTTTCCCAAAGTCAAGAACGCAAGCTCGGAGCATATCTTCTAAGGTTTGAATGGTTCGTTCCGATTGACCGTCCGTTTGTGGGTGATAGGCTGTACTCATATCTAGTCGGGTTCCCAATGCTTCCTGCATTGATTGCCATAACCGGGAAGTAAATCGAGGATCTCGATCAGAAATGATAGTCTTAGGCACACCGTGAAGCTTCACAATTTTATCGATGTATAGCTTTGTCAATTTATCCATATTATCACCTTCCTTCATCGGAATGAAATGTGCCGATTTGGTTAATCGATCGATGACAACCCAAATCGCATCCGGTTGATTTGATCGATGAGGTAGTCCCGTTACAAAATCCATGGAGATGTCCTCCCATTTCCATTCTGGGATCTTTGGTTGTTGTAGTAAACCAGAAGGCTTTTGGTATTCAATCTTGACTCTTGAGCAGGTTAAGCATTTAGCCACATATCGAGCAATGTCGGCTTTCATATTCGGCCACCAATAAAGATTTTTCAAGTCCTGATACATTTTATCTGATCCGGGGTGCACCGAGTATCTTGACTTGTGAGCCTCGTCCATCACGAGCTCACGGAGATTTCCAAACAAAGGAACCCAGATTCTGTCATTATAGTACGTGAGTCCATCGGACTTAACTTCAGAATGGCCATCTACACCACGCAGTGCTTCAGCTGCGAAGTTTTCTGCTTTCAAAGCTTCTCGTTGGCAGTCACGGATCCGATCCGGTAATCCTGAATGTATTGTAAGTTGAAGCGCTCGTACTCGTCGAGGTTTTTCGTATTCTTTTCTGCTTAGGGCATCTGCCACCACATTTGCTTTTCCCAGATGATATTTAATGGCCAAATCATAATCGTTCAGTAATTCAACCCACCTTCTTTGCCGCATGTTGAGGTCTTTCTGATCAAAGATGTGCTGTAAACTTTTATGATCGGTGAATATTGTGCACTTTGTTCCGTATAGGTAATGTCTCCAAATCTTGAGTGCATGAACAACGGCTCCCATTTCCAAATCATGCGTCGTATAATTCTTCTCAGTATCTTTTAGTTGCCTGGACCCATAGGCAATCACTTTGTCTCGTTGCATCAACACGCAACCGAGTCCTTGGATAGATGCATCGCAATAAACCACAAAGTCGTCAACTCCGTCGGGTAACGCAAGAATTGGAGCCGAACATAACATATCTTTAAGCGTTTGGAACGCGCGCTCTTCTTTTTCACCCCATCTGTATTGCACTCCTTTGTGCGTTAGAGCTGTTAAGGGTTGAGCCAACTGCGAGAAACCCTTAATGAACCTTCGGTAATATCCGGCAAGTCCCAAAAATTGTCGGATTTCTGTTGGCGCTCTTGGAGTAGACCAATTCTTTATTGCTTCCACTTTGGCTGGGTCGACATGAATTCCATTCTGATCGACAATGTGTCCAAGAAACTGGACTTCGCGAATCCAAAAATCGCACTTCGAAAACTTAGCATAAAGCTGTTCCTTGCAGAGCAATTCCAAGATAAGACGTAGGTGCTCCTCGTGTTCTTCCTTTGTCTTGGAGTAGATTAAAATATCATCGATGAAAACTATCACAAACTTATCGAGGTACGGCTTGCACACTCGATTCATCAGATCCATAAATACGGCAGGCGCATTAGTCAGTCCGAACGGCATAACTAGAAACTCGTAGTGACCATACCGAGTTCTAAAAGCAGTCTTGGGGACATCCTCATCTCGAACGCGAAGTTGGTGATATCCAGACCGTAGATCAATCTTTGAGAAGTAACTTGAACCTTGTAGCTGATCGAAGAGATCGTCGATTCGAGGAAGTGGATACCGATTCTTGATGGTAACTTTGTTAAGCTCTCGGTAGTCAATGCACATGCGGAACGTTCCATCCTTCTTCTTAACAAACAATACCGGAGCTCCCCATGGAGACGAACTTGGACGGATAAATCCCTTGTCGAGTAACTCTTGGAGTTGTGAGGAAAGTTCATTGAGTTCACTTACTGCCAAACGGTAAGGTGCGCGTGCAATTGGAGCGGCTCCAGGAGCTAAGTCGATTCCAAACTCTACTTGTCGAAATGGAGGCAAACCAGGCAGATCTTCAGGAAATACATCTTGGAAGTCGCGAACTATCGGGTAGTCGTTGATTCTGCGCTCAGGAAGTGTCGAATCGGTGACGTTTGCAAGAATCGCGAAGTGACCTTTACGAAGGCACTTTTGAGCTTTGAGAAACGAAATAATACCAGTTACTGTTCCACCTTTTTCACCTTGGACCGTTAACACTTTGCCGTCTTCGAGCGGAATACGAACCACTTTTTCCTTACATAAGATTTCAGCTCGATTCTCAGATAACCAATCCATCCCTACTATGACGTCAAAACTACCAATCGGGAAAGGCATAAGGTCAATTCCTAATGTATGGCCAGCTAGTTCTAACTTACAGCCCTTAATTATCTGAGTCGTATCATGAAGTTTACCATTTGCTAGTTCTACCACATATTTAGCGTCTAAGGCAATAGGTCTAGCATTAATCAACTTAGCAAATTTAGTGGAAATAAAACTTTTCTCAGCACCAGAATCAAATAATACAGTAGCAAAGAAACCGTTCAAAATAAATTTACCATTAATCACGTTGGCGTCATTGCGAGCTTCACCCTGACCCATGACGAAAGCTCGACCTCTACCATTTCCACCATTTCCGTTATTACCATTTCCGTTGCCATTCCCATTACCATTACCTCCACCGTTACCATTCCCACCGTTGTTTCCTTGGTTACCGTTCCCTTGCCTTCTCAGCTGCGGGCAGTCTCTCTTAATGTGACCTTGAGCACCACACTCAAAACAGCCACGGGCTCCCCCATTGTTGTTGTTCTGGTTCTGACCGTTGTTGTTCCCATTACCCCGATTGTTCCCATAGTTGTTGTTGTTCCTCCTGGGGCGGTTTTGTTGCTCGGGTAAAGTTGCCCAACAGTCTTTTGCTTCGTGGCCTCCCTTGCCACACCTTTCGCAGTTCAGATTCTTCCTACAAACACCAGCATGATGCTTCCCACATTTGTTACACAGAGGCAGGTTACCCCTGTAGTTGCCTTGACCATTGCCACCCTGGCGATAGTTGCCACTGTTATTCCCGGACCTCTTGCTTTGACCTTGGGAGTTATAAGACCTCCCAGTGCTGTTTCCAACACTCTGAACATTCATTGAGTTCTCAGGAGCTTCATCATCAGCTTTTCTTTTGCCACTAAGGGCAGTCTTCTCAGTGGCCTTTGCAGGAAGTGTACCCTTCTCAACCTCCTGATCAGTAAGTTTGTGAGCCAAACGAATGGCTTGTTGCACGGTCGCGGGGTTGCTGGCAGTCACCAGACTCTTAATTTGAGGCGCGAGGCCTTCCAGATAACGCTCAATGCGTTTGAACTCAGCATCGACCATTGTGGGGCACAAGACCTCATACTCATGATATCGTGCAGTGTACTGCTCGACTTCAGACCCAATCATCTTCAGATTTAAGAATTCACCTTCTAGCTTCTTTACTTGGTCACGGGGACAGTACTCCTCCATAATCAGATCCTTAAATGCTGCCCACTGCATGTTATTAGCCGCGTCTAGTCCAACCATCTGAATTTCAGCGTTCCACCAGGAGAGTGCAGCTCCTTCGAAGGTACCAGTAGCAAACTTCACCTTGCTTTCAACTGGGCAATTACACATAGAGAAAACCTTTTCAGACTTCTCAATCCACCTAAGGAGTCCTACAGCTCCTTCTTCGCCGGAAAATGTCATCGGCTTGCAGTCCATGAAGGACTTGAACGTGCAGTGGTGGTGGTTTCCTGATGCATAAATAGTTCGGATTTTAAAATTAAACAGGTCATGATATAATCGCTTTGTGCCTTAACCGGCATAATAGTTACCCTGTGCGGCATATGCAGCTTGGACGGCTGCCACCGCGGCTTGCACATGTTCATTAATCATTGCTTGCAGCTGTGCAGGCGTCATGTTTATGTTGCCTCTTCCGTTTCCTCTTCCAGACATCTTGCTGAACAGTTAAAGTAGCCAATGTTCAGTCACAGTTATACTTTATACATATCCCATAATATGTATATTAGCCATTTCCCCGTTATCCCACTATTAGTCCAGAAAATTTTGTGCATAATGGAGGCGTCGTCGGAGAACGTCGTATGTCGTATGTAGCTATCGTCGAAGGTCGGCTTTCCCATAAAAGTCACCGTCGGCGTAGTCGTTGTAGTAGAAATCAGGACGTAGCGTGTAGCATCGTTTCGTTGTCGCTTTCCCCCGGCACAGTGCGCGCATTAGCGTTCGCGTTTCGTATTTGTGTGTGAAAATTTTCCCTAAGGTTTTCCGTTAGACTTCCTAGACACGGTCTATATATATATTTATATATATATATATATATATATGTATATACGTACGTACTAAGCTTTTACTTACACAGCAGAGCGAGTATCCCAGGTTGGCACGTAAATTTTTTTTTTTGGTTTTGGGAATTTGTTTGTTCGTTTGTAACTAAGGTTTCAAGTTGCAGTTTCCAAATCGTTTTCAAAATTGATTCCAGTTCTCTGCAACTTATGGCTCTGATACCAATCTGTCACACCCCCAAATAACCACTAACGGAGTTTATACCGTTAAGGAGTGCGGCTAGACCAGGATTCACAACCACTAGTTACAAATACTAAATGAATCAGAGTTAGTTCAAAATAAGTTATAAAGTAAAGTCTCAAATACAACGCAGCGGAATAAAATATTGTCTTAGCACTAACCACGTGCTTTACATAAACATTGTTTTAAAATTCCCAAGTTTAATTTAAAAAAAAATAAATATCTTCTCGTGCCATGCCAACCTCCAGCGGATACTCCTTAGCGATCTGCAAAAGTTTAAACCACGCAAGTGTCAACCTAACGGTTGGTGAGTTCACAGTGGGCTTGTCATGCATTGGCCCAGTCTCATAATCATAATTTGTATCAAGGTATACTTACATAGTATTCATTTGTGGAAAAACAATGCAAAATGTTATGTCTTAGTTTATAAAGGAATTGCCCGTGACCTACGTCATCGGGTATGTACTAGTTTTGTATAGTTAAAGTGCTCAACCGATATCGCGGGTAGCTAATCCGTTGTTCCATGCACTAAGGAAGTTTGCACCAAAGCTGACTATAATTTATTGTAGTGGCCGAGCCATCTAGTACTGCGGACCTACGTCATCGCGGTTTTGCCTCCCCCGTGTCCTCTCGGGATCACGGTCAAATAGGCTGATATTGTACCTCCGTGCACTCCCCGTGCCACGGGGCGGAGTTTGTCAAACCCCAGTAGATCTACCCAACATCCCCTCGCTTTACAATTAATGGTACAATTTAGTTGAGGACTTTTAAGTTTTCAAGGCATCCTTAGAAATCATGTGATATCATGTGGTTTAGACTTTAACCTACACTAGCCATATTAAAACGGTTTACTGGATTCTCATGAATCTCAAAAGTGTTTTTGGTTTCGTTTTAGAAATCGTTGTTTTGGTAATTCACAAGTGCTTCCCATAAAGCACTTCAAGTTCTTTCAAGTGGGTGCCGAGCACTCCAGGTTTCCAAATTTATCAGGGAGGTGCCTAGCACTCTCGAGTTGTCAGCATTGTTTTACTTTTAGGTATTTGGTGTGACCCAAATGGGTTCACGGTAACTGGATTAGTGACACTCACCTTTGGTTGCACTGCTACACTTGCTAATAATCCAAGTATGCTTAATGAAGACCTATGAACACGTTTAGGTCTTAAGTATTAGTTTTGTGTCTAATCTTTACTTAACGTCACTATGGCCCATAACATAGCACGTTGGAACTATGACTCGACATACAAACACACGACACCAATGGTTGATCACAAACAAGGGTTCATTCATATCAGGAATCAAAGCATGTATCATCATGGCATAATCATGTAAGTCATGGCATAACATTCAAGCAAATTGTATAAGTTTAGATTCTGGTCACAGTTTCGCTAGCCTAGTTTCGCTAGGCAGTTTCGCTGTGTACACGGGCATCACTTTCGCTAGGCAATGCCCGATGACACAGTTTCGCTAGACTAGTTTCGCTCGAAACTGTTGGCACAGTTTCGCTAGCCTAGTTTCGCCCGAAACTGGTTTGAACTTTCGTTCAGGGAATTTCGCTCGGTACATTCGCTCGAGCTGGTCTGGTCGGTTTACCCAGCGACACTACAGTTTCGCTGCATAGTATCGCTGGAAGGAGATATACATAGTTTCGCTGGACAGTTTCGCCCAGAGAACACCACAGTTTCGCTGGTCGCGAAAAACATACGGATCAGCCTAAAAATTGACCTAACAGCTTCCATTCTCACATGCAATTCATTGTTTAGCATACATAGGCATTTACCAACATAAATCAGCAAGCTTTAACACCTTAAACATGCATTTTGTCATCCGATCACCCAAAATACATATAAAACCCTAAAATGGCTAAAATAGCATAAATCTTTGTCATGGATGGATTTCACATGTAAAGTTATCAACTTTATGGTAGTTCTAGCAATCCTAAGCAACATATCAGAAGATCTAACCATATCACAGAGATCTAGGCATGCTTTATGAAGAAACATATAGAAAACATAAAAATGGTGGTTTTTGGGACTCACGATTCGATCTCCAAGCTTGATGAATGATGGTTCGGGGCTGAGATCTCGATGGCTCGGTGTGAATCTCGACTGACCAGATTTCCAGAGGTGTGTGTGTGTGTTTTGGAGAGAATGGTGCAACAAAATGAGGCAACTAGGGTTATTATATATCAGGGCCTAGTTTCGCTGGCAGTTTCGCTGGCCAGGCGAAACTGGCTCTGATCACAAGTGAGCCAACAAGCTGCCGGGCGACATTATAGTTTCACCCGGTAGTTTCGCTGGTTACCCAAAAGTGGTCAATTTCACATTCTAAGCAAGATAAACACGATTCACAAATTGTCATGCTATTCATAATATTAAATCATGCGTTTAAATCACATTGCACATAATGACATCAATAAATGAACACATAACACATATGGGCGGGTTCGGTGATCAACCAAAGGACGTGGACGTATTCGGCCTAGTTAAGCATTAGTTACTAAGTTAACACTCATAACGTAACTAACGGAGTTTGTCTAATGGAAGTTAACCTTGGAATTATCGGATGTCACACAAGGAGCCAGTGGAACATTTCTGTGATAATGAAGGAGCGGTTGCCTTGACAAAGGATGTAAGGGACAATCGCCATTCAAGACATATCGACAGAAAGTACCATTTCATCAGACATAAGGTAGAAGAAGGGTACCTCGTTGTGAAGAGGATATCATCTGAAGAGAATCCTTTAGATCCATTCACAAAGGGTCTGAGTAGGATCCGACACCATCAGCATGCTAGGGGCGTTGGTCTGAAGGATGATGTTATTTTTAGTAGTTAGGTTGAAACTTATGACAAAGTAAATGTAATTGACTTTTAATGATTAAATAATGGAGAATTATTTATAAGTTTATTTACTACCTTTTGTCAAATGTTGTTGTTGTGTTTCATTTTTGCATGTTTTACTTCCCGAATGATTAGATTATTCAAAACTCCACAGTCAATCATACTTTTGGAAGTAAGTAGTGAATTAAGACTGTCATGAATGGAATTGTAGATTGTCTAAGGAGTGTTAGACATGGCAATGGCATTGTTGCAATATTCATGAGTACTTTGAAATAGAGATTAAAGTATTGGATTAACCCACGCTCAGAGAATTACTTCATGGAATTCATCACGGGTAATTCTGAGACGATAATATCTTATAATCTTTAAACGGAGATATATGAGTTGTGGTTTACAAGTCAGTTGTGCATTGATGACACGTAAACGCATTGGTAAGTCGATGTTATAAAACGTGTTGTTGTGCATGATTTGATGAGTAGATGGTGCAAGCATATAAGTCAAAGTTTATTCGTTCCTTTTGCCCTAACGGGAAAAGCGATATCATTGGGCCCCTCGGTGATTTGATGTTGACTTATAGTGCCGGGCCCGGTCAGAACTGAATTGATGTGTTCAATTGGAAGTTCTAAGTCATTACAAATCGGAAATCGGGAAACAAAGTACTGAACAATGAGATTGATTATATTCCATGTCTCATGTTCGAATGATATCTTGTAGAACGGAGGATTATATGATCTCTTATCTTAGGACACATAATTGACTAGATCAGAGTTCGATAACGTTCATTGGAAACTACAATTTGCTGATCAATTAGGAAGTTACAATGGAAATAATAGTTATTAGACTTATCCAAGTGGGAGACTGTTGGATTAGGTGTCTAAGCCTATAACTAAAATTGATAGCAGCACAGTCCTTTTGGGTTGCCCTCAAGACTCGGCATATTGAGAATTAATAAAAAGGGGAAAAAGAAATGGTTTATTAATTATTATGGTTTAATAATCAATTAGACAAAAACTATTTAGGAGGTTAATTAACAGTTTGGTTAATTGAAAGGGATAATTAACAATTAATCAATAGTTGGTTAAATTAGGAATGTTGTTATCCCACATGGAAGA
The DNA here is from genome assembly GCA_039602395.1 of Deinandra increscens subsp. villosa. NCBI lineage: Eukaryota > Viridiplantae > Streptophyta > Magnoliopsida > Asterales > Asteraceae > Deinandra > Deinandra increscens. Next base: position 32,815,312 of record JBCNJP010000009.1, read on the forward strand.
TTTCGAAATCCCTTATGCAAAGGGAATTTTCTAAAATTCCATGTATCCCACATTGGTGGGATTATAAAAGTAAGGAGGTTGTCCAAGGCTATAAATAAAGGCCTTAAGGATTCATTCCAATTTGCTCATAAAGGCTTGAGTATTCGCCTCCTTCTTTCTCCCTCCTTGTGGAAGAACTCCTTATAGTTCATCCCACCCTTAGTTTATATTCTTCTTCGAGTCCTTGGGTGTGATCCCATTAGAGGCACGATGATTGTGGTGCTTGCTTCCTTGAAGTCAAGAAGGATTATTATAGTTGTTTACTATAACAACTAAGATGTATGTAACCCTATCTGTCTTAGTAATTTATTTATTTTGATTGCTTGCTAGGGTTTATTATATGTTCATAGTTATAGGTTCAATAGTGAAAACATAGATCATGTTTTAGGTTGCATGCACCCTTAATTGTTTAAGTTTTCTTGTAGTGCCTGAAACCCATCAATAACAATGCCAGATTTTCATTTTGCTTTGAAATAAGACAGGCTTCTTCATATGTCGGAGGATTACCCATTTTGAGAAGATAAGAATTTGCTCGTCTTGGTGTACGCATCAGGATACACTCCTCAGGACTCTTGACACCAAGCTTGAGAATGATACATTCCTTCTTGTTGAACAACACAGAATATTCTCGATCACAAATCTGCAAAACACTAAGCAAATCAAGCTGCCATTCTTCAGCACACCTTTCTTGCTGATCCTGCCACCAACTCCACCAGCAAAAGATACACCTCCTCCATTGAAACCTTCAACCTCTTCCAAAAGCGATAAATCTCCGGTCATATGTCGGGAGCAACCACTATCAACGTACCAGAGATTGTTGACAGTTCTTCTCGGCTGTCCCTACATGAATCAAAGATCAGTTAGAGTCAGGTACCCAGGCCATAACATATCTGGGCACACCTTTGGAATCAATGTAGTTAACTAATTGAAGGGACATCCCTGCTTTTGATTCAGTTACGCTCAAAATTTGAGTGTGGACTTTTGGTTTCCAAACAGGATGTTTCTGTGGTTTCATCACATTGGTTGAGTTCTTCACTGATGCAGGTTTCTTTTGTGGAGATGTGGCCTTTTTACCGAGAGATTTCTTGACAGGAGTCCACTCAAGTTTTAATTTTGTCTGAACAACTTGTTTTGTTTGAGAGACTTCTTTTGATTTTGAATTTTGTGTCTCAACCTTTGTTTTGCCATTAGGTTTAGAAACTACTTTTGTTTTAGACACTTGTTTCTCAACAAATTCCGATCTCATCTTATCATTCTTTTTGTAAACTCCCTTAGGTCTGTAAGTTGCTTTCGGAGTTTTGGCCACATTCCACTTTGCATCAACATGCTTCGTCACTGGAGCTTTTATGTTTAAAACCTTAGACTGTTGAGTCTTCATTGGTTCTGAACTTTGCTTCCCCTGTGACAAAGCTTGTTGCTTTTGATCTTTGTTTCCACCTATCATCATTTTCTTCAACATACTAGTCCGTGGGTTTTGCGGATAGTATGGTTGATAAGGTTTATTCACACAGTTCGCAGCAAAGTGCCCTGGTTCTCCACAATGAAAACAATTCATAAGCCTAGGCCCATTTACATGACTACATAGATATGAGCGTCTTGGATAAGACGACTTCCATTCAGGCTTATCATCCCATTTGTGTATTACATGTTTTGGAACTTTTTCTGGTTGTGTAATTAAACAAAATTGTTCTGATTTAGATTTGTTTGTTCTGTTGAAAGTAGACACAACCTGGGGATAAGGGACAAAGTCCTTGGGCTTAGACTCACGACCAACTCTTGTGTTAGGCACACGAATTTTAAAACCATTAACTTTTTCATTAGAATTAGAGACATGTTTTGATGACAAAGACATAACAGACTGAATTTGACTTCGACATAATAAGTTCTGACACAGATGCCAGAACATCGTCGTTAGGTAAATCAGAAGTTAAACTACTAGACACATGACACTATTTGACTCTTAAGCATTCACCATCCTTTTCAGAAACATCTTGGATCCTTACTTCATCTGCACATAACACAAAAACGTCAGACGAACCAGCATTATTGTTTAATGGTTCCTGGGATGGACCTGGTTCACTTGTGGATGCCACAATTCTATTCTGATTACCCAGCCCATACATCATATGTTTCTCAAGTTTCTAGTTCCTTTTCTGTCATAGGTTTCACACCAACCAATACACTATCTAGGGGAGGTCCTGCTTCATGCATTTCTGATCCAGATCTATCTACCTGATCCTCCTCATAAGCTCTTTCATACCTATTATATCTCTAGGAACATGTTTAGGAACATTATTCTTGTTTTGTTCAGAAAAACTAATTCCTATTCCTCCTTTATCCTTACCAAACCTAACATCGGTTATGCAGTTAGACAAAGCCTTTCCAGCTTCAAGCATTCTTTTATTTCTCATTTGATTCACATCTAATTTTACTTGCATCTCATTGTTCTGATGTGTAAGTTCATCTACCTGCTTTCTAAGCTCAGCAATCTCTAACTTAGCATTGTCATAAAGGACAGACTTCTCAGAGGCAAGGGCTTGGTATTTCTCTATATCCAATTTCTGAGCTTTAACTTTCTCCTCACTCTTTTCCCATCTACCCTTAAACGAACTTCTAGAACATTGCATATCAAATAAATATATCTCACTATTTTTCCAAAGTTGTCTAAGGCCAGGAATTAAACGAGCACAAGTGGGATTAGTGCATACCTTTGTGTTGTCAACCTCGGCTGCAAATGCCTCTTTGTCTTCAACCAGGTTCTCCTCATCAGTGACCAAAAAGCATGTTCTTCATCAGCATCATTCTCAATCTGAGTAATCATAGTACCCGTCAGACTGAGTTCCCTTACCTGTGAAGCCCATTGATACTCTCCACAGTCTTTCACAACCAAAGCCTTTGTCTCAGCCTTCCCTTTACCATCTCCATCTTTCTTCTCTTCTAGTTTCTCCCTCTTTGGCTTGGTACACTCTCTTGCAAAGTGCCCGTACTCATCACAGTTGAAGCATCTGAGCTTACTCTTATCAAAACCCATCCTGATCTTGTCCAGATCCTTCCATACATTCCTTCCAGTCTTAGCCATAAACTTCTTAGCACGGAAAACTGCCATTGCCATCTGCCAGGAAACATCAAGCATTTCCACATCTTCAGGATTGATCTGATTCAGTTCTCCTGACAGCATATCAGTAGGCACCAATGTTCCAGCCATAAGTGCATGGTAACTGTTCATAAATCCCATTCCAAGGGCAAAGTTGGGATCATTGGTAGCATTAGCCTCATCAGCGTCGACCATTCTACTTGAACTTGCTTGAGATTGTGCCACGAATGAAGTTGACTTTCTGTTAGCACTTGAATCATTTCCAGACGAACTTCCAGCTTGCTTTGATCCTACTTCTTCAGATAAAAGTGCCTGATTCAACTTTCCTGCCATGCTCAGTGAGCTTAGATGATTCAGCTCCCTCTGTTTATCATCAATCATCTTTGACTTCAGTTTGTTGATCAGCTCATCAACAGTTAACTCACTCAGCTTGTTGTTATCTTTGATAATTGAGATGTTGGTATTCCAGTTCCTGGGTAAACTGTTTAAGAGTTTCAGATTCTTATCTTCCTGTTCAGGTTCAACATCATAGCTTGACATTTCAGTGATTAAGGACACGAATCTCTGAACTTGAGCTTCAAAGGACTCTCCTTGAATGTGATTGAACAAGTTGAACTTCTGCTTCAGCATCTATTTACGTCTCGCCTTAATATCGGGATTACCTTCATAGGCCACCACTAGAGCATCCCAGAGTTTCTTTGCAGTCTTGTACTTCTTAAATCCTTGAGCAATCTCCAACGTCAACGCCATTGTCATGATAGCATAAGCTCTTTCATCCTTGTTACACTTTTCCCAATCATCATCCGTGTATTTTGCTTCAGTCTTTACCACTCCAACCTTTCCTGCTTCAATGTGTGTGGGAATGAATGGTCCATTGACAACAGATCTCCAAAGTCTCAGATCAACGCTTTTCAAATGGTTCTGGAATCTGTATTTCCATTCAAGGAAGTTATCAGCAGAAGTGAGTCTAGGAGGACGTGTAGTTGATCCAATCTCAAAGTCCAGTTTTTGGTACATGCTCGGTTCGAAATCCATGACGAAAGCTTAGGAAAACTTAAAACTAAATGTCCAAATGTCCAATAAGAAGAGTTTCCGATCGTAAACACCCGTTTACGATTTTGACACGCACGCTGATCGTAATCCCTCAATCGTAAACACACACCGGATCGTAAACTATGTCGTAAACTTGATTCCGATTGATTAAAATCGTAAACTTGATTTCGAATGATTAAAATCGTAAACTTGATTCCGATAGAGAATTTTCGTAAACACGATTCCGGTCGAGGCTGATCGTAAACACGATTCCGATACAAAAAAGTCATAAACACGATTCCGGTTGAAACAAATCGTAAACTCCCAAAGCTCCGATCTTGAAGTCGTAAACCCGAAACTTGCAATCGTAAACCTTCAAAAAAATGCTTCTTGAAGTCGTGAACACCCAACTGATGATGAACACCAAGAAAACCAAGTCGTAAACACTCAAAAACGCCCAGAAAATGATCGTAAATCCAGAAAACTGTAGCAGATCAAACGTAAACTCAAAGAGCAGCTCCAACACCTTCAAAAATTCGAACTTTTTCTAGCAAAAACTTGAATCCAATACCGTGAGAACCTCGAATCAGTGATTCTTTGCTCTGATACCAATTGTTGGTCCAGAAACAACAATCGTTCACGATATCTTAATCTCAAACATGTGCGGAAACCTTGTACGAGATCGATTCAAGAGAAAGACGATGAAATAGACTTGACATGAGTGATAAACAACACAAAAGATCAAATATTGAATGAAGAACAATCAAACTTTCTTGAGATTGATGATTACGATCGGAAATACAAATAAGGAGGAAGAAATCGTAAACCAACAACTACTGAAAATCATAAACTAGGTGGGTTTATATACTAACCAATACAAAACCCTAAAACCAATCATAAACTCACTAGAAAAGCCGGCCCAGTAAGCCCAAATCGTAATCTTGAGAAGCTCAATTCAAGTTAGCCAAATCTAATGTTCATGCCTCATAAAGTATAGCCCAACATGGAGAAAGTGAAATATATAAGTCTGCACAACAAGATGTAGAGATTAAATTGTATAGGAGGATGGCGTTTGGCAGTCAAAATTCCAGCCATCTTTTTTGTAACTTTATTTTCTATCTAAATAAAACAAAAAAATGGATGCCCTGGAGGCTAATATTATCACATCTTTTGATTGATTTCAATTAATTAACGTTGGCAGTGATATGTTTCGCTTTAAACTTGGAATCCTTTTGATTGATTGTATAGTCTTTAATGATGGCTCTAAAAGAGATGTTGATACATAATCTGTGCGTCATGTGAAGTATCTGAATAAGACGATATGAAGATTCAAGACAAGTTCAAGCTGCCGGCCGAACTAGGTCCGAACCCGAGGTTCGGACCCGCCGAACTTGGAGTTCGGACGGAGCTCGGAGCAGACGTCTATATATAGGAACTTGTTCTTTGAATGTGACATATATGAGTGAGAGAGACCAGTTCTTAACTATGTGTTTTTGACAGTGTTTCTCTAGAGAGCTTCAGAGAGAGTTTGTAATTGAGTCTATGTTGATTTCAATAAAACAAACTATTATTTACGTCTCGTGTTCACTCTACGATCAAGCAAACCTATAGTAAGATCCGTTTTATGGTTTTTCAATTGGTATCAGAGCAAATCCAGGTTGCTCTATTGCGTTTGCTTTGATTGTAGTCGTTTTCTTGATAGAACCGAGTTGTTTTCATTAAAAAACGAGAAAATCTTTGAGTTTTTCGAGTGATTTTCATTTCTAAAACATTTCTATGGGTTTCACCTGAGTTCCTGTCAAAAATCTCGTCCAAATGTTCTCAAAATCGCGAAAATTATGTCGAGAGTGTCTGAGTTCGTTCGAGGTTCGGAGTAACTGAAAAGTAACCGCTCCGAACTCCAGGTTCGGAGGTCGTTCGGACGAAGTTCGGTCTTTCTTGTTTCGGTGAGAGTTCGGATTAGGATCGGAGGGAATTCGGAGGAGTTCGGACACAAAACTAAGTTCGGACTGTGCAATCAAGTTCGCACAAAGTTCGGAGCGAGATCGGAGTCTTAGTAGAGTTCGGACGAAGTTCGGTGGGAGTTCGAACCAAGCAGAATTTTCAAATTCTCAAAATGTATGAAATTGAGGTTTTCGCTGAGCGACATCGTCGGAATGTGCCAAAGTTGATAAATCTTGAAGATTATCATGGTTGGGCAACAAATTTTAGAGGATATGTAAATGATTTGGATGAAAAATTATGGTTACCAATTACAAACGAACATAAGTATCCAGCTTATAGTGATGGTGATTTTAAGGAAATGCAAAATTTTTCAAGTGAAGAAAGGAAAGAATTTGATCAAAATAAAATGGCTACTACACTTCTTATGTTAGCTTTGCCTATACCTCTTAAAAATCCAATCAGGAAGTTTAGAAAGGCAAAACTAATATGGGATTTTGTGAAGACACAGTGTGAGGAACATATGTCTAAGCTCTCTCAGAAAACAATTGATCAAGATTTGAAGTTTAAGGGCATAATTGAAAAGTTAGAGAATAAAGTAGGAAAGTTGACTGAAGAAAATATGTCTTTGACAAAAGAAGTGGAGAATTGGAAAAGTAAAGTTTGTAATGATTTAGCTGCCAAAATTCAAAGGGATGTGTCTGCATCATGTGCAAATTGTTTGGAGTTTGCTAGTATAAAGAAAGAATGGTTGAACGAGAAAAATTTGTTGGTTGAAGAATGCAATAAAGCTAAAGCTAAGGAAAAGGAAGCTGTTGAAGATTTTGATGCTTTATTTGAGAAATGTTATCCTCTTCAATAAAAATATGAAAAAGTTAGTAAAGCTGCTGTCGAAGTTGCCGATAGGGTAATTCAACTTCAAGAGGAACTTACAAAGTTGCGTGATGGAAATGGTGAGATTCAAAGTCAAAATAACATTTTGAAACAAGATGTTGTTTACTACAAGAAACAGGTGGAGAAGGTTACTGAAGAAGTTCTGGAAGAGTGTCGCTTGAGACAGTGTCATATCAGTGATTATAACAAATTGTCTGACAAGTACATTGTTTCACAGAAAGAGTTATCGGAAGCTAATATGAAAATATCTGAACAAAAGATTGAAATGTTTGATTTGCAGCGAAAATTGAAAAATTGCAACCATTCACCGACTTTTCTGAATTATATGTATAAGCTGGAAAAGAATGAGAAAAATGGTCAAGATGAATGTCTTCATCAAGTTCCTGCTCTAGTGGACATTGAAATGTTTGTTCCAGCTACATCATCTAGTGTTGAACATCATGATTATTCAAAGTTTGCTGATACCAGCTCAGGAAAGAAAACCAAATTCAAATCAAAGAAGAATAAAAGGGAGATTGATTACCGCAGAGGGTTAAAGTTTGATTCTAAATCTACTTTTCTTGAGAAAGAACAGGTGTTTAATGGAAATCCAGAAAAAGTAACGGTGCCAAAGTTTTCTGAAATTGTGATAGATGATTCATTGATTTCTGGAAAGAATGATCTGAAAGGAATCAAATCTGAATTTATTAAACTTGCCAAACAAGGTCATAGGATATCAAATTCTGTTCAAGATAAGTTTAATCAGAAAAATGGAGGTTTGGGATTTAAAGGAACAGAAATGCCGACTAAGGATTTCAACAAAAGGAGTTCAAAGTGAAGAAGATAAAGAAGCAGAGGGTGTTTTCAGATAAGAAGACACAATGTTGGAAGCAAAAAGTATTTTCACCAAATGAAAAGCTTTCTTCTGCAGAGTCTTCTTGTATATCTGATGCTACACTACAAGGCGGTAACAATTCAGATTCATTTTATTCTTCTAATTCTAACAGGTTTTATCGTTAAGATAAATTCTTTGGTTATGGAGATGATTCTGATTTTTATGATTCTCCAAAATGTTTTCCAAAATTTCATAAACCAAAGAAATTTCAACCTGAGTTTTCAAAAGTTTATGATGAATGTCTGACTGATCAGTTTAGAAAACCGATTTCTATTAATTCAACTGGTAAAAGACTTTGTTTTGTTTGTCGTAAGAAAGGTCATTATGCAAATAATTGTCCTACGACAGCTAACAATTCATCATCAAATGCCAAACATACAAAGTATGTTGATCTTGATGGCATTATTTTTAGTGAACCAATGCCCAATACTAAATTTTCATGGAAAAATAAGTGTTTTTCAGAAAAATTGGGTAGTAGTTCTGATTGTCACTCATCAGTTGACGATGGTTCACTAGAAGTCATCAAACCAAAACAGGAATGGAGACCGAAAGTTGTCTCCACGGCCAACACAGATTTTGTTGAAGACATTGGACGACCTACCTGTTGGGATATGATCATGTAATAGTAAGCGTATGTCTGGAAGTTATTTAAGCCTACGGGGTCACACGTCTCGACACCAAATGTATTAATATTAATTAATGGTTAATTAATATTTATCACGAACATTTAACGAGGTTTCGTTAAAAACTGACAAGTTAATTGTTAACAGGGGTGTTAGTTGTAATTAAGAGAGAGAGTTGTAATTGGATTACAATTGAGAGAAGGCTTTGGATAGGGCCTCTAGTGGATTTCGACTAGGGCTCCTATGCCTATCCTTTTACTTGTTTATCAAGTATTCTAATCCTATAAATAGACCCTCTGGGTTTAAGGATTAGTGGCTGCTTTATGAGATAAAGAAAAAACCCTAAATCTCTCTCTCCTTCCTCTCGAATTCGGCAACAAGAAAAACCCAAGGGAGGTTTCGGTTCTTGTGTGGTTCGACCAAGCCTACATCAAGAGGAGTTCGTGATCGGTTGCTAGCACATAGCATTGGTGTGTCGTGTGTGCGATCGTAGAGGGATTTATATCAAATCCTCCAAGAGATCAAGTCTTGCCGAGCTAAAAAGGTACACATTCTAATACCGGTTAATTAGATTAATTCATAGGATTCTTTCCGCTGCGTACTCGTGATTTTGATAATTGTTATATAACCCAACAGTGGTATCACGAGCCACCTATGATTTTAATTAATTACCGGGAATAAAACTTGGAAGGGGGGTAACCAAAACAAGATTCTAGCTTTTCGATTCATTTAAAAATCGTGTTTTACAATTGGTAAAAATGAAAAAAAAATCGATGGAATAGGACTTTTCGACCCGATCGAAAAGTCCCTGATCGAAAAACCACTTCTCGACCCGATCGGAAACCCTTGTTTTCCGATCAGAAAGCCTTATTCCGGATCGGAAACCCTTGTTTTCCGACCGGAAACCCTACTTCTCGATCCAAATCGTAAAGATTTTACGAACTGATCGAAAAGTACCCATTCGAAAAGTGCCCGATCGGAAAGGTTCCGATCGGAAAGGCTTTTCGACCCGATCGAAAAGTGTCCGATCGGAAAGGTTCCGATCGGAAAGGCTTTTCCGACCCACTCGAAAACCCTGTTTCGATCGGAAACCCCTGCTTTCCGATCGTAAACTCTAATTATGGATCGAAAACCTCTTGACGAATCGGAAACCCTAATTTTTAGCTCTAAAAATTTGATTTTTGTGATCTAAAATTATAAATCCAAGTTTTTATCATTATTAGATAATTGTTATGAATAACATGTTGTACCTTTAAACTTTAAAGTGTTAAAAAGAAGTAAAAACCATGATGTTTCATGCAAATCGTTCATGGTTATTACTTAAATCAAAGAGGATTTAATTAAAATTATATGTGATAATTAGAAACCCTAAGATTATGTGATTATCTGATAATTGTGACATAATAAAAGGTTTATTGCAAATTTGTTTTACGAAAATCGAAATTTGCTAAAAGAACTATTGAAATATGATTTTGTTTATAAAATAAAATTTGTGTCCTAAAAGTCAAAAGAAACACCGGCTCACCCATTTGAACACACTCTAAGAGAGGTATAAGTCGGGTCGCTCTGCTTCCCTAAAGTGGGTAGGTTTTTAATTGCAAAAGTTGCAAACCTCACCCCTACGCTTCTTTGTGTGTTGCAAATGGAGCTACCGAGCTCTTTTGATTTGGAAGACAAACTAAGAATTTTATAAACACATTATGTGGTAAAGGTGTGCATGAGCCTTCACACATAACTTTTTTGATAACACATCAAAATTGCTTTGACCCATTTAAACTTAAGTCTTTGCCATCCACCTTGTAAAGGACACTTGTGAGTGTCATCTTACTCATTGGTACACAATGGTAAAATGGCATTTGCATGGCAAATTCCCACTCATTGGTACACAATGGTGGACAATTTGTGCGTTCTTGGCTGGACGACTTAAAACGAGCTAGGCGGTGAGACCCTTGGCCCGTGGCAAAAGATGGGATGAAACATGACTACAAATCACTTGGTGCAAGTTGTAGGTCCCATAAAACCTAGGAATTGTATTTGGAATACAATTAGTGATCGTCACTTACCATTTGAATGCATCATTTCTAGCAGATCAACTGATGAAATGATGGCATGTCAATTGGATCCTAGCCTTAATAAAGCTTAATTGTTTAAAATGTTTAAACATTGGGTAATTAAATTTATTAAGGAAAAGATTATCGAAAATACTGATTTTTGAACTTAATCTGTTTTGTAGATGGCAACAAACCCACCTCAAAACAATGTTGGTCATGCTTTTCGTCAAATGTTTGAAAGAGAAAAGCTGAATGGATCTAACTTCAATGACTGGTACCGTCAACTGAGGATTGTCCTTAGAGTTGAACGGAGGACCGATGTCCTTGAACATCATTGGCCGACCGAGCCAGCTGCTGATGCTTCTGAGCAAGAGAAAGCGTTCTACAACGCAGAGTACAGCAGATACGATGAGGTTGCTTGTATGATGATCTCGAGTATGACTCCTGATCTTCAGAAGCAATACGAATTTCATACACCTTGTGATATGATCAAAGAGCTGAAAAAGATGTATGAAAAACAAGCTGGTGTCGAATTGTTCGACCTAGTTGTGGAACTCCACGACTTGAAGCTTGAAACTGGTAAATCGGTCAGTAGTCATGTGCTCAAGATGAAGAGCTACTTTGACAAATTGGAATCGCTCAATTATGGGTATAATCGTGCTGTTGCAGTTGGCATGATCCTCAAATCGCTTACGAAGGATTTTGAGGGTTTTGTGCGCAACTATAACATGCATAGTATGACTAAGACTATACCTGAGCTTCATGCTATGCTTGTCGAGTATGAAAAAACGATTCCTAAAAAGGCCACTGAAACACCCCAAGTTCTTATGATCAAGGGGGGTAAGATCCAAAAGGCTAAACGACCGCAAAAGGGGAAGGGCAAGATTGATGGCAAGGGTAAAGGCAAGGCTGTTGCCCATATCCCTAAAGCCAAGCAAACCCCTCCGGCCCCTAAAGAGCATCAGGCTAAGGACCAGATCTGTCACCATTGTGGTGAAGTCGGACACTGGAAGAGGAACTGTCCTACCTACCTAGCTGAGTTGATGAAGAAGTGAAAGAATACTAGTGGGACTAGTACTTCAGGTATCTTCACAATTGAATTATTTTCCTTTTCTAAGAGTGATTCATGGGTGTATGACACCGGCTGTGGAACTCACGTCTGTAATTCGTTACAGGGTCTTAGAAAGAGGAGGAAACTGAAGCCTGGGGCTTTGCAGCTGTTCGTTGGAAATGGTTTGCCAGCAGCTGTGGAAGCTATAGGAGAATTTCATTTAATTCTGCCTTCTGGGTTATGTATTGTATTAGACAATTGTCATTATGCACCTTCTATCACTAGAGGTGTTATTTCAGTTTCTTTGTTGAAAAACCAAGGATACATTAATGTTTTTAATGATATCAGTATTTCAGTTTCTAAAAATAATGTTCATTATTTTGATGCTATTCCTTGTGATGGCATTTATGAAATTGATATGCGTGGTTGTGTTTCAAATAATTCAATGTTCACAGTTAGCAAACGAGCCAAAACTGTTTTGGACTCTACCTATCTTTGGCACTGTCGTCTTGCCCATGTTGGCAAAAATCGCATTGAAAGACTTCAACGTGAAGGGATCTTACAATCAAATGATGAATCATTTGACCAATGCGTTTCCTGTATCTCAGGAAAGATGACAAGAAAACCCTTTCCGAACAAGCCGCAAAGGGCAAAAGAGCTACTTGGACTCATCCATACTGATGTATGTGGCCCATTTAGACATGTGTCAAGAAAAGGTGCTAGCTACTTCGTAACTTTCACGGATGATTTCAGCCGTTATGGTTATGTTTACTTGCTTAAACATAAACATGAGGTATTTGAAACATTCAAAGAGTTTAAAAATGAAGTTGAAAATCAACTCGGTAAGACCATCAAGATCCTTCGATCGGATCGTGGTGGAGAATACTTAAGCCAAGAGTTTAGGGATTATCTTAAAGCGTGTGGAATTGTCCAACAGCTTACTCCTCCCTATACACCTCAGCATAATGGCGTGTCTGAGAGGAGGAATCGTACCTTACTAGAGATGGTGAGGTCGATGATGAACCTTACAACTCTCCCATTATCATTTTGGGATTTTGCTCTAGAAACCGCTGTACGCGTTCTAAATATGGTTCCAACCAAGAAGGTTGAAAAGACACCATATCAATTATGGCATGGAGAAGTCCCTGTGTTGTCTTACTTAAGAGTCTGGGGATGTGAGGCACTTGTGAAGCGTGATACGCCTGACAAACTACAACCCAGGACTACTAAGTGCATCTTCGTGGGATACCCAAAGGAAACAATGGGTTACTACTTCTATAATTCTTTAGAAAACACTGTTCGTGTTGCTCGATATGCTGAATTCTTTGAAAAGAATTTTATAGCTCAAGAGAACAGTGGGAGAATTGTAGAACTACTAGAAGATGTGTCACCTTCTGAAACAACTAGCAATCATCAACTTGGGGGGGAAAATGTTCAAAGTGATGAACCTCAAGTCGATGATGTTGCGATTCCACTTCGTAGATCCGAAAGGGTCGTACGTGAACCGGATAGATGGATTGGTCTAGTCGAATCCGAGGATAACGTATCAGGAGATCTCAATGAGCCTCCGAAATTCAAAGCTGCATTATCAGATCCGGAATCTGACAAATGGCTTGAAGCTGCGAATGTGGAAATGAAATCCATGCAAGATAACCACGTTTGGACCCTGGTTGATCTTCCTCCTAACGCAAGAACCGTTGGGAGTAAATGGCTCTTCAAGAAGAAGACCGACATGGATGGAAATGTACACACCTATAAAGCTCGTCTCGTAGCGAAAGGTTATACTCAACGTTTTGGCGTTGACTATGATGAGACCTTTTCACCAGTAGCAGACATTAGAGCTATTAGGATTCTCTTAGACATAGCAGCGTACTATGACTTTGAGATATGGCAAATGGATGTTAAGACTGCCTTCTTAAATGGTTACTTGGATGAAGAAGTCTATATGGATCAACCTGAAGGGTTCATTGATCCAAAACATCCCAACCATGTATGCAAGCTTCAAAGGTCCATTTATGGACTAAAGCAAGCATCGAGGAGTTGGAATAAACGGTTTGATGAAGAAATCAAAAAGTTTGGTTTCGTTCAGAATCCCGATGAGCCATGTGTATATCGCAAAGCTAGTGGGAGTAATGTTACTTTCCTTGTCTTATATGTAGATGACATATTGATAATAGGAAAACACATTCCAATGTTGCAAGATGTAAAATCCCATCTTGGAAAGTGTTTTGCTATGAAAGACTTGGGAGAAGCAGCATTCATTCTTGGAATCAAGATCTATAGAGATAGAACTAAGCGGTTGATTGGACTAAGTCAAAGTGCTTATATTGATAAGATCTTGAAGCGATTCAAGATGGAGAATTCCAAGCGTGGTATAGTACCAATGCAGGAAGGACTTGGTCTGTCGGTCAAACAAGGTGCTTCTACACCTGATGAGGTGAAGCGTATGCAAAGAGTCCCTTATGCTTCGGCTGTAGGCTCTATAATGTATGCGGTAAGATGCACTAGACCCGATATAGCGTTCGCGCAGAATATCGTTAGCCGTTATCAACAGAATCCAGGTGAAAGTCACTGGACTGCTGTTAAGACCATTCTCAAGTACCTACGGGCTACTAGAGATTTGTTTTTGGTATATGGGGGAAATCCAGATCAAGAGCTCAAAGTGACTGGATACTGTGATGCTGGATTTCAGACTGATAGAGATGACACGAAGTCTCAGTCTGGGTACGTCTTCGTTATGAATGGAGGCGCTGTGGATTGGAAAAGCAAGAAACAAACCACAGTTGCTATGTCTGCAACAGAGTCAGAGTACATTGCTGCTTCGGAAGCTGCAATGGAGGCTGTCTGGATAAGGAAGTTTATTAGTGGGCTAGACATTGTCCCCACGAGTAACTTGCCGATCGACATGTACTGCGATAACTCGGGTGCATTGATCATCGCCAAAGAACCTGGAGTTCAGAAGGGCGCCAGACACTATGCCAGGAGATATCACTATGTTCGTGAGCAGATCGAACTTGGTGAAATCAAATTACTCAAAGTTCACACAAATATTAACTTAGCTGATCCTTTCACGGAAGCTTTGTCGAGGCCGAAGCTTGAAAGGCATGCCGAGGGCATGGGACTTAAATTGGCTGGTTAAATCATGTATGTCTGATGTTCGGTATTTGGATAAAGGACGTTAAACAATTTCTGTTTATATAATGAAATAAAGTATTTGATATGTTTGATTTCATTTAATGGTTAAGTTGTGTCCTATATTTGCATGTTTAATCCTTGAGTACTTGTCAAGTATTCTAAATTGTCCATTGTCGATTAACTATATGGGAGTATAGTTAAACTAAGACAAAATCTGAGTGATTGGTTTGGATGGTCCCACCAAACTCACATGGTATTCATTGGATGCATACTGGACTGACCCACTAACGAATTGTCACTTTATGGATCGGCGTCATTAAGTGAAATTCGTAAATGGTTGCTTTATTTATCCTTAGACTTGAGATACAAGCAGGTCATGCATGTATGGATTGCACTTACTTGATATAGGTCTAACTATCCTGAATAAGGTAGTACAAAAGGGCTATTTTCAGTAAGTGTAGTGAAGTATGTGACTTGACACGTGTAGTCAAGAGGATTTGTTCCTTCAGCTTTGTGCTGAAGCAGATACCACTGGGCCCCTCATTGGACTAATTAAGATGTTTGCATGGCCGTGCCCAAATGAAATCTAGAGATGTCTCGATTTACAATTTGGTAATCTTAAGTTAGTTGTGAGAATGAGAAACAGAATCGTTAAAGTATGGGATGACTTTGATCCGTATCCATATTTAACACGGTATCGGTAACAAAGGGATAGTAAATGACTGTACCATTTAAATACACTTTGAGAAACTGTACTTAAATATTTCTGGGAGCATTGGCGTGTTGCTAGACGCTAACCAATGTTATTACCTTTACTATTGCAAGCTCAAGTGGGAGCTGTTGGGATATGATCATGTAATAGTAAGCGTATGTCTGGAAGTTATTTAAGCCTACGGGGTCACACGTCTCAACACCAAATGTATTAATATTAATTAATGGTTAATTAATATTTATCACGAACATTTAACGAGGTTTCGTTAAAAACTGACAAGTTAATTGTTAACAGGGGTGTTAGTTGTAATTAAGAGAGAGAGTTGTAATTGGATTACAATTGAGAGAAGGCTTTGGATAGGGCCTCTAGTGGATTTCGACTAGGGCTCCTATGCCTATCCTTTTACTTGTTTATCAAGTATTCTAATCCTATAAATAGACCCTCTGGGTTTAAGGATTAGTGGCTGCTTTATGAGATAAAGAAAAAACCCTAAATCTCTCTCTCCTTCCTCTCGAATTCGGCAACAAGAAAAACCCAAGGGAGGTTTCGGTTCTTGTGTGGTTCGACCAAGCCTACATCAAGAGGAGTTCGTGATCGGTTGCTAGCACATAGCATTGGTGTGTCGTGTGTGCGATCGTAGAGGGATTTATATCAAATCCTCCAAGAGATCAAGTCTTGCCGAGCTAAAAAGGTACACATTCTAATACCGGTTAATTAGATTAATTCATAGGATTCTTTCCGCTGCGTACTCGTGATTTTGATAATTGTTATATAACCCAACACTACCATCGTTGGGGATGAGGGTCGGGGTCTTAAAACATTTACTATTTTCCAGTGTTTGCAGGTATTTCAGGAAGACCTGTTAGTAATCGTGAGGTTACTGACAGTGAGATACTTGTGGCTTTAAGTTAAAATGCATCGTTCTTATCTTTGAAACACTGTTTTTTACAAAAATCATTTTCAAAATGTGTCAAGTGTTGATCGATCAGTTTCAATTTTGTTTGTTATTTCATTTTCTTTCGTTTATCTCTTTAGGGGAAGAAAGTTTGAAAATTCAAAAAATAGTATTTGTTTGAATTTTAGGGGGAGAAATGGAAAATATATATAAAAAAATTAAAAAATAAATGATGAAAATTTGAGAAATTGATCCGACAAAAGCGAGAAATGATACTACGTCAGCATATACGTTATCTGCCATGGATAGAGTAAGTTTAAAGGCTGTAGGTTCTTGTATGATCTGTGAATGTGCATGACTAATCTGATATCTGCAAGTAAGATATAAACATAACGCTTGCCTGATAATCTTTGGTTGTTTGCTTCTTGATGAATGCTATGTGATGATTCTGAGACAAAAATAGAATAAAGAGATATCCTGATGAATGCATGTTTTCATTTTGAAAGATTTAAACTTGTTTGATTTTCTTTATTTTGTCAAACGATCGGACTTTCTCTGCGTATCAAAAGATCGACCTGATTGTTGGTCGTTTGACGTTCTGCTTTATTTTAATTGGTGTTTCGTATAATCCATCAGACTTTCTCTGCGCGTTCGGAAGAACCGACCTGATTGTTGTTGGATTATACAAGTTCAACTTGTTTTGCTTTCTTATTTTCTCAAATACTTGGGCTTTCTCTGCGTGTCGAAAGACCGACCTGATTGCTAGGTATTTGAGGTTCTGCTTTATTTTTGCATGACTCATCAAGGATGATTAAATCTCAAATAAAAGTTACTTGTATATGATAAACATGATGATTTACTTATATTTCTGATATGGTAGAGGCCGAGTTATCAGTGCATGATTAAATTTACCTCAAGCATATCTGAAAAACGATAAATATGATTGGTGCATGCTGAAATAAACAATCCATGTTGTATTTGCAATTATCTTGGCTTGCATGCTGATTAAGATCGAAATTGAAATGTGCTAGATACGTTATGTCTGATATGATCTTGCGTCGTGATCTTTCTCACAAAATACCAAAAATAGAGTTTGTTTTTGTATTGCATTTACATTTAATTTTAGAAAAATACAAAAAGATTTTTGGTGTGTTTTAGCATAAGTTTGAAAAATCAAAAAGATTTTAGGTTTTTTTTTGATATAAATTTTCTAAAAATCAAAAAGATTTTACTTCTTATTTGTTTTCGATTGATCGACACAAGATACGAAAAACATTTTCAAAATTTATATCTTGGATTCTCAAAGAGAAGTTTTGCGCCACGATTATTTATGTTGGCCAGGTACTCAAAGGAAAGAGTTCATCACAACTTCAAGTCTTCTGAAGCTGTTGATAAAGATGAAAGAAACTGTTCATCGTCAAGTATTCAAAGTTCAAGCTACCATCAAGTTGAGGGGGAGTTTGTTCATAGAATATGTATTAACTGGCGAACAGATACTGCACATGATGAGGGGGAGTTTGTTGATACATAATCTGTGCGTCATGTGAAGTATCTGAACAAGACGATATGAAGATTCAAGACAAGTTCAAGCTGCCGGCCGAACTAGGTCCGAACCTGAGGTTCGGACCCGACGAACTTGGAGTTCGGACGGAGCTCGGAGCAGACGTCTATATATAGGAACTTGTGCTTTGAATGTGATATACATGAGTGAGAGAGACCAGTTCTTAACTATGTGTTTTTGACAGTGTTTCTCTAGAGAGCTTCAGAGAGAGTTTGTAATTGAGTCTATGTTGATTTCAATAAAACAAACTATTATTTACGTCTCGTGTTCACTCTACGATCAAGCAAACCTATAGTAAGATCCGTTTTACGGTTTTTCAAGATAAATAGAAGATAAACGATGACATTGTTTTCTAACATGCATACGCATAAGTTTAAGCTTTATGTTCTATTTTTGTAGTGTAGATTAGTGAAAGGAATTTAGTTTAGTTTGATGGATCGATGACCATTGTTACTAGAGAAGTTACATATATCGTCTTTACAAAGATTTGCATAATGAGAGACTTCTTGATGGGATAATATGTTTATTATGTCATGATTAAACATTTGCTGGATTGATTTTAAAATCAGTTAATTGCTATTTTGTTTTGAGTTTATGCTTTAGAATTGTTTATGTTGGTTGATATTCGTTGCCATATATAACTAATAGGGGTCAAACGTGTTGTATATCTACAATCCGATGAAACATTTTGACATCTAATGAGAAGAGGAGTATATATTGTCGTAGCCGCCGAATGCGCATGTACCGCATTATAAATTGTTTCTGCATCCCATCGCGCTAACATAAATGGATATCGTGTTGTAAATTATCATAGTGTCATAATATGTAAACAAATAACAAATAATGCGCTATAAAGTGTCGCTGCCGTAACGCGCGGGCACCATGCTAGTATATATATATATATATATATATATATATATATATATATATATATATATATATAGGTGTGGGGTAAAAAACATCCTCCATTTTCCATACATCCAGTATGGATTAATCTAAGCCACTCATTTTCCTCCACATGCATGGCACATGTTTATTTCCCCCACATGCAAGGCACATGCTCTTTCCCCCACATGCAAGGCACATGCTCTTTCCCCCATAATCTTTAAACGGCCGTAACTTTTTTATACGTCAATATTTTTCAAAAAAAAAATACACCATATTTACGAGCGTTTTATTATCTTTCCAAGGCCTATAGTAAAGGCATACTTTCGAGGAACTTTTTTTTTTGCTAGAAATGGGTGTCCTAAAACTGGGCAGATTTATGGTGTTTTTCATTGTAAATTTAACTGCACTTTTTATGGTGTTTTTCACTGGTTCTTTTTTAACTGCACTTAATATGGTGTTTTTCACTTTTTCGTTTTAACTGCATTTTTATGATGTTTTTTGCTGTTAGGTTTAACTACATTTTTTTGATGATTTTGATGTTTATACTAACTATATTTTTTGGTGTTTTTCGTTGTTACGAAATGGTGTTTTTAACATGTGACATGATGTTTTTTAAACTGTATTAGTTCGATAAACATTTTGAAAAATGTCCAGATTGAAATAAGCACTAAAAACACCTTAAAAATTATAGTTTGAAGAAAAGTGGAAAAACACCATAAATCCGTCCAGTTTTAAGAAACCCATTTTATATCCCAAAAAAAAATCTCAAAAGTATGCATTCACTATAGGCGTTGGAAAGATAATAAAACGCTCGTAGTTATGGTGTAATATTTTTTGAAAAATACTGACGTATAAAAAAGTTACGGCCATTTAAAGAATATGGGGGAAAGAGCATGTGCCTTGCATGTGGGAGGAAATAGTATATGCCTTGCATGTGTGAGGAAATGAGTGGCTCTCATTAATCCGTAGAGGATGTAGAAAAAAATAAAGGATGTATGATAACTTGACTCTCTTTCTCTCTCTCTCTCTCTCTCTCTCTCTATATATATATATATATATATATATATATATATATATATATATATAGGTAGGGGATCAAATGCGGTTTTTGATTTTGACTGAGTTCTGTGCAGCCCAACGAATTAATGACACATATCACGTTTTAAATTTTTTGACGGAGGGGTAGTGTAGTAATTTAACACGTTCAGTTTGTTTTGGTAACTGCCTACAATATCGCAATTTATTTGATATTTGGAATCATATATTATCAATCAAATTTCCATATACTTCAATCGGAGAGGGTTTCTTTTTGTGTTCATAATCGTATCACAATTATCGATTTTTGACGAATTAGTAGAAATTCGCGTAGTTCTTCAATGTCGTCTTCTTCTCCTGATCCAATGAGCATAAGTTCGAGCACTGACAAACAATCCGGGGGTAGTTTCACATGTGTTAGCAGTTTTTGAGTAATTATCGATAACGACTTCAGCAATAGGAATCTATTTTTTAATATCGATTTTATCATTATGTGATCTGCATCCGTTTGTTTAGGTCTGAAGTAATATGTTCATTGATCAAATTTTGTTTTTCAATTTTTTGTTTCAACTTATGTTTGATTTTGTAAGAGGATTTTTTTTTCAGATAAAGTGTATACGTAACTAGGTAGGTTATAATCACATGATTTGTCACAATTGCACTGGTAATGAAAATTCACACCACGCTGGTAGATTTTTATGTTGGTGGATAGTAGTTTTCATGCTGCTGTTTATGTATTTTGTAGTTGAAGTTGTCGGATTCTGCGCTAATGATGGGGAACCTATTAATTGTCAATCGTTATCTGGTATCGAGCATATATCGCCATCAACTAGGAAGAAATATTACTCCCCCAGTGTAGCCCAGTCTGCTAAACCTCAAGTTGGCATGTTGTTTGACACTGTTAATCAGGCTCTTCAGTTTTATAAAGAATATGCAAAACTTAGAGGTTTTGAAGTCCGAAAGAGTAGTCAGAGAAATGCTAGTCCAATTGTTACATCGAAGCATTTTGTTTGTTCCAAACAAGGACATAAAATCTTTCATCACATAGACACCTTAACTGATCTTGTTGATGCTGAAAAGAAATGTAATGATAAGCGTCGTAGACCATCGAAAAGAACTTGTTGGTCTTGCGCTCTTACATATTAAAATTGAAAGAAATGGAAGATATAAAGTTCATTCCTTTGTTGAGGAGCATAATCATATGTTTGTAGACCCTGGCGATATGCATTTGTTGAATTCATCAAGGAAGTTATCATGGACACAACAACAAACAATACACAATTTGTCTAAACTCAATATTGGTTTTGTCAGAGCTTTTAACATATTGCGTGAAATGTGTGGTGGTTTCGAGCATGTAGGTGTTACTGCTATTGATTGCAAAAACTTTAGAAGGTATTTGAATACCTTTATTAGGGAGTTTGATGTTGATATGGTTGTTAGACGTTTAATGAGAAAGAAGGAGTTATGTGCTGAGTTTTCATTTGATTAAACTGTCGATGAATATGGGAATCTTAATGGTTTGTTTTGGTCAGACGAGGAGATGAGAAGGAATTATGTTGTTTTTGGTGATGTTGTTGCGTTTGATGCGACTTTCGATCTAAAAAGTATGTTTTTTGTGATCTATTTTTTCATATTAACATATTTTGTTACCTTTTTGTTACCTATTTGATTATTTAATATGTAAGTACAAGATGGTTTTTGTTCCTTTTACTGGTATTGACACCACAACAAGAATATAACACTAGCCGCTGCGCTCTTGACCTCTGAAACAACTAAAAGCTACACGTGGCTACTTAAGAATTTCCAGAAGGCTTTGGGGTCGTATCCAAAAGTTGTTGTTACTGATCAGGATCCTGCTATGGCTATTGCAATAAAAGATGTTTTTCCTAATAGCAGGAACAGGTTGTGCATGTGGCACATTATGAAGAAGCTGGCTTCTAAGGTAGTTTTTTTCCATGCTGGTAGTTTTCATGCTGGTGTTTTCCATGTTATGTTGACATACCCAACATTCATTTTTAATGTTCTGATTTTTTTTTACGACTATAGGTTGGTCCTAGACTTTTTCAAAGTAAAAAATTTCAAGAATCGCGTGTGGGATTGTATTGATCGAGGCTATTACCAGCGACTATTTTGAATCTGCATGGAACAAGATCCTTACTGGTTATAAACTGTCGGGTAATAAGTGGTTTCGAGATATGTATAATAAACGCATGGGTTGGATCCCAACATACTACCGCGATGAGCATATGTCTGGATTAATGCGTACAACTTCTCGTTCTGAAAGTGAAAACCATTTTTTGGTCAATTTTCTAACGATCAGGACATATTGGTTGAATTTCTTACTAACTTTGAAACTGCAATGGAGTGTCAACGGTTTCAACACCAAAAAATGACCATGATACTCGGTATACAACACCAGAGATTAAGACTGATTCTATACTTGAGCGACAAGCTGATAAGATTTACACAAGGGAGGTCTTTTATGATGTTCAGGAGCAAATAAGAGCTGGTCTTAAAGATTGTTTGTGCTTGTATTCTTCTGAAGTTGATGGTTTTGGAATGTTTAGAATTAAAGACCTTAAATCCAAGAAGAAATAGTTTTATAAGGTCAGTAAACTGTCATCATTATATATCCTATGCTGTTGGGTTTATGCTGGTCCATAGATAAAAAACATGCAATCAAGCTGTAGATGATCTTATTTTTTCATGCTGGTGTAATAGGTTTTGTTCTCATGTTACAGGTTCTTTTCGGGGAGAGTGACGTTACTATATCATGCTCATGTAAGCATTATGACCGATATGGTTTGCTTTGTAGGCATATATTCTATGTTTTAAGTGTATGTAAGGTCCAGAGATTTCCAGATAAATACATCCTACGTAGGTGGACTCGATATGCTGTTCCCCATTCTTCATGTAGCGATGTTATTGGACCAGCTGGTGGGGATCAGGATTCTGAAAATGTTAGAGGGTTGCTCAAAAGAAATCATGACGTCTACTGAATACATTGTGAACTGGTTGGTGAGAAATATGAAAGAGTTATCAATTTTCCATGACCAAGTTAAGGAAGCTATGTTGAAAGCTGATTCTTTTGGTTCAAATGTTGATGTTACTAAGCAAAAAGAGATATGCTGCTACACTTGGACATGACAGAGGAAAAGAAGTTGTGACAGGAAAATCGGTTACAGTTAAGACAAAGGGTTCAGGCTCTCACAAACATATCAAGTCTGAAGAAGAGATATCATTAAAAAACAAAGGAAAAAAAAGCGTAGATGTAAGAACTGTGGTCCTACGGGTCACAATAGTCTGACTTGCAAAAAACAGAATCGCGACAACGTTGGGGAAGACATAAGTCCTTCTGAAGATGAAGATGAAGATGAATATGAAATAGAAGATGGTTATGAGGGGGAATATGCAGAATACGAAGAATATGAGGAAGATGATGATTGATTATGCTTCTATGCTGGTACAATCCACATCATTAATATTTTCATATATCCTGTGCGGGGGTGTTCATTATCATGAAGTTTTTGATTTTTGATTTTTAAATTTCTACAACATATTTGTGTTTTGTAGACAATTCAACTTTTACTGGTAGAAATAAATAATGTTTTTGTCTATCTGTGCTGGTGCTGGTAATATCTATGCTAGTCTATGCTGATCAAATTAAATGAAACATGCAAGACAGTAGAAAGCATAATTTTATAAATATTCAAAATTTGGCATATTAAATGCCATTACATAAAACTTGAAAAATTTAAAAAAATACATTTTCAAAGTATTTCAAGAACCCATTATGCTGGGAATGTTTTCTTGAAGTCTGCAGCTTCTTCCGAGAGGGTTATGGACATGTTCATCAGATTGTTGATATACCTGTCAATCTGATCCTGCTTTACGAAGTACTCCGAGGCAACAACATGAACATGTCCTGTTTTGTCTTTCAGAAGAGCCTTCTTAAGAGCCTTTGTATCTTCATGCTATGCAACAAGAAGATTGTTTAGTTCATATATGCAGTTAGTCATGTTTAAATGATCCTTTCTTGAAAGGCGTATTTTTTCTTTAATCTTGTTGATGCATTCTTGTTCATAAACTTAAGCCATTTTTTTTGGATGATGGATTTTTTGATTTTTAGGTTTGATGTGTGAGAGGATTATAAGGTTGGTTATATATGTTTGAGAAATGCCCTGCTATTTATAAGCATATGCTTTGTTGAATGTTTTTAGTTTTTTTTTTGTATTTAATTTTGATGATGATTAGATTACCATTTGTTAGTTTCTTTTAATTTTAGCATAAATTTAGAATTTTAAAGGACCTCATGCTGATCTAATCGGAAGGTCCCATTAACTTTGTCTTTGTTGGAAGTTATGAAACATTTATTATATATTAAATATTCTATAGTAATTTTCTACCTACCCCTCCCCACCCTTCCTAACCTATTATAAATACCCTCTACTATGACCAAACATTTTACAAGTAACCACTAATAATCCCTTTCCTATATTTTTTTTGATATGGCTTCCTCATCCAACAAATACGAAAATCTTTCAAATGAGGAGTTGAAAAAGTTGATTATCGAAAAACTCGACAACCAAATTCTCATTCAAGGTACACTTGCTTCAAATATTTAGAGAATGAATGATGGATCCAGTTGTCCACTTCCATTGAGGGTGAGCTTGTTCGTCTCCCAAAATCTGATGTCCGTAATGCTGCCTTGTTGTTCTTAAAGGAGATGTTGAAGAAGGAGATCGACTCTTCAGTTGAAGCAGAAAAAAGCTATGAAAGCTATTGTTTCTTCTATCATCCTGAAGAATGAGTTTCTTGATGTTAGGACCGATTTTCACTACGAGAATCTCGATCTTGAGCAAGAACATGTTCGGATTCGAAAAACTCAAAACAAATGAAGAAGATGATGATGATGAATCATAGATAATCAACATAAGAAGAAAGATGAACAAATCGAATGAATTCATTAATCGAAAGATTACAATCAATGAATCATGAAGAACACTCTCTCTCTAGAATCCATGACTCACTCTCTCTCTAGAATGGAAATCTCACACTCTACAAGAAAAATCATCATCTCCACATTCGGAGACTTCTTTACTTGTAATGGGCACCCTCACTATATATAGTGAGGGTGACTGACAACAGAAAAACATAACTGAATAAATGAAATTACAAGTAAAGTAAATAACATAAATTGATAATTAAATCAAAGCTGATTAAATTAATCCGAAGCTTGACTCGCTCAAACCGATCTTCCGTTGACTTTTACGTTGACCGTTGACCCGAACGGTTGACTTTTCCAGAAAACGGTCTTCGGTCCAATCTTGCAAGCCTCGAGCATCACAACCCGTGTCTCTGAATCAATTCACATGGATTCTTCAGTCGAATGCTTCGGTAAACGAATTTGATGGCGTCAGTCACATAAATTTTTTGTTCTAACAATGGATTCTAGAGAGAGATTGTGTGTTCTTCATGATTTCTTGTAATTAATCATTCGGTTATATGAAATCATTCGATATGATCATCATCTTTCTTGTTTATGATTATTCATGATTCATCATCATCATCTTCTTCATTTGTTTTGAGTTTTTCTCATCCGAACCCGTTCTTGCTCAAGATCGAGATTCTCGTAGTGAAAATCGGTCCTAACAAATTTGTTAGGACCGATTTTCACTACGAGAATCTCGATCTTGAGCAAGAACAAGGTTCGGATTCGAAAACTCATAAAACAAATGAAGAAGATGATGATGATGAATCATGAATTCATAACATAGAAAGATGATGAACATAGTCGAATGATTTCATTAATCGAATGGTTACAATCAATGAATCATGAAGAACACTCTCTCTCTAGAATCCATGACTCACTCTCTCTCTAGAATGGAAATCTCACACTCTACAAGAAAATCATCATCTCCACATTCGGAGACTCCTTTACTTGTAATGGGCACCCTCACTATATTGAGGGTGACTGACAACAGAAAAACATAACTGAATAAATGAAATTACAAGTAAAGTAAATAACATAAATTGATAATTAAATCAAAGCTGATTAAATTAATCCGAAGCTTGACTCGCTCAAACCGATCTTCCGTTGACTTTTACATTGACCGTTGACCCGAACGGTTGACTTTTCCAGAAAATGGTCTTCGGTCCAATCTTGCAAGCCTCGAGCATCACAACCCGTGTCTCTGAATCAATTCACATGGATTCTTCAGTCGAATGCTTCGGTAAACGAATTTGATGGCGTCAGTCACATAAATTTTTTGTTCTAACAATTCCCCCTTGACTGATGCTTTCAAATCTGTTCAACTGCTGAAGAATCGCTCTGTCGTACATCTTCAATGAGAAACTGATAAACCGGAGACAATCTGTCGTAGAGATTCCCCCTCTGAATAAGCTTCTTCTGTTCTCGTTGCTCCAGTTCGAGATCCAAGTGCTGCCCTCACTCGGTTCACACGGTCGGGTACAATACTAAGAAAATACTACATCTCGGAGTCCAAACCGCAACAGACTGAATCAGATGAACCAGTTTGACACCGAACATGCTCCAACTTCGAATAATCGACCCGATATCCAGTTCCATAATAATTCCTCTTATTTCTCTAAATCTCTCCAAAAACATCAAGTCGGAAGCGTAAAAACAGATGCGGAGAGTCGAACCGTCGCGATCGGTTGCCTAGAGAAACCAGATAAACAATCTTGAAATCGGATAATCTCGCGAAAAACCGGAAGCCGGATGCTGACAGTTGTGAATAATCTGCGCGACTGAGGTTGGATGCGAAAATAAAATAAACTGCCAAATTTCTTAAAAAAACGGTCATCCGAGAGATTTAATTGGATAAATTCCAATATTAACTGAGATTCCAGTTAATCCGGTTAGTTGACGACAGCGCTGCATCTACTAAAAATAAATCGTGAGATATAACGAGAAGGCTGAGTAATTAACCGGATAATAAAGCTAACCCGTCAGTGATCGATAGCAAACGTTGCGCGCGACATCAATAAACGAGAACCCCAATAAAATTAAATAAATCCGAGACCAAAAAATATTTTCTGAAATTCCGTCGCGGCGTCATCTCGTTAATCTTGTTAAAACCAATAGAGAAAACCCAGCTTAAAAAAAATGCCAAAATATTCAATGGTTTAATTAAATCTCCATAAAAAGAACCTTAATCCATGTCAACTTGAATGAACCAAGCAGAATAGAGCCTCCTTTTAAAATCAACGGCTGCAAAAATAATAATCCAAGGGCTTTTATCCATGATCCGTGTGAGGGACATATTAGCCAATCACAATGCACCAGATTCAAGCCATTCATCGTTTGTCTCCATCTGGTAGGTCCCACGAGAAATAATCCAGCAATCTCATAAATCTCATAAAGAAAAGAAAGATCTCATAAAGAAAAGAAAGAAAGGGAGCTTTCTATGTCCCACGCGCCACTTTCTACTATTGTTTAATTCTGCTGGGCCCACTTGCATATTCTACAGCTAATAAATAAGAAAAGAATCAGGCACAAAAAGGAGGTTCAACGGTTCTTTGAGTCCAGCTGGGGGCCACGCGCCAATTTCTAGACCAATAAGAAATCGACAGCCCATAGGCTCTCAACGGATTCTTGTGCATAAATGGGACCCACAAGCGACTTCTTGGACCAATCAGAAGTTGACAACGCTGAACATTCCAACGTTTCTTTTAATCACCTGGGGCCCACTTGACTTCTTTCCTCCAATGGCAAAGCGACAACGGTTAGGGCAAGTAAAGAAAACCGACATAGGAGAGAGAATGGAATTCTCATGCAGCCTATGGGTCGATGCCACGTCACCTTCTTCTCCACAAAGTCGTCTTCAACATTCGAAACCCTAATCAGCCGGAATTCATCACCGGAAAATCGCATAACCACCGGAAAACCGTATAACGACCATATCTCAGTCAAAACTCAACGAAAATTCACGTTTTTTATGTCCCTGAACTCGTACTTCGATTCTCTACACATCTAGACGAACAGAATCCTCTGAAACGAACTCGAATAAAAACCCAGTTGACAAGTTCGCTAAGCAAACAAGTACGCTAACCATGCCGGAAGTTCGCTAAGAGGTAGAGAAGTACGCTAGGACACTCCTGAAGTTCGCTAAGGAACAAGTTCGCTAAGAAGACATCAAGTCCGCTAAGCTTTAAACAAGTACGCTAAAGCAAACCTCAAGTTCGCTAACAACCTCAACAAGTTCGCTAGGGCAATCTGCATATCTTCAAGACTGATGAACAATTCTGGAAAAACGATGAACAGTGCAGAAACTTACTTCATGAACTTGAAACTGCCCAGAAACAATCGGAAATCTCGATATGATGCACGAGATGTGATAATAAACCATTCACGACATTGTTGTGGCCACCAACAACACATAAACAGCAGCAACTCGGATCAAATCAGCTCCCAAATCTGGAAATCTCTCAAGAACACGAAGAACACACACTTACACCGTCAGTGTGTGTTTTTCCAGATCTGCCCAATCCGTTGAGATTCAGACGAAACGGATGCTTCCAATGGATCTGGAACGCGTTTTCCACTGAGAATCATATCTCATATCATCCAAAAACATGAAGAAATGCCCAGAAAACGAAGAATCAAGCTCCAAAATCTTCAAAAAACCCAAATACGGGAAAACCCAAAAGTTCCGAAAAAATGAGCTCGGATCTTCAATTTTCCAACAGATTTGAACATGTAAAAGGTGAAATAACATCTAAATGAACTCCCAAACACGAATCCATCATCCATATCATCAGAATCCATCCGAAAATGAAGAAAAAATAAAAAAAGTCTCTAAAAAATAAGTTTTCTCATCTTCACTATTCAAGCTCAAAATCACAGATTCGAGTGACCAGATTCACGGTGAGATGAATCTGATCGGTACCCGCTCTGATACCATTTGTTAGGACCGATTTTCACTACGAGAATCTCGATCTTGAGCAAGAACATGTTCGGATTCGAAAACTCAAAGAACAAATGAAGAAGATGATGATGATGAATCATGAATAATCATAAACAAGAAAGATGATGAACAATCGAATGATTTCATTAATCGAATGATTAGTTACAAGAAATCATGAAGAACACTCTCTCTCTAGAAAATCCATGACTCACTCTCTCTATAGAATGGAAATCTCACACTCTACAAGAAATTCATCATCTCCCCATTCGGAGACTCCTTTACTTGTAATGGGCACCCTCACTATATATAGTGAGGGTGACTGACAACAGAAAAACATAACTGAATAAATGAAATTACAAGTAAAGTAAATAACATAAATTGATAATTAAATCAAAGCTGATTAAATTAATCCGAAGCTTGACTCGCTCAAACCGATCTTCCGTTGACTTTTACGTTGACCGTTGACCCGAATGGTTGACTTTTCCAGAAAACGGTCTTCGGTCCAATCTTGCAAGCCTCGAGCATCACAACCCGTGTCTCTGAATCAATTCACATGGATTCTTCAGTCGAATGCTTCGGTAAACGAATTTGATGGCGTCAGTCACATAAATTTTTTGTTCTAACACTTGAATCTTTGGACTAGTGTTTGATGTTTTTTATGTAATAGTTTAAATATGCTCTAATCATTTTATGTTTTAAGTGTTTTTATTTTTAATATGTTTAATGTTAATGTAGGATTGGTGTTAAATAGATTTTAACTAATAAGAAACCCTCTACTCGTAAATATAACCTTGCGGAATGAAGTTATATTTCACTTTACTTAAGCTTGATTTTAGTTATCTTGTACAATGTAAATACTTGATTGCATAAAGATAGTAACAACGATGTATAAAATACTCGACACTATTTGCATTAACTCAAAGTTACACTATTACAAGGTGATGATGAACCGTGTGTAAACAAGAAGCTAACTAAGCTATATATAGTGCAGATGAGATCAATGACAACCATTGATCTCAAACGATTTAATCTAAACCGTTAAAAAAAAGTCAAATATGAACTACAACATTCTTCGATTGACGAGGAGGGAGAGTGTAAACATCAATTAACCATAAGTAGGAGACGGCTAGGAATCACATATGAGCAGACAAAAGGTGTTGCAGGCTGAATCAGACTGATGTGAAGTGTCAAAAAAGATTCTTGTTGAACTATTTATTTTGCTGGACAAAAGAGTTCACCCAGAATATCTGATTCCGCTTGAACTTGGTCGCTTCCGGTTGAAGTTACTTTTCGCTTGAACTTGTTCTTCCGCTTGAATTCAAGTTCAGCCGGAAAGTCTTCATCTTCCAAATCTTCAGCCGTACATCAGAAGTAGATAATTCTTTACAATCTCCCCCTAAGATGATGCTGTCAAAATTTGTTTTCCTCATCATCGATTATTCCAAAAATTGACTTCATCCAAAACAATTAAGTTTTTGGAGATGGTGGCCTAGGCACTTGCACTTGCTTTTCCTTGAGACTTCTCAAAATTTTTCTAAGCTTGAGGTTAGGAGAAGATTACTTCTTGGCAATAGACTTCTTTCTCCCTGTAAGAACAGCAGTTTCAAGGTTTTATGCATCAGACTGTTCTTCAACAGTGGCTTTCTCTTTACCTTTGTCTGATGGAGGAGTGACAAGAGCAGGATCAGAGGTGCCTTAACCCTTTGGGGTTTGGGTGTTTTGGAGGGTGGTTCAGTGGTTTTGGGTGGTGATGGTGGTAGGATATCAGGAGGTGTGATGGGTTTTCTGAATGTAATGGATGGCCTTGGGTTGATTCGTGAAGCAGGAGGTGAGATTCTGGTAAAGTCAGTGGGAGGAGTAGGTTTCTTCTTGAACGGTACACTGTCTGTCCAGTTGTCGACTCTCCATTTAGGATGTCTTCTTTTGGTAGATCTTAATGGAAGAGGAATTTTCAATGGTGCATGTCTTTTACCTTTCATTAGGATGGAGAAGGATGAGGTGGATTGGCTAGAATGTTTGAATTTCTCAAGGAACGATGGTGAGAGTATATTAGACAGAGATAAGTTGAGACATCAATTTCAGGTTTCACTGTAACAGTTTCAGGGTTACCTGTGAGTGTCTCTGAAGGATGTGGCATGATGATGCTGGGGTCAACAACAAATTCTTTACTCTTCAGCTGCTCAAGGAGCTCATCAATGCATTGGCAAACTTCCCTTGCCTTCATCAGTGCAGCTTGTTCTTCTGTCCTCACACATCTAAAAATGAGTGCCTTCTTAACTCTTTCCATCAGCTCTAAGTTTTCATCATTTTTCACCAGTTTTGTTGGTATCTTGGCAGCTATCTTCATTAGTCTTTCCTTTTCTGTTTTAATCATCCTAGGCAGATCATAAATTTGCATTCTCCATTCTATGGATCTCCTTCTTGCTTCATCTACCATGCTCTCAACCACAAAGTCTTCAGAAAGCAGCTCTAGGTCTTTGAGAAATGCCCTGGTCTGTATATCTGATCTAGCCTGTTCAGCTCTCTTCGCAGCTTGCTCTTCTTCTCATTGATGATGAAAGACTATCTCTTTTTCATCTTCTGATGTGTGATGGCTTGAAGAATCAGAATCTAATCTTGTAAGCTCATATAAGGAGACTTTATCACTAGTAGGAATGGGAAGAAGCCGATGAACCAGTTAGACAAGGGTATCAGCTATTTCAGCTTTAGTTTCAGTTTCCGGCTGAGCAACTTCTGATTAATCTTCCGGTTGAATGACAAAATCTTCCGCTTAGACAGATTGAACCGGAGACTCAATCCTTATGTCCTCTAGGACTTCATCTACTTCTACTGCAAGTTCATTAACTACACCATCAGTTTGAACATTCTCTTCACCCATCTGAACATTCTTCTCTCCAATCATACTATCTTCAACCATCATAACATCTTCTTGACTTTTTCTTGTAGTAGCACCCGCAAGAATGGATTCAGCATAAGCCTTCTCCATTGGGATGACTACATTAGTCATTAAATCTTTGACCAGCTGGATGTTCTCAGGTAGAGCACCAGCCACTAACATCTTCCACCATCTCACATAGGGTGGGATCAGGTGGAGTAACCTTCAGTAGCTCACTCATTTTAATTAGCTTCCAGGCTTCTTCTACTATAAAGGGGTGCACATCAGCCCTTTTGAATCAGACCATCTGACTTCTTCTGGTAGCCTGGCTGAGTGATCATCTTCTGTTGTAGCAGTAGAGGTACCAGCAGTTGAGGTGGCAACTTTCTCCCCCTTTTTGGCAGCATCAACTTTTATAGCCTGATGACCAGGTTCTTGTGGAGGGTTTGATGTACTGACCTTGGGTACTTGTTGCACAATTGTAGGTTGAACAACTGGATCAGTTTGCAAGATTTCAGTTTGAATTGCTGGATCCGGTTCGTTGATTGCAGCCTGAAGAATTTGTTTCGGTTGATCAACTGCAGCAGCCTTTCCTTTGACAAGGTCAGCCACAATTGCATTGAGTATTTTTACCTGAGCTTACAGGGTCTTGTAAAGTGCCGTCAATTCAAGTAGTGTCATACTGTCCTCAACTGGAGTTGAACCAGTGTCATTAGACCTAAGAAGGCCATCAGTCCTAAACTGATCAAGCCTAACACCCTGGTGTTCTTGGCTCATGGGATTCTCCACAACAGTTTTATTCCCCTTTAGATCCAATGAAGGACCCTTAGGTTGAGATCCGGTTGGGATTGCCATGGATTGGGTCTTATAGATGTTACTCCTGGCACCAAGTTCCAGTGGGGATACTTGGGCAGCAAGAGCCATTTTCACATGAACCTCCTCAAAAATCCTGAGGTTCACCTCCTGAAATGAGTGTAGGCTAGACATAATAGGGTCACTGTCCTTTTGGATGTTCCCAAATAATGAGGTGAATGGGTTACTAACACCTTCTTTAGGATCAGGTCTAGATATATCTTTACTCATGGGTGATAAGGTGGAGAATTGGGGTGATAAGTGGGATGGGGATTGTACATTCAAGTGTAGAGACTCTCCATCAGAAGAAAGTTCATCTCTCAGTGAGAATCCCAGTTTTGCTTTTCCCTTAGGCTATGTGCCTTGGGAGGTATCAAGTAGGGTGATTTGTGTTGGCACAGGTTGAGGAGACCTTGGCATAACCTTTTTTTTTTAGCCTTTTTAGAGTTGTTTCTGTGGGGGAAGTGGGCGGAGTAGTGGCAGTGGTAGTTTCAGTAGCCCTTCTCCTCTTTCTAGAGAATTAGATAGGAGGAGATGTAGGAGAAGATGGGTCAGCTGTGGGATCAACCTCTGCGGCTTGTGCAGGGTTGTCAGCTTGAGCAGGTTGCTCAGTTTCAACTTTAGTTTTCGCTTGAACATCCGTTTGGGCATGTTCAGCTGGAAACTGCCTTAGGATTGGTAGGGGATGGTCAGTGTCCCTTCCTTTGAAAACAGTTTTGTTGACTGCAAGGTCTGAAAATGTTTTCTCATTCAGAATTTTAGGTTGAAAAACTGTACCACTCAAAACAAGTTGAGGAAACTTTTCTTTTAAAATACAGGTTATGAACCTGGGATACATGTAAAAAGAAAAGGAGTTTGCATTTACCTTTAAGAAATTGAAAATCAGTTTAGAGAAATTGGTCACTTCACCTTTCACAGTAGAATGAAATGCTGTGGCTTGTTCAGCAGCCATTTCATCAAATCCTGATTTCTTTGGAGTAAGGCATACCATCAGGGTATGGGCCAAGAATCGCCAGTTTTAGGGTAATTGTCCCTTCTCGATTGTTTTGCCCTTTGCCTGTCCGCTATAACCGATTGCTTGAAACAGAGGCAGGTAGACCTTTTCGTCTCGCATCATGTAACCATCTTCATCCTTCAGTTTGAGGACTACTCTGATCAGACTCTCAGAAATTTTGATTTTTGTACCTTGAACTTTGAAGTGACGAACTCTTCTTTGTTGTCATCATCTTCTTCAACCATAGCATTTTTCCAAAATTCAAGGAGAATTTCTTCATATAAGGTTGCTTCAACAGTTAGGGCATAGTTGAGATGTGATTTCTTAAGGAAATCGATCATGCCCACATACTTGTCAGTGTTGGAGGGGTTCTCCAAGCATGCTACGAGGTTGTGTTCAAAGGCAAATGGATCATCTTTCGCTGACTTCTTCCCACTTGAACTCTCTTTGGGTGCCATTGTTGACGATTTTGGTGAGGAAATTTAAGAGAAAAGTGTGAAATTGCTCTTCTGGTTTTTCAGAATTGGGAGCAGTTTTTGTTTCGGAGAATATTTGGAGTGATGAGAAAGTGGTGTGGAATTCTAACCGGTGGATAAATGGGGTGGATGACAGTTACATGGACTAGGTTTTATCCGTTTAACCTAGGCTAAGTCATAGGAGAGAGACACTGATAACCGTTCTAAAATGTAACCATGGGACCCTTTTGAAAATTCGCTTCAGGTGGTTGTAATGTACAACATCCTGCTGCTTGTCTTTTGACATTTAGATTTGACGGTTTCTTGGAGGGTTAATGAGACAGAGTTAATGAGAAATTAAATGAATATCCGCTTAGAAAAGAGTGGTTCAACCGATGGCATAAATGCACATTTAATTTGAAAAGTTGAACCGGAAGAAGTTCAAGCGGAACTTCTGACTCTCCTTTTTTTTTAAACAAAAGTTCTTATGTTTGAAAAGCTCAACAGGAAAGAGTTTTTTTCGTTTGAAAATCTGTCGTTTGAAATGACTTTCAATGAAAAGAATTGTTTTATAAAACCCCATTAAGTAACAGTGATGACTTTTATGAGATTGACTTTCTGGTTGAAGTTCAAATGGTAAGTGTTTATGTCTTACAGTTAAACCGGAAAGTTGAAATGGAAAACAAAAACACTTGAATTTATGAAAAATTCTTGCATCAATCATCATAGTTTGACAGTAGATACTGACTATGATTGAAAATGGTGTCTAATTGATACAAAGACTTTTCTTTTTCTTTTTCTTTTTGTATCAAGAGACGAGCTCTTTGACACAAAATGGTCTTCTTTTATTAAGGTTATGAAAAGGTTTGTTTAATCAAAGTTCATCATTCCGATGGCTATGATGAGGTAGAAAAATCTTGCCACATCGAAAGCTTTGGTAAACAAATCAGCCAGTTGATGATCAGGGTGAATTTTGAATAACTTAATCAAATTCTTTTCTGCACAATCCCTAATAAAATGGTACCTGATATCAATATGCTTTGTTTTGGAGTGCTTGACTGGGTTGTTGGTGTTGGAGATGACACTATTGTTGTCTGCAAAGATAGGAGTTTCCATGAAGGTGATCCCATAGTCAAGCATCTGATTTTGAATCCAAAGAACTTGTCTGCAGCAGCTTGAAGCAACAATGTATTCAGCCTCAGTAGTTGATGTAGAGACACATGTTTGCTTCTTGCACTACCAGGATACAAGTGTTTTGTAACATCCCTGGATAAACCTCGAGAATCGGATTGGATTTTTACAAGAAAAATAAAAGGGGAATTTTTTTTTCTGAAGTGATACGGGGTGCATCATGTTCCTTTTGAAGCGATGCAGCCCACATCGAGTGGCGGGTCGCCGGGTCTAGTGCCCTACCCGGAAAAGATCCGTGAAATATCTTGATAGTGATGTGGGTAGGGGTGTGCAAACGGGTAAGAACCGCCGGACCCGGCTGTACCCGACCCATGACCGAGAACCGTTTGGCACGAATTCAGGAACCGGAACCGGACCCATTTATTTACGGTCGGTCCGGGTTTCAAACGGGTAAAAGAAACGGTTCTGCCGATTCTATCCATGGAACCGTAAATATGCTGGCCCAAGAAACGGTATGCTCATGAGTCAGGTTATAAACTAATTAATCGAATGGCAATTGGCAAATTTGTTTCTGTTTACAGAAATTCTAATGGCAAATTGGCAAGCAAATCTGTTAAACTAAAATACTAAATCATTAATGAATCATGCTCACGAGTCATTGGAAGTCTGGAAATCGATTTTGATAATACAAAAAATCTTCAACAATACATGGATGATTCGAGACTAGTCACTGGAAGTCAAAAAAATCGAAATACTTACTTGATTACTTGAATGCATGATGACTGATGGTGACGATGGTGACGATGCAACAAAATCTTCAACAATAAATGGATGATTCGAGTCACTGGAAGTCTGAAAATTGAAGAACCAAGCAAGAACCCGCTAGAAGAAAGAAAGGAAGATGGAGAGATTGTTGCGTGAATCACTGATATGCGTGAATCGTGGATATACTGGTATACTATAATTAAACCGCCGGATTTTTGGTAAATAGCAAAACATTTAAGAGGCCCTAAAAATTCTATGTTTAATGTAGTTACAAACGGGTAACCGGGTTTACGGTTCCCTGACGGGTCAGACCCGAGACCGACCCGAAACCGATTACAGCTAAACACAAGAACCGCGAACCGTATTAGTTACTATAACCGGGTCCGGTTTTCGGGTTTGACGGGTCGGTTCTACCGGGTACGCCGGGTATACCCGACTTCTGCTCACCCCTAGATGTGGGACATATTGCCTTCTAAAGTAATCCGATGCGGCCCGCATCGGTCCCAGGTCTATAAAAACGAGTTTTGCCCCATTTCTGCTCATTTTTACACCCACCACTTGGAGAACTCGTCTCCTTCTATCCACATCACACCTGAGGAGAAGGATTCTGGCCAGATTGAGCCTCCATCACCATGATTTTAGCATATTTGAAGAGTTCAAGACTTGGGTAAGCTTCTAGTTCATTCGTTGCTCCATTTTAAGTTAAGTTTGGTTATGGGTCACCATTGATCAGTAATTGTTTATCCCCAAATAGGTCTTGCATGTGCGATCAAGACGGATTAAAGGCTAGTAGAGGCGATATTTTGATGATCTAAGGTTAGTTTGGGTTCGTTTTTTGCTTTAGATCATGTTTGTGAGAGATCCATCATCTAAAACCGAGTTTGAAGTTACATGCAAAGGTAGATATAGCACACTGGAGTGATTAAGAAGGCTGGAAATAGCAAGAGACCCATTTGGAATGCTCGGTACAACCATCATTGCTTAAGGTACAAGCCATTAATGCATGCATATTGTTGTTTTGTGGGTTAGTTTGGGAATTGGGAACTTAGTCAGTGAAACCTTACCATCTCAGTAACTAAAAGTTACAAGAGGAGGAAATGGTCCTGTGGGTGGAGACCCCTTTTCTTGGATTCTAGTATTAAAACCCGAAAACCAAGTTTGTTGTACTATTGGAAATGGTTGATGATACACCTGGACATCTCAGTGGCTAGAGGCCTTAAAACATGAGTTATTATCAGTCCTAGAGTGGAAACTAATAATTTGGACATATTGGCTTTGGTTAGAACCCGCTTGTTTTTAGCTTTGGATAAATTTGGATCAAACCTGGACTTGTAACATTGATTTGGCACGGCCTCGGAGCCTTAAAATTTAGGTTTTAGCTACTGGAAGTGTTGGGAACGAAACCCCATTGTTGAAACGAGCTAAAAATGCAAAATGGAAAAAAGTCACTAAAAGACAAAATAGTCATTGCGGGGTGCATCGCCTTCGGATGACCATGTTGCAGCCTGCATCACCCCTAGAAATCAGCCGGGTAGTTCTGACTCGATGTGGGGTGCATCGCTTGCCCAGTAACCCTTTGCGGCCCGCATCTACTCTGTGACCAGAATTAGTGATTTTGTTTGTTTTGTTTGATTATTTCTACGAGTATGGGCATAATGGTTTCCAGTAAAGATATTGTACTTCCCGGTTGGGGCCCTATGATCTCGTCGGATGTTTGTTATCCGCTCGGTATGTTCCCGGGAGTGTTGTTAAACCTCCCGTTTGTTTGTGAATGGTTACTACTAATTGCTTTAGCATTTTTATTTGCGGATAGGTTCTGATATAATTTTACATATAGCATTATAATAGACTTGCCACTGTGATACACTTGGACGTTTGCATTCTCGTGCCCTGTGACGTTTGTTTGATCCACCATTTGATAACTGTGAGTTGATAGCTTTCCCCCTACTTTAACTTTTTAACGTTTTGGGGTGTACATGAACCAAGTCAAACTATTGCTTGTTTGTTTGTTACTATGCTTAGGTATTTGTTACCGTGTTATAAATTTAAACTCGCATGTTACGAGACGTTCATGTTGATTAGTATGGTTAATTTGGGCCTGAGTGTTAGGCCACAATGACATATATTGCACCAATACAACTGTAGAGGTAGATCAAGGTGTCTCATACCCGCTTGTTGGACGTATTAGGGGCAGGGTGATGGCGTATATGCCTCGTCCATAAAGGGAGGCGAGCGGCCGTAGGATCGTACCCCCGAAGTGCTGGTTTAACCATAGGAATTTATAACATGCACAATATTGTTACTTGATTTGTGGAAACTTGGATTTGAGTCAAACGTGCTATGACTCACCAACAACTATTTTTGTTGATGTATTATTGGTTCATGTGCAGGTAAGTAAAGCTATGGTGGATGTTACGTTTGGATGTTAGGGACGAGTTGGGTTTTGTAACCGTTGGGGTTGATTTGGTTGATTTTGGGATTTGTTCCCCATCATGACTATGCTTTGTTATTGTTGTCTTTTCCTTTGACTGTGTTGGTAACCTTAGGTTCTGCCTGGGCGTAGACTGATGTGTATTACTTAAGACTTAACATGCTAAGTCCATTATGGTTTGTATTTGATTTTGTATTGGACGGGTCGTCCGTTTGTGTATGTTGACCTTGCATCTATCTGTTTGCTTCCGCGTGTTCTGATACGAACGGTCGGTCCCACTCTCCTCTCCCCGTGCCTGGCAGGACACGGTGGGGCGAGGTGTGACATCTTTCACCCAAAAATTGACATCCGCCAGAAGTGGACTTCTGGTCTGAATTGCATCTTCTATAGTCACTGTCAGTGAATGCTTTAAAAGACAAATCAGAATTCTTAGGATACCACAGACCCAATTTTGGTTGACCCTTCAAATATGTAAAAATTCTTTTAACAGCCAATATGTGGGACTCCTTTGGTGTGGATTGTGATATCTTACACATAGGCAAATACTAAACATGATGTCAGGCCTACTTACAGTTAGATATATCAAGGATCCAATTATTGCCCTGTACATGTGCACATCCACTGGTTTGCCACTCAAGTCATTGGATAACTTGTGTGAAGTGGAGATAGGAGTTCTTGCACTTGAAGTGGACTGCATGTCAAATCTCTTCAAGATATCTTGAATATACTTCGATTGGTTCAGAAAGATCCCAACTGCAGTTTGCTTCACTTCCATTCCTAAAAAAAGGTTAATTCTCCCATGGAGCTCATTTCAAATTTGGACTGCATCAAAGTTTCAAACTCCTTGCACAAAACAGAGTTAGATGAACCAAAGATAATGTCATCCACATATATTTGTACCATCAACATATCCTTACCAACACACTTGACAAAGAGTGTTTTGTCAATTGCTCCTCTCTTGTAGCCATTCTCTAGAAGATAATTTAAAAGTGTTTCATACCATGTTCTAGGAGCTTGTTTGAGACCATACAAAGCTTTGATCAGCTTGCATACCCTGTTTGGGTGGTGAGGGTCCTCAAAGCCAGGAGGTTGACAAACATACACTTCTTGATCCAATAAACCATACAGATTCTGATTGCTTCCAATCTAGCCACATGTGCAAAGACTTCATCATAAACTATGCCCTCTTCCTGTACATAGCCTTGCACAATAAGCCTTGCCTTGTTTTTAATCACAATACCCCTGTCATCTTTCTTGTTCCTAAACACCCACTTGGTGCCAATTGGTTCTGCCCATTAGGCAAGTCTACCAATTCCCATACTTTCTGCTTATTGATCTGAAACAACTCTTGTTGCATTGCCTCTACCCAGCTATCATCTTTCAAGGCATCAGCTACCTTGTTGGGTACTTCTTGAGACAAAAATACATGCAAGCAGATGTTTGCATCAAAAGATTTACTCCTTGTCAACACTGGTGCTGATAGATCTCCAATAACATTTTCCCTTGGATGATTCTTGCTGATTCTTCTATCTTAAAACATAGGGAACTCATGTATTCTTCCATTTGTGGGTATATTGAGCTCAGGAAGCAAGTAGTCAAGCTTAATATCACCAATATGTGACGTACGATCTGAAACTGCAACTGTTCCTTGAGAACTGTCTTCTGAATTAAGAATTAAATGCTCAAAACTGAACTCATTTAATGCGGTATCATTCGAATTTGCAGGTTCAGTGACCCTGAATCAGTGTTCTCAACCGTTTTTGAAATGTTGTTTTCCGGTTAAACTTGAACCGGAGAAACAGGTTCCGCTTGGACTTCAACCAAAAATACTTCAGCATCAATTTGAATGATTTCAGATGGTTTGTTTCCATTTCCTGGAAAGATAGGTTTGATGCTCATTGAAGAGAAGTATATTGGCTTCATATTGATTCCAGCATGGTTTTTCTTCCATTGTTCATCAGTTTACCTATAGTGAAGCTGTTCCTGCACCGATGAAATCACAGGCTTCTTAACAGTTATGTTGAAAGTAGTAGTTAGTGCATCAATATCAAATAAAAGGTGAGCTAAGATTCAAAATTTTTAGAAGATTTTTCATTGAAGGATACATTTATTGTTTCTTTAACAATTTTGGTTCTCTTGTTGTATACTCTGTATGCCTTAGATAAACAAGAATATCCAACAAAATATCTCTTATCTACCTTTTTGCAAATTTGGGTAATAGCTCATTGGTTATCAATATTATAACAGGACAACCAAATGGTTTAAAGAAATAAATATTAGGTTTCGTATTTCTCCAAAGCTCACAGGGTGTCTTATTCTTGCCTTTGACAATCAAAATCTTGTTTTGGACATAGCAGCAGTGTTCACTGCTTCTGCCTAAAAGATCACTGGGAGTTTAGAGTCTACTAACATTGATTTAGTAGCTTCAATCATTTTTCTATTTCTCCTTTCAGCAACACCATTTTGTTGTGGAGTTCTAGGAGCACTAAATTTTCTAACAATTCCCTTTTCTTCACAAATGAATTCAAAACATGGTTTCTAAATTCAGTGCCATTGTCACACCTGATTGTTTTAACTTTAAGGTTGGATTGATTTTCTAAAGAGATTACAAGAGTTTTCAATAATTCAGCAGTTTCATTTTTTGTTTTTAGAAAGAAAACCGAAGTTTACCTAGAAAAATAATCAATTATAAGAAAACATTATGACCTTTTCCCTAAGCTCATTAATCTAGTTGGACTAAAGAGATCCATGTGTAGTAGCTCTAGAGGCTGTGAGATAGAAGATTCAACTTTTGGCTTGAAAGAGGTTCTGTGTTGCTAGCCCTTGAGACAAGGCACACAGTGTTCAGAATATGTAAACTGCTTCTTAGGAAGACCCTTAACCAAGCCAAGATTGACAATTCTGACAATTCTGCTTCTTCTTTCAACCATTTTTCTTTCCCTATTTCCCTGAATTTTCTTTGTTTGTTGGTCAGATTCCTTGGCATCTCACTGGTTGAGTTGTGGACTTGATTGACCAACCTAGTTTTTCAGGTGATTTTGAAAATCTTTGTGAAAAATGATTGTTTGTCTCAGATCTTCACCCTGAAGTGGAACAGAGTGACTTCCACTTGAACTAGTAACAAGTTCTGGATGGTTAGATTTTCTGCTTTTTGAAATTTTTTCTCTAGAGGTGGTCTTTCCTCTTGAGGGGTTTCTTCTTCCTTGAGCTTCAAAATGTTCAAACTCATCAGCAAAATGGACATTTGGTCTCTGCTTGGGAGAAGTGGTTGATCTGAGTTGATTTTGGTTTTCCGGCTGAACATAGGTTCGAGCGGCAAATTGTTTCGCTTGAACTTCAGCCGGAAATAGATTTTGTTTCAAAATTGTAAAACTACCAGTTCTTTCATTTCCAATTAAAACTTTGTTGGATTCAAACCCAAAATACTTCATTGTTTGACTCTTCACAGGTGAAATTCTACCTGTGAGTTTCTTTGAAAAATCAGCTTTTGGTTTTTGAACAAATTTTGGTTTTGAAAGAGGTTTAATTTTGC
The DNA here is from genome assembly GCA_039602395.1 of Deinandra increscens subsp. villosa. Classification (NCBI taxonomy): domain Eukaryota; kingdom Viridiplantae; phylum Streptophyta; class Magnoliopsida; order Asterales; family Asteraceae; genus Deinandra; species Deinandra increscens. Next base: position 32,857,102 of record JBCNJP010000009.1, read on the forward strand.
TCAAAGGATTGAATTGACACATGGCAGCTAAGTGTCCTTGTTCACCACAAAACATGCATTCAAGAACTATGGTTTCATAAATTTCACTTTTCCCAAGGGACTCACTCTTGGTTACCTTTTTGTAGGTAAGTTGGCCAAGTCTTTGAGTTTGACTTCCCTTGGACTGTTCAGGTTGTTTACCTCTAACCTTTAAACCTTTTGGTTCAAAAACAGTTGGGGGTGGTACAACAATTGATGATTTTAGATCCCTTGATTGGTCAGCTGATGCAAATGTGCTTGCATCAGTGACTTCAGGTTTCTTTGATTCAACAGATTTCAATACTTGGCTGAGATGAGATGTCATCAACAATGAGACCAACTTTGCAATCTGTTTTCAAAGCTTCAACATTTTTGTAACCAACACCAGCTTTACCATACATCCCTCCCAACCATAACTTTTCGGCCTTTCTGTTTGCAGTTTGAAATTTATCAGAAGTGAACAAAAGCATCTTTCAGTTTAATTTTAAGAGAGCCAACCTCAGCCTTAGCATATTTGGTTTCCTTTCTTGAGTTTTCAAGTTTGTATAGTAAATTATCTAGCTATGTTTCAAGATTTGAGTTAGTTTGTTTTAGCTGTTCAAATTCTTTGTTCAAATTTGTGATCTTAGAAATATAAGATGACTCAGTTTTCCTAAAACATTCCTTTTACTCGTTCAGATTTGAAACTTCATCAACTAGATCCGTGTTATGATTTCTGTACTTTGCTACTTGTTCAATGCAAGTAGGGCTGCATAAGTTTTCTAATACCTTTTCAGGAATAGGATTTACTAATCTGAAGTGGAGTCTTGTGGGCCATCAAAGCATGGTTAATTGGCTCAAACTCAGCTATGAAGTCTTCCCCTTCTACACATTCAGTTTGATTTGCTACAACAGCAATAACATTATGATGGTTTTGACTTCCGGTTGGTTTTGTTGGAGTAGGTTGCTGACCAGAACTATGAGCAGAGTTATTGCTTGAGTTGTTGTGGTTGTTTCCTCCATGATTCTTCATTTGGACATGACCTTGGTTCTGTCCTTCTCTTCTTGGTTGTGAGCACTCTCTTGCAAAGTGTCCAAGTTGGTGATAGTTGTAACACTTGACCTTTCTTTTGTCTAAGCCAATGTGAGCACCTTTTACTCCTTTGTATGTTCTTCCTGTTCTTATGTAAAATCTTTAGGTTCTAACAGACACCATAGCAAGTTGGGTCAAAATATCAATCTCTTCTAAGTCATCTGCACTTATACATTCTAAGTCTTCACGAATGAAGCCTTGGTATGTTTCAGTTGCTACATGAGCATTGTTTTGGTCAAAAATTCACAAAGGAATCTTGTATTCCAAACTTAGAATGTGAGGTAATGAACAAATAATCCAAGTTAGGATGGTGATACGACGATATGACGAGGAAAAATCTAGAAACCTTCGACTTGCCTCTAGGAATCCTGGATAAAAACCTCGGGTGCCGGCCGAATAGCCTGCCTCCTAGTCGATTTTATTGATAACAAAACGAAAGATTACAAAGGGTTGGAGGTTTGATCGATCAGAACTATGTGATACAATGTTTTGCAGTAGTAACTGAGCTAGAGAATGCGATATGTGTGTCCCACCTGATCAAATCCTCGATTTAATATAAAATAAACGAGCGAACTAACAGTCTGGGATTCCAGGGATCTCTTCTTCCCACTTCTCTTGACCGTTGAAGGAGGACCGACCCACTTATCCCACGTATGAGTCAGCTTAATCCGAGTCTTCAGGAGTTTAGTTAACTTCCATAACGTCCCTGAAAATAAATAAAGCACATGGAAAAAATATGGGTTAGTCGATATAAAATGTTCAGGATACCTGACTGAACGTGACTTTCCCAAGATGTAGCGAGATTCCTGATCCTCTTGAGCATCTCGGCGAGTACCCTGAAATCGACCCCTAACAATTGCCCCCGAATCTCGGCTGCCTGTGGATAAGATTTACAGCTGGCGAGATTTGTTTAACCTCGGATTTCACGGCGTCAAAACGGTAAAATTGGTTGTGGATGGGACATTTTTCACGGCTTCCCATTCGACTAGATATGCCTTTACTTTTTCTTTAAATACTACCAGGTTCCAATAAGAATCCTTCACTCCTCATTAAATCGAAACCCTTCGAGCTTCTTCTCCGTCGCAGGTCAGTTTCTCTCTTCCAACTCTCTTTTTTTTTTCGTAATTTTCTCCGATGGCGAAGAAGAACACTCGTTCTGCCGCCTCTTCTTCTTCGACGGACATTGAAGATTTCGTTGATAAGGGGATTCTTCCCCGCAATGAGGAAGAAACCTGCAACTTCAACGACAGGGATATCCAATTGTTGAAGGATTCTGGTCTTTTTTCCGCGATCGGCGGTCATCCGGAAGTTTAATTCCCGGTTGAAAGCCGATTGCATATCCAACACATGGGTCTGTTTTCTTTATTATCCTTTTCTTCTTGGAATGTCCTACCCCTTTCCGGCCATTGTGAACAAATTTTTCAAAATCACCGGCCTCTCCTACTCCCAGACGATGTCGATGGTGTGGAGGATTTTTTTCTCCCTCAATAATCTGAACAATTCCCGGAACCTCGACATGGGGATCCCGGAGGTTTGCGTTTCCTACAATCTGAGAACCCACGGGTTCAGTCGGTTTGTCCTGCAGGCTCGTTCTTCCAATTCCCAACTGATTCCGTGTGCATCACACAATGATCACGATTGGAAAAGGAAATTCTTCTTTGTCAAACGCGAGTCCATTGTTGGGGGTGATAAGTTGCCGATGAAGTGGGTTTTGAAGGGTAGGAAACCAAGTCACACACTGCATTTATATTTCCTTGAACTAATTTGATGATATTTGTCTGTCTTTTGTCTGCAGCTCCCAAATTTTCTGACTTGATAGAGGTGAGTGACAAAGCTGTGGAGAAGACTGCTACCTTCCTGGAGATTCCACCTGCTAAGAGAACCTTCGCTATCGAGAGCGCCAACAGCTAGCATAGCTTCTCAGTCGACCACTCGGAAACCATCATGTCTGGTAAGTGTTTGAGCTTCCCAACATTTGTTTTGATTCGAGCTTCCCAATTCTGATCATTCTCCTTTTTTATGCCGGCTGCTCCGAAGTCTGGATCTGGATTCTCCCTTGATGACCTGACCTCCTTCCTGGATGTAAAGGAGGAGAAACTTGAGCCATTGACCAGCATCCGGCCTCCCATCACCAGAGCTAAAGCGGCTTCCTCCAGCAAGAAGAGGAAGAGTTCTTAGACCACTATACACCTGGAGAGCTTTGATGGGCTGAGCCCCGCTAAGACTAGTAATAAGCTTCTGAGCCTGCACACAACGAAAAAATTAGTAAGTGTTAGCTTAGGATTCCCAAACCTTAGCGGCATCCGGCAAGTGGCTGAGATTCCTGATCGCATTTTCTGTTTCCTTTTTTGCAGGGCATTGAGCAGCTTAGCACTGCATGCATTGAAGCTGAAACTAGGCTGGTAGTGGTTCAAAAGAAGTTGGATGAGGCCAGGGACACCATCCGCATCCAGGGGGAGATAGCTGAAGGTAAGACCCGCCATTATGAGCATAAGATGAAGGAGAAGGAGCTGAAATTCTAGGCTGCCGCGCGGAAAGAAGACGCCACAATGAAGCAGTCGGCTGCTCGCAGTGTTCTCCAGGCAATGCTGAAGATGGCTGCGAAAGCTGAGGCTGATGGGTCCACCTGTTCTAAATGGACAATGGATGCCTGGAAGCTCTCCCTGGAAAGACTGGAGAAGCTGAGAAGCCGACCAACAAGGATGAGCTGCCTGCGATAGAAGCTGCTGGTGCCAATGCGGGTGAGAAGGAGGAAGAGAAATCGGGATAGAAGGCGGACGAAGAAGGTGCTGGCGGGAAGCCGGAGATTCTTGAGAAGGCAATGGGCGATGAAGATATGTCAATGGTCTGAGCCCACTTTTTAGTATGCATTTGTTTGTTAATGATGTTGGCATCCCAAAACAATTTATTTTCTTTGTCGTTCCCTGAAACAATGTAGAACAAGTAACAACAACAATGGTTGGGAATCCTGGTGGAGGGAACTTACAGTTTGTAAGACGAAGCCAGGATTCCTAACAAACTTTTGACCTACGAGCTTACCGAGTGGAGGGATCCTGAGGTTTTCAGGACGAAGCTTCGGGAAGCTCAAATCCAGCTTTAGTATGTTAATAATATAATTGCATTTTGTTTAATTCAAATGTGCTTCGTATTTTATTTATGCCTTTTAGAAATTTGTCATAGATAGTTAATCTAAAAAAAATTACATAAGTCGGTTACTAACTCTGAAGTGAAATTAGAAACCTTTATATGGCCAAGGTCAAATAAGTTAAATGAAATAACCATAATAATACCTGACCTTTTAGATTTACCTTAGGCAACATCCTTTGCATAATCGAGAATCCTATCGGGAATCCTCGTAGGAATCCTAAGTTACCTTATAGGTCTTAGAGTACTCTGCCTCGGGATTCTGACAAGAATCCTGTTCATGTCGATTTTATAACCTTGTGAGTATCTTCGCTCAGGATTCTAACAGGAATCATGATTAGACAAAATAAAAGTATCTTCTCTACATCCTACTTCAAGATCCTAACAAGAATCCTGACCGAATAGATTGGTAGGGTCTTTTCGGCTTCCTACCTTTAGAACCTGTATAGCAAAATGTAAAAGGATCCTAGCTAATGACCAAGGATACTTTCTACACAGAATTAATAATATACTGGGGTTACACCCAGGATTCTTGGGACTAAGCCAATACTGGGGACAAGCACATATAATTCCGGGGACAAGCCCGATAAACTTGGGACCAAGCCAATGTAAGTGACATGTAAATGCCAAAACCTTAGTTAATACGTTAGTGTTAAAAACCGTGAGATTCTTGGGACAAAGCCAACGTAAGTGACATGTAAATGCTAAAACCTTAGTTAACACGTTAGTGTTAAAAACCTTTAGAATCCTCCCAGCAGCCTCCAGTGACAAGATTGTCAACCACCCCTGGAGTGGACTGGTCCGGCCATGATGAGCATACCGGTGGACAACGTGCGCTCCTGGCGAGGGTCGTGCGCTACTGGCGATTACCCAAACGTAGGAGAGGAGTCAGCCTCTCAAACCTTAGAAGGTATGCGGGATACCTTAAGCGTAGAAGAGGTGATATGCCTCTAACCGGGGATATACCCAAAATAGTCTAGGATTCTCAAAATCTTCAAAACACTCAACACTTGGTGAGGGGTGGGTGTTAGCTTAGCTAACACCACTCCGATGCTTAAGTCAGTAATGTGTCATAGGAATAATAAGAATAAATTGTAATAGGATTAGTCTACGTACCTTGCAATATTTAGACAGTGAGGATCCTTGGGATTCTGCCAGAGATTCTCAATGGGATTCTCACATAAAATACGCTTTAAGGTGGACGGCATTCCAAGCTCTTGGCAGAGGTTCTCCTTCCATATTTACCAAATGGTATGCCCCCTTTCCTTCTTCAGAATCTATAAGGTAAGCCCCCCCCCCCCCACTTGGGTGCTAACTTCCCATCAGCAGGATTGGTAGTATTCTGGAAAGCCTTCCTCAATACCAAGTCACCTACTTTGGAATCTTCTTAGCCCGGTGTTTTTATAGGATTTTACTATCCGCTGTTGATAAGATGCCATCCGGATTCTGGCCATATGTCTGAGCTCCTCAACCGTTTAGAGATCCTGAAGGAGATTCTGGCTGTTAGTTTCAGGATCCTGGCAGTTGACTTTGGCTGTAGGAAGTACCATCTCTGTAGGGATCACAGCTTCTGCCCCAAATACTAGTGAAAATGGGGTTTGGCCAGTAGCACTCTTAGTGTGGTTCTGTCTGCCCAAAGGACAAATGGCAGCTCCTCAGCCCATTTCGCTTTCTTGGAGCCCGGCTTTTTCTTGAGGTTGTTGATTATGATCTTATTGCAGGATTCCGCCTGTCCATTAGCCTGAGGGTGGACAGGTGTTGAAGTGGTCATCTTGATGCCCCAACTTTCACAAAAGCTTGTAGTTCTCTTGACGATAAACTAGGAGCCATTGTCGCATATGATTTCTGCCAAAATCCCAAATCTGGCGAGGATGTTCCTTTTGATGAATGATATCACTTCTTTCTCTCTCAGTTGAACATAGGCTTCCGCTTCAATCCACTTGGAGAAGTAATCAGTCATGGCAAGCATAAACACCTTTCCTCCGGGAGCCTTTGGCAGCTTACCCACAATATCCATGCCCCACTTTATGAATGGCCATGGGGATACTTAGGATGCAGATGCTCAGCGGGTTGGTGAAGGATATTGCCATGCCTTTGACAAGAATCACATTTCTGTGAGAAGCTCACGGCATCCTTCTTCATAGTTGGCCAATAATATCCGAATCTGAGAACTTTAGAGAACAGTGCCATGCCCCCGGTATGGTTCCCACAATCTCCACTGTGGATGTCTTCGAGCACCTCAAGAGCTTCTGACTTCTCTACGCACCTTAAATAGACACATGCAAGAGATCTTCTATATAGGATATTATTAATAATAGTATAGGGTTCTTCCTTTGTGTGAAAAGATCTGGGATTTTCGCCCTTGGGAATCTCCCCATCTTTGAGATACTTCATGATCGGGTAAGTCCAGGATTCCCGAGCATCTTCAGGATTCTCAACATCTGCACCTGCATTATTGTCAACAGCCTGAGCTTCTTGTTGAGCTATCGCCGACATCAGGATGTGAGTTATTGGAATCTTGACATCCTTAGGGATCCTGAGCGATGAAGCCAAGTTTGCCAAGGCATGGACTTCTGCATTATCTTCTCTTGGTACCTGCGAAATGTTAAAATTTTCGAAAATTAGAGACAGTTTTTTAACAATTTCAAGATACTTGCTCAGATTCTCCACTCTCACTGCATACGAGCCATTAAATTGGTTAGTCAATAAGATAGAATGAACAAACACTTGTATGGACATGATTCCCATATCCCTGGCCAGCTGTAATCCAGCAATTAAAGCTTCATACTCGGCTTCATTGTTGGTAGCCTGGAATTCACAGGATATGGATAGAGGTATTATGTCCCCCTGTGGCGATTTTAGCAGGATTCCAAGCCCTGTTCCTCTGACATTTGAGGAGCCGTCAGTATAGAGGATCCAGTCTTCCTTGAGCTTCTCAAGCTGCTGGACTTCCTTATCAACTTCTGGTTCAATGTCACTGCTGAAATCCGCCACAAAGTCAGGTAATGCTTGGGACTTGATTGCTGTTCTTGGTTCATATTTGATGTCATAGGCACTCAGCTTAACTGCCCACTTAGCCATCCTTCCTGACATTTCCGGCTTCCTGAGAACTCCCTTGATAGGATAGCTAGACATCACAATTATAGTATGGGTTTCAAAATAGTTTCTGAGTTTAGTGGAAGCCATTATAAGAGATAAAATTAACCTCTTGAGATAGGAGTACCTGGATTATGCCGTCTAGCAGAGTTTTACTTACATAATAGACCGGATGCTGCTGTCCTTGGTGATCTTTGACTAAGACAGCACTTACTAAGCTTCCGGATACAGCAAGATATAGATATAGCGGCTCCCCATCTTCAGGTTTCATCAGAAGTGGAGCTTCTGACAGGTACTCTTTCAGGCTCTTCAGGCTTCTTCATGTCTTTCAGCCCATTCAAAATTCTTGTTCTTCCTCAGAATCTCATAGAAATCCTTGCTCTTCTCATAGGATCTTGAAATAAATCTGTTGAGCGCTGCAATCCTTCTTGTCAGTATTTGAACTTCCTTTATATTCAAAGGAGCCTTGAGGTTGAGAATTGCTTTAATCTGCTCAGGGCTTGCTTCGATACCTCTCTCGGTTACCATGTAACCTAAGAACTTCCCAGCTCGCACCCCAAAGTGGTACTTGGAGGGATTGAGCTTCATATTGTAATGGTCAAGGATTTCAAAGGTAGTTTGGAGATGCCTGACATGGTCTTGAACTCTCTTGGACTTCACCACCATATCATCAATGTAGACTTCCATTGTATCCCCTAGTTTCTCTTTGAACATCATGTTGACAAGTCTCTGATAGGTGGCACCTGCATTTCGTAAACCAAAAGGCATAGCAGTATAGCAATATATACCTGTTGGAGTTATAAAGGTTGTATGCTCATGATCACAGGGTTCCATCTAGATTTGTTGGAATCCCGAAGAAGTGTCCATGAAAGTGAGCATCTCATGACCTGCTGTGGCATCCACCATTGCATCAATGTGGGGAAGTGGGAAAGGATCCTTGGGACAAGCCTTATTTAAGTCTGTGTAGTCCACACAGACTCTCCACTTCCCGTTCTTCTTCTGGACCACCACTACGTTCGCTAGCCACCTGGGATATTTGACTTCCCTGATCATCTTTGTCTTGAAAAGCTTGTCAACTTCCTTCTGGATGATTATATTCTTCTCTGGAGCGAACTTCCTTCTTTTTTGCTGTATAGGCCTGAAAGAAGGATCTAAACCAAGTTTATGAGCAATAACGTGTTTAGGGATACCTGTCATGTCTTCATGCTTCCAGGCGAAAGTTGAAGTTCTGGCTTTGAGAAGCTTAACTAGATTCTTTTTAAGTTCCTATGGGATGCTGGTCCCGATGAGCACCTTGACTTCAGGATTCTCAAGATTTAGCTGGACTTCTTTAACATCGAGCTCCTTGTCCTCCTGTTCCTCGGGTGCTCTTTTCTGTAATTGCCATCCCTTTGTCAATTTTGTTGTATTCTTCATAGAAGTTGAGTAGAAGTTCTTGGCTTCTTGCTGGTCACTTTCAATCCTGACAACTCCCCAGGGTGTAGGAAGCTTGATACACTGGTGATAAGTTGAAGGGACTGCCTTCATCTCGTGAATCCATGGCATGCCAAGAATAATATTGCAACAAGAGAGATAATCTATAATACATAATTTTTGCATGCAATTTACTCCCTCTATATATACTGTTAGTCTAATGTCTCCAACGGTGCTCTTGGTTTAGCAACTGAAGCCAACCAAGACTGAGGATCTTGCCACAATTTCTGATTCTGGGATGCCCATCTTTTTGAGCACATCCAGACGGATTATGTTGACAGAGCTTCCATTATCTATCAGGATCCCGCGTACAAAATGGTTAGCAATATATAAAGTAACCACCAGACTATCATGGTGGGGATCCTAAACGTGGGAGCGGACGCTCTCATCAAAGGATATCGTCTTCTCCTGAGTCAGGATGGAAGTCCGGACAAGTCTGGATCCCTGTTCAGACTTAGACTCCTTAGCATGCTTCTTGGCTGAGGAATAGGAAGTGCCACAGATGTCTGAGCCTCCTGATATAAAGTTGATAACTTGAGCATCCTGTGGTGGTGAAGCTGCTCTCCAGGGAAGCTTGTCAGCTTCCTGAGTTTTGCTCTTCTTTCTACCCAGCAGCTCCTTCAGGTGCCCCTTGCTGAGCAGGTAGTTGATTTCTTTCCTAAGTGCAATGCATTCATATGTCAGATGGCCAAAATCTTCATGATAGGCAAACCACTTTGATTTGTCCTTCCAGGATGCCTACTTGGTATCTTTCCTGGGCCACCTTGCCTTTTCACCTAGGTCCTGCATAGCACACATCAAACCACCAAGGTCAACTGAAAAATAGTATTCAGATACCTTGGGATACTCTCGTCGTCGTCATCTTGGTCTACAGCATTGATCTTTGGATTTTCCGATTTGGAATATGGCCGGGATCTGTACCGCTTCCCGAGGGATTCTGACTTTTTACTGTTAGAATCATACTTGGGGACGTCCAGTCTATGATGGATCTTCTTATCATCCTCCAAACGGATGAACCTCAAGGCTCTGCTTCGAACTTCGTCAAGGTTCCTGCAAGGGGTCATAACAAGATTATCATAAAATTGGGAATCCTTACGGAGTCCCATCTTGAAAGCTTCGACTACCACTGCCATATCCAGGTTGAGAATCTCGAGAGATTATCGTCCGAATCTGGCAATATAGTCTCTAAGTGGTTCTTCTGGTTCGTCCGAATCTGGCAATATAGCTTCTCAAAGGTTCTGCTACAAGAGAACTGATTATTAAACAGGTTAACTATGTGAGAAAATGAAGTAATAGTGTTAGGAGGGATGCTCAGTAGCCATTTCATGGCTGGTCCTGTTAAGGTTGAACCAAAGCCTTTGCACAGACAGGCTTCTTTGATTTCTATCGGAATGGGGTTAATCTCCATACGCTCCCTGTAATGTGCAACGTGTTCTTCAGGATCCGTAGTTCCATCGTAAAGCTTCATGCTTGGATTTTGAAAACGTTTCGGGATCTCCACTTGAGAAATCGGCCAAGTAAATCTGGAGATCTTGTGGCTTTCCAAAGGAACCTCAGGAATAGGTTTCAGGATCCCTGGAACATTTGATATCATCTCTTTCAACTTCTGGAGCTCCCTGGCGATACTTGGATTAATACCTGCATCATAAGGAGCACCCTGGTTAAAAACGACAGAAATTGAATTTAACACATTACCTGGGCTAGGATTCTGGACTGGGAACCTGGGAGTGTATCCATAGCTCGTTGGGATGCTCGGCTCCGTAGTGGTCGCTGCTTGCATGGGGATGAAGTCACCAACATGCACATCTGAGGAGCTGGTCCTGAGGACCCCCACAGAAACAGAAGGGTTAGAATGTTGATATCCTTGGGAGTTCTGGCCTGGATTCCCGGCAGAAAAAGGATATCCTTGAGATGGTGTAGCTAAGGATCCAAGCAACAGTGGAATCCAAGGATCCCTAGAGCGTGGCTGCGAGGATTCTGGCGAGACGACTCCTGAGAACCCAACATTACTCCCTGCATATCCAGTGGCTTGGGAAGTCATTGCAGGGGTCGTAGTGAAGCCTGGTGTTGATTTATAATTGTAGTGAGCCGGATTTGAGGGTCGTGAGGCATTGAAATCGAGATGTTGGGGAAATAGAGGACGTTGCTCCTCCACAGGTTTCTTAGACTTCTTAAGCCCCTCGATCTCCTTCATCACCCTTTGATTGGTCTTTTCTTGCTGATCCATCTGAGTTTTCACCTGCCTGATCAAAGTAAACAAATCATTGTTAGTAATAACCAGATCAACAGATTGAACCTGGGATCCTGTGAAGATAGGATAGTCAGTTTTTCTCGTCTGCTCGTCCACTCTTTTCTGACGGTCATCGGTTTTCTTCTGACTTCCTGGAGCGGAAGGAAGAGGAGGAATAGAGGACGATGTAGAGGCCGAAACAGATTTATGTTGGTTCGACATTTTTCGGATCGGAGATCGAATGAAGTGGACAAAGAACGAGATTTTCTTGGAATGAAGCACCACTTGCCCCACGGTGGGCGCCAAACTGTTTTGGTAAAAAATTCACAAAGGAATCTTGTATTCCAAACTTAGAATGTGAGGTAGTGTGCTTAACGATCAAATGAACAAATAATCCAAGGTAGGATGGTGATACGACGATATGACGAGGAAAACTCTAGAAACCTTCGACTTGCCTCTAGGAATCCTGGATAAAAACCTCGGGTGCCGGCCGAATAGCCTATTTCCTAGTCGATTTCATTGATAACAATACGAAAGATTACAAAGGGTTGGAGGTTTGATCGATCAGAACTATGTGATACAATGTTTTGCAGTAGTAACTGAGCTAGAGAGTGCGATGTGTGTGTCCCTACTGATCGAATCCTCGATTTAATATAAAATAAACGAGCTAACTAACAGTCCGGGATTCTCGGGATCTCTTCTTCCCACTTCTCTTGACCGTTGAAGGATGATTGACCCACTTATCCTACGTATGAGTCAGCTTAATCTAGTCTTTAGGAGTTTAGTTAACTTCCATAACGTCCCTGAAAACAAATAAAGCACGTGGCAAAAATAGGGGTTAGTCGATATAAAACATTCAGGATACCTGACTGAATGGGATTCCCAAGCTGTAGTGGGATTCCTGATCCTCTTGAACTTCTTGGCGAGTACCCTGAAATCGGCCCCTAACAAGCATTATGAGAGTTTTCAAACAAGTTTGAAGAGCTCTCTTGACCCCTTGGTGTCTCAGGGAAGCTGACTACAGGTGACTGATAGAAAGAGGAGTTTGAAGATCTTTGGTTATGAAAATCAGTAGTGACTAGAGCAGTTGATAGCAACTGAGTTGATTCAGAAAATGAGTTTTGCTTAAGATTTAGTTCCATTTCATATGCACTGAGTACACCACGAAGTTCACTAAGCTTCATCTTTTTCAGATCTTTACATTCTCTGATGCTAACAGTGTAAACTGTCCACATTGAAGGCAGAGAACGTAGGAAATTTCTGTTTGCATTAACTTGTTGTAGTTTTACATCTACTTTTTGCAGTTCATCTGTTGGGTCCCGTGAGGGGCTCTTTAACAATGTTGGCACAATTTGATTTAAACACGATAAACAAGTTGCGGAAAGTAAATCAAATTGGAAGATAGCAATTCATGAAAGGGTTATTCTGTATATCTCAAATGTAAATAATGGTTTACACGAGTTTATACTATAACTATGTATCAACAGAAACAACTTTTCTATAGAAGTGATGTTGTAATTGCTTTGAGAAGATACTGAATTGTATGCTTAATGTCTTGCATTGTTTGGTGAAGTTAGCTTGCTATTTATAGGAAGATGTAGCAAGTTGCATTTGGATAAGGTGGTTGAGGACGGTTGATTTTGGAGTGTGTCAGAGTATATAGAGGTTAATTTAAGGTATTCAATTTATCTCCTTTTCAACTGTCTTCAACTGCTTTCGTGATTAATGATAAGTTGACATTCATTTTGCTTGTTCTTCACAAAAAGGTAGAATTTTTTCTTCTCGTAATCTTTATCTTCTAATGGTCCAGAACTCCTTCAGGACTCTTCTTTGAAGACTTTTGATCCTTCCCATTAGAAGCCTTCTACAGAAATGAGGATTTTTGTAGAATTTAGTCTGCACAGAACTACTTCGGAATTTCCGGAATAGTTCTGTATGAGTACATAAATCATGCATGAATCTGTATATCATACAGACTTTCATATCCTTTCTCTTTTAAGGATATATCTAGTATTTTCTTCTAATACTTGACTGTTTTGTGTTACATTTACATTGTGTTCTAACAATCTCCGCCTAAGTATTTGAAGAAAATAAACAAAAAGAGAAAGTAACATATAAAATGCAAATTTTTGAAAGATCAACAGGATGCATGGAGTTATGAATACAATTTTTAGGAGAGAAATCCGGTTATAGAGTCTTCTTTTACAGAGAATTTCTTGGGAAGAGGACTCCAACAGGCTTTGTGTAGTTCCTTTTGTAGCATTCTATGTTGCTTTAGATCTTCTATTGTTTTGATCATAAGTTCCCTTCTTCTTGCAGTCTCAGGTCCAGTTTCTCTGTTTTCATTTAGTAGGAATGAGATGAATCTTAGAGATGCGTCGGAGTAGGCATGACACTTGCTGATTCTGAAGAACCTTTTCTGTGTATTGTAATTTCTGAATATTTCACCAGTGCTTGGAATTACTTTGGATCCTTTCCACTTCAATCCAGAGGGAAGGTCTTCTTTTGCAGTCTAAATGGCAAGTTTCTTTAGACCAGTGTGTATAGTCAGCTCATAGTAGATCAGAGAAAACCTGTTGTATATCTTCTTTCCTGCCTCCCTGAGTCGATGTATTGCTCTTCTATTCCTGAGGCTTGTTGAACCATTTGTCATACAGCATTTGATGAAGGACAAGATGTGCATTTCACTAAGTTGATCAAGATCTGCATCAGTGAATGTATATGGTTGACGACGGTTTGCAGTGGTAGTGATTTTGCAGGAGTTGAAGTATTGAGTGAAAGGGTTTCCCTTTTGTTGTCTTTCTTTGATCTCATCAAGCTACAGGATGGTGGCATCTGAGTGTATCCAGTTTCCTTCAAATGGCACGTTGTTGATTTTCTCCTCAAAAATATTTTTGCTCATTGGACTTATTTAAGGAAGTTGTTCTGTTTCTTGAAGGAATATGTCTTCACACCTTCTCTTTTCATGCCATAGATCCTCCTCAATCCTTTTTTCTTTTTTGTAGTTATCTTCAAATAATGACTGAGGGGCCATTGAGACCTCAGGAGCATTGAGGTCTCCCCCTGGATTTGTGGCTTTCTCCTTACCCTTTTCAGATTCCTTGGTGGATTTTGAGGTACCTGCAGTTTGGGTTTTGATAGAGCTACCTGATGAGGGTGGAGCCACAGGCCGACTGGACTTTTGTGTAGGTGGTCTTGGTGGTGGTGGTGGCATCGAGTGATCATGATCTAGACTGGGCTTGCATTGACCGTGTTTCTTTCTTTTGGGAGAGGACTCGATTTCATCATGAGCTATCTTTCGCTTTGAGTTGGGAGGGGAATCATCAAGATTGATAACCAGAGGAGTTGTCGTCTCCTTTTCTGAAAAATTCTTAAGTGGATTGGCTTCCGTTACTTTCTTGGATAGATTCTTCATTCTTTTCTCTAGGAGCATCTGATCTGAATTTATCTTTATCAGATTTGAGCTTTCTTCCTTTATCTCCTTGTATAGAAGACTGAATTCTCCTTTGATCTTATTCAGCAGCTCTTCTCCTTTGGCTTCATAGAATTGTAGTGCCTTTTAAGCCATCTTATTCAGTTCCTTGATCTGATTTTGTAGTGATTCTTTTGTAAGATCTTCTTAGGGTTGGTGGCAACTAAAACATAGCATCCTTAGTATTTGTGCTCAAATTGTAAATATTTCACTTTAACTTGTATTTTGTACTTGGACAATTCTCTTAATGCTTATGTTAATCACTCAAGTGTTTGATGTTTTGTGTTTCATATGTAATGTCTTAACTTGTGTTGATTATTGATATTAAAGAAATTGCCCTTGTACATCTCAATTGCAATGTGAAAGTCTGGATCCATATTCTGAGTCATTTCATGATAATCTACTTGGCTAATGTTAATAATTGAATGTGTCTTCGTAATAACAACCCTTAGTGATTCAATAATGATACTTGACGTTTTCCGAGTGTACTTGGTGATTTCAGGTCAATCTTAGCGACCTCACCAAGAGTCTTGGCGACCTCACCAAGATTCTTGGCGACCTCACCAAGGTCTTGGCGACCTCACCAAGCTTGGCGACCTCACCAGGAAGTCTTGGCGACTTGGGATTTACACTTGGCAATCTGGACAAGTATTCTTGTCGACCTCACCAAAGTTGGCGACCTCACCAAGTGTTCTTGGCGACCTCATGTTTGCTCTTGGTGATCTTGTCAGTCTGATGACATAAAATTCACTAACTTTAATAACATTCTCTTGTAATCAGTGTTGTGACATCAGGTGTTCTCTCCAGTATAAATAGCAACATGATAATAACCTAGAATAAGCTTTTGGACGACTGTTTGAAGAGAGAGAGCACCTGTGTGTGAAAACCCACGTGTTCTTGAGTTTCAGACATGAAATCTAAGGATTTCAACCAACAAACACCATGATTTGATCATGGATTCATGATTTCCCACTTGGATCTGTGTATTGGATGAGTAAAGGCTCCATATTGGTCCTGACAAATGGTATCAGAGCCATTGTTCTTCATGTTCTTGAGGTTTTTCTCAAAAACTTGAAGAATCACTCATTCAAGTCATCAAATGTAGTTGTTTGTATGATTCCTTGAACCATTTTGAACGAAATTTCACAAGGAATCTGTTGGAATGCTTAGATTTCATCAATAATCACAACAAATGGGTCAATTTTGAATTTTTCAGATTTATGCGAACACAGAGCATACGTGCTTTGAGTTTCTTTTGAAAAATAAAGTCTATCTTTCACTGATTTTGAGTCAAAATTGAACATGCATACATGTTAGACTCATGATTTAGGGATGATAGCAACTTGAATCATTCAAAAACATCAAGTATTTAAGATGTTTAAGCAAAAATTGTGTTCTTGGAAGTTTTTCATAAGAATCACTGTTTGATCCGATTTCACATAGATTAAGTGGTTTTTGGAGTTTGTTTGTTGATACATGGTCCTGATCATCATGTGAAATATCGAATATAAGACGAATCACACAAGATTGCTGAGGTCCGAACTCAGGCCGAACCTGAAGTTCGGACATGGCCGAACCTTGGGCCGAACCTGAGTTTCGGACCAGCGTGTTTCACTTTGTATAAATAGGATGTCTTGTATAGAATTGAGATGCTTCTGAGTGATATCTTCTCTGTGTACTTTGTGGTCATCTCTGTGGTTAATACAAGTCATTTGTATTTACTCTCTATGTTTTACTCGTTTACATTGATTTCATTACGACTAAGTAGAAGATTCACACGCTCAAGCAATTTTAAGTGGTATCAGAGCATTTGGTTTGTTCTACTAGTCAGAAATCATTGTTTTTCAGAGTTTTGATTCAAAATTCTCGTTTTTGCTAAAATGTAAATCATTTTTGAGTTCGTTTGATCTTTTCCAGTGTGTTTTTCATCAAAAGTTCATTTCTAGATCGTTCATTTCGAGTTTACTTGGATTTCTATCAAAAATTCCATCGAAAAACACGGAAAATCGAGAAAATGGTGTCGAGTGAGGTCGAGCTCGTCTGAGGTTTGGACACGTTCGGTGTAACCGCTCCGAACTTGAGGTTCGGACGTTATATCGGTTCGGTGAGGGTTCGGTGAGAGATCGGTCCACGTTCGGACAGAGTTTGGTGATTGTTCGGCACTCGTTCGGTCTAGGTGTTGTTTAAGTGCCCGAAGGTTAAGTTCGGACGGAGTTCGGTGAGTTTTATTCTCGGACTAGGTTTGGAGTACGTTCGGAGGAAGTTCGGCGAGAGTTCGGAGGTAGTTCGGAGTGAACAGTAACCAGATATTTCAAAATGTCCGATTTTCAAGCGTTCGCTACAATTCAAAATTCGGTTCAAGCTACGATGCAATCGATGATGAATTGTGATAACGAAATCGGAACAAGTCAGAAAGTTCCTAAATTGCTCAAATTGGAAGATTATCATAGTTGGGTTACACGGTTTGAAGCGTATGTCTCGGCGAATGATATAGATATGTGGTTATCATATTTTGACCAATATGTTTATCCTATGGGAGAAGATGGGGAACCAATTCTTTAAAGGAAGCTTTCCGGTGAACAAAATAAAGCATATCAAGCTGAGAAGAAAGCCTAAGGTACTTCAACGATGGCATTGCCGACAGAGTTATTACATTAATTCTCAAGCAACTACATGACAAAGAGTTTGGTGGATGCTTTAGAAAAGAGGTCTGAAGGTAATGACCAATATAAGAAGTCGAAAAAAGGCGCTGAAGAAGGAATTTGATAGTTTTAAACATTATCACAATGAATCGATTCTAAATTTGATTGCACGATTTGCTCATTTAATGAGTGAAATGAAATTGGTGAATCTTACAAAAGATGAAGCTGATAAGAAAGACAAGATCATGGAAGCCCTACCAGAGAAATGGGAGAATTATGTGATGATGGTTTCTCATGATAAAGATTATTCAAAAATGTCTTTTAATAATCTGATTCAACGAATCCAAGCAAGGGATATGGAGTTAACGGTGAACAAGTCACTTCCTGAGCAAGTTCAAAATCCTGCAGTGTATTATGGTAATAATGATTTAACTTTGAATACTGGGAAATCGAATATTCTTAGTTCTGCACCTCCTACAACATTTATTGCAGGTAAATCTGAAATTTCAAGTTATTCTTCTGCTGGTTGTACTGTTTCGAGTCCTAGTTCTTTAACTCAAAGTGCATTGTCTGTTCAAACTGTTGATGATTATAATGCATTGATGTCTGCATTGGTATCTTCATACTTTGGTGTTATCACTGGTGCTGTGAGTAATGCTGAGTTAGCAAATGAAGATTACGATCAGATTGATTATGATCATTTAGAGGAAATGGATCTCAATTGGCAGTATGCTATGTTGGTTCGAAGGACCAAGAAAATTTTCAATGGAACTGGTAAGAAGAGACTGAATCAGGAAGGGAAGATTGGTTTGGACAAGTCAAAGGTGAAATGTTATAAGTGTTCAGTTTATGGTCATTTTGCTCGAGAATGTCCAAGTTCTGTGGCAAGTAAATTGAAGACTGGTCAACATGCACATTTAGTTTTTTCATCCATCAAATGAAGCTGAAAAGGTTGAGAAGAAATTTGTTACTTTTGCTCATGATTGGACCAATACATTTTTGCATTCAAATGAATTTGCATGGAATGCAGATTCAGAAGTTACAAAAAATCATGTTCCAATTACTGTTGCTTTGACTGCTCGTCATGCTGATGATGACAGCTTTCTGACTGATTCTGATTCTTATTCGAGTGCATCTTTGGTTCAAGATGATTTACCCAACGTTTCTGATAGTTCAAAGGTTGACGAATCTAAATGTCTTACATATGTAAAGTTACACAAAAAGATTGACTGGTTTGAACAGAGTTCTAAAACTAAAACATCAACTGAGGAAATTGTTGTGTTCAAGAAGGAGTTAGAAGATTTTCAAAAGAAGTATTATGAGTTGGTTCATGTTCATGAAGATGTTTTAACGGAAAAGGCTCAATTGGCTGAAAAGTGTGCGAAGGCAAAGCTGAAGCTTTAGACGCAGCTCAAGTTTTTGAGAATTTATTTGAGAAAAGTTATCCAGTTTAGCAAAAGTACGAGGAAGCCACTGCTCTTATTGCTAAAACTGCTGTTACCGTTGAGAAACTTCAAAATAAAATCTCTATGCTTCAAGATGAGAATGTTCTTTATCGAGACAAGAATGAGGTATTAACGAAGGATGTTGAGTTTTACAAGCAAAAGAGAGAAAATGTGCTGGAAGAGTTATTTGCAGAATGTGAGATCCGAAAGCTGCAAACTTACGAATATGATGATCTCAATGCAAAATTCATTAAGTCACAGAAAGAGGTGTTTGAGAGTCAAAGCTAAATTCACTAGTGACGCTAAGTCACGAGAAGCTTCAAGTTCTTCTTCCAATTCATTAAAGAATTAAGGATCTAAACACAAAGGTTTAGGTTACAAAGTGACGAACGACCCTGTTCAAGCTAAAAAACCAGTGACGGCTGAGAAGGTTTCTAAAGCAAAGGTTGCAAAGAAATCATCATCTCCGAAAGAATTTTCTTATTCTTCTGGAAGATTGTCATCTTCAAGGAGTCCATCTCCTAGGTATGATTCATCTGATGATTTCTTTGATAATTTAGATTCTGAGCATTCATATGGTTTTTCAAAATCAAAATAATTTTCAAACAATTTTAGAGAACGACTTTGTTATGTATGTCGTCAACCGGGACATCTTGCTGTTGATTGTTCGAAGACTGCATATATTCACAAAACTGCCAAGTATGTGAATAACAAAGGTCAAATTTTTGATGAACCATGGTCTCCGAAGGTTAAATCAACTCGTAAATCATCTTGGTCTAAATCAAGTACGTCGGTTGAATCTGATTCAGGTTCTGATAAAAAATTCAAACTTTTACAAATTTGGAAACCAAAAGTTGTTTCCACGGCCAACAAAGACTATATGGAAGACACCGGGCGACCCGACGCTGTTGAATCGGGTCGATCCCAGACCGACTAATGATTTATTTGGTGTCAAGCAGGTATTTCAGGAAGACCTTTCGGTGATTGGAAAATTGCTGATTGTGGAATATCTGTGCTAATTTAACCTGAATTTCAAAATCAAATTTTGTTTTTAAAATGCTAAACTAAACGTATTTGTGTTGGTTGATCAATTTTTTCATTTGTTTTTCCCTCCGTCTCATTCTGAGGGGGAGTTTGTTTTTGCAAAAATACAAAAATAGTGTGTTGTTTTTCAAATCGTAAAAATGAAAATCTATCAATAGAGTTGTCATTTTTAGGGGGAGAAATTTAGAAAAGACAAAAACATTGAAAAATGAGAAATCGTATCCGACATGATTATTGGGAAATGATGGTACATTGGTTGAAATTGTCTGGCTCATGGATAAAGTAGATGAAAAAGCCATAAGACCATTTGATTGATGTGTAAGGTAGGCTTGGCAAATCAGAAAGTATACAAATGTGATATACACTAAATCTGATGCTTGACCTAGTGGACAACATCTTGATGCATATCTCATGATATATCAAAAAAAAGATATGTGAAAAATAAAATGAGAAGTCACTGTGTATACATGTGTTCATTTTGCAAAGATTTAAACTTGTTTGATTTTCTTGATTTTGTCAAACGATCGGACTTTCTCTACGTATCGAAAGATCGACCTGATCGTTGTTCGTTTGATGTTCTGCTTTATTTTCTTTGGTGTTTCGTATAACGCATCGGACTTTCTCTGCGTGTACGGGAGTACCGACCTGATTGTTGTTGAGTTATACAATTTCAACTTTTTTTATTTTCTTATTTTGTTAAATCCGAGGCCTTATCTGCGTATCGAAAGATCGACCTTAAGGTAGACGATTTAACGTTCTTATTTCTTTTGGAATGGAACACAGTGACTATCTCATGGTTACAATCATTATGTGATTAAAATCACAAATGAAATCACAAAATGTGATAAGCAAAAGCATATCTGAGTATGTCAGATAGTGTGGGGTACACTGGTCAATGCAAAACTAATCAATATCTTAACATATCCAGATGTTATGAGTATGATTGTGCCAGAGTTTAAAGTTGGACAAATTATATCTGTAATTGGCATGGTGTGTGTGCTTCAATAATCGAAATTGAAGTGTAGTTCAACATGTTATGTCCAATATGATCCCATGTTGTGATCTTTCTCACATAAGACAAAAATAGTGTCTGCTTCTGTAATGCTTTTACTTTTTTTATCAGAAAATACCAAAAAGATTTTAAGTGTGTTTTGATATAAAATTTCTAAAAGCCAAAAATATTTTGTTTCTTGTTTGTTTTCAATTGATCAACACGAAATACAAAACCAACTTTCAAAATTAAAATATCTTGGAGTCTCTAAGAGACGTTTTGCGCCAAGATTATTTATGTTGGTAGGTTTCTAAGTGGAAAGAGAACATTACAACTTCAAGTTTTCTAAAGATTGTTGATAAAGAGATTACACATGATCCAATATCAAGTATTCAAGATTGAACTCATCGTCAAGATCAAGGAAGTGTTTGATTGAAGATACAAGATATAAGTATTAATAGAGGAGATGATACTGCACATGCCGAGGGGGAGTTTGTTGATACATGGTCCTGATCGTCATGTGAAGTATCGAATACAAGACGAATCACACAAGATTGCTAAGGTCCGAACTCTGGCCGAACCTGAAGTTCGGACATGGCCGAACCTTGAGCCAAACCTGAGGTTCGGACCAGCGTGTTTCACTTTGTATAAATAGGATGTCTTGTATAGAATTGAGATGATTCTGGGTGATATCTTCTCTGTGTACTTTGTGGTCATTTCTGTGGTTAATACAAATCATTTGTATTTACTCTCAGTGTTTTACTCGTTTACATTGATTTCATTACGACTAAGTAGAATATCCACACGCTCAAGCAAGTTCATTGTTGTAGTTAACAAATGTGTTCCTAAGCAAATTCGTAAGCTGTTGGTGCAATAAAAACTTGATTTCGTGTAATTTGATTTTGATCCAGTGATTATGCTCAAGAACATGGCTGAAAATTTTCTAAGTCTTGAAGATTTTCATATTTTTAAATCAAATTGTTGATTGATTGATTCAAACTAAATAAGCTTCATGATGTTTGTTTTGTAGGTTTTGAGCAATTAACCTTAATTTTAGCATCCGTTGAAGCAATTTCTGAGATCTCAACCCGTTTGACCCATTAAGCGTTTTTGTGAAGAAACACAACTTGTTTCATCATGTCTGAATTCAATTCTGGAAACCAAATGTTCCAAGGGCATAATAGGCCTCCAAAGCTACTCGGGGCCACCAACTATGATGACTGGAAAAAGAAATTTCAGTGTCACCTCTAGTATTCTGATTATGACCTATTGACATCTGTGAAGTGTGGTCCTAAGGTGTTCTATATGGATCCTGTTCCTGTGGCTGGTGCTGATCCACCTCTTGCTCAGAGACGTGTAATAAAGAAAGTTGAAGACTATTTACCAGCTGAACATAATCAAATGAAGGTTGACAAACGTGCTCTCGGGTGTATCAAAATGGCATTATCTAATGACATTGCCTTCCACTTCACTGAAGCAACTTCTGCACATGAAATCTAGGTTTCACTTGAGAAAAAGTATGAGGGGAATATTGAGAGCAAAGAGATGAGACTGGACTCTCTCAAACTGTGTTTCAACACTTTTCTCACACTGCTGGAGACTCATTTGAGACTCATGTGACAAAATTCTGCAGACTTATCTGTGAGATGCAAAATAATCAGATCCGACCTAAGATGCCAACAATATCTAAGAAGATTATGAAGTCACTTCCTCGGGATTTTGCTCCATATGTTATCTATCTGCTTGAAAGCAGTGACTTAGCCACTTGTGACTACATAGATCTCATTGACAAAGTCAGAGGCTATGAAATTGCAGCTATTGAAAGAGATGGAAATTCACTCATGGGGAAGGTTACAAATAAGAGTTCCTCTCAGCTTGCCCCTAATGCTGCTTTCATCACCCCTAATGAGACTGACTTGGAATTTCCTTACTTTGCCGGTGGGTCCTGTTCTTCTGTTCAAGCTGCTCCAGTTCCTCCTCAACTACCTGTTTGTCAAGCTGCCTTCGTTTCTCAACAACCAGTCTCACCAGTGATTCAGACACCTGCTACATACCAACCAGGACCGTTAGCTGTATGATTAACTGATAAAGATCAAGAGTTGTGTAATGCTCTTGTGGCATGCCTTGCTTCCCAAATGTCTGGAAGTATTGAAAGTATGACTTTGTGCCAAGAAGACTTAGACCAAACTCCTGGTTTTGACAAATCCAAGGCACAGTGCTACAACTGTCAAGGTTTGGGTCATTTTGCACATGAGTGTAAGAAGCCAAAGCTGAGACAGATCCATGTGACATCTAGCAGAAATAATAATTCAAGTCAAAATGAGCGCAACTATTCATACCAGAAGCCACAACCTGCTGGCTCTTCTCACCAGGGTTCTAGTTCCAACAATGGTAAGCGTGCTGACAATCCAGAAAAGGCACTTATGTCACTGAGTGATCCAAACTACACTTGGTCCAATCAGACTCAACCGCCAGCAAATGCTGACTATGCACTTGCAAACGCTGGAGTGTCAGGATCTGTTTAGTTCGATATCAATTATGTAAACAAGAATGTAACAATGGTGTAAATATTAATACTCAATCTCTCATTAACGATAAGTACGATTACAAGAGAATCAGAGTACAAGAACACACACACTCTTAGAAGTTCGTTCAAAACAACAACTAACAAACACAAGACTACAACTATATATATAAACTACGGCCGACCGAACTCCAGGACTTGTCCGAACCTAAAGTTCGGTCAAGGCTCGGCCAGGGTTCGGCCAGAGTTCGACCACCAGAACTTTAGTTGAAATCTTCATGTCTTTGAAACTTTGTCTGATCCAGCTCGTTGCCACATCATGTATCGACAAACTCCCCCTTGGCAACAGCTGGACCGTTCTTGATCAGCCTTGAACATCTGCAGCTTTATCTCTCTTCCTTACCAACTCATGATTACTCCCGGCATAGATGTTAAATGAAAAACAAATCCTTATCACCCGCTGGAACTTCAACGCCTGCTCCGTGTAATCAGGATGATACAAGATTGGATTCTAATAAAGCACATCTATATCAGCCTTTGAAAGATTGATTAGCCACATTGGATCGTAGATCTTCACAACTCTGTTATTTTCCTTTAGCACAATCACAGCTTCACCTGTTTTCTCATTATAATACTACCATCTTAAATCCTTGATGAAATCAAGCTCCATCTTCATTAAAGGAATCTTTTTCATCACATCTGGATTCTTCTTAAAAATCAGGATTATCAGCTTCTTACCAGTTCGTACATGAATCCTTGTTCGAGATCGACGCCTTTTAGGTTTCTGAGGATCCAACAATTGAAATCCTTCATGGCATTCTTTCTCAATGAGATTCTTGAAATGTAGACCCTTCTAATCATTTCCATAATTGCACAAAGGCTTTCGAGTCAATTCACGAACATCCAAAATTGGCATACTATTAAAATCCCTGGCACACTTGAAATACTGGATTCCGTGTTGGCGGTTAATCCCATAGCATTTCAAACTATCAGAATACATCCAGCTGATAATATCACCTGTCGCTTGACCCTTAAATCTGATATACGATCTTTGTTTGATTGGCTTTGGAGGCGGAACATAGTTGGCATGAAACGTTTTCATGTATTCATCAAATGCACAACGTTGTTTCTGTTTCGTCGCCTCCTTAACCACCGGGTCTTCAGGTTTTTCTACCTCCTTCTTCTTTATTCTTTCATCAGCTTCAACATCTTTCTCCTTAGGAAACACCTCGAAATCATCACCAGAATGATTGTTGTTGAAGTTAGAGTATAGATCGGGATATTCTTCTTTAGTGATATCCTCTATCTCAACCTATTCATCAAAAATACCTTCCTCGTCTTCATTAGACTCTGGATCAGACAATTCATATTTCCTTGGTGCTGATTCAAAAGCCTTTTTCAATTCTTCATCGTTCAAATCAAATACCGCTTGCAATTGCTTAGCCGTCAAATCACCAACAAATTCTCCATCTTCTAGCGTCTGCAACCTCTGCTCAAATTCACTCAGACTCGTTGCCACTTTGTTTGATGGGATTGATGTGATCGGCATTGCTTCTTGAGAATCTTTTCCTTGAGAAGTAGATGTCCCAGCATCCAAACCAGTGGTTCCGGTCGGACCTGATCCTCCACCAACATTCCCATGAGAATCATCTTGATCGGGATCATCGTTCACATAACGCATCGGATCTTCATTACAACCCGAGCTGTCTCCAATCTCCCCCTGAGCTTTAAACTTCTTCATCAAGAATTTTATTTACTCATCCATCTCAAGAAGTAACTTGCTTTGAGTCTGAGTCGATCTGTTCAATCGCAGGATCTCTTGATCTTTAGCTAAGTCACGACTCTACAAGACAGCAATCTGTTGACTTTGAGTCTGATTCAGTGCCCTCAATTCATCATTATTTGTTTGTAGCACAGCAATCAGCTTGTCTTGCTCCTCAGTCTTAGCCTTCAAGGCATCAATTTGAGACTGTTGATC
Source organism: Deinandra increscens subsp. villosa (assembly GCA_039602395.1). Taxonomy (NCBI): domain Eukaryota; kingdom Viridiplantae; phylum Streptophyta; class Magnoliopsida; order Asterales; family Asteraceae; genus Deinandra; species Deinandra increscens. The sequence continues at coordinate 32,882,231 of JBCNJP010000009.1, forward strand.
GGATAACACGCTCTGAAGAATACTAGCTTGGGAGAACGACACTGAACCTTGTTCAAAATTGAAATTTACTTCAGGTGTTGATTGTGTTGAAGTTGTGGGTGTAGAAAACACTGGAGTCGTGGGAATTGAACCCATTGGCTGATTTACAAACTGCGCACCAGCACTTGCTGAAGGTGTTGTGCTAACAGTTGTTGATCTGTTGGCGTTCATCAAATCTTGCAAAAAATCAGCCCAAACATCAGACACCGAAGTCTGAACAGTCGTAGAAACTTCAGGTAGAGACATGGAAGGAACAGACGACGAAGACACACCGGAACGAGGTTGTAAGATAAATTGTAACCCTCTCTTCTTCTTACCTCTTCCACCAGCAACTGACTTCTTCCTCATTTTTGATGGAGTAACAGAAGAAGAATCACCAGCTTGCTGTTTTCCATTGCCATGAATTTCATTGGCTTTAGGATTGTAATCTTTGTCGGATTCAGATGAAGCTACAACGTAATACACACAATCCTTGTATCGATCGTTGCTTTTATTCTGGCTGTTCCAGTACGTGAAATATTCATCGCTTCCTTTCCTGAGCTTCACATACTTTGAATTGATCAAGACTCGCACAAACGGATTGTTTGTGTCAGACAAGTCTTCAGAGTCAGCTCCAACATACAAAAACTCTTCATCATCTTCAGATTCATCCTCCAGGGTATTAACCACAGGTGTCTCAGTCACACTGATAGCTACAGGAACTTCCTGTGCTGAGACCACCGGTTCAGATACTGACGTTTAAGAAACAACGGGTTCAGGTGCTTCATTCACTTGTTCCTGTACCACTGGAACTTGTCTTTTTGGTCCACAATCCAGCTGTAATCCAGCTCCTCTGAATCACTACCATTGTCATGACGAGGTGCACCTTGTGCTGGAGCTACATAATTAGTATTGGCCAAATGACCAATCAATCGCTTCAATATGGTGCCTTTTTCTGATAAGACGCTAACACACCCACACTCGCCTCAGTCATATGTTTTAGTTCCATTTTATGTGCTTCCAGCTTTACTAAATCAGGATACCGGTCATTGAGAATCATCTGGAGAAATCTTGGGTAAATGGCTGCTTTCTTTTGTCTTTGAGTGAGGTTATCTCTCATATAATGAAAGATCAACCCAGCAACATTGTATGGTCGATTCAGTACCAAAGAATTCATCAAGGACAACATAATCTGTTGAACTTCATCATGTCCAGATATCCTATGCCCCAGAAAAACCAACAATACGTGCGAAAAATATTTATACGGAACGCTCAGCGAAGACTTGTAGACCCATTCTTTACTTGGATCGTCAGTATACCAGATTCGCTTAAAAAACGCCACGTTATCTTCATGAGGAAATTCTACTGGTGCCATTGTTGTATCAGTCTCTAACTTCAAAACCCGACGAATATCTGCTTCAGTAACTTCAACTTCTCGACCCTGAATAGTGGCAACAATTCTGATAGGAGCATCAATAATTGTTCGTGTAGTATTCCAAAACTCCAGAATAATATCACGATACACATCACATTGTTGAGTGAGGGCATAATGAATTCGTGACCACCTCAGAAATTCAAAAATCCCGGATCCGCCAAAATTCTCAAGCTTTCCTTTTGCAACACCAATATATGCACATATGTTGTGTTTATCACCGATTTTCAAGTCGTTGGCCATATCTGAAAACACATAAGATAAAATATTCATTAAATTCCATGTTATTAACAGATATACTCACCAATTTTGTCAATTCATTGCCGTTTGCACAAACGAACAACTTTTTGAACAAAAATGACATTGACCTGCCGAACTTCGTCTGAGCCCCCCCCGAACCCCAAGTTCGGACCCTGAAGAAATCCGACAAATTTGAATTCTAAAATGTGTGAAAACGACCAAATTAGACGAGAAGAATTAACACCCTTGGTCGGTTTTTGATTACAAGCACATAGGAACCACCTTTAGCTGTTAAAAACAAGTTTTAGATAGTTAAATTTCAGATCTAGGAACTGGTTACAGTCTGAACGAGCTTTTGAACATAAATCCCACAAACAATGGACGAAAATTGAATCTAAGACTACCAGTGTACTCGGAATCACATTTCCTACCTAGAATAAGTCTCAAAACCGTCAAATAATCACTAAATCGAAAGTTAGAAATTTGGGTAGCCGTTCGGTGTAAGTTCGGAGAAAACAGTGACAAGTGAGCTCCGAACTCCAAGTTTAGAGTATTTATAACCCAAGACGTTCGGACCTCCAAACTTCCTCCAAACTCCACCTTCGGTCCAACAGTTTCACCGAACGTTGTCCGAACTCCACATTCGGTACCTCCAAACCTTGTCCGATTCTGGGCTTCGGACCCTCCGAACTCCTGGTTCGGACGTCCGAACTCCAGGTTTGGAGATTTCAAAAATTTTTAAATTAACCCCTGATTTTGATGAATTTTCAAATTGAACCCAAGAGTTTTAAGATTTAACAATTTTTCTCAAACTTAGTTCAATTCAATGATGAGGTTTCTGAAATCAAGTCCGTTTGGTTGTCTCTAGCATAATTTTGGAATTTTTCACTAACGGTTGATCGAAAATAAGACAGAATCAAAATCTTTTTGATTTTAGTAAAATATTCAAACACACCAAAAATCTTTTTGGATTTTTACAAAATTATGCTAAAACACACCTAAAATCTTTTTAAGATTTTCATATATTCAATCAACAAACCAAACAGAAATGAAATAAAATTACTGAATTAAAACTAATATAACTTAAATGTTTTTGCGAGAAATATCCAGACGCGAGATCATATCGGCTAATGTGCATCAGACACACTTCAATTTCATTTTTAATCAGCATGTAAGTCAAGTTGGCAGCAAATACAACTTTCAGTTTATTTCAGTTCGGGCTTATTCTATTTTTGTATTTTTCAAAATCTGATTTCCATTGGATTAATCGTCCATGGTGTTTCATGAAAAAATAAAGCAGAAGCCTAAGCAAACAATAACCAGGTCGGTCGGTAGGCACGCAGAGAAAGTCCGATTGTTTAGGAAAATAAAAAATAGAAAATAATGCAGAAATTGTATAACCCAACAAAAATCAGGTCGGTGGTCCCGCACATGCAGCGAAAGTCCGATGAGTTATACGAAACACCAAAGAAAATAAAGCAGAACGTCAAACGAACACCAATTAGGTCGATCTTTCGATACGCAGAGAAATGCCGATCGTTTGACAAAATAAAGAAAAGCAAACAAGTTTAAATCTTTGCAAAATGAAAGCATGCATACACCAGAACATCTCTTATTCTTTTTTTTTGCTTTTTCATTTTATTTAATGCCAAGATCACACAACATTCGTCATGATGTGCCTAACACTTAATCAAGTAGATTTTTATGTTTATATCATACTAGCATTTATCAGATTTGCCCTTATGCATTTAACTAACCAAAGAAGAACCTATAGCTTTTCATTTTTACTTTATCCGTGGTTGATAACACACGCCGATGTAATATCACTTCTCGCTTGGTCGGATCAATTTCTCAAATTTTTAATTTTCCATTTTTTTCATTTTTTTATATTTTCTGATTTTCTCCCCCTAAAATACAAAAAACTCTATTTTTGGATTTTGCGAACAAGAAAAGAAAAACAGACAACAAAAGTAAACAATGGAAAAAATGATCAACCGAAAGTTACTCAACATGTAACTTTTGTATGCCGTTGATCTGCAAAAGATAACGAAAGCAGGTTTTGTCAAAAGGTTTCGTAAAAAGATTCGCTTTTTGAAAATCAGTATGGATCTTTTGCAGATCAATCAAGTGTTTCTCAAAACAATCACGTATGAAGTGATATCGGATGTCAATATGTTTCGTTTTAGAGTGGTGAACGGGGTTTTTAGTTATGCAAATGGCAGTCGAGTTAGATTAAACTTTAGTGTGATATCGGATGTCGATCAGGGTTCGGCCAAAGTTCGGCCACCAGAACTTTAGTTGAAATCTTCATGTCTTTGAAACTTTGTCTGATCCAGCTCGTTTCCACATCATGTATCAACAGCACCAATGGTGAATTCATCTGATGAGTCCAAGATTAAGGAAGACTCATTCTTTGATCCACTTTATCCCACCGACTTCGCACTAATGGCTGATGTGGATAAAATCTCTAAAGATGCTGCGTTTGTGTCCAACACTGCTGATGTTGCTTCAAAAGGTGAATCTGATGCTGAGCAAAAGTCAATAAACCATCAGAAGGATCTCATTCGCGATACGGTAAAATCCAAATTATGCTCGGAGTCCTGTGTAGAGGAAGTTGCTCGATATCGCCTTTACAACGAAGAGTTGGTTGAAAAGGCGATAGCGAATGAGTGTCTTGTCAAGTCTATGCAAGCTAAGGAACTGGATTTCCTGGCCAAAATAAAGTCCTTGCAGGATGATATTGAGGTCATGAAACATGCTGAAGTGGCTCTTCGCACTAAGTTAGAGGATTTAGTGACTCGTTACTCATCCCTGAGCAAGAACTATGTTCAAGCTCGGGAAATTATTGATTTAATGAAACTCAATCCCTCTAACTTGGCAGGTGATGTGGCTAAGGACATTTTCAAACGTGTTCAAAGTGGTTTAGGTTTAACCAGGGAAATTGATGATGCTGCTGATGAGCATCCTCTCAATAATAATTATATTCTAATACCTGAACTTACTAAAATAAACTCACGAAGCCACATTAGGTTTTTGAATAATGAGGTTGTTCTAAGCAAGTCAGAAATTCAGCAAATGAAAGACAAACTGTCTGGCTATGAAAGTGGCTCGAGTCTCCCATCTGTTGAAAGTGCACTTAAAATAAATGATTTTGATTCCAGCTCATTTCAATTAGTTGACACTGGCATATCTGAGGATACTGTCAGACAAAAGGCAGAATCTAAGTTTTTGAAATTAATAACCAGTAATGAAATAACATCTCAATCATCAGTTTTTAGCGAATCACAATCTTCAGTTTTTAGTGAATCTCAAGTAATGGTTAAAGGAAAATCTGTTTCCAAGAGAACTAAAGCTACTAAGAAGCAAAAGCCCAAAGCTAAAACTGTTAACTCAGATTCTGGCCACACTGATCCTTCAAGTGATCTGGTTTCTATCGCACTCGATAAACTGAATTTAGGTGATGGTAAACCCAATGGTAATACACAACATTTTGTCACGGTCACCGATGGTAAACTGATTTCCTCGGCTCCTGCACCTGTGATGATCCCACCTCAAGTCACACCGATGTCTTCAATAAAGATGTTCAAGTCTTGTAATACCATACCATCAAAGTCTCAAAATGTCGTGAGCACTTCAAAATCTATCATGAAAGTAGCACAGAGTAGGAAGAATGAACTTTCAACTGAAAATGCTGCTGCTGTTGAGAAGACTGTGGTAACTCAACCACATGTTGCTGAACCTGTTTCTAAAGTACCCGTGAACTTGGGAGGAAATAAAAGTGATGGTCAAGTTTCTAAGCAGAAAAACAACAACAAAAGGCGAAATAAGAAGGCAGCTGAGCAAAGTGAAGGAGAACCTGTTGCTGAAACAAAGGTCTCTCTAGGTTAGAAGGTGGTTACAACTACCACCATGAATCCAAGTGGGTCTGCAAACACTATTGGGTGTTTTGTATGTGGAGACGGAAGTCATGCTGCTCGGGGCTATCCATTCAACTCGACAAAAGCACACATGGGGTACAATCCTCCAATGGTTGCTCCCTATGGACTAAGAATGATGAGGCCTCCCTTCACTCAACCATGGCCCCGGTCTTATGGTAAGTACAATGAAGAATATGACTACATGAATAATCAGCAAATGTTCATGCCAAATTTCCAGAATCAACAATTCTTCAGAGGAATGGCCTCTCATGCTCCACGAGGATTAGGTGCAAGTACCGGGTACTTTCAACTGGTGGTCCCTGGAACTGTAAGCAGTCAAACTCCGATAACTTCACGTCCTCGTGCTCCATGGTCACCTCTGGCTGATCCAGAAAAACCTTTTGAACAAACTATCACTCTTGCTCCTCGTCCGCCTAAGAAGAAGAAGAACAGGAAGAACCAAGGTCCTAAAGACCTAGGTTCGTCTGCGAACTAATCTTTTCTTTGTTTGTGCTGGAACATCGAAAGAAATCAATAAATCTATGGTACATGGATAGCGGCTGTTCCAGGCACATGACGGGTGATAAGGATCTCCTGCATGATGTCAAACTGATATCTAGAGGAGGTTATGTTGCCTTTGGAGGAAATAAAAGGGGTGGTTGTAGAGGCTAGATTATGAGGCTTGTAATATTATATATGTTGGGCTGGGCTTAGAGGGTTTCATTAGTTTAGTAGACTAGTTTGGTTATTGTATGTAGGCTAGTTTATGGTTGGGCTTGAGTTTACTATTGGGTTTATGACTCAAGAGGCCCAATAGTAAACCCATTGGGGTGCCTATATAAACCCCACTAGACCTCCTCATTTGGGGCTGGCTGTTTACGATTCTAGAGAGAGGGAGCTGATTACGATCGTAAACCCGAGAGATCTAGTTTACGATTTCTTTTCTTGTACCCGACAAGTTCGTCTTGTGTGCAAAAATCAGGTTTTGATCATTTATATTAATCGTTTTCTAGTATTCTCCTCATCTCTTATCTTGAATCAATCAATCACTTGGATTCCGCACTCGTGATTGATAGAATATCGTGAACGATTGTTGTTTTCGGACCTACAATTGGTATCAGAGCCAAGAATCACTGATTCAAGGCTCTTACGGTATTGGATTCGAGGTTTTCTGGAAAAAGGTTCGAGTTTTTGAAGATTTGAAGGTGTTCTTCGAGTTTACGATTGGTTTGCAGCTGGGTTTGTGTGTTTACGACATTTTTCTGGGTTGAATTGGGTGTTTAGGACTGCAAGTTCTTGTAGTTCTTCATCGGAAACGGGTTTACGAGTTCAAGCTGCGATTTTTAAGTGTTTACGATCCGGAAGTTAGTGTTTACGACATTTTCTGATCGGAATCGTGTGTTTACGACTTTTCTTTGCCGGAATCATCGATCTAATTAGTGTTTACGACTTGAGTTTACGATCCGGAGTTATTTGTTATCGTAATCAGGTGTTTACGACTTGGTTGTTATCGTAATCAGGTGTTTACGATTGGTTTGCAGCTGGGTTTGTGTGTTTACGACATTTTTCTGGGTTGAATTGGGTGTTTAGGACTGCAAGTTCTTGTAGTTCTTCATCGGAAACGGGTTTACGAGTTCAAGCTGCGATTTTTAAGTGTTTACGATCCGGAAGTTAGTGTTTACGACATTTTCTGATCGGAATCGTGTGTTTACGACTTTTCTTTGCCGGAATCATCGATCTAATCAGTGTTTACGACTTGAGTTTACGATCCGGAGTTATTTGTTATCGTAATCAGGTGTTTACGACTTGGTTGTTATCCAATCTCTCTCTTTGGACATTTGGACTTTAGATTTAAGTTTTCCTAAGCTTGCGTTATGGATTTCGAACCAAGTATGTATCAGAAGTTGGATTTTGAGATTGGATCCATCACTCGTCCACCAAGACTCACATCGGCGGATAATTTTCTGGAGTGGAAATATAGGTTTGAAAATCACTTGAAGAGTGTTGATCTAAGACTATGGAGAGCAGTGCTGCATGGGCCATACACGCCAACACACGCAGAAGGAGTTAATGTGGGGAAGGCTAAAAAGGAAGACGAGTTTGATGATGATGATTGGGAAAGATGCAACAAAGCTGAAAGGGCATTTGCTATTATGACTATGGCTCTAACACCAGATATTGCACAAGGTTTTAAGCACTGCAAGACTGCAAAGCAACTCTGGAATGCTTTGGTAGTTGCATATGAAGGAAATCCAAACATAAAAGCAAGCCGTAAGCAAATGCTGAAGCAGAAATTCAATCTCTTCAACCACATTCAAGGAGAATCCTTTGAAGCACAGGTGCAAAGGTTCGTGTCTCTGATGGCAGAAATGTCAAGCTACAATGTTGAACCAGATCTGGAAGATAAGAATCTGAAACTGCTGAAAGCTTACCCAAATCCTGGAGTACCAACATCTCCATCATTAAGGACAACAACAAGCCGAGTGAGCTATCTCTTGATGAGATGATCAACAAACTGAAGTCAAAACTTATTGATGACAAGCAGAGAGAATTGAACCATATAAGCTCCCTTAGTTTGGCGGGAAAATTGAACCAAGCACTGCTGTCAGAAGAAATGGATTCTAAGCAAGATGGAAAGTCAACTGTGAGTGGACCTAGCTCTGTCTCAAAGTCAACTGCTTTTGTGGCACAACCTCAATCAAGTGCAGGAGGAGGTGTCAACCCTGATGCTACAAATGATCCTAACTTTGCCCTCGGAATGGGATTTATGAACAACTATCATGCTCTTATGGCAGGAACTTTAGTGCCTACTGAGATGCTGTCGGGGGAGCTAAACCAGATAAATCCTGAAGATGTAGAGATGTTGGATGTTTCTTGGCAGATGGCAATGGCTGTTTTCAGAGCAAAGAAGTTCATGGCAAAGATTGGGAGAAATGTATGGAAGGACCAAGATAAGATCAGGATGGGGTTCGACAAGAGCAAGCTGAGGTGCTACAACTGTGACGAGTACGGGCATTTCGCAAGAGAGTGCACCAAGCCGAGGAGAGAAAGAACAGAAGAAAGGAAAGCAGGTGATAGCAAAGGAAAGGCAGATTCAAGTGCTTTGGTTGTGCAGGAAGGAGGTGGATATGACTGGACTCCTCAGTTAAAAGAGTTTAGCCTGTCACAAGCAATGATTGCTGCTATGGAAAGGGATGATAAGGAAGAGCATGCATTTGTTGTAACTGATGAGAAACCTGAAGAGATTCCGATAGAAGACAAGGAAGCCTTTGCTGCTGAGGTTGATAACATCAAGGTATGTCCTGATCCCACTTGTGCTCGTATAATTCCTGGACTTAGGCAAATTTGTAAAAATTATCAGATAGAATTATTTGAGATAAAATGCGAGAGGAGTTCTTTTAAGGGTAGATGGCAAAAGAATGAGGAGAAGGTAAAAGCTCAGAAACTAGACATTGTGAAATATCAAAAACTTGCTACTGAGAAAACTCTGCTGTATGACAATGCTAAGTTAGAAATAGCTGAACTGAGTAAGCAGATAGATGAACTTAAGCATAAGAACAATAAGTTGCAAGTAAAACTTGATGTGAACCATTTGAGAAGCAAAAGAATGCTAGAGGCCAGTAAGTCTTTGAACACATGCATAACTGATGTTAGAATGGGTAAGGACAAAGGTGGAATAGGAATTAGCTTCTCAGACAAAAACAAGAATGATGTTCCTTAAGATAAAACTAGAGATATAATAGGAATAATCTTTGAGGATGATCAGGTTGATAGATCTGAAACAGGAACACATGAGATAGGACCTCCCTTAGATAGTGTTCTGGTAGGAGTGACACCCATGACTGATCAGGAATTTGAAAATGAGAAACACATAATCTATGGGTTGGATAATCAGAACGAAACAATGGCATCCACAAGTAAATCGGGTCCGTCCCAGGAGTCATTAAACAATAGTATTGAAACTGCTGATGGCTTTGTTTCATGTGCAGATGAAGTAGGTATTGAAGATGTGTCTGGGGAGGATGCTGAATGTTTGAAAGTCAATGAATGTCATGTGTCTAGTAGTTTAATGTCTGATTTACCCAAGGATGATGTTCTGGCATCTGTGTCAGAACTTAATACGTCCAAGTCAAAACAATTAGTTGTACCTTTGTTATCAAAACATCTTTCTGATTCCAATGAAAAAGTTAATGGTTTTAAAATTCGCGTGCCTAACACTAAAGTTGGTCGTGAGACTAAGCCCAAAGACTTTGTTGCTTATCCCAGGTTGTGTCGACTTTTAATAGAACAAACAAGTCTAAATCAGAACAATTTAATCACACAACCAGAAAAAGCCACAAAACATGTTATACACAAATGGGATGATAAGCCAGAATGGAAGTCGTCTTACCCAAGACGTTCATACCTCTGTAGTCATGCCAATGGGCCTAGACTTATGAACTGCTTTCAATGTGGAAAACCAGGACACTTTGCTGCTAATTGTGTGAATAGACCATTTCAACCATACTATCCGCAAAACCCACGGACTAGTATGTTGGAGAAAATGATGACAGGAGAAAAGCAAAAGCAAAAGCAAAAGCAAAAGCAAAAGCAAAAGCAAAAGCAAAAGCAAAAGCAAAAGCAAAAGCAAAAGCAAAAGCAAAAGCAAAAGCAACAAGCTTTGTTTCAGGGGAAGCAGTGTTGTGAACCAATGAAGACTCAACAGTCTAAGGTTTCAAACACAAAGGCACCGGTGACAAAGCCTGTTGTTGAAAAATGGAATGTGGCCAAAACTCCAAAACCCACTTATGTATCTCAAGGAGTTTACAAAAGAAATGATAAGATAAAACCAGAATTTGTTGAGAAACAAATGGCTAAAGTCAAAAGAGTTAATAAACCTAATGGCAAAGCAAAGGTTGAGCAACAGGTTTTAAAACAAAAAGATGTCACTCAAACAAAACAACTTGTTTACACAAAACTGAAACTTGAGTGGACACCTCTTAAAAAGCCATCTGGTAAAAAGGCCACATCACCGCAAAAGAAACCTGTGTCAGTCAAGAACTCACCAAATGTGTTGAAACCACAGAAAAACACCACCTGGAAACCAAAAGTCAACATTCAAAATGTGAATGTACCTGAATCAAATCCAGAAATGACCCTCCAATTAGTTAATTACATTGATTCCAAAGGTGTGCCCATATCTGTTATGGCCTGGGTACCTAAATCTCACTGATCTTTGATTTGTGTAGGGACAGCCAAGAAGATCTATCAACAATCTCTGGTACGTTGATAGTGGTTGCTCCCGACATATGACCGGAGACTTATCCCTTTTGGAAGATGTGAAAGACTTCAATGGCGGAGGTGTATCATTTGCAGGTGGTGTAGGTGGAAGAATAAGCAAGAAAGGAGTAGTGAGGTGGAAGTTTGACATTCTCTGATGTGCACTATGTGGAGGAATTGTCTCACAGTTTGCTCAGTGTGTCACAAATTTGTGATAGGGAATATTCTGTCTTGTTCAACCGCAAGGAATGCATCATACTCAAGCCAGGTGTCAAAATTCCAGAGGAGTGCATCTTGATGCGTACTCCGAGAAGAGCAAATTTTTATCAGCTTAATATGGGTCAACCTCCAACTTCAGAAGAAGCCTGTCTCATATCCAAACAAAATGAGAACTTAGCCCTATTATGGCATAGGCGTCTGGGGCTTGCTAACATGAAGAATTTGACCAAGCTTGCAAAGGGAGAACATGTCAGAAAGCTGCCTATCAAAGATTTCTCTACTGTAGAAAAATGTGTGGCTTGTGCAAAGGGGAAGCAGCACAAGTTGCCGCACCGTCCGAAGATAGCAAATTCAATGTCATCCGTGTTACAACTTCTTCATATGGATTTATTTGGACCAATGCAAGTACAAAGCATCAGAAAATTCTCTTACTGTCTCGTGATTGTGGATGACTACTCACGATTCACTTGGGTCTCCTTTTTATCAAACAAGTATGAAATTCCGATCTTAGTGAAACAGTTTGTCATGCTTATAGAGAATCAGCTGAACGAGAAGGTCAAGGCTATTAGAACGGACAACGGAACAGAATTTAAAAATGATGAGTTAAATATGTTCTGTGGAGAGAAGGGGATAGAGAGACAGTTCAGTGCACCCTACACTCCACAACAGAATGGAGTCGCTGAGAGAAGAAATAGGACACTCATTGAAGCAACAAGGACAATGATGTGTGAAGCTAAATTGTCAATCTTCTTCTGGGATGAAGCGGTCAACACGGCTTGTTACGTACAGAATCGTGTTCTTTTAAACAAGCGTCATGACAAGACTCCGTATGAGATTGTTTATAAAGAGAAGCCAATGGTGGGATATTTCAAGACATTCGGGTGTCCATGCACGGTTCTGATTCAGTCCGATGTGGGGAAATTCGAAGCTAAGGCTGATGAGTGTTATTTTGTGGGTTATTCGGCAAATAGTGCTTATCGTGTCTTCAACAAAACCACCAAAGTTATCATTGAGGCATATAACGTAGACTGGCTTGAAGACAATCCTACAGATGCAGGGAGTGGACAGATTGGATTTTTGATTATGGGTCACTGTTTGAAGGGTTCAATTTTTCAAATGTTTTCCATCATTTAGGTGAAGAAGAAGACATTATTGCTCAATCATCTGAATCAAGACCTCATGTTGAAAAAGTTAGTGAGAAAGCACCAGATTCAGTTCCCACAAATATCAATGCAGATGCTCCGGGATCTTCGGGAACTCATGATGATTCAGAAAGTTCTCAAAACCAAGGTATGAATGATAATATTGTTAATTCTAACCTGCCTGTTTCTGTTTGTGTGCCAGATGTTAAGTATCAAGAATCAACAAAGACCATCCGATTAGCAATATACTTGGACCAGTTTCAGCGTGTTACCACTAGAAGCCGCACGGGAGACATTAAATTCTTCATGTATTCGTGCTTCATATCCCATATTAAGCCTCCTAATGTGATGGTTGCTCTCAGAGATCCAAGTTGGATAGAGGCCATGCACAATGAACTAAATCAGTTTTCTAAGCTGGGAGTGTGGCACCTAGTGGAAAGGCCAGAGAACAAGAAGGTTATATCCACACGTTGGTTATACAAGAACAAGAAGGATGACATGGGTATAATTTTCAGAAACAAGGGAAGGTTGATTGTTCAGGGCCATAGACAAATTCATGGAATTGACTATGATGAGGTGTATGCACCCGTGGCCAGATCGGACGCTATCCGGATATTCCTTGCAGTTGCATCATATCTAAACTTGACAGTTCGCCAGATGGATGTTAAGACGACATTTTTATATGCAGAAATGAATGAGGAAGTATATGTGACTCAACCACCAGGATTCATAGATGAGGAGTATCCAGATCATGTTTATCTTCTGGATAAAGCTTTGTATGGACTACATCAAGCTCCACGCACGTGGTATGAGACACTATCAACTCATCTGGTGGAAAATGGATACTCAAGAGGAGTGGTTGATCAGACTCTGTTTAGGAAGAGGGTGAAGGATGATATCATCATGGTGCAGGTTTATGTAGATGACATCATCTACGGGTCAACAAACGAAGAATTATGCACTGAGTTTGAAGAAATAATGGCAAGGAAATTTGAAATGAGTGATCAAGGAGAGATGAGCTTCTTCCTAGCCTTGCAAGTGAAACAGGATGAATCTGGGATTCTTATTCACCAAGAAAAATATGTGAATGAGATTCTAGAAAAATTCAAAATGCAAGTTTCCAAGCCAATCTCAACTTCCATGGCATCCCGACCTCTACTGACAGCAGATGCAGATGGGGAGCCAGTGAGTGAATTCATGTATCGCTCGATGATTGGATCACTTATGTATTTGACAGCAAGCAGGCCAGATATTATGCATGCAGTGTGTCTGTGTGCCCGCTATCAGGCTAATCCTAAACTTTCACATTTAATTGCTGTTAAACGTATCTTTAGGTATCTGAAGGGCAGGCCTAGGCTTGGACTTTGGTACCCAAAGAACACTGATTTCCAATTGTTTGCATTTACTGACAGTGATTATGGAGGTAGTGATCTTGACAGGAAATCAACAACTGGTGGATGTCAGTATTTGGGAGACAGACTCATTTCTTGGCAGAGCAAAAAGCAGCATACCGTCTCAAAGTCAACTGCAGAAGCTGAATATGTGGCAGCATCCGCTGGGTGCTCACAGGTAGTATGGATACAAAATCAGCTCACTGATTACGGTATGGAATTTGTTAACACTCCTATCTTTTGTGATAACGCTGCTGCTCTAGAAATTGTGAAAAACCCCGTTCATCATTCAAAAACAAAGCACATAGACATCAAGGTACATTTTATTTGTGATTGTTATGATCGGGAGTTAATTCAGCTCCAAAAGGTGACCATAGACCAGAATGTGTCTGATATTTTCACAAAACCCTTACCTCGTCCCAATTTTGAAATGTGTGTCGAAGGCCTAAGGATGATTGCCTTCGAGGAATGATGTGATCAAAATTTCTTGTAAATATCTTTTAAGAAAATTAAAAAAAAATATGTGTTTATCTTTCAAAAGCCTCATAAAAACAGGGGAAGAAATATCGTTGTTTCAGAAAATCTAAAAAATATCTGTTTGAGGTTTTTATGATGTCTTTTGTTTTCCTTGAGTTGGTAGGAAGTGATATAAATTTCCAAGACAATCGGAAACTGACACGTGTAAGGCAGAAGTGAAAGACGACTCAAAGATGATGTTCGGTAAGCTAAATCAAAAACTATGATCATCCATGTAAGTGCAGTAAACTTAACTTCTATATATGTTTAGTTTTCCATCCTGGTTTACATAGTTTAAAAGACTGAGTCCCAGCAAAAACGGGTTGAGAGTGGTATTCACCTAGTATTCACTCTCTCACACGCCATGTTTCTGCTGTTATGACAACACCACATAAAAATGAAAAGAAAAAGAAAAATGAAAAGAAAAAGAAAAATGAAAAGAAAAAGGAAAATAAAAAATGATGATAAAAATAAATAAATTATTGTGTTTGGTCTTCTCCGCGTGCTTATGCGGCCGACCTGATCACCAACTGATAATTAAGAATAAGTGGTAGTCATAGTAGGTGTTGCTTGGTTCCTCAAGTTGGGGGTTTGTGAATCCTCAATAAACTCTGAGGTTGGGTAGGTTTTGCTATGAACGATTGGGTGTGGGGACGGTTAAACATGACGGTAATTATGTACCACAATTAAGCACTTAAAATTTTTAACTGGATGTGAGTTTATATGATTGCAAAAATTTTGGGCAACTGTCTAGAGCGTCGAGTAACGGAAGCTGAAAAGGGTTCCTCAGTTAAAGATTGGTCTGGTATGATCCATGAATTTACATCAGCTTCGAGTCAAGTGAATTTTTAATTTTTTTTTGGTTATCTTTGTTTTATGATTATTTTTCATTTACTTATCTCTTTTAATTGTTTAAATTTTTTTTATTTATTTTATGATCAAGATCAGATACTCGGGGTATGAGTCTGAGGGGAAGCTTCGTAAATTCTCAAATTTTCTCAAAGTTAACATTTTTTATGAGAAATTATCATTTTTAGGTTTGGGAGTATTTTTTTAATGTTTTTGAATCTTGAGGGGGCAAAAATGAAATTTTTTTCAAAAAGGGGTATAAATACCCTCCTTGCGTTTATGATCCCCATTTCATCTCTCTCACCTCCATTTACGATCCATCCCTCTCTCTCACCGTTTGCGATCACCGCCGCTACTTCTCGCCGGAAAAACGATCCTGGCCACCTCCGGCCATCCACCGAGCAATCCGAGTTCACTACCACCCTCGTAATCGTTTTCCGATCACAATAGCTCCAAAACCTCCTTCTTTCCGACTGTAATCGTGGGTGCATTCTCGGGTTTTGAGAGTTCGAGACCGACCTAGGCTTTCTTGTGATTCTGTGTGAAATACGCGAGTGTTGAAGCCGGATTTGTGTTAGAAACTGTTAAAAGGTAGTACAATGTGTTTTGTTTACATTTGTGAAGTGTTTTAACGTGTTTCCGAGTTGTTTGCAGGTCTGTTAATGGCGGTTTATGTGTTTACGATCGTCACAGTGAAGAAGATGACTCTTGGCGTTTCAGATCGTTGTTTACGATCGTCGTTTACGATCCGCGTTTACAACTGATGTGTACGATCGGGCCTAGGGTTATTAAGCATGTTTACGATTGGACTAATAGTTGACGACAAGGCCCATGACAAACTGATTTTGACCCGATCGTGAACCCAAACTCTGGATCGTAAACCCGGATTTCAATCGTAAACAAGTGAATAAACCCAAAATGATTTTATTTTTTATAAAATTCAATTGTTTGAGATGAAATTAAATGTGTTTAGTTAATTTTTTATTCAAAATCAAATCCTTTCTTGAAAGTATCAATTAAGATTTCTGAATTTAACAGTAAAATGTGATATTCAATTGAAATTCAAGATGATGTTAACAAACATAATTAAGCTTTGATGAACAAGTCTGATACACTTGTCTTGTCTTTCTCAGATGGCAGATGACATGCTTGATGAAGAGATTCAGTTTGAAAGAGATCATTGCATCCCGGCATATCTTGAAGATCCACCAGAGAAGCATATGCAATTATTTTATTCGTTGGTGGCCGGGATGAACGTCTGCAAGATTAATCACGCTCTGAGAACAAGCGTCCTAATTGATGAGCAGCTTGTAAGGGAGTTCTGGGGAACTGCTAGAGCGAGTGATGATAAGACAAGGATCTCAGCAACAATTCAGATCATGCAGATAATGATACTTGAAGAAGACATCAGAAAAGGGCTGAACATCAATGACAAAGCTACAGATCCAATTGAGTATCCCAAGGCTGTAGTTTTAGAAGGTGCTAAATCTCTAGGGTACGAAGGAAAGTTCCCGCCCATCTTCAAGAAGTTGTTGCCGCACTACTGGAGGTGCCTGGCTCACTATATGCAGAAATCCTTTCTGGGAAAGAGAACTAGCTTCGATCAACTTAACAAACTGCATGGAACACCTTTCGTCGCATTGGCCTTAGACTGGAACTTCAATTTTTCAAAGATGATGTTGTTAGACTGGATAGGCAATGCTGATCTGAGTGCCCGAGAACAGTTCCTTATGACACCAAGATTCGTGCAAATGGTGGTGATGGAGAAATATCCTATGATTGAAGAGAGGATAAAAAAATTGGATGTCAAGGTAATGGATAGTGGAGTGTTTGGCCTGCAGACACAAGACAGAAGAGGAAATAATAGTTTTGAGGGAAGGATTGAATGGGTCAAGAGGGGTGCATTTCCTGAAGTTCCTAGAGAGCAGGTGATTGAGTCAGATCAAGAGGCTGAACCTCAGCCAGATGTGCCGACTGTAAATGTGTCTGTTGCTGAAGATCACGATGTGACAGCACCAATTGCTGTAAATGTTTTGGATCAAACAAAAGGTATACCTTCTGATGAAGAAAACGTGATGGACGACATCTTCGCTGATTAAGAGAATGTGGATGATGATATCTATGGGGACTTAGAACCAATCAATCTTAAAGGATCAAGGGATGTCCTGAACTCATCATCTAGCGGTGACACAATCCCTCAAGAGTTGGATACTCAGTTTAATGTGAATGAAATGCTTGAAGAGCCTGCCTCTTTTCGTGAACCATCTCCCAGGGAGAGGACAGATCCAAGAAGTATCAGGTTCAAGTTTACAAAGACTAGCTCAAGTCTGTTGATGGTCCATCCAGCAGGGTCCAGTTCTCAAAGTCAAAGTGTTCAAGAAGAAACAACGGATCAGAATGTTGAAGATCAACCTGCCCAGGTTCAGACTGAAAGTCCTCTTCTGAATGAACGTAGCCCTGTTCATGAAGAAAGGCAATTTCTGGAGGTTGATAACACCTTTGTAGCACCCAGCCCTATCAGAGTGAGTGTCTCTACTGGAACAAGTCTACCGCCAACAGTTATTCCAAGTTTCCGCCCATTTCAAGCTGCGGATCTCCCAATAGAAATGAGGTTGAGTGCTGACCCTCAAATAAATTTTCTTCTGTCTCAGAACAGAGCACGTGAAAGTGAGATAAAAGCACTGAGGGATGAAAACAAGACCCTGAAAGAGAATGAAGCTGCCAACAAACTAAGGTTCAAGTTCCTGTATGAAGCTTTAATGGATCTAAAGAAGAAGCATACTGAATTGAAAGGAGTTGTAAAAACAAAATCTTCTGGTGATCATGGCCAAAGCTCATCACAAGGAGTTCAGGGTACAAGTGCTTCACAAGAAGATGAAGGAGATGACACCATTGAAATGTTTGAATATGTTCGTGGTGGAAGATATATTTCTAAGGCTCCCGGAGGTCAAGTGAATTGGTTCAAGGAGTTCTTCAAGGGGCCTACTCCTGTGAAGTATTGTATCGATGTGGGAGAGAGTGTTGTAGACAAGAAGGGAAGCAGACAGCCAATTCTGTGTTGGCATTATGATGCAGAAGAGGAGTTATTGCTGTAGTGAGAGATGGATATAGTCCTGTCGAGTAATACAGATCAAGAGGCCAATTCCACTCCTAGACTGAGACAGAATTGAGAAACTTGCTGAGGGCACGGTTCATTAACAGGTGGAACGCTAATCATGGAAATCTGGTTCGCAACAACTTGGTAGCACAGATGGAGCAGAACTTTGAAAACTTTGATCTGAAGGCTGCAAGGTGGGTCGAAACCGGAACTGATTCCGTCACCAATGAACCAATCGGTGAAATGAGGTGCCCTCCCACCAAACGAACACGAGTCATCAACATGCTCGATGAGATTGAAGATCATACGCTTGTTAGGAATTTTGACAGCTGGTATTATGATCCTACAACTTGTGAAATGGTGGTTGTCTGCAAGAAATTGAGAGAGTTCCGAATGTATGATCCGGTAGATTTGCTGAGGTTCGGAGAGAAGGATATCAAGCTCCTGGCATCCCGTCCCATACTTGGTGACGAACATGATATGGAGAATGCTATACGGGTGGGGATGTTTCATGGCACAGCAGGTCTGATCGTGGAGAAAGAATGGTGGTCAAGGAAAGAGGCGCATACATTCAGATTTGATTTGCATCTTCCTTAGACTTTCTAATGGTTCATGCCTAGGGGAAGATTGTTGGGCTATATTTAAAGGCATGAACATTAGATTTATGGGCTTGGGTATTGGGCTAGGTGATTACGATTTGGGCCATGTGGGCCGGTTATTTTGGGTTTATGATTAGATTCTTGGGCTTTGTAATGGGTAGTATATAAACCCTTGTGTTTATGATTAAACAAGCTTTTTGATTCCGATTACCATCTACCTTGTATTTACGATCAGTTTCATCTTGCTCAAGAAAGTTTGTGTTTCATTCAAGATTTGATCTTTATTGTTTATCAAATCTCTTTCATCTACTTTCTTCTCGAATCAATCACTTACGAGGATTCCGCACTCGTTGGTGACTTCAATATCGTGACTTGGTAGTTTTTCTGGACCTACAATATTAAGCAGCGGCAACATCAGTATGAATCGGAATCAAAAAGTTTACAAGGGATCAAACCGTATGAATCTGCTGAGGAACCCTTTCAGCTTCAGTTACTCAACTAGTCCAGGTGATTGCCGGTATGTTTGTCCGCTTTAAACTCAAACCCGTTTAATCCCAACCGAATGCATCATGCTTAATATAGTACAATAAGTATTATCCGAAAAGACTTCCATAATACATAGTATCCGAAGGGAACTCGAGGATAATATGCATTATCTCAGGGGAAGTCCTTGGCTGAAGGGAAGTTTTCAGCTAAGGGGAAGTCTTTAGAGGTCTTGGGTTCAGGGGAAGTTTTATAGAAAACCCGTAATCTATATTAGGGTTTTTGGTTAAAATTATGTTAATTTGAATCAACTGAATAGATGATAATTACCTTCTAACCCAAAGACCAGTCATCAAATGTATGGTGGAGTATATTCTTTTCAAATATGTGTCAGACAGGTTGATGATAGAAAGATGTTGCTGATGCTGCTGCTCAAAGTTAAAGAACCAGCCGGACAAGACTTCGATCTGGAAAAGCAACTGTTCAGGGGAAGTTGTTGGTGTCTTTACAAGTTTTCAAAAGTTTCAAAAGAGCTTCAAAGAAGATGTTCACATGTTTAGGGGAAGCTGAAGATTTCAAGTCGATCTTTGATGAAGAAAATAATGCAGAGAGCAGTTAGAGATTTTGAAGACCCAAGATCAACAACCAAGTTCTTTAAAGTTAGATGTGATTTTGAAAAATCATAATTAGATAATCAACTGAATAAAACAGGAGGTTTGATACAATAAGATAATCAGTTCCTTAAAGTTAGAGGTGTTCAAACTTTTTACCCTCTAATTTTCAAGATTCAAGACAGTTACCTAAGATTTAGCAAGAACCAGTTCTTTCAAGAGAAGCAAGTCAATGAGAGTCCTCCATTTCTTTGATTGTTCAT
This sequence comes from Deinandra increscens subsp. villosa, assembly GCA_039602395.1. Lineage (NCBI taxonomy): Eukaryota > Viridiplantae > Streptophyta > Magnoliopsida > Asterales > Asteraceae > Deinandra > Deinandra increscens. The sequence continues at coordinate 32,902,267 of JBCNJP010000009.1, forward strand.
TTAAAGAAGTTTGAGCTGATGCTGATGAAGAGAAAGTCCCAAGTGCCCATCATGAAACCCATTTAAGATTTCTGCGGAAAGAATCTTCATCAACATATATGCCAGCCAGTCAAGAAGAAGAACTTCAATGATTGAAGACATTTAATATCACAAGCCTAGGGGAAGATTGTAGAGGCTAGATTATGAGGCTTGTAATATTAAATATGTTGGGCTAGGCTTAGAGGGTTTCATTAGTTTAGTAGACTAGTTTGGTTATTGTATGTAGGCTAGTTTATGGTTGGGCTTGAGTTTACTATTGGGTTTATGACTCAAGAGGCCCAATAGTAAACCCATTGGGGTGCCTATATAAACCCCACTAGACCTCCTCATTTGGGGCTGGCTGTTTACAATTATAGAGAGAGGGAGCTGATTACGATCGTAAACCCAAGAGATCTAGTTTATGATTTCTTTTCTTGTACCCGAAAAGTTCGTATTGTGTGCAAAAATCAGGTTTTGATCATTTATATTAATCGTTTTCTAGTATTCTCCTCATCTCTTATCTTGAATCAATCAATCACTTGGATTCCGCACTCGTGATTGATAGAATATCGTGAACGGTTGTTGTTTTCGGACCTACAGTGGTCAAATAATTGGAACCGGTTTTAAAGTACCTGAAGATCAGATTTTATTCCGGGCTAATCGTAGGGGGAACATGTACGCACTGGACATGAATGCTGCAAAGCCATCGAGTTCAATTGCGTGCTTTTTGGCTAAAGCTTCAGAGGAAGATTCAACCTTGTGGCATCGGCGGATGGGACATGTTAATTTCTGTAACATGAACCGCCTGGTTAGGGGGAAACATGTCTTTGGGCTACCCGACAAAGAATTCATGCAAATCGATAACTGCGTTGCATGTTCGAAGGGAAAGCAACATAAAGTGTCTCAAAAGCCTAAGCCGTCGGGAAGAACGGCAATAATCCTTCAACAGTTACACCTGGATCTCTTTAGGCCTGTTAATATCAAGAGCTTAGGGGGAAAGTCTTTTTGCCTAGTCATCACTTGCGATTACTCAAGATATTCCTGGGTATTTTTCGTAAGGGAGAAGTCTGAGACTCCGGTTATGAATAAATTTTGCGTTTATGCTCGGGATCTAAGTTTTTCACCGATTTGACACTTTATTTTTGCATCCAACCCAGTCACGCGGAACAAGTTCAGTATTTATGGATCATTCATAACTGTCAGTATCCAGCTTCCGGTTTCTCGAAAGATTTTCCGATTTCAGGATCTTAGTACCGTTTCTCTTCGAAGCTGAGCGGAACGGTTCCACTCTCTGCATCTGATTTTCCGCTTCCCCATCGGATGTTTTCAGAGGGATCTTGAGAAAAGGGGGAACCATTATGGATTTGGATTATCGGGTCAATTATCAGAAGTTGGAGCATTTTCAGTGATTGATTGGTTTATCTGATTCGGTTTGTTGTGATTTTGACTCCAATGTTCAGTATTCTTAGTATTGTACCCGACCGTGTGAACTGAGTGAGCTGTAGCACTTGGCTCTCAACTAGAGAAACAAGAACAGAAGAAGCTTATTCAAAGGGGGAATCTTTACAACGGAAAGATTCCGGTTTATTAGTTATTCTTCGAAGATGTACGACAGAGCGGTTCTTCACCAGTATGACAGATTTGACAGCGTCAGTCAAGGGGGAATTGTTGGAACTAATAATAAGTGTGACTGACGCCATCAAATCTATTCTCGAATAATTCGGTTGATGAATCCATTGTGATTTGATTCAGAGACACGGGTTGTGATGAGCGAGGCTTGCAAGTTTGGACGAAAGACGTTTCCTTAAAAAGTCAACCGTTCGAGTCAACGGTCAACGTAAAAGTCAACAGAAGATCGGTTCGAGCGATTCAAGCATCATATTAATTAAATCAACTTTGATTTAATTAGTAATTTACTTTATTTTTTTATTTGTAATTTGCTCATTTTATTTGTGTCTTGCTAGTTAGTGGGCCAGTGAGCACATGGGCTCTCCTATATTTAAGGGTGATAGCTTCATTTGTTAAAAAAAAGAGAGAATAAGATGAATAAGGAGGATGATCTAGAGAGATGTGAGCTATCATTTCTAGAGAGAGAGTCTCACATTAGGTTTGAGCTCAACCCAATGTGACCATGGATTTCCTATGACGAGTTTATAATCATACGGTTCGTTGTAATCATTCAGTAATAATCAATGAATCGTTTGTTTTATCATTTCTTGTTTTAGATTATCTTAGATTCTCATCATCCCTCTCCTCAACTAATCTTTGTTCTTGCTCACGATCGGGATTCTTCATGTGAAATCGGTCCTGACAATTCTCATTTGTTTAAAGCGCTAACGTCCGAGTACAACTCTAGACCAATTCCAGACGTACTTTTGGTTCCCAAGCCAAGTACTGAAGCCAGAAAAGGAGATTGAGGGTGCTAATCCATTCCAGACGACGTTCTGATCGAAGATTCCACCATTGTTCCTCCTCTGTTTTCATTTACAATTTCATTTTACTATATTTTTGCTGTAATAGTTAGTTTAGTAATGATGAGAGGCTAATCCTCTTGATATCGTCTAGACAATGTGATCTATTTCAGTTATTACCTATGATTTGACTTTGATTTATCACATGACATAGTGATTTTAGTATAACAGTTATGATTCCTATTACATATCAGAATTATGTTACTGTTTATTGTGTTTGATCCTATCCTAATGGTATATGGTTTGATTTTTAGTGCAGACGTATTCTTCTAGTCAAATTGATGTTATTTCTTAGTTGTTATCTAGCAATTTCAATATGTGTTTATGTGACAACCCGTAAAAAATTCCAGGTCAACATTAACCGTTGATTGAGCAATTCATCATAATCTGTGCATTTGTTTTAATAACCTTCATAAAATTTGATAACATTGCATGCATGATAATCAAGTCTTATGACTACAGTCCCACGACAGTATTGGAAAACGACCACCTTAAAAAAGATGGAATTCTAATTCTAATATTTGGAATTTTAGCAACAAGAAAATGTAGACGACTTTTATATTTTCTCGTCAACTTCGTATTTTCATTTAATACGTATCATTCGTCAACTATTTTGGACATCCATATTTATTGAACTATCTAGTTTAATACTACTTATATTTACGTCTAAACTCCTTAACACAACTCGTTTAATTATTTGAAATTTAATTCATTTAAACTTCCTAGTTTAATAACCCGCAAATAACTACATAAAAAAATAAATCATGTTATTTATCTAAGTCATTCGCGTTTAATTATTGTATACGCATTCGTATGTTAATTAAATAAACCCAAAGCTAGTCATTAATTATTTTTAGTAACCAAACGGAACCACGAGATCTTGCAAATCATTCGTCAAAACCCGTTCGTTTAATCAAACCTGACACTTGATCACACACGTTTAAACCACCAGATTACCACTTTTATTAAAATATCTAGGTAAGGAATATCAATGGAACAAGCCAAGGAACATTCATGGAATATGCCAAAGAATATCCATGGAATATGTTAAGGAATCTCCATGGAATATGCTAAGGAATATCCATGGAATATGCCTTTTTTCTACATATTTAAACAACCCTAACCCCTCACTTTTCACACACACTCTCCTCCCTTTTTTTGGCTTAAAACACCACTACCACTCCACCATCCGGCCACTAAACAACCACCACTACCTCTCTCCATCTTGCTCACGGCGACCACCGCCACCCCACAGTTCGTAACCACCACCAAGCGTAGCCACCATCACCATTTACACATCATATTTCTTCAAGAATACTAAGTGCAACCAAGATTAACTAGAGTTTACACTAATGTAAGCTTCAGTTATTTTTATATTTTCGATCTAACCATAATGTGATGCTTAATGAGTTCTTATCTTCTAAGCTTTAAAATGTATAAAAATGATAAACATAAAATGATGATCTTGTTATTTGTTTTTATATTTTTGATCTAACCACAATGTGATGATCTTTTTATTTGTTTTCATATTTTCTCGTCAACTTCGTATTTTCATTTAATATGTATCATCCATCAACTATTTTAGGCATCCATATTTATTGGACTGTCTAGTTTAATACTACTTATATTTTACATTTTAAATCTTAATATCAACTCATTTAATTATTTGACACTTTATTCATTTAAACTTCCTTCTTTAAAATAACCGCAAATAACTACGTCAAAACTAAATCATGTTATTTATTTAAGTCATCCGCGTTTAATTATTTTATACGCATTCGTATGTTAATTAAATAAACCCAATGCTAGTCATTAATTATTTTTATTAACCAAACGAAACAACGAGATCATCCTTGCAAATCATTCGTCAAAACCCGTTTGTTTAATCAAATCGACACTTGATCATACCCGTTTAAACCACCATATCACCACCTTTATTAAAATATCTATATTAAGAATATTCATGGAATATGCCAAGGTGTAGGTCCAGAAAATCTACCAAGTCACGATATTAAAGTCACCAACGAGTGCGGAATCCTCGTAAGTGATTGATTCGAGAAGAAAGTAGATGAAAGAGATTTGATAAACAATAAAGATCAAATCTTGAATGAAACACAAACTTTCTTGAGCAAATTGAGACTGATCGTAAACACAAGATAGAGAGAAATCGGAATCCGAAAAGCTAGGGTCAATCATAAACTAGTGAGCTTATATACTACTCACTTACAAACCCTAATCCAATCATAAACACATAACCAGCCCACATGGCCCAAATCGTAAACTATTCTTGTTAGAGCATATTCCTATGCTATGAATGTCTCGTGTATTGTATCCATGTGAGCGTGTCTAAGTGATAGTTGTAGTGACTATTTGGTTATAGGCGTACCACATGGTCCGGCGGACCATGTGGTCCGGCGTATCAGTTTGATACGCTGGGTGATTAGTCACTTACTATAAATAGCTGTGTGTTAGAATGTGCAAGTAACTAGTTAGAAACACTTCTGTCATTCTACACCTTTCTGTGTGTGTTTCTAGAGAGAGAGACTAGAGAGAACTTCATTGTATCTTCAAGTGATCAATAAGAATTCTCTTATTTACATCCGTGTTCATTACGTTTGATCAAAGCATGCAGTAGTAAGATCGTATCTCGTTTCTACAAGTGGTATCAGAGCATTTGGTTGCTCTATTGCTGTGTTTTTGATCAATTTTCGGAGTTTTAGAGAGAGAAAGTTTGGGTTTTCTACGTTTTTCATCAATTTTTCACGATTCTGAGTGATTACGAGGATAAAAATGATTTCTGGATGTTCCTGGAGTGTTTTCGCATCATACTGATCCAGTATCTAGCTTCAATTGTCGAAATCTGTGAAAATCAGTCGATTTTTGTGTTTTTCTGCATTTGATCCGCCCAACGAGCAGTCTGGTCCGCCGTTTGATCCGCTAGGCAATCTTCATCAGTGTGATCCGCAGCAGTTACAGCGTATCAGTGTGATCCGCTGGTTTATTTGGTCCGCCGTACCAAATTTGATCCGCTGAAAATTTCTGGTCCGCTAGTTCATCTGATCCGGCATCTGGTCCGCTAGTTCAATTCTGATCCGCTAGTTCATTTCTGGTCCGCTGAATATTATCTAGTCCGCTGGGATTTATCTGATCCGCAGTTTCACACTGATCCGGAATCTGGTCCGCTGACTTTGTTTTGGTCCGCTGACAGAAAAGTGACTTTCACTAAAACTGACGTAACTTGCAAACCGTTTGGAGTTACAGAACCCAATACCAGCCAAAACGTTCGTCTTTCCGAGATCTAGGACTTGTACTGCCTACGGCCAGTACCGAGCAGTTTTGACCCCCAAAATCCGCTTGGAAGACCTTCGTTTTTGAGTTCGAAGTTTTGAAATATCATTTTACGTTGGAAAATGTCCGATTTTCAAGCGTTTGCGGCTATGCAAAGCACGGTACAAGCTATGCTCAATTTTGATAATGAAATAGGAACAAGTCAGAAAGTTCCCAAGTTGTTAAAATTGGAAGATTATCAAAATTGGAAGCAACGTTTCTCTGCATACATCAGCACAAATGATATTGATTTGTGGATTCCGATTCGAACGTTGTATGTGCGTCCAACTGACAATGGAGAATATAAAGAGATTCAAGATTTTGATAAGGATGAACGAAGGAGTTATGAACTTGAACAAAAAGTTTATGGTTATCTTACCATGGCTTTACCTACTGAGTTGTTACATCAATTCAGTACTTGCAAGAAGGCTAAACAGTTATGGGATGCTTTATCTGCTCGATGTGAAGGCAATGATCAGTATAAGAAGAGTAGAAGGAAAGTATTGAACAAAGAATTTGAAAATTTTCAACAATACGACAAAGAAAATATTTCTGCTCTTGTTTCAAGATTTTCACATCTTATTAGTGAGATGAAAGTAGTCAAGATTGAAAAGACCGAGGAAGAATTGAAAGAGAAATTGATGGAAGCATTACCAGAGAAATGGGAAAATTATGTGTTGTTGCTTACTCATGATAAAGATTATTCCACATTATCATTTCATGATTTGACTGGAAAGCTTCATGCTCGAGAAATGGAAATGATGAATTCAAACAAGTCCACTGCTCAATTACAAAATCCTGAGTTATATCATGGACAAAATTCTGCAAGTATCAATGCAAAATCTAAATCATCTGCTTATGATACATCAAATTCACCTCAAACAACATTTGTTGCTGATCATGGATCAGGAAAGTATGAAAGTTCATCAAGGAGGTGCAGTTTCACTACTCCTGATAGATCATCTGCTAGTTCGATTAATGGGAAGTCAGCTGAAGATTTAGTTGCGTTGTTATCTGGATTCATATCATCTTCTTCTGGCGATATATTTAGTCAAATTGGTAACTCTTGTCTATATAGAGAGGATTTAGATCATATGGATGAAGATCAGTTGAACAAATTAGATTTGGAGTGGCAGTTTGCTATGCTAACTGAAAGAGGTAGAAGATTTATCAAGAAACATGGAACGTCATCTATTTTTCAAGGAGACAAACTAGGTTTGAATAAGTCACAGATCAAATGTTTCAAATGTTCCAAATATGGTCATTTTGCTCGTGAGTGTCCTGCAAAAGAAAAGGTGGTTCAGACAGCTGATAAAACTGCTTCACCTCAAATTGCTTTGACTGCTATTTCTTCTGCATCAAAAGAACAAACATCAAATGAAGGTTATGATTGGGAGGCTGATTTTCCTGATGAGTCTTGTTTTGTTGCTCAGATTGTTCACAGTGATGACGAAGAAGAGATAACAGATTCTGATTCAGATATTGGTAGTTCTGGAAATAGTGGTTATGAATCTGTCTGTGAATTTTGTTCTAAAAAAGATAAGATGATTCATGGTTTAGTTAAGGAAAAAGAAGATTTGATTGCTTATAGAGAAAAGTTGGAAGGGATGATCCGAGAGTTAGAATCTCAAAAAGAAAAGGTTTCAGTTGTTCAGACAAAGTTAGTTGAAAAAGAGTTGCATTTTCAAGGTGTTGAGCAGGAATTTGAAAAGAAATTTACAAAATTATCTGAAGAAAAGGCTGACTTAGTCAAGGAAGTTGCGAAATGGAAGGCAGAAGCTGAGGATGCTGCCAATGATTTTAATAATTTGTTTGAAAAGTCCAAGATTAAACTTGATTTACTTACCAAGGCTTCTGATGATTCGGTTGCTAAAATTGAAGCATATCAGCTTGATATGGAGAAGTTGTTAGATGAGAAGCGAGAACTGGCAAGAGTAAACAAGTTGCAAAATGCAAATTTGGATATTCAGAAAAGAAACGAAGATAAACTCGAGAAGGAATTGTTGGCCTCTCTAGATGAGTTGAGATTGCAAAAGTATGAAACTAATAAAGTGGCAAAGAAGCTAATTGCATCAGAAAAGGAGTTGGCTGAAGCTAATCAAAGAATTTCTGAATTAAAGATTGAAGTCATTGATTCAAAACGTCTTTTGAACAATGTTACTAACTCACAATCTTTTACAAGTTTTCTGGCTAAAGATGAAAATTTTGAGAAGATGTTTAACAAGACAGTCTCGCCACCAGGAAGTCTCAAAGAAGGCGTTCATGATTTGAAAGACAAGGGTGAGATTGGTGATTATTCTGAGTTTGTTGGTTCCAAATCTGCTGAAGAAAAGCAAAAGGAAAAAGGCAAAAGTATTGAAGCTTCTGAAGCTCAAAAGGTTGTGTCTGGGTCTTCGTCTTCAAAAGCTGACATTGATGAAACAATTATCAATGCTCCAAAAGATATCAAGAAAGTTAAAGCTGAATTTTCTCGTCTTGCAAAGAACGGGCATAAATCATCTGATTCAGAAGAGAAAGTTTCTGGAAAATATACAGGTTTGGGATTTCAAAAGAAACAGGTTGATGTGAGTGTTTCAAAGGTTCAACAGCAACATCGTTTGAAGAAAGTTAATCTGAAGCAAGTAAAGAAAGAAGTTTTTAAAGCTGACAAAGTTCAACCCGAGAGGTTCTACAAACTCAAGGGTTCGGAACAAATATTTTCTGATAATGAATTTCCGCTACATTGTGTAGATGCTCGGAAAGTTGCTGAAGTTTTTGTGACGAATGTTAATTCAAAGACCAAGAAGCAACACGGTGCTAAATATTCTTCTGGAGGATCCAATTCTACTCCAAAGAGCCCGACATCCAAATGGGTTCATGATCATCAATTTCAGGTATATGATAATTTTTATGATCATTTTGGAGATGAATATGTTTGTGAAGCTATGCAGGTTCCAAAACGAAGAAATGTACACAATCGCTTGTGTTACAATTGCCGACAAAAAGGGCATCTGGCACAAGATTGTCCGGTTTCTGCTGCTTCTAGTTCAAGGACAGGAAAGGTTCCATTTGTTGGTAAAGCTGCCAAACAACGATTCATTGATGAAAATGGCAGAGTATTTGATGAATACCCACAATCTACATTTTTCAAAACTCAAGGAAGATTTATTCCATGTTTTCAAAATGTTCCATATGTAGGTTGTTCGTCACAATCGACTGTGACCGGTTCATCAGATACTGTTTTACCAAAACGACAACACTGGAAACCTAAAGTGGTTTCAAAAGGAAACCAAGATACTGGTCGACCAGAAGCGATTCGCTTCGGGTCATTTATAAACTGATGTGTTTGACCAGTGTGCAGGTACTTCTAGAAGGCCCGTTGGTGATTGCAAAGTTACTGATGGAGAAGTATTCTGCTGATTTAACTTAAATTACATGTCATATCAAATTTCAAAACTGAAATTTTTCTGAAAGCTAAACTTGAAAGGTATCCATGTCGAAAGGTCAATTTTCTTTCTTTTACATTTTGTATGTAGGATAGGGGGAGAAAATTGAAAAGCCAAAAATAGCGTCTTTTGGTTTGTGTTTGTGTTAAAATGAAAATCCAAAAATAGAGTTTTCATTTTAAGGGGGAGAAATTGAAAAATACAAAAACATCGAAAAACAGAAAAATACAAAAACATTAAAAAATGAGAAATTGTATCCAACATGATTGGGAAATGATGGCACATTGGCTTACGTGTCTGACTCATGGATAAGCTAGATGAAAAAACCATAAGATCATTGCTCGATGTGCTTGGTAGGCTAGGCATTAAATCAGAAAGTATACAGATGTGATAAACACATTAAATACTAATGCTTGACCAAGTGGACAACATCTTGATGCATGTCTCATGATATCAGGGAAAAGATATGTGAAAAAGAAAATGAGAAGTCACTGTGTATACATGTGTTCATTTTGCAAAGATTTAAACTTGTTTGATTTTCTTTATTTTGTCAAACGATCGGACTTTCTTTGCGTATCGAAAGATCGACCTGATTGTTGTTCGTTTGACGTTCTGCTTTATTTTCTTTGGTGTTTCGTATAACTCATCGGACTTTCTCTGCGTGTACGGGAGTACCGACCTGATTGTTGTTGGGTTATACAATTTCAACTTGTTTTATTTTCTTATTTTGTTAAATCCGAGGCCTTATCTGCGTATCGAAAGATCGACCTTAAGGTAGACGATTTAACGTTCTTATTTCTTTTTGCATGGAACACAGTTGACTGAATCATGATTACAATCATTATGTGATTAAATCACAAATGAAATCACAAAGTGTGATATAAAAAGCAAAAACATATCTGAGTATGTCTGATAGTGTGGGGTACACTGGTCAAAGCAAACTAAATCAATCAATAACATGTCCAGATGTTATGAGTATGATTATGCCTGAGTTTAAGATGGACAAATTATACCAGTAATCGACATGACTTGTGTGCTGAAGTAATTGAAATTGAAGTGTAGTTCAGCATGATATGACCAATATGATCCCAAGTTGTGATCTTTCTTGCAAAAGACAAAAATAGTGTCTGATTCAGTATTGCATTTATGTTTCTTATCTGAAAAGTTCAAAAAGATTTTCGGTGTGTTTTGATGTAAATTTTCAAAAAGCCAAAAATATTTTGTTTCTTATTTGTTTTCGACCAATCGATATGTGATACGAAATCAAAATTTCAAAACTATATCTTGGATTCTCGAAGAGAAGTTTTGCGCCAAGACTAAATTAATTTTCAAAAGAAAAGGAAACCGCGTTCCTGTCTTCTGAAATTGCAGGTTTGTGTGTCAAGACTCAAGCATGGTGAGAGGGAGAGTATGAAGTATTGTTCAAAAGTGGATCTTGAAGTTCAACGATATTTCAAGAGTGATCCAGCCATGCAAGCTCTATTTCTGACAAGATTTCAAGTCAAAGATCGGATGCAGTCATGTTGAAGATTGAAGACTGAAGTTTAGTTAGCGAATAGATACACTACACGTTAAGGGGGAGTTTGTTAGAGTATATTCCTATGCTATGAATGTCTCGTGTATTGTATCCATGTGAGCGTGTCTAAGTGATAGTTGTAGTGACTATTTGGTTATAGGCGTACCACATGGTCCGGCGGACCATGTGGTCCGGCGTATCAGTTTGATACGCTGGGTGATTAGTCACTTACTATAGATAGCTGTGTGTTAGAATGTGCAAGTAACTAGTTAGAAACACTTCTGTCATTCTACACCTTTCTGTGTGTGTTTCTAGAGAGAGAGACTAGAGAGAACTTCATTGTATCTTCAAGTGATCAATAAGAATTCTCTTATTTACATCCGTGTTCATTACGTTTGATCAAAGCATGCAGTAGTAAGATCGTATCTCGTTTCTACAATTCTAAGCCCATAAGCCCAATAATAATCAAGCCCACATCTAATGTTCATGCCTCTAATGTATAGCCCAACAATCTTCCCCTAGGCATGAATCATTAGAAAGTCTAAGGAAGATATAAATCAAATCTGAATGTATGCGCCTCTTTCCTTGACCACCATCTTTCTCCACGATCAGACCTGCTGTGCCATGAAACATCCCCACCCGTATAGCATTCTCCATATCATGTTCGTCACCAAGTATGGGACGGGATGCCAGGAGCTTGATATCCTTCTCTTCGAACCTCAGCAAATCTACCGGATCATACATTCGGAACTCTCTCAATTTCTTGCAGACAACCACCATTTCACAAGTTGTAGGATCATAATACCAGCTGTCAAAATTCCTAACAAGCGTATGATCTTCAATCTCATCGATCATGTTCATGACTCGTGTTCGTCTGGTGGGAGGGCACCTCATTTCACCGATTGGTTCATTGGTGACGGAATCAGTTCCGGTTTCGACCCACCTTGCAGCCTTCAGATCAAAGTTTTCAAAGTTCTGCTCCATCTGTGCTACCAAGTTGTTGCGAACCAGATTTCCATGATTAGCGTTCCACCTGTTAATGAACCGTGCCCTCAGCAAGTTTCTCAATTCTGTCTCAGTCCAGGAGTGGAATTGGCCTCTTGATCTGTAGTACTCGACAGGACTATATCCATCTCTCACTAAAGCAATAACTCCTCTTCTACATCATAATGCCAACACAGAATTGGCTGTCTGCTTCCCTTCTTGTCTACAACACTCTCTCCCACATCGATACAATACTTCACAGGAGTAGGCCTCTTGAAGAACTCCTTGAACCAATTCACTTGACCTCCGGGAGCCTTAGAAATATATCTTCCACCACGAACATATTCAGACATTTCAATGGTGTCATCCCCTTCATCTTCTTGTGAAGCACTTGTACCCTGAACTCCTTGTGATGAGCTTTGGCCATGATCACCAGAAGATTTTGTTTCTACAACTCCTTTCAATTCAGTATGCTTCTTCTTTAGATCCATTAAAGCTTCATACAGGAACTTGAACCTTAGTTTGTTGGCAGCTTCATTCTCTTTCAGGGTCTTGTTTTCATCCCTTAGTGCTTTTATCTCACTTTCACGTGCTCTGTTCTGAGACAGAAGAAAATTTATTTGTGTGTCAGCACTCAACCTCATTTCTATTGGGAGATCCGCAGCTTGAAATGGGCAGAAACTTGGAATAACTGTTGGCGGTAGACTTGTTCCAGTAGAGACACTCACTCTGATAGGGCTTGGTGCTACAAAGGTGTTATCAACCTCCAGAAATTGCCTTTCTTCATGAACAGGGCTACGTTCATTCAGAAGAGGACTTTCAGTCTGAACCTGGGCAGGTTGATCTTCAACATTCTGATCCGTTGTTTCTTCTTGAACACTTTGACTTTGAGAAGGACCCTGCTGGATGGACCATCAACAGACTTGAGCTAGTCTTTGTAAACTTGAACCTGATAATTCTTGGATCTGTCCTCTCCCTGGGAGATGGTTCACGAAAAGAGGCAGGCTCTTCAAGCATTTCATTCACATTAAACTGAGTATCCAACTCTTAAGGGATTGTGTCACCGCTAGATGACGAGTTCAGGACATCCCTTGATCCTTTAAGATTGATTGGTTCTAAGTCCCCATAGATATCATCATCCATATTCTCTTGATTAGCGAAGATGTCGTCCATCACGTTTTCTTCATCAGAAGGTATACCTTTTGTTTGATCCAAAACATTTACAGCAATTGGTGCTGTCACATCGTGATCTTCAGCAACAGACACATTTACAGTCGGCACATCTGGCTGAGGTTCAGCCTCTTGATCTGACTCAATCACCTGCTCTCTAGGAACTTCAGGAAATGCACCCCTCTTGACCCATTCAATCCTTCCCTCAAAACTATTCTTTCCTCTTCTGTCTTGTGTCTGCAGGCCAAACACTCCACTATCCATTACCTTGACATCCAATTTTTCTATCCTCTCTTCAATCATAGGATATTTCTCCATCACCACCATTTGCACGAATCTTGGTGTCATAAGGAACTGTTCTCGGGCACTCAGATCAGCATTGCCTATCCAGTCTAACAACATCATCTTTGAAAAATTGAAGTTCCAGTCTAAGGCCAATGCGACGAAAGCTGTTCCATGCAGTTTGTTAAGTTGATCGAAGCTAGTTCTCTTTCCCAGAAAGGATTTCTGCATATAGTGAGCCAGGCACCTCCAGTAGTGCGGCAACAACTCTTGTGATGGGCGGGAACTTTCCTTCGTACCCTAGAGATTTAGCACCTTCTAAAACTGCAGCCTTGGGATACTCAATTGGATCTGTAGCTTTGTCATTGATGTTCAGCCCTTTTCTGATGTCTTCTTCAAGTATCATTATCTGCCTGTTCTAAATTGTTACTGAGATCCTTGTCTTATCATCACTCGCTCTAGCAGTTCCCCAGAACTCCCTTACAAGCTGCTCATCAATTAGGACGCTTGTTCTCAGAGCGTGATTAATCTTGCAGACGTTCATCCCGGCCACCAACGAATAAAATAATTGCATATGCTTCTCTGGTGGATCTTCAAGATATGCCGGGATGCAATGATCTCTTTCAAACTGAATCTCTTCATCAAGCATGTCATCTGCCATCTGAGAAAGACAAGACAAGTGTATCAGACTTGTTCATCAAAGCTTAATTATGTTTGTTAACATCATCTTGAATTTCAATTGAATATCACGTTTTACTGTTAAATTCAGAAATCTCAATTGATACATTCAAGAAAGGATTTGATTTTGAATAAAAAATTAACTAAACACATTTAATTTCATCTCAAACAATTGAATTTTATAAAAAATAAAATCATTTTGGGTTTATTCACTTGTTTACGATTGAAATCCGGGTTTACGATCCAAAGTTTGGGTTCACGATCGGGTCAAAATCAGTTTGTCATGGGCCTAGTCGTAATCTATTAGTCCAATCGTAAACATGCTTAATAACCCTAGGCCCGATCGTACACATCAGTTGTAAACGCGGATCGTAAACGACGATCGTAAACAACGATCTGAAACGCCAAGAGTCATCTTCTTCACTGTGACGATCGTAAACACATAAACCGCCATCACCTGGACTAGTTGAGTAACTGAAGCTGAAAAGGGTTCCTCAGCAGATTCATACGGTTTGATCCCTTGTAAACTTTTTGATTCCGATTCATACTGATGTTGCCGCTGCTTAATATTGTAGGTCCAGAAAAACTACCAAGTCACGATATTGAAGTCACCAACGAGTGCGGAATCCTCGTAAGTGATTGATTCGAGAAGAAAGTAGATGAAAGAGATTTGATAAACAATAAAGATCAAATCTTGAATGAAACACAAACTTTCTTGAGCACGATGAAACTGATCGTAAATACAAGGTAGATGGTAATCGGAATCAAAAAGCTTGTTTAATCATAAACACAAGGGTTTATATACTACCCATTACAAAGCCCAAGAATCTAATCATAAACCCAAAATAACCGGCCCACATGGCCCAAATCGTAATCACCTAGCCCAATACCCAAGCCCATAAATCTAATGTTCATGCCTTTAAATATAGCCCAACAATCTTCCCCTAGGCATGAACCATTAGAAAGTCTAAGGAAGATGCAAATCAAATCTGAATGTATGCGCCTCTTTCCTTGACCACCATTCTTTCTCCACGATCAGACCTGTTGTGCCATGAAACATCCCCACCCGTATAGCATTCTCCATATCATGTTCGTCACCAAGTATGGGGCGGGATGCCAGAAGCTTGATATCTTTCTCTCCGAACCGCAGCAAATCTACCGGATCATACATTCGGAACTCTCTCAATTTCTTGCAGACAACCACCACTTCATACGTTGTAGGATCGTAATACCAGCTGTTAAAATTCCTAACAAGCGTATTTTCTTCAATGTCATCGAGCATGTTGATGACTCGTGTTCGTTTGGTGGGAGGGCACCTCATTTCACTGATTGGTTCATTGGTGACAGGATCAGTTCCGGTTTCAATCCACCTTGCAGCCTTCAGATCAAAGTTTTCAAAGTTCTGCTCCATCTGTGCTATCAAGTTGTTGCGAACCAGATTTCCATGATTAGCGTTCCACCTGTTAATGAACGGTGCCCTCAGCAAGTTTCTCAATTCAGTCTCAGTCCAGGAGTGGAATTGACCCCGAGATCCGTAGTACTCGACTGGACTATATCCATATCTTACTACTGCAAATAAGTCCTTTTCTGCATCATAATGCCAACACAGAATTGGCTGTCTGCTTACCTTCTTGTCTACAACACTCTCTCCCACATCGATACAATACTTCACAGGAGTAGGCCCCTTGAAGAACTCCTTGAACCAATTCACTTGACCTTCGGGAGACTTAGAAATATATCTTCCACCACGAACATATTCAGACATTTCAATGGTGTCGTCTCCTTCATCTTCATTCACAATCTCTGTACGTTGCGCAGCCTGAGATGAGCTTTGACTGGGGTCACCTGAAGCACTTGACACCACAGCACCTTTCAACTCATTATACTTCTTTTTTCAAATCCATCAAGGTCTCATACAAGTACTTAAACCTATTCTTGTCAGCCACCTCCTTGTCTTTTAGTTTTCTGTTCTTAGCCTGGAGTGCTTTTATCTCAGTCTCTCTAACTCTGTTATGAGACATCAGAAAGTTAATGTGAGGGTCTGCACTTATCCCCATCTCAATAGGGAGCTCAGCAGCTTGAAATGGGCGGAAACTTGGAATAACTGTTGGCGGCAGACTTGTCCCAGTAGAGACACTTATTCTAACAGGGCTAGGTACTACAAAGGTGTTATCAACCTCCAGAAATTGCCTTTCTTCATGAACAGGGCTACGTTCATTCAGAAGAGGACTTTCAGTCTTCTTGAATAATTTGACTTTGAGAACTGGACCCTGCTGGATGGACCATCAACAGACTTGAGCTAGTCTTTGTAAATTTGAACCTGATACTTCTTGGATCTGTCCTCTTCCTGGGAGATGGTTCACGAAAAGGGACAGGCTCTTCAAGCATTTCATTCACATTGAACTGAGTATCCAACTCTTGAGGGATTGAGTCACCGCTAGAAGACGAGTTCAGGACATCCCTTGATCTTTTAAGATTGATAGGTTCTAAGTCCCCAAAGATATCATCATCCACATTCTCTTGATTAGCGAAGATGTCCTCCATCACGTTTTCTTCATCAGATGGTATACCTTCTGTTTGATCCAGAACATTTACAGCAATTGGTGCAGTCACATCGTGATCTTCAGCAACAGACACATTTATAGTCGGCACATTTGGTTCAGGTTCAGCCTCTTGATCTGACTCAATCCCCTGCTCTCTAGCAACTTCAGGAAATGCACCCCTTTTGACCCATTCAATCCTTCCCTCAAAACTGTTCTTTCCTCTTCTGTCTTGTGTCTGCAGGCCAAACACTCCACTATCCATCACCTTAACATCCAATTTTTCTATCCTCTCTTCAATCATAGGATATTTTTCCATCACCACCATCTGCACGAATCTTGAAGTCATCAGAAACTGTTCTCCTGCACTCAGATCAACAATGCCTATCCAGTCTAACAGCATCATCTTTGAGAAGTTGAAGTTCCAGTCTAAGGCCAACGCGACAAGCTGTTCCATGCAGTTTGTTAAGCTGATCGAAGCTAGTTCTCTTGCCCAGAAAGGATTTCTGCATATAGTGAGCCAGGAACCTCCAGTAGTGCGGGAACAACTTCTTGAAGATGGGCGGGAACTTTCCTTCGTACCCCAGAGATTTAGCACCCTCTAAAACTGCAGCCTTGGGATACTCAATTGGATCTGTAGCTTTGTCATTAATGTTTAGCCCTTTTCTGATGTCTTCTTCAAGTATGACTATCTGCCTGTTCTGAATTGTTGCTGAGATCCTTGTCTTATCATCACTTGCTCTAGTAGTTCCCCAGAACTCCCTTACAAGCTGCTCATCAATTAGTAGGTTTGTTCTCAGAGCGTGATTAATCTTGCAGACGTTCATCCCGGCCACCAATGAGTAAAATAATGGCATATGCTTCTCTGGCGGGTCTTCAAGATATGCCGGGATGCAGTGATCTCTTTCAAACTGAATCTCTTCATCAAGTATGTCGTCTGCCATCTGAGAAAGACAAGACAAATTCATCAGGCTTGTTCATCAAAAGGAAATTCTGTTTGCCAACATTATCATGAAGTTCAAATGATTAACACATTATTCTTGACAATTTTTTGAAAATCTCAATTTAAACGTTCAAGAAAAATATTTGATTTTGAAGCACAAATTGACAAACACATTCTTTATAATCAACACATTCAATTTTACATTTAAAACAATTATGTTTGAAGAGATTTTAAAATCATTTTGAGTTTATTTAATTGTTTATGATTTTAAATCAACTTCAAATGGGTTTACGATCAGAAATTCAGGTTCACGATCCATTTATGGGTTCACGATCGGTGTCAAGTAGTTCGGCATAGGTCCACTCATAGACACAAAGCCCGATCGTAAACAGCCATTGTCGTAAACAAAGGGAATCGTAAAACCCTCTGATCATAAACACTGATCGTAATCCACATCGTGAACGCCGATCGTAATCCACACCGTGAACGTCGATCGTAAACGTGAATCGTCGTCTTCTTCCTCGCAATAATCGTAAACACCAAAAGCCTCCATTGTTGTACTTGCAACATCCTTACAAACTCATCACAAACCAACATTTATGCAAAATGTACACCAAAAACTACCTTTGATGAGATTTAAACACAAAACCAACTTCAACTCTTTGAGAAATCAACTCGAAATCAGTGAATGGTGAAACAGAACTTGAGTTAGGGCTCGAATCGAAAAACCGTGAATCGATTGATGAAAACTCGTGGTTACAGACGATTGAATGAGGTTTCTTGGTCAGGAATGAAAGGCGAGTGTGGTGGAGTGGTCTGATTTCACAGGGGTGGCCGGAGAAGGTTTTCCGGCGAGTTTGAGTGTGATAACCTGTCGTTGGGGTCATGCAAAAATTAACCTAACTTTACCTATAGACAGGGTAAGTTGGGTGTCGAATCCACAAGGAGCATGTGGTTAGATTTGCAAGTTTGTTTGATTATTAATACTAAACTTAATTTAAAATTGAAATTCAACTTGATTTAATTAAAAATAAAAAACAAGGCAGCCCCTCCAGGTTTCAGGTTCTAGGTTAACACAAAATTCAGTTAATTAATTGGAAACCACATAGACATAGTTCTGGAAATTAGTTAAAGTAGTAATCAAAACAGATTTTTGTCATCAAACCATGTCAATCACCTAATTTGTAAGTGTCAATTCAACCCCCTTTAGTCACCCAACCCGCTCTAGGTTTTGTCATCAACCGAACGTAATTGTAAAGAGAGAACTCAAAACACACACATATTATTTAAATTAACTAATGCATCAATCAAATTTAAATGCTTGTCATCACAGATAAAATAAGATCCAATACATAAACCAACTGAATTAAGTGTAAAACCTATATGAACCATCCATCTGGAGGAACTACAAAAGATTTAGCTAATCATAACGAATAGATCAAACACTGTCACTATATGACTCATCGTTAAATAATCAACTAAATATTCAATCACACCGATAAAAATCAATAATAAACTGAATAAAAACAAACCAAACTCGAAGCCAAACGAGGCTGTTGCCTCTTTCCTCCTGCCGTCTCCCTTCCGAATGTGATTTTCTTCTTCTGATCGAATTTTTTTTTTCAAAGTGTCGAATGTCCCCTGCTTTTTATGTTGATAATTTGGTGCCCTCCTTTCTCTTTAATTTATTCACAGCCCATTCGAATTCGCTGCTTCTCACGTATTCTTCAAATTGTTCCCAAGTTGGGCCAAGGCCCATTTATTCTTTTCTTTTTGCATCTCGTGACCTCCTGTCAAAACAAACACACATTAAATATCTTTTACTTTTATCTTTTTATTAACTCAATTTAATCTTAATTAATTTCAAGCCATGATTATTGAACGGTTAAAGATTGTCTTCAACTTAAATAATGCTTTGAGCTCACTTTCCTCATAACACAGTAATCGCACACCCGATTAAAATAATATATTTTCTACTTAAATTGGTGTGTTTATGGGATGATTATTATTAAATAAAATGTATATTTTAAACCACTCATCACAAAGCTCGGGTCCTATTCTTTATTTATCCAAATCTTCTAAAAACCCTTTAGAACTCCACATTTATAATTTTTTAGCTTCAAGCACATGAGACACAAACAATAGAAAATATGATGCGAATTTATATATTTATAACTAATAAAAATATAGAATTAGATATATAAAAACGTTACAAAATATACTCCCATCACATTCCCACACTTATCTTTTTCCGTCTCGGAAAAACTGCCATGGAATCATAATCAGGAATCAATCTCAAAACATTACTTTTTCAAATCAACAACCATGTTAACTCCACATTCCCAAAATGTAATCACATATACTAACTGCAATTGCCGATATTTCTGTCCGACTAAACCCAACCACTGATCTTTGAGCCCCCAAAGTGTTTATATAAATTACCAATCATTTGTATCAACCTGCCTATGTGTCCCACATTCAGAAAGTCCTAGGTCAATCTAATCCCGACTCATATTCGGTCAAAGTAAAGGGTAATAAAGACGAAATATTTAAATTTTCCCCACCCTCCTTAAACCAGATACTCATATATCCCAACAATGATGGATTTGAATGAATAGTGAAGTTGCTTGAGCATTTATTTGACTACTATTGCTTTCTATTTTTGCATTTTCTTTTTCTCTCTTTTTTTCATTTTTTTTATAGATGGTTAATTTTAACTATACTTACCAACGAACATCATCAGAGGCATTCTTTCACAAGGTCTTACCCCCGAAATCATACGTGAGTGTTTTGCCCGCGAGATCCGGAACATCATCAGAGGCACTCACCAATGGATACTATCCTTAGTTCGTACGTGAGTATTCTGTCCCTTCACTCTAATTCATTAACCAATTTATTAACCTACTATGCTCAAATATGGAAAGATGGGGCGCCGTTATTTCTCGGATTTGCTTTCGCAAAAAGATCATAACGTGTCAGGTATTCTGAGGATATATAAGTCTCTAATCTAAAAAGGTCTTTTTCCTCCTAATCATCAGTTTCAATCTCACTATAACTCCTAAAATGGGAACCCACTAGCAAGCTAATTTATTACATATTTATACAAAAATAAACACAATGGGATCATTAAGCTTTACTAAATCAGTTGGGCCTACCGACACATCACAAATTAGATATATTTTCCATTCTCACATTTTCTACCACTTTTCCCTTTTCTTTCTTTGATTTCTATTCTGAAAATTGACTCCCAATTGTACTATCATTTTCCATGTTTTGCAAGTTAATCCAAAGACATTTTTTCAAATTTTTTTTTTTTTTTGAAACACACACAAAAATAACAAACTAAAATGTTATCCCCCTCCCCACACTTGAGATACACATTGCCCTCAATGTGAACAAAGAAACAACAAAAATAAATAAGACTAAAAATAAACAACTTGCAAAAGGAAAGACACAAGATTATGGAGAGAGTACATAGACCTGATTGTGATTTAGAAACGTGTTTAAATTGCAGGAACTCCCGTGACTCCTCCCCACACTTGAACTTTGCCAAGCAAGCTGAAAACTACAAAAAACACTAAAAACAAAATTAAATGCAAATAATAAATAAAAAATAAATCCCTAACTCACTTTCGTAGGAATCACGGTTGCATTTAGCATATGCAACAAGCCTTTTAAACCACTCGGTAGCCCGAGTGGACGAGTGAAGTCTCGTGAGGGTTTCTAGTGAACACACCCACAAAGTTCTCGGGTTGCCTCCCGGAAGCGCTAAGTTTTAAGGTCTTCAGCCAGACCGTTACCTCATTTGACGCTCATGGAGGACGTGTAGGGTGGTAGTATGCTTCCGCTCCTAGACTTGTTCTTCTTCTATCATACACCTCCTCCCATACTTGATCATACCAAGCGGCAGTTGCTTTTTCAAGATCAAATTCCACAAATTTATTGACTTTTCTCCTTCTTCTTTTCCTCGACGTCTTCTCTTTATCTTGAGATCTACTTTCCTTCTTCTCATTCAACCTGTCAATCATAAAACATTCTTTTTCTTCTTTCGGATTCTCCTTCTCAGGAGACCCACTTTTATCAGTTTTATGCTTAGATATGTTAGAAAATACCTTCAAACTCATTGTTTTTTTCCCAAACCTCATTCTGACCGTTCCTTCAGCACAATTAATAATAGCCTTTGTTATAGCAAAGAACGGTCTACCCAATATGACAGACGGATGTATATTCTTAACACAATCTAGCACTAAAAAGTCCACTGGGTAATAAAACTCATATACTTTAACAATCACATCCTTAACAATCCCCCTAGGACACAAAGACGTCTGATCGGCCAACACCACATTAGTGTTGGTTTTTTTTAAAGGACCAAAATCATACCGATCATATAGACTTCCTGGTAAAATGCTCACGGATGCTCCAAGATCCAGAAGTGCCCTGTCCACTTCAAAATCACCTATTTTTATAGAAATAATAGGCGCTCCTGGATCTTGGAGTTTCGGCGGGAGGGTACTCAACAAAACGGAATTCACACTTGCACTGAAATCAAGTTGTTCTGGAAATTTATAACGACGTTTGGTGGTGCTTAACTCTTTCAAACATTGAACATGATCAGGGCATTCTTTAATTTCATCAATAAATAGTTTATTAATTTTCACTTTTTCAAAAATCTCCCACTTTTCATTCCTCTGTGGTTTGTTTTTACTTAAATTTTCAGGTGCAAGTAAAGCCATGGGAAATGGAACCTTCACATTTAAATTACTTATTCTAGAAAAACTGCCATTAGAACCATTTTCAGACCTTTTAAAACTTTTAACTTCTTGATCATGTTCACTCTGACCCTTCACAAATTGTGGTGACTGAGTATCAACAACAGAAATTTCAGAAAAAGGACGAGTACTTACCTCATCTTTGTCGACTCTCATTGTGTTAAAAGATATGTGACTTGAAATTCTCTGAACATCACTAAGAAGCTTACCCTGATCTCTTCTGATGATTGCCACTTCTTCAGCTAATTGTCCAACCTGTTGTGACAAAGCTTTGATCTCCTTATCTCTGATCTCGTTTCCTTTCTGAATATCCTTCATTAACTCCATGATTATATCAATTTTTTCATTGATGGACTTATCATCCAACCCACACTGACCCAATTGTCTTCCATAGTCGTTAAATTCTTCATACCTAAACTGGTCATCATACCCATTTTCCTTGAAATCTCCATCCCAGTTTCCAACTCTCTCATTTACTGTACCAGCTCTCCCTTGAACGTAACCCATCGGCCCATCCTCTTCATCTACACTATATCTGGCATATTGGTTTGGAAGTGGCGAGTGTCTGTTTTGAGGGATCATTGGCTCTCGTACTGGTTGGTTGTGTTGTGAAAAATCAAAATCAACTTCATCATATTCGGATTGGTTTTGGGGTTGCAGATGTGGTAGGCCAAAGTGGGAAAATTGTTGTGTGAATGATGAGTTTGATGAGCCACCCGATGGGCCTTGACAACCGTAATAACTCATAACCGAAATACGCGTACGCTGCCAACCTTAAAGTAAGTTCCTGCACAACCAAAGACAATCAATACCACGCGTAATATCGAACTTTAACAGAACGAAACAAAAAGAAAAATATTTTTTAGATTTTTTTTAAAGGTTTAAAGAAAACAAGAAAGTAAAATCAAACTAGCAATGCAACACTAAGCGCACTAGCTCCCCGGCAACGGCGCCATTTGATAACCTGTCGTTGGGGTCATGCAAAAATTAACCTAACTTTACCTATAGACAGGGTAAGTTGGGTGTCGAATCCACAAGGAGCATGTGGTTAGATTTGCAAGTTTGTTTGATTATTAATACTAAACTTAATTTAAAATTGAAATTCAACTTGATTTAATTAAAAATAAAAAACAAGGCAGCCCCTCCAGGTTTCAGGTTCTAGGTTAACACAAAATTCAGTTAATTAATTGGAAACCACATAGACATAGTTCTGGAAATTAGTTAAAGTAGTAATCAAAACAGATTTTTGTCATCAAACCATGTCAATCACCTAATTTGTAAGTGTCAATTCAACCCCCTTTAGTCACCCAAGCCGCTCTAGGTTTTGTCATCAACCGAACGTAATTGTAAAGAGAGAACTCAAAACACACACATATTATTTAAATTAACTAATGCATCAATCAAATTTAAATGCTTGTCATCACAGATAAAATAAGATCCAATACATAAACCAACTGAATTAAGTGTAAAACCTATATGAACCATCCATCTGGAGGAACTACAAAAGATTTAGCTAATCATAACGAATAGATCAAACACTGTCACTATATGACTCATCGTTAAATAATCAACTAAATATTCAATCACACCGATAAAAATCAATAATAAACTGAATAAAAACAAACCAAACTCGAAGCCAAACGAGGCTGTTGCCTCTTTCCTCCTGCCGTCTCCCTTCCGAATGTGATTTTCTTCTTCTGATCGAAATTTTTTTTTCAAAGTGTCGAATGTCCCCTGCTTTTTATATTGATAATTTGGTGCCCTCCTTTCTCTTTAATTTATTCACAGCCCATTCGAATTCGCTGCTTCTCAAGTATTCTTCAAATTGTTCCCAAGTTGGGCCAAGGCCCATTTATTCTTTTCTTTTTGCATCTCGTGACCTCCTGTCAAAACAAACACACATTAAATATCTTTTACTTTTATCTTTTTATTAACTCAATTTAATCTTAATTAATTTCAAGCCATGATTATTGAACGGTTAAAGATTGTCTTCAACTTAAATAATGCTTTGAGCTCACTTTCCTCATAACACAGTAATCGCACACCCGATTAAAATAATATATTTTCTACTTAAATTGGTGTGTTTATGGGATGATTATTATTAAATAAAATGTATATTTTAAACCACTCATCACAAAGCTCGGGTTTTATTCTTTATTTATCCAAATCTTCTAAAAACCCTTTAGAACTCCACATTTATAATTTTTTAGCTTCAAGCACATGAGACACAAACAATAGAAAATATGATGCGAATTTATATATTTATAACTAATAAAAATATAGAATTAGATATATAAAAACGTTACAAAATATACTCCCATCAGAGTGGCGGTTAGGGTTTCAAATTGGGGAATCGTAAACGGAGAAAGAGAGAGAGTGTGAGTGATCGTAAATGGAGAGGGGTTTTTATATCCTTTTTAAAAATTTACATTGAGGCCCCTCCATCTTTCAAAAACATTTTAAAACCTCCCAAACTTTTATTTAAATGTTAATTCTCATGAAATATGTTAACTTTGAAGAATTTGAGAATTTACGAAGCTTCCCCTCAGACTCAAACCCCGAGTATCTGATCTTGTTCATAAAAATTAATGAAAAATATAAACAATTAAAGACTTGAAAGATAAGATAAACCATAAAACAATTAAAACCTAATTACAGAAATTTAAAATTTACTTGCCTCGAAGCTGATGTAAATTCATGGATCAAACCAGACAAATCTTTAACTGAGGAACCCTTTTCAGCTTCCGTTACTCGACGCTCTAGACAATTGCCCAAAATTTTTGCAACCATATAAACTCACATCCAGTTAAAAATTTTAAGTACTTAATTGTGGTACATAATTACCGTCATGTTTAACCGTCCCCACACCCAATCGTTCATAGCAAAACCTACCCAACCTCAGAGTTTATTGAGG
The DNA here is from genome assembly GCA_039602395.1 of Deinandra increscens subsp. villosa. Taxonomy (NCBI): domain Eukaryota; kingdom Viridiplantae; phylum Streptophyta; class Magnoliopsida; order Asterales; family Asteraceae; genus Deinandra; species Deinandra increscens. Next base: position 32,927,304 of record JBCNJP010000009.1, read on the forward strand.
ATTCACAAACCCCCAACTTGAGGAACCATGCAACACCGTCATGACAAACACTTATTTTCTTATTTATCAGTTGGTGATCAGGTCGGCCGCATAAGCATGCAGAGAAGACCAAACAAAATAATTTATTTATTTTTATCATCATTTTTTATTTTCCTTTTTCTTTTTCTTTTCCTTATTCTTTTTCTTTTCATTTTTCTGTGGTGTTGTCATAACAGCAGAAACATGGCGTGTGAGAGAGTGAATACTAGGTGAATACCACTCTCAACCCGTTTTTGCTGGGACTCAGTCTTTTAAACTATGTAAACCAGGATGGAAAACTAAACATATATAGAAGTTAAGTTTACTGCACTTACATGGATGATCATAGTTTTTGATTTAGCTTACCGAACATCATCTTTGAGTCGTCTTTCACTTCTGCCTTACACGTGTCAGTCTCCGATTGTCTTGGAAATTTATATCACTTCCTACCAACTCAAGGCAAACAAAAGACAACATAAAAACCTCAAACAGATATTCTTTTAGATTTTCTGAAACAACGATATTTCTTCCCCTGTTTTTATGAGGCTTTTGAAAGATAAACACGTATTTTTAATTTTCTTAAAAGATATTTACAGGAAATTTTGATCAGATAATTCCTCGAAGGCAATCATCCTTAGGCCTTCGACACACATGTCAAAATTGGGACGAGGGAGGGGTTTTGTAAAAATATCAGACACATTTTGGTCTGAGCTCACCTCTTGGAGCTGAATTAACTCCCGATCATAACAATCACGAATAAAATGTACCTTGATGTCTATGTGCTTTGTTTTTGAATGATGAACGGGGTTTTTCACAATTTCTAGAGCAGCAGTGTTATCACAAAAGATAGGAGTGTTAACGAATTCCATACCGTAATCAGTGAGCTGATTTTGTATCCATACTACCTAGGAGCATCCAGCGGATGCTGCCACATATTCAGCTTCTGCAGTTGACTTTGAGACGGTATGCTGCTTTTTGCTCCGCCAAGAAATGAGTCTATCTCCTAGATACTGACATCCACCAGTTGTTAATTTCCGGTCAAGATCACTGCCTCCATAATCACTGTCAGTATATGCAAACAATTGAATATCAGTGTTCTTTAAGTACCAAAGTCCAATCCTAGGCCTGCCCTTCAGATACCTAAAGATACGTTTAACTGCAGTTAAATGTGAAAGTTTAGGATTAGCCTGATAGCGGGCACACAGACACACTGCATGCATAATATCTGGCCTGCTTGCTGTCAAATACATAAGTGAACCATCATCGAGCAATACATGAATTCACTCACTGACTCCCCATCTGCATCTGCTGTCAGTTGAGGTCGGGATGCCATAGGAGTTGAGATTGGATTGGAGTCTTGCATCTTGAATTTTTCTAGAATCTCAATCATATATTTTGCTTGGTGAATAAGAATCCCAGATTCATCCTGTTTCCCTTGCAAGGCTAGGAAGAAACTCATCTCTCCCTGATCACTCATTTCAAATTTCTTTCTCATTATCTCTTCAAACTCGGTGCATAACTCTTCGTTTGTTGACCCGTAGATGATGTCATCTACATAGACCTGCACCATGATGATATCATCCTTCACTCTCTTTCTAAACAACGTCTGATCAACCACTCCTCTTGTGTATCCATTCTCCACCAGATGAGTTGATAGTGTCTCATACCACGTTCGCGGAGCTTGATGTAGTCCATACAAAGCTTTATCCAGAAGATACACATGATCTGGATGCTCCTCATCTACAAACCCTGGTGGTTGAGTCACATAAACTTCCTCATTCATTTCTGGATATAAAAATGCCGTCTTGACGTCCATCTGGTGCACTGTGAAGTTTAGATATGATGCAACTGCAAGAAATATCCGAATAGCCTCCAGTCTAGCCACGAGTGCATACACCTCATCATAGTCAATTCCATGAATTTGTCTGTGACCCTGGACAATCAACCTTGCCTTGTTTCTGACAATTATACCCGTGTCATCCTTCTTATTCTTATATAACCAACGTGTGGGTATAACCTTCTTGTTCTCTGGCCTTTTGACTAGACGCCACACTCCCAGCTTTGAGAACAGATTTAATTCATTGTGCATGGCCTCAATCCAACTCGGATCTCTGAGTGCAACCATCACATTAGGAGGCTCAATCTGGGAGATGAAACATGAATACATGCAGAAATTAATGTCTCATGTGCGGCTTCTAGTGGAAACACCTGCTGAAACTGGCCCAAGTATATTGCTAATTGGATGGTCTTTGTTGATCCTTGATACTTGAAGTTGGTTTTGGAGTTTTGGCCACATTCCACTTATCCACAACAGGCTTTGTTACTGGTGCCTTTGTGTTTGAAACCTTAGACTGTTGAGTCTTCATTGGTTCTAAACACTGCTTCCCCTAAAACAAAGCTTGTTGCTTTTGCTTTTGCTTTTCTCCTGTCATCATTTTCTCCAACATACTAGTCCGTGGGTTTTGCGGATAGTATGGTTGAAATGGTCTATTCACACAATTAGCATTAAAGTGTCCTGGTTTTCCACATTGAAAACAGTTCATGAGTCTAGGTCCATTGACATGGCTACAGAGGTATGAGCGTCTTGGGTAAGACGACTTCCATTCTGGCTTATCATCCCATTTGTGTATAACACGTTTTGTATCTTTTTCCGGTTGTGTAATTAAACAAAATTGTTCTGATTTAGATTTGTTTATTCTATTGAAAGTTGACACAACCTGGGGATAAGGCACAAAATCTTTCGGCTTAGACTCACTACCCACTTTTGTGTTAGGCACACGAATTTTAAAACCATTAACTTTTTCATTGGAATCAGAAACATGTTTTGATAACAAAGATACAACTAATTGTTTTGACTTAGATGTATCATGTTCTGACACATGTGCCAGAACATCATCCTTAGGTAAATTAAGACTAGAGCTACCAGACACATGACTCTCTTCAACTCTCAGACATTCAGCATCCTTCTTAGAAATGTCTTTGATTCTTACTTCATCTGCACAAGAAATAAATACATCAGAAGAGCTCACATGATTGTTCAATGATGCCTGAGATGGACCTGCTTCACATGTGGCTGTCATCAATCTATCCTGATTACCCAACCCATAAGTCATGTGTATTTCATTCTCTAATTCCTCTTCTGTCATAGGTTTCACTCCAACCAAAGCATTATCTATGGGAGGTCCTGCTTCATGCATTTCAGATGCAGATCTATCTACCTAGACCTCCTCTAAGATTATTCCTATTATATCTCTAGTTTTATCTTGAGGAACATTGTTCTTGTTTGAGAAGCTAATTCCTATTCCACCTTTGTCCTTACCCATTCTAACATCAGTTATGCATGTGTTCAAAGATTTACTACCCTCTAACATTCTTTTGCTTCTCATATGATTCATATCAAGTTTTACTTGCAACTCATTGTTCTTATGCTTAAGTTCATCTATCTGCTTACTAAGCTCAGCTATTTCTAACTTAGCGTTGTCATACAGAAGAGCTTTCTCAGTTGCCAGTTTTTGATATTTCACTATGTCTAGTTTCTGAGCTTTTACCTTCTCCTCATTCTTTTGCCATCTACCCTTGAATGAACTCCTTTCACATTTTATCTCAAACAGTTCTAGCTCATAATTTTTAAAGATTTGCCTAAGTCCAGGAATTAAACGAGCACAAGTAGGGTTAGAAAATACCTTGATGTTATCAACCTCAGCAGCAAAAGCTTCATTGTCTTCCACCAAAATCTCTTCAGGTTTCTCATCAGTGACAACAAACGCATGCTCTTCCTCATAATCCTTTTCCATAGCAGCAATCATTGCATGTGACAGGCTAAGATCTTTCATTTGAGAAGTCCAGTCATATCCACCTCCTTCCTGTACAATCAAAGCACTTGACTCTGCCTTTCCCTTGCTATCTGTTGTTTTCCTTTCTTCTTTTCTTTCTCTCCTCGGCTTGGTGCACTCTCTTGCGAAATGCCCATACTCGTCACAGTTGTAGCACCTCAGCTTGCTCTTGTCAAACCCCATCCTTATCTTATCTTGATCCTTCCAAACATTTCTCCCAGTCTTTGCCATGAACTTCTTTGCTCTAAAAACAGCCATTGCCATCTGCCAAGAGACATCTAACATCTCTACATCTTCTGGATTTATCTGATTCAGCTCACCTGACAGCATCTCAGTAGGGACTAAAGTTCCGGCCATAAGAGCATGATAGCTGTTCATAAATCCCATTCCGAGTGCAAAAGTGGGATCATTTGTAGCATCTGGGTCGACACCTCCACTTGAAGTGGCATGAGGTTGTGCCACAAAAGCAGTTGACTTTGTGACAGAGCTCGGTCCACTTCCAGCTGACTTTCCATCTTGTTTAGAATCCACTTCTTCTGACAACAGTGCTTGGTTCAGTTTTCCTGCCAAACTAAGAGAGCTTATATGGTTCAATTCTCTCTGCTTGTCATTAATAAGTTTTGACTTCAGTTTGTTGATCATCTCATCAAGAGATAGCTCACTCAGCTTGTTGTTGTCTTTAATGATGGAGATATTAGTATTCCAGGATTTGGGTAAGCTGTTTAGCAGTTTCAAATTCTTATCTTCCATAACGTAAGCTTAGGGAAACTTAAAAACTATTGTCCAAATGTCCAAAAAAATGAGATTCCGATCGTAGACCCTTGATTACGATCGATAACACAGATTTCGATTGAGACACGAAGCAAGTCGTAAACGCCCTGAACGTAAACACCGATTACGATGAAGTCTAATCGTAAACAATGATTTCGGTTGAGAGAATCGTAAATACCGATTACGATTGATGATTCCGGCAAAGAAAAGTCGTAAACACACGATTCCGATCAGAAAATGTCGTAAACACTTAAAAATCGCAGCTTGAACTCGTAAACTCGTTTCCGATGAAGAACTTCAAGAACTTGAACTCGTAAACACCCAATACAACCCAGCAAAATGTCGTAAACACACAAACCCAGCTGCAAACCAATCGTAAACTCGAAGAACACCTTCAAATCTTCAAAAACTCGAACCTTTTTCCAGAAAACCTCGAATCCAATATTGTGAGAGCCTCGAATCAGTGATTCTTGGCTCTGATACCAATTGTAGGTCCAGAAAATCTACCAAGTCACGATATTGAAGTCACCAACGAGTGCGGAATCCTCGTAAGTGATTGATTCGAGAAGAAAGTAGATGAAAGAGATTTGATAAAAAATAAAGATCAAATCTTGAATGAAACAAAAACTTTCTTGAGCAAATTGAGACTGATCGTAAACACAAGATAGAGAGAAATCGGAATCCCAAAAGCTAGGGTCAATCATAAACTAGTGAGCTTATATACTACTCACTTACAAACCCTAGTCCAATCATAAACACATAACGGGCCCACATGGCCCAAATCGTAAACTATTCAAAGCCATAAGCCCAATAATAATCAAGCCCACATCTAATGTTCATGCCTCTAATGTATAGCCCAACACAAGGAATATCCATGGAATGTGTCAAGGAATATTAATGGAATATGATAAGAAATATCCATGAAATATGTCATTTTCCTACTAATTTAAACTACCCCTAACCCCACTTTTCACACACACTCTCATCCATCTTGCTCTCCTCCCTCTTTTCGGTTTAACCCACCACCACCACTCCCACCATCCGGCCACCAAACAACGACCGCCACCTCCCCCCTCTTTCTCATGGCGACCACTACCACTCTCACAGCCCATAACCACCACCAACCGTAGCCACCATCACAATTTCCCCATCATATTACTTGAAGAATCCTAAGGTGCAAACAAGATTAACAAGAGTTACAGTATTGTAAGCTTCATTCATCATTCATTTTCTAACACCCAAATGAAACCCCATGAAAGTCTTGATGAGTTCTTATCTTCTACACTTTAAAATCTATAAAAAATGATAAACATAAAATAATGATCATGTTATTTGTTTTGATATTTTTTATCTAACCACAATGTGATGCTCATGGAGCTTAAAACTTGTGACAATGTGGGTTGTGGTTAAAGGAAACCAAGCGATGAGCAATTCTTCATATGTGGGAGAATTTTATACAAAATAGTTCCATCAGATATCTTAACTTTTTGTTGATCTAATCATATGAAAGAACAAGAAAACCCAATAGATTAAAAACTTTAATGAGTTCACTAGATGGACATATTCTTGTATCTTGATAGTTAACTATGAACATTATTACATAATTTCTTTATTTACATTGGATCTTGTTAGTATTTGATTTGATAAATGGACAAGAACAAAACCCTAATAAGGCTTTACCTTACAGCTCATCTAATGAGCAATTTCATGTTTTCATGTGCATGATCATGATTAAAGGATGTCCTAACATTTAATGTGTTAGTGGATTAAAAAATAGACAAAAGACATGAACTTATTATTGTTAAAAATGGCTAAAAATGGATTTATGGTTTCACTGATACAACTTTGATATGAAGACACAATTTAGACCATAAAAACATAGGTAAATGGATTAAATGAAAGTTTGTTCAAAGCCCTAAACTTGTTTTTTATAAACTAGGCAATAAGGATGCTTTATATAAAATTTTGACAATTTTTTAACTACAATTATAATAGAAATAGCAGGTGGTCCAGGTCTATGTTGAGTCATATGTTATAATATTTTGAGTGTTTTTGTGAACCATAGTAACCAAAATGGAGAAACGTTGCCTTGGAAAGAAACCGGGATCAAAACGGAGTTATACGCGATGAGAAACTCTATTTTTAGTGAAACGATCCCAAACCAACGTTTTTAATTCTTAAAATGCCTAAAACACCATTACGAGTATTTATCAAAGTGTTTTGGATGCCCATTTGTGATAAAGATAAGTTGTAGAAATGAAACTGGACAAAAATAACGTTTACCGGTAATACCGGAAACCAAAATTTTAAAAATATAAAGACTACTGTTCTTGAATCTTGAAAATATTGTAAAGGTATGTTGGAACATCCAAGATATTCGAGTTTAGTCCGTTGACTAAGTGAAGATGAGAATATTTAATGATTTACTTTAGCGGGTCAAAACGGGTCAATTCTTTGAAACATGAAGATTCTGTGGATTTAACTTATTCTCTAAGGTTGAAGTTATGTTCTTGACTTACCTATACGAGCAAAATTTGTGCTGAACGACCAGCATTTGTGCTGAACGACCAACATTTGTGCTGAACAAACATGTCCAATTTACCCTGTACAACCTGTTCCAAATTTCAGTGTTCAAGTCAACGTCAAGTTAACTTCAACAATGGTCATGACGACACAGGAGTCAGTTTTAGCCGAGCCGACTCGGGCGGGTCGTTTACCTTAAATGCAGCTTATTTTATTTAACTTTGTTTCACTCTATGTTGTTTCTATAAATAGAAAACTTAGGTTATTTTAGGAGTCGTTGGTGAGGTAGCCTAAGTGCGTGTTTTTCATGGTGTAATCTTCATATTTCCTGTCAACACTTGTAACCTTTGAGTGATCATTGTAGGATCGTTGTTAATTAGACTTTATCTTAACAAGAAACCCTTTACTTGTAAATATAACTCTGTAGAATGCAGTTATATTTCACTTTACTTAATCATATTTTAGTTCTCTTGTACAATGTAAGTGTTTGATTGCATAAAGATAGTAACAACGATGTATAAAATACTCGGCACTATTTGCATTAACTCAAAGTTACACTATTACAAGATGGTCAAGAACCGTGTGTAAACTAAGAGCTAACTATGGTATATATAGTGTTGATGAGATCAATGACAGCCATTGATCTCAAACGATTTAATCTAAACCGTTAAACAAAAAGTGAAATACAACTACCAAAAGAATAAACTTCGACAGATGGGATATCTGGCGCGTGATCAGCAACATTCTACTTTGAGAGAGCGGCTTTGATAGATTTGGAAGCAACCAAGAAGCTTTTGCAGAATTGGCCGACTGAAAAGACTTCTCAGAAAAGGTCCGGTTGAACTCATTATCTGGTGGATAATCGAGTTCACCCGGAATATTCACTATAAGACAAAATTGCTTCTTCCGCTTGAACTTGAGACTTCCGCTCGAACTTCAACTTCAGCGGAACACTTAAAAATTGGCTTTTAGCCGGAAATCTTCAAAACGATATTCCTTACAATCTCCCCTTAAGCTGATGCTGTCAAATTATTCTTCATCTTCGAAGTCTATCTCCAAAATTGACTCTGTACCAAAAATTTCATCTCCTTGACCTACTTGTCCAGGGACTTGATGCTTGCATCCAAATCCTGGGACAACTCTTTCATGCTTGTTTTGGTTACTTTTACATGCTTAAGAGCTTCCTAATCTCGTTCACTCCACTGATCTTGAACCGAGATGGATTCATGAGTGGTGAAGGTGCCATCTACTCTATGAACATAAAATAGCTTCTCTTCTTCTTCAAGTATGACAAATTTGATCTCACTGATAGGTTCTTCTTCTTCATTATCAGTGTCTCCTTGAGATCTGTAAAGTAACCCATATTCGAGCACTGCAGTTTCCGTGCTCATTCTTAGCAGATTCTCGACTCTGGTTGGGCTCATAATTTCTCTCACCTTTACATAGAGGTGGGTTAACTGGAACATATCAAGCATTATGGTGGCTTGATGAGCATTTACCACTCTGGATGTGCCATTGAGAAATTAGAAAGTGAAATCAAAATTATCTTCATTGACTGTCCACCCAATGACTTTGTTATGTCTGGGTGGGCCTTTCTTCTTTAGCTTTTGATCTTTCTTTCTCTTAGCATTCATCAGTCTCCTCTTTCTCTTTTTCATCTCATCATCAGAATCATTTTCTGATTCTTGCTCAGTAGGGGCTTTCCCTTTTGATGATGGAGAAGAGGGACCAGGTTGTACATCAGTAGGTTTGGTAGGTGGGGTAGGAGCAATGGTGGTTAAAGGTTCTCTTACGGTATAAGAGGTGGCAAGGATCTTTGAGTTGGTGGTCTACTGGCTTCAGGTGTTGGGCTAGTGGGAGGAGATTGTGGAAATATATCTGAAAAGTCCATAACAGGAGCATGTTTCTTCTTGAAGGGAATAATTGGGGTTAAGTTATCAGTTCTGTATTTTGGGTTTGAGAGTTTGGTGGCAACTTTCTTGGATATTGTGGGTGGTTTGAAAGGTATGAGGGCAAGTGACTGAGATGCTGATGAAAAGACTGTAGGTTTAGGGTTTGGCTCAAAGATAAAGGAAGGTCGAGGTAGAACATCTTCAACATCATCAAATTCTGGTTTAACAGAAATGTTAGTTGCCATACGTGAGGAGATTTCTGATGGCAGGCGCAACACCAGGTTTGGGTTAACCGCAACACTGTCTCCTCTGAGCTCTTGAAAGATAGAATCAATCAAATTGCATAGCTCCCTAACCTTCATTTGAGTCACTTCTTATTCTGATTTCCAATTTCTGATAATCAGAACCCTCTTAACCTTCTTCAGCAATGCATAATTTTCATCATTCTTCACCAATTTGGTGGGCATCCTTGAGGCAATGTCAATCAGTCTTTTCCATTGAGTTTCAGTCATAGCCTCCAAATTGTATTCCCTCAACCTCCAATCAAATGACATTTTCTTGGCTTCTTCAAGAAGACTCTCAACCACTGTAAGGAATATTGCGCTTGGAAGATTTCCGGCTGAATGCCAATTTTGTTATGTTCCGGCTGAAGTTGAAGTTGAAGCGGAATTCTCACTTCAATCGGAACTGGCAGTTCAAGCGGAAAGAAGCAGTTTTCTCCTGTAGCGAATATTCCGGGTGAACTCGATTATCCACCAGATAATGAGTTCAACCGGACTTTTCCTGAGATGTCTTTTCAGCAAGTCCAATCCAGCAAAAGCTTCTCGTATGCTTCTATATCTGATTCAAGCCACTCTCCTAAAGTAGTATGTTGCTGCAAACACGCAAGATATTCCAATTACCGATGTTTATTCTTTTGGTAGTTTATATTTGACTTTATTGTTTACGGTCTAGATTAGATCGCATGAGATCAATGGCTGTCATTGATCTCATCAGCACTATATATAGCTTAGTTAGCTCATAGTTAAAGATAGATATATACACACGAACTTGTAATAGTGTAGGTTTGAGTTAATGCAAATAGTGCCGAGTATTTGTTACTTTGTTGTTACTATCTTTCTGCAAATCAAGCTTTTACATTATACACAAGAACTAAATCTCGCTTAAGTAAAGTGAAATATAACTTTAATTCCGCAGGGGTATATTTGCAAGTAAAGGGATTTTGTTTAAGTTTAACTCTAACTAACAACGATCCTACAAGTGGTATCTGAGCATTGGCTCTCACTTTGAAGACTTTCATGCTTCAAAGTTGATACTTTACTTGCTTACTTTACAAGCCTTGCTGTTTCTTCTTTCAAAAGGTTTTTAAAATGAGTGATTTTAGTGTAAGTTGTCCAAATGGTTCTTCCAACAAACCGCCAATGTTCACTCCAGATGACTTTGGTACCTAGAAACTCAGGATGGAAGGTTTTGTTAGGATTTTGGACCGCCGTATTTGGAAATCTTTTACTGAAGGACCTTACTCACCCATGGTTTCATCTGCTGATGATGCAGAAGTCAAGATACCAAAACCACTAGACAAATATGTTGAATCTGACTATACTGCTCTCGAATTTGACCATAAGGCATATTGGACTCTACAGGCTGCACTTCCTAACTCCATCTTAAGTGGGTTCAAAGGATGTAAAACTGCATTTGACCTGTGGAATGCCTTAAGTGAAATGTATGAAGGAACAGTGAAGTAAAAGAAAACAAGAAAGATGTTTTAAAACAGACGAATGAAAACTTTACTTTCAAATCTGGTGAAACAATGAGAAACCAGTACTTAAGATTTGTTTCTTTGCTTGATCAACTCCAAAAGGTAGATGTAAAACTAGACCAGGTAGATGTAAACAGAAAGTTCATACGTTCCATGCCTTCTGTGTGGACAGTTTACACAGTGAGCATCAGGGAATGCAAAAACTTGAAAAAGATGAGACTCAGTGAACTTCATGGCATACTCAGTGCCTATGAAATGGAACTAGATCTTAAACAAAACTCATCTTCTGAGTCAACTCAGCTGTTTTCATCTGCACTAGTAACTACTGATTTTAACAGTCAAAGGTCTTCAAATTCATCATCATATCAGTCACCGATTGTCAGTTTCCCTAAGACACCAAGGTGTCAAGAAAATTTTTCAAACACGTTTGAAAACTCTCACAATGCTCATGTAGCAACTGACTCTTACCAAGGCTTCATACCTGAAGATCTTGAGTGTATAGGTGCTGATGATTTGGAGGAAATGGACATAATGACTCAACTTGCTATGGTGTCTGTCAGAGCTTAAAGGTTTTACAAAAGAACTGGTAGAACCTACAAGGGAGCAAAAGGTGTTCACATAGGCCTTGACAAAAGCAAGGTGAAGTGCTATAACTGTCACCAACTTGGTCACTTCGCAAGGGAGTGCTTTCAACCAAGAAGAGAAGGACAGAACCAGGGTCATAGTTAAAGATAGATATATACACACGAACTTGTAATAGTGTAGCTTTGAGTTAATGCAAATAGTGCCGAGTATTTGTTACTTCGTTGTTACTATCTTTCTACAAATCAAGCTTTTACATTATACACAAGAACTAAATCTCGCTTAAGTAAAGTGAAATATAACTTTAATTCTGCAGGGTTATATTTGCAAGTAAAGGGCTTTTGTTTTAGTTTAACTCTAACTAATAACGATCCTACAAGTGGTATCAGAGCTTTGGCTCTCACTTTGAAGACTTTCAGTGCTTCAAAGTTGATACTTTACTTGCCTACTTTACAAGCCTTGCTGTTTCTTCTTTCAAAAGGTTTTTAATAATGAGTGATTTTAGTCTAAGTTGTCCAAATGGTTCTTCCAACAAACCACCAATGTTCACTCAAGATGACTTTGGTACCTGGACACTCAGGATGGAAGGTTTTGTTAGGATTTTGTACCGCCGTATTTGGAAATCTTTTACTGAAGGACCTTACTCACCCATGGTTTCATCTGCTGATGATGCAGAAGTCAAGATACCAAAACCACTAGAAAAATATGTTGAATCTGACTATACTGCTCTCGAATTTGACCATAAGGCATATTGAACTCTATAAACAGCACTTCCTAACTCCATCTTAAGTGGGTTCAAAGGATATAAAACTGCTTTTGACCTGTGGAATCCCTTAAGTGAAATGTATGAAGGAACTAGTGAAGTAAAAGAAAACAAGAAAGATGTTTTAAAACAGAAGTATGAAAACTTTACTTTCAAATCTGGAGAAACAATGACAAACCAGTACTTAAGATTTGTTTCTTTGCTTGATGAACTCCAAAAGGTAGATGTAAAACTAGACTAGGTAGATGTAAACATAAAAGTTCCTATGTTCCTTGCCTTCTGTGTGGACAGTTTACACAGTGAGCATCAGGGAATGCAAAAACTTGAAAAAGATGAGACTCAGTGAACTTCATGGCATACGTAGTGCCTATGAAATGGAGCTAGATCTTAAACAAAACTCATCTTCTGAGTCAACTCAGTTGTTTTCATCTGCACTAGTAACTACTAATTTTTAACAGTCAAAGGTCTTCAAACTCATCATCATATCGGTCACCTATTGTAAGTTTCCCTGAGACACCAAGGTGTCAAGAAAGTTTTTCAAACACGTTTGAAAACTCTCACAATGCTCATGTAGCAACTGACTCTTACCAAGGCTTCATACCTGAAGATCTTGAGTGTATAGGTGCTGATGATTTGGAGGAAATGGACATAATGACTCAACTTGCTATGGTGTCTGTCAAAGCTCAAAGGTTTTACAAAAGAACTGGTAGAACCTACAAGGGAGCAAAAGGTGCTCACAAAGGCCTTGACAAAAGCAAGGTGAAGTGCTATAACTGTCACCAACTTGGTCACTTTGCAAGGGAGTGCTTTCAACCAAGAAGAGAAGGACAGAACCAGGGTCATGTCCAAGTGAAAAATCAAGGAGGAAGCAACTCTAACAACAACAATTCTGGTAACAACTCAGGTTCTCACCCTACTCCACCAAAGCTAACCGGAAGTCAAAACCACCAGAATGTGGTTGCTGCTGTTGCCAATCAAACATCATGTGTTGAATGGGGAGATTTTGTTGCTGAGTTTGAGCATATCAACCATGCTTTGATGGCCAAACAAAACTCCACCTCAGATCAGGTAAACTCTATCCCTGAGAAAGTTTTAGAAAACCTATGCAGCCCTGCCTGCATAGAACAAGTGGCAAAGTACCGAAATCACAACACTGATTTGATTGATGAAGTTTCAAACCTAAATGAGTTAAAGGAATGCTTTATGAAAACTGAATCATCATACATTTCAAAAATTGAAAATTTAACCAAAGAGTATGAACAGTTAAAACAAACCAACACAGTGCTTGAAACACAACTTGATGACTTGCTATCAAAGCTTGAGAAATCAAGAAATGAAACCAAAGATGCTAAGGCTGAGGTTGATGTTCTTGAGATCAAGCTAAAAATGCTTTGTTCACTTGTGACAAATTCCAAGCTGCAAATAGAAAGGCTGAGAAGTTGTGGATGGGAGGGATGTATGGTAAAGCTGGTGTTGGATATAACAATGTTGAACCACCAACTGAATACTCACCTGTAATCAAACCAATTGAAGCTTTAAAATCAGAATGTAAAGTCAGTCTCACAGTTGATGACATCTCTTCACAGTCAAGTTCTAAAAACACTGTTGAGACTAAGAAAACTAAAGTCACTGTTGCAAGCACCTCTGCATCAGCTGACCAATCAAATATTTTTAAACCTTCAATTGCTATTTCATCACTAACTATTTATAAACCCAAGGATTCAAAAGGAAGTCAAACTCAAAGGCTTGGTAAACTCACTTTCAACCAAGTAACCAAGCATGAGTCTCCCAGAATATTTGAAACAAAAATGGTTGAATGCATGTGTTGTGGTGAACAGGGTCACCTAGCTGCTGTATGTCAGTTCTATCCAATGAGTAAAGTTAAACCATTTTTGAAACCAAAACTGTTTTGCAACCAAAAGCTAATTTTCAGAAGAAACTCATAGGAAGAATTTCACCTTTGAAAAGTCACACAATGAAGTATTTTGGATCTGAATCCAACAAGGTCTTAATTGGTAATGATAAAAATGGAAGTTTCTCTGTTTTAAGGCAAAATCGTTTTCCGGTTGAAGTTCAAGCGGAACATTTTTCCGCTCGAACTCAAGTTCAACCGGAAAACAAAATTCAACCCAGATCAACCACTGCTCCAAAGCAGAGACCACATGTACACTTTGCTGATGGGTTTGAGCATTTTGAAGCTCAAGGAAGAATAAATCCCTCTAGAGGAAAGACCACCTCTAGAGAAAAAAATTTAAGAAGCAAAAAGTCTAACCAACCTGAAATTGTTTTTGCTACTAGTTCAAGTGGAAGTTACTGTGTTCCACCTCAAGGGGAGAGTTCAAATCAAAACAAACACTTTCCTCAAAGATTTTCCAAATCCCCTGAAAGAACTAAGTTGGTTAACCAAGGAAATAAAAAATCTAAGAAAATAACCAACAAGCAAAGAAAATTTAAGGAGTACAGGGAAAGAAAAATTGCTGAAAGGAAAAACACCAAAGGTGAAGGATTTAGTCAAACAAGTACTCAATATGAGAACTTCAGTTGTGACAATGATGATCTGCTTAATGAAGCTCCAGTTTTAAATACTTTAGTACTCAAGGAGTATAAGTACAATGATGCTTATGGCAGACCCAAGACCACTCAGGCTTGGGTCCCCTATAGAAATTAAACATTTCTGATATGTGCAGGTGCAAAATAAAGGCCAAAATAGCCTATGGGTAGTTGACAGTGGATGCACTTGCCACATGACAGGGAATAAGCAAATTCTGGAAAATACAAAAAGAATCAATGGAGGACCAGTTGCCTTTGGAAGCACAAAAGGCCATATCCTAGTATAAGGTGATGTGACAAATGGACTGGTAAAATTTGACAGAGTCAATTTTGTTGATACATTAAATTTCAACTTGCTTAGTGTCTCACAAATGTGTGACAAGAACTTGAACTTAATTTTTAATGAGAAAGAGGCCATAGTCCTCAAACCTGGTGTCAAAAATCCTGATGAACTTATTATGCTTAAGGCACCCAGGAGAGATGGATTGTACATTTTGGATATGTCAGTTGCTACACCCTCATGTGGCACTGCCTGCTTTGTATCCAAAGCCTCTATTGATGAAAGTGATTTGTGGCATAGGAGGTTAGGTCATGTGAACTACAAAAACATGAACAAAATTGTGAATCTTGGCTTGGCTAAGGGTCTTCCTAACAAGCATTTTGCATGTTCTGAAAACTGTGTGCCATGTGTCAAGGGCAAGCAACACAGAACCTCCTTTAAGCCAAAAGTTGAATCTTCTATTTCAAAACCTCTAGAGCTGTTGCACATGGATCTTTTTGGTCCAACTAGAGTAATGGGTTTAGGGAAAAGGTCATGCTGTTTTGTAATAATTGATGATTTTTCCAGATACACTTGGGTTTTCTTTCTTAAAACAAAAGATGAAACTGCTGAATTGTTGAAAACACTTGTGATAAATTTAGAAAATCAATCCAATCTTAAAGTCAAAACAATTAGGTGTGATAATGGCACAGAGTTCAAAAATCATGTTTTGAATACATTTTGTGAGCAGAAGGGAATAGTGAGACAATTCAGTGTTCCAAGAACTCCCCAGCAAAACGGTGTTGCTGAAAGGAGAAATAGGACATTAATTGAAGCTGCTTGATCCATGTTAGCATACTCCAAGCTTCCTGTGATATTTTGGGCAGAAGTAGTGAACACTGCCTGTTATGTCCAAAACAGGATTTTAATTGTCAAGGGCAAAAACAAGACACCTTATGAGCTTTGGAGAAAAAGAAAGCCAAACATCTATTTCTTTAAGCCATTTGGTTGTCCTGTTACAATATTAATAACCAATGAGTCATTGCCCAAATTTGCTGAAAAGGCAGATGAGGGATATTTTGTTGGATACTCAGGTGTGTCAAAAGCATACAGAGTGTACAACAAGAGAACCAAAATTGTTGAGGAAACTATAAATGTATCTTTGAATGAAAAATCTACCAACAATTTTGAATCTCAACCCACTTGGTTATTTAATATTGACGCACTACCCACTGCTTTCAACATAACTGTTGATAAGCCTATGAGATCTCTAGTGCATGAACATAACTTATATAGGTCTGCTGATGAACATTGGAAGAGCAACTCTGCTGGAATAGAAAAGCAAAACTTCTTCTCTTCAATGAGCATCAAACCTATCTTACCAGGCAATGGAAACAAACCTTCTGAAATAATTCAAGTTGAAGAAGAAATCGTTCCGGTCGAAGTTCATATGGAAATTTCTCCGGCTGATACGGAAATTTCTCCGGCTCAAGTTCAACCGAAAAACTTTATTTCTGAAACTGTCGAGAACAATGATTCCGGATCAACTAAACCTGAAAATTCAAATGATGAATTCAGTTTCGAGCATCTGACCCACATTTCAGAGGATAGTTCTCACAATACAGTAGAAAGTTCAAATCTTGTTTCACAAATTGCTAATATTGAGCTTGATCACAGACTTCCTCAGCTCAATATACCCTCAAATGGAAGAAGCCATGAGTTCCCTATGTTTCCTGACTGAAGAATCAACATAGATCATCCAGTGAGAAACATTATTGGAGAAGTGTCAGCACCTGTGTTGACAAGGAGTAGATCTGCTAATGCAAACATCTGTTTGCATGCTGCATTTTTGTCTCAAGAAGTACCCAAGAAGGTAACAGATGCCTTGGAAGACAACAGTTGGGTAGAGGCAATGCAGGAAGAGTTATTTCAAATTAACAAGCAGAAAGTTTGGGAATTGGTAGATCTGCCTGATGGAGCAGAACCAATTGGCACTAAGTGGGTTTTCAGAAATAAGAAAGATGACAGGGAAATTGTTATCAAAAACAAAGCAAGACTGGTAGTGTAAGGCTATGTACAGGAAAAAGGGATTGATTATAATGAAGTGTTTGCACCAGTGGCTAGATTGGAAGCAATCAGAATCTTCTTAGCCTATGCTGCATTCAAAGACTTCCAAGTATTTCAAATGGATGTCAAAAGTGCCTTCCTGTATGGCCTACTGGAACAAGAAGTATATGTCAACCAACCTCCTGGCTTTGAGGACCCTCACCATCCCAACAAGGTGTGCAAGCTAATCAAAGCTTTGTATGGTCTCAAACAAGCACCTATAACCTGGTATGAAACTCTTTGTAACTATCTTCTAGAGAATGGCTACAGGAGAGGGGCTATTGACAAAACACTTCTTCTTAAAACTGTTGGTAAGGATATGTTGATGGTACAAATCTATGTAGATGATATTATTATTGGTTCATCTAATATTGTTTTGTGCAAGGAGTTTGAAACTTTGATGCAGTCCAAGTTTGAAATGAGCTCTATGGGAGAATTAACATTCTTCTTAGGACTACAAGTGAGGCAAACTGCAGATGGAATCTTTATGAACCAATCAAAATGCATTCAAGCGATGTTGAAGAGATTTGATATGCAAGCTTGCTCAAGTGCAAAAACTCCTATATCCACTTCACACAAGTTAACAAGTGACTTAAGTGACAAGCCAATGGATGTGCACATGTACAGGGTAATGATAGGCTCACTGATGTATCTTACTGCTAGCAGACCTGACATTATGTTCAGTGTTTGCTTATGTGCTAGATATCAGTCCTCACCAAAGGAGTCACATATGCTAGCTATTAAGTGAATCTTCAAGTATCTGAAGGGCCAACCAAAACTGGGTTTGTGGTATCCCAAGAACTCTGACTTCTCTTTTAGAACATTCACAGACAGTGACTATGGTGGTTGTGACATTGATAAGAAATCAACATCAGGTGGATGTCAAATTTTGGGTGAAAGACTTGTCTATTGGCAATGCAAGAAACAAATTTGTGTTTCCACTTCAACTGCAGAGGCTGAGTATATTGCTGCCTCAAGTTGTTGCAGTCAAGTTCTTTGGATCCAAAATGAAATGCTTGACTATGGGATCAAATTCATGGAAACTCCTATTCTTGCTGACAACAACAGTGCCATCTCCATCATTAACAATCCAGTAAAGCACTCCAAAACCAAACACATTGACATAAGGTATCATTTTATTAGAGATTGTGCTGAAAAGAATTTGATCAAATTATTCAAAGTTCATACTGATCATCAATTGGTAGATTTGTTTACAAAAGCTTTTGATAAGGCAAGATTTTTCTATCTCATCACAGCCATTGGGATGATGAATTTTGAATAAAAACTTGTCATAATTTTCAAATAAAAGAGAGGCATGTGCTTAAGAGCCCGTCTCTTGATACAAAAAGAAACGGAAAAACAAAATCTCTTGTGATAATGAAAAACCGAGGTGGTGGGCAAAATACCTTGGTTGCGAAAGCGGATCGAGTCTTTGTGTAACTCGTTTTTGTAGAAACAAATGAACACCCGGATATGAACACGATGGTGTTTGAGATGTGATGATTGTGATGAGCAAAGCTAGTGTAAACATGGATATATGAAGAACAAGATAGATAGATAAACAAAGTGGAATGATAGATAAATAAAGATAACCGAAAGATTACATTTTACCTACCCCACGCATTCCCGGATATCATGAACTTACTAGGTGAGTTCATGAACCCTCGACAAGCTTCAAAGAACCATGACTAACTCTCTCTCTACACTCATACATGCATCATCAAGTCTTTCACATGAGAAAGACTTACTATATATAATACAAACTCACTAAGGGCATAATAGTAAACTACCAACTAGTGACAATATTTAAACAATAAATAATATTCACTAGAGCCTTTTCTTTAGTTGAGTCTTGTGTCTTGAGTTGTCATGTGCTTCACCGTGTTGTCGGGACGGTAGACGTTAAGTGGCCGTTGAGTACTATCACATCTATCCAAATCATGTTGGCTCGGTATCTCAATCCCCAACAATCTCCCCCTATTTGGTAGTTGGTATACTCAACACTTGTGACATTGGTTCTTTGTATTCTTGCAACTTGACTTCAAGAAAATCTTCATGTAGTTTCAAGTCTTTCATTCTTCAATTCTCCTTTGTGAAGCTTGAAGTGTGTGGTTTTAGATATCAAAAATGATGATTTTCGGGTCAAATACGTGGGAAATATATGTTAAAATTGTTAAAATGTGAACGTTTCTGACAAGTATCATGAGTTACAGGTGAAAACGGGCTTGGCACGAAGAACGAGATGAGAAAACGAAGAAATTTGGGAAAAAGTAAAAAAGTCAAAGTTCGGGTCAAAAAGTCAACCGAAAAAGTCAAAGTAAAAATCTGGTCAAAACTGACCCAGGCCGTGAGTTCTAAAGTCACGGCCAAGCCCAGGCCGTGAGTATGCACCAACCAGAGCGTCACAGGTAATCCAGGCCAAGAACTAATAGTCACGGCCAAGAATAGGAAGTCCCGACCGTGAGTTCCAAAGTCACGGCCATGCCAGGCCGTGAGTTTCAAAGTCACGGCCAGGCCAGGCCGTGAGTCCTAGAGTCACGGCCATGCCAGGCCGTGAGTTCCAGATCAAGCCCAAAACTCATTTTTGGAAATTTTGAGAATTCGCCGCCTATAAATAGAGGAGCCATTTCCATCATTCAAATCATCTTGGAGAGCAGAGAAAAAGCCAGAGAAAGCCCTCATTGAAGCCATTCGAAGACTTGAAGATTTGAAGCATTCAACGAGGCAAAAGTTAGCGTTTTTCATCATTCAAGCTTCTCTTTGGTATTGTGTTTACATTTAGCCATGAATTCTTGTTTAGATCTGATTTATTCTTGTTTAAACATTAACATGGTTGGCTAAACTCATCGTATCGCTTAGGCGAAGCGAATCCAACCATGGTTTGACTTTAATATTGTATGGGTTTTGCTTAATTTTGCATTTATGAAGTAAAAGTTATTATTGTTTTGATTTGGTTGATGAATTTAATTCCAATATTGTCTCTAGTAATCTCTGGTCTTGTGGAACCCTAACCTTAGCTTGCAAAGCCATCTATCGTTAGGAGACTATTGTATAGCCGAACAACAGAACCTGCGGCGTACGCGTGAACTAGAAATAGTCACGATCATCAGGGAAACCCTAGACTTTGATTAGGAGTCCACCATAGAGTTTGAGTGAGAAATCACCTTACCCTTAGCTAGTAGCTACCCTTCCCATTGTCAAGTAGTCAAGCATTCACCGATAGGTCAGGTCTGTTCCTGCTTAGTCGTGTCTAGGGCCTACTAGGTCAACCTATCAACCCAATCGTAACCGCTTCACAACTCTAGGACCGTTAGGGCCATACCTATCCTAACCCTTCGACCAGTTGTGAGTTGAGCCACCGATAACTCGGGACCCAGCCTAGGGCACTTCATAAACCGCAACCTTATCAGTACTTAACCATGGAACAGTAGTAACCGTCTAGGGCGTGTCTATAACCCTGAACTGTGAACCTATCCATAGGAACTAGGTAAGCCTTGTCTTAGGACGCCAGTTCACCTCAGAGATAAGTTAGAAGGCATTACCGGTACATTTGTCAAACCTAAGTTGGAGGAGCCATGCCTAAGTGATCCTTCCCAAATATCTGCTTTTCAAACAACAACTTATTACTTTCAATTAGATTTCTAAATTTAAAATCAATTTCAAAACAAAACAAAATCCGGCTAAATTACTAATCAAACTGTTTTCAACAAATCCATGTCCTTGAGGTTCGACAACCCGGTGTTTACCAATACTGTGCTACGCACGACATGTATACTTGCCTTAGTGTGTTGGTATAGTCCCCTGGTAGATAACCAGTTTATAAATTTAAAATTCGATAGTGTAGAACCCTACTTTTTATATACACTAATCAGCACATCAAGTTTTTGGCGCCGTTGCCGGGGACACGGTAGCATTAAGAACAGTCGTAATTAGTAGTTTAGCTTTGTAAATATTTGTTCTCTTTTATTTGTGTATATATTTTTTTATTTTTATTTATTATTTTATTTTATAATTATTATTTTTTTTGTATTTATCATTTTAATTTCTTCAATCCTATCTCGCACTCGTGATCTCTTCGATTTGAGCGACATCTGTGATAATTCCCATGGAGCGCTACTACGGGGATTACTACCAAGAATACTATCATGATCACGATGAAGTCTTTACAAGCGAATGGTGCGAATTCTGTGGGGATCCTCACCACACACGGTACTGCCCTTATACAGGGGAATGACCCAGCCTCCGTGAGATGATGAAAGAAATGATCGATTATATGAAGAGTTCGAGGCTACTGAGCGATCTGATGAGATAATCGACCATTTGCGAGAAAATGAAGTTGAGCCTAATTTCCACGAGGAACTATCTAGTCACGGGGATGAGCAACTCAGAGTAATCGAGCAACACGTGGGAATTACTAAGGAGGAATACATGAGTGAAGAGCAAGCCTTCACATATAAAGAAAGGTGTGATCAAGACCAGAAACTGGAGACGGTAATGGACCAGGACCCATTCGATTATGAAGACAATTCATCATATGTCATACTTCCAGTCCCACATTACCTAAAGCAAGAGGAGCATATCTACGTAGCTGAGTCAAGAGAGACATCGAATCCCATTGTTGAGGATGACGCGCTTGAAAGTGGCTCGTTTGAATCATACTATACTTCACGAACATTCTACGAGAATGATACATTGCAAGACTTACCAAAGGAATCACATGTACAAGATGAGATGTCACTGGATGTAGAAAAGCTAGCTAAATTCAAAGCTATGCAATTGGATGCACCATTACTGTGGGAAGATGACGAAATATTCGAAGTTGTAGATATGGAAGACCCCAAGTATGGGGATCCTAAGGAAGAGCCGCCAGAAAAAAGGAAGCCTTTGAGGCCGAGATCATTGTGGAACCAGGAGATGAGAGCCTCACCATGCCACTCATAGTTGAGGCAACTGGGCTATTTGACCCAGCACAAGATCCTGCGAAAACCGATGCACTACTAAAGCCTCGAAATGACTTAAAAGAAAAACCGCCTGATATGGTGGTGGAAATAGAGTTGCAAGGGGAGGTTTCACATCAACCTCCAGAGATCCTGGATAACCAACCCGTGGACAAGCATGAGAGTGGATTGCCACCAAAACTTCAAAAGCCACAAATTGCAACAATTGCTGAGGAGGATCGGCCAAAAGTTCAAGTATGGGGATGCCCGAGTATCCCCAATTCTTATGACATTCTCCTTCAGTATCTCAGGTCAATCAAATTTGGACCTGGGAAATTTAAAAGTTGGTGGCCCGATGATGCTAAAATTTACCCAATCACCAAACTATTTTCCTGGAATGAAATGAGAAAGAGTCCACATGGGCTCGGTGGGAAGCAGATAAAGGAGAAGCCGCCTGATTGAGGTGGGCGGCCGAGTCTAGCTAACGACTCGTTAATAAATTAAGCGCTTCCGGGAGGCAACCCGATGGTTTAATTTACTTTTTAATTTAATTTTGTGTGTTTTGTTTTTGTGTGTTTTAGTTTTCAGGAATTCGACTGCTCGAGACATGGAATGATGAAAGTGCCAGGTGTTCGATGTGTGTGGAAGTGAGAATCATGGGCAATCACAACAATCAGGGAGTTTACTTTATCCAACCCTTTGTGCTTGAATTTAGTTTTTTCTGCATTGGGGACAATGCAATCTTCTAAGTATGGGGAGGGTTGGCTAAGCAAATTGAATATAACTCCATCACCACATCAAAAGTCTGAAAATCCCCCAAAATTTTGAAATTTTTCCCTAATCTCACATGACAAGAAAGTACACTGTTTTTAACGTAAATCATAGATAATTTATTTGTGCCTTATCGTGTCTGCAAGTCGTAAGAACGGTTTTCCTTAAAAGCTTATTTTTATAAAAATCACATGATCAAAGTCTTTCGATCGAGTTTTGTGAACCAACAAAAAACCCACTCACCCGATTTCCCTTGTGAGATTAAGCCTACAAAAGAAAAGAAAAAAAATATATTCAGGCGAAAAAAAAATATAGTCATGAGGGATGTCGTATGTCTAAAACATGTTCTAGGTTTATGTTGAGACCGTGTCAAATTAATCGCCTTGAGTCGTTATGGATCTTCTCCGGGTCGTCAATTGCCCGAAGATACTGGACTTTCTGCATAACTCCAGTATATATACTATATAAAAACAAACAAACAAAAAAAATAATTTAGTCTTGTATTGAAAGGTTGCAAAACCCTAAATCAAGCTAAAGAAAAAAAATAGATATGAATAAATCACAATAAAAATTGTGAAAAGGCTGTACGTATACGCCAAGATATACGTTTGGGTGGTAGCTCATACACTCGTATATGTGAGCAAACGTTTGAGTATCCCCCTCCATTTTTTGGTCGGATCCCATAACGAACTCGGCGGCACGATCGTATATATAAACCCAAGAAACACTTAGATATGCTTGACTTGAGTGTTCACTTCAAAAATCAAACCCATAGGTCGAGTGAATTTGTGAGATATGTGAAAAGAAATAGAAAATGGTTCGCATTACTTGGTTGAGAGATTTTGTGAGTTTTCAAATCATTAAAACCTGCGAGGTTGTAAACCCTTGTATTGATAGTAAATCTTGCGGACTGAATATGTACACTTAAATGTCTATGTGGTTAAGATAGAGTTGTAGTAGTGTCGAGATTAAAATGGATTGCTTGGGGACAAGCAATGTTTAAGTATGGGGATGTTTGATGTGTGTGGTTTTAGATATAAAAAATGATGATTTTCGGGTCAAATACGTGGGAAATATATGTTAAAATTGTTAAAATGTGAACGTTTCTGACAAGTATCATGAGTTACAGGTGAAAACGGGCTTGGCACGAAGAACGAGATGAGAAAACGAAGAAATTTGGGAAAAATTCAAAAAGTTAAAGTTCGGGTCAAAAAGTCAACCGAAAAAGTCAAAGTCAAAATCTGGTCAAAACTGACCCAGGCCGTGAGTTCTAAAGTCACGGCCAAGCCCAGGCCGTGAGTATGCACCAACCAGAGCATCACAGGTAATCCAGGCCAAGAACTAAAAGTCACGGCCAAGAATAGGAAGTCCCGGCCGTGAGTTCCAAAGTCACGGCCATGCCAGGCCGTGAGTTTCAAAGTCACGGCCAGGCCAGGCCGTGAGTCCCAGAGTCACGGCCATGCCAGGCCGTGAGTTCCAGATCAAGCCCAAAACTCATTTTTGGAAATTTTGAGAATTCGTCCCCTATAAATAGAGGAGCCATTTCCACCATTCAAATCATATTGGAGAGCAGAGAAAAAGCCAGAGAAAGCCCTCATTGAAGCCATTCGAAGACTTGAAGATTTGAAGCATTCAACGAGGCAAAAGTTAGCGTTTTTCATCATTCAAGCTTCTCTTTGGTATTATGTTTACATATAGCCATGAATTCTTGTTTAGATCTGATTTATTCTTGTTTAAACATTAACATGGTTGGCTAAACTCGTCGTATCGCTTAGGCGAGGTGAATCCAACCATGGTTTGACTTTAATATTGTATCGGTTTTGCTTAATTTTGCATTTATGAAGTAAAAGTTATTATTGTTTTGATTTGGTTGATGAATTGAATTCCAATATTGTCTCTAGTAATCTCTGGTCTTGTGGAACCCTAACCTTAGCTTGCAAAGCCATCTATCGTTAGGAGACTATTGTATAGCCGAACAACAGAACCTGCGGCGTACGCGTGAACTAGAAATAGTCACGATCATCAGGGAAACCCTAGACTTCGATTAGGAGTCCACCATAGAGTTTGAGTGAGAAATCACCTTACCCTTAGCTAGTAGCTACCCTTCCCATTGTCAAGTAGTCAAGCATTCACCGATAGGTCGGGTCTGTTCCTGCTTAGTCGTGTCTAGGGCCTACTAGGTCAACCTATCAACCCAATCGTAACCTCTTCACAACTCTAGGACCGTTAGGGCCATACCTATCCTAACCCTTCGACCAGTTGTGAGTTGAGCCACCGATAACTCGGGACCCAGCCTAGGGCACTTCATAAACCGCAACCTTATCAGTACTTAACCATGGAACAGTAGTAACCGTCTAGGGCGTGTCTATAACCCTGAACTGTGAACCTATCCATAGGAACTAGGTAAGCCTTGTCTTAGGACGCCAGATCACCTCAGAGATAAGTTAGAACGCATTACCGGTACATTTGTCAAACCTAAGTTGGAGGAGCCATGCCTAAGTGATCCTTCCCAAATATCTGCTTTCCAAACAACAACTTATTGCTTTCAATTAGATTTCTAAATTTAAAATCAATTTCAAAACAAAACAAAATCCGGCTAAATTACTAATCAAACTGTTTTCAACAAATCCGTGTCCTTGAGGTTCGACAACCCGGTGTTTACCAATACTGTGCTACGCACGACAGGTATACTTGCCTTAGTGTGTTGGTATAGTCCCCTGGTAGATAACCAGTTTATAAATTTAAAATTTGATAGTGTAGAACCCTACTTTTTATATACACTTATCAGCACATCAAAGCTCCCCCTACAATAAACATTCTTCTTGCCCCAAACCATAGGCTGTAATGTTTAAGGTGTTTACAAACTTCAACACAATGGCAAGCTACTTGAGGACTAAGTCATAACTCAAGGTACCAATATTGTTGAAAGTAAACAAGATAAATGATCTATGAAAAACTCGAGAATTAACTCCACAATTCAACCATCTTGAAATACTTGGCCGAATACCAAACCAATGTTTTGCACGAAGATAAACCACTTCTTTTGCTTTCTATTTCTAAACTCGTTGCAAAAAGTCTCATAAGATCATCACATCTTCTCCACCCTAGACTTGTGCAACTCATGGCAAAAAATAAAAGCATGTTGTTGTAGACAAAACACATCCAAGTAGCATATCACAAACAAGAATCAGCCTTGCAATATCAACCGGATAATCTTCATAATCCAACCAATAATAAATCCCTTTCATCTTCAACATATCGACCCAAACTTGCGCATAACTTTCATAACCGTTTTACCCCATAGCACGTCTGCCATAACGAAGTAATCTTGATATAAAAGTATAGTTGTAGGTGTACCTGAAATGTTTGACGAACATTGGGTTCTCGAAATTACGAATAAAGTTGGAGAAGAATATGAAGTGGTTAACGTGGATCCTCTTGGCTTCAATTTGGTTGCCACTGTGTGTTGACAACAAAAAATATATAACAGTAGCATACTGTTAATTTTCTCCAAATCTGTCTTCATGTCTGAGATCGATCAGCAGCCCAAATGAAAAAGAAAGTCAGGCCCAATCGGTGTTTCTTGAAATAGTCGGCCCATTCCATCATTTAGAGAGATTGAACCCTAAAGTGATAGTTGGAACGTGTACCAGAGACTTCTTCTCATCTGCGCCTCTTTTCTTCTTTCTTTCATTTTTTCGAGCAAAAGCTAACATAGACCGGTGACCTTATTTTCCGTCGAATCAATCTGAACACCGACGAACACCGACGGCTTCGATTTGTGAACAAAGACGGATATCGGTGATGTGAACCTGAAGGCTGTCTCCGGCGAGAGAAGGATTAGCAGGAGTGAAGTCGACGACCTGAGAAGAGAACAAGAGCTAACTCCGGTTGAAACCTGTCTTCCGTTTGAACGAATCGAGTTCCGGCTGAACTTGGTTTTCCGTTTGAAAGGTAGATTTCCGGTTCAAATCTCGAATTTCCGGTTGAACTTCATCTCCGGTTCATCTCCATTTTCCGCTTGAAGTTTCAAATTCCGGTTGAAGTCAGATGTCCGGTTGAACATGGAAGTCCGCTTGAACCATGATTTGCGGTTGAACAGAGAGTTTCGTTTTTCCGGTTGAAACTTGAATTTCCGGCCGAACCTCGTTTTTCCGTCTGAACATCAAAGTTCCGGCTTAACTTTCCTCTTGATGATAGATTTCTGGTTGATCCTCTGTTTCGGTTGAATAGGGATGAGACGGAAGAGATTGATGTGGTAATGGTTTTTCCGGTTGAAACCAACTTTAGGGTTTTTGCTTGTTGAAACCCACTTTGGAGACCAACCCTAGCTTGAACCAGTTACCACGATCACTTCCTTCAAGAGAACATAACTAAGCAGTTGCGTCGACTGAATCATAAACCCGTAACTGAGCTTTAATGTTGTTGACACCTTCATTATTGCTAAACCCTTCACCGTCTACATGTGATCAGCCGTCGTCACCTTCATCGACTTTACCCTCAACAATCTTTGACGAAGCCCAGATCTATTAACATATTTCCAACTTGTCACCTTTGTCACTTTAATATGGATCACGGATTTGAACACGGTTGACCCATATCGAAGTATTTTTCTTGAACCTTTGACATCATCCTTGAACCGAACAGAAACGGGTATAAGAATGGTGTCGAGCTGCAGTCTCGTGTTCGTGTTTCTGAGTTCATTGTCTTCAATAATCAAAACCTGTAACTCACTCAATATTTGTGTAGTTTTGTTCTTCTAATATTCAAGAGAGATAGAGAGTACAATGGTTGACTTTGAAAAATGTGAATGTGGGGATAAGACATGTAGGTGGCTGTAACAGACAAAGTTGGGTGGATAAAGAGATAAACTCTTGACAAAAAGTACACCTTTTATGAGAATAAATACACTAAAGTAAAATAAAGTAAATTGATTTGTACACACAAAGAATAACGTGTGATGTGAATAGAATATTCACACCTTTCAATACTTTCTTGAGAACAACATTTAAAAGTAAATTGACCATGAATTTGAATTAAAAGAATAAACATATGTAGAGCATGCATCAACTTTCATGTTTTGAGCTAGATTTTGATAAACTGGGAATATCATACAAATCTAGTTGTGTAGCAAGATTTAAACACAAACACTCAAGGAAATCTACTTTTGACAACTCAAGAAAAATATATGAATAAATAGATCTTGACTATTCTATATAAGAACAATTCAAAAGCCTTTTTCAAAAACTTTGAAAGATATGGAGGGGAGTTCAAAATCTTTCTAAAAAGATTACATCTCTATTTGTTTACAAAAAATAACGAGCATATGAACACAAAGTTGAGATATCAATGGTGAAGTTGCATTATCTCGACCGTGGCTTTGATGCCAATTGAAAAACCGAGGTGGTGGGCAAAATACCTTGGTTGCGAAAACGGATCGAGTCTTTGTGTAACTCGTTTTTGTAGAAACAAATGAACAACCAGATATGAACACGAAGATGTTTGAGATGTGATGATGATGATGAGCAAAGCTAGTGTAAACTTGGATATATGAAGAACAAGATAGATAGATAAACAAGGTGGAATGATAGATAAATAAAGATAACCGAAAGATTACATTTTTACCTACCCCACGCATTCCCGGGTATCATGAACTTACTAGGTGAGTTCATGAACCCTCGACAAGCTTCAAAGAACCATGACTAACTCTCTCTCTACACTCATAAATGCATCATCAAGTATTTCACATGAGAAAGACTTACTATATATAATACAAACTCACTAAGGGCATAATAGTAAACTACCAACTAGTGACAATATTTAAACAATAAATAATATTCACTAGAGCCTTTTCTTTAGTTGAGTCTTGTGTCTTGAGTTTTCATGTGCTTCACCGTGTTGTCGGGACGGTAGACGTTAAGTGGTCGTTGAGTATTATCACATCTATCCAAATCATATTGGCTCGGTATCTCGATTCCCAACAGATAATTTCAGTTCATAGTCTGTAACCTCTGTTACACTTTGAAAATTTATCACAAATTTTAAAAAATCTTGTGTTTTGGTGTTCAGTGTCAAGTTCCGGTTCAACCTGTGAGAAAAAAACAATTGTTGAAACTCACCGGGTGAACTTTAACCGGAAAAATGCTTTGCAAATGATGTAGAAAATGTTTTTGAAAATAATTCTCCCAAACGGAAAAATCATCCGCTTGAAGTTCAAACAGAAGAAATATGGTTTTTAAAATAAAGGAGAAATGGGTTCCGCTTGAACTTCCGGGTCAACAAAGTCAAAGTCTCATTTAATCACCCGGAAGGCACAACTTTCTAAGCGGATATACATTTATTTACCCATTAAGTTTTTAACTGCTTTAAATCCGAGGTTTCAGTCAATTTACTTTTGGATAAAGGCATGCTTTACCCAGTTGTACCGTATAACCCTTAAAGCACCTGTCCCATCAGTTACCGAACCGTCTATTTACAACCTCTCTCCTCCATGTCATCACCGAAAAGGTAAAAAGCCCTAATTTACCGTCACTTTCCCCATTTCTCTCAACCCCACTCAGAATTTACTCCCAAATTTCTCTCAAACCCTCTCCATTCAACCTCCTATAACCATCAGTTTTTCTCAAATACTGTATCAACAATGGCTCTGAAAGCAAAAGCAAGTGGCAAGAAGCCCATCACTGACTCCAAGTTTCCCGTAGAACATAACTTGGTGGCGTACCTAGAACCACCAAGCAAGACAGATATCTACAACGGCATGATAGACTTCCTAAAAACGATCTCATCTTCATCACGCGCTCACTGTTGAGGTGGAAATTTTTGAAGAGGTTCTAGAAGACTTTTGGTTTCATGATAGGGTTACTAAAGGCGTCAACGGTAGTGAAAAGATTGTGTCAAGTGTTCAGGGCACAGAAGTGGAAATTGATGAAGCAAAAGTGCAAAGAGTGCTGAAACTAAGGGACGACAGTGGATATGAAGTGGTCGATTCCAAGAAATATCTTCGACTTGTTGATACCTGATATGTGCGTCGTGTGAAGTATCAAGCAAGATTAAGATCAAGTCAAACTAGGTCTGGCCGATCTAGGTCCGAACCTGAAGTTCGGACTGGCCGAACCTGAGGTTCGGCCGAAGCTCGGCCAGCTGGGTATAAATATACGTTTGGTCTTTGTAACTGGGAGAGGCTGAATGTGCAAATTCTGTTAAGTGTGTGTTTCTGAGTGTGTATTCTCTGTGTCTATTTCTGAGTGTTTGCTGATTGTAATTGTTCTTCTTTGATCAATAAATCAATCGGTTAATTACGTTTCGATGTCCGATTAGCTAGATCGAGTAGACGATCCGATGCTCACGCATTTTCAAGTGGTATCAGAGCATTCTGGTTCACTCTACTGATCTGTGGTTGCTATTTCCGGATTTATGAAGCGTTTTTGAAGTTTCTCGAGTTTTTTTTTTGTGATTTTTATCATTTCTATCGAGTGTTTGGTGTTAAGCTTGCTTGCAAATCATTTTCTATCTGTTTTTCAAACTCATAGTAACAAGTTTCATCAAAATCAGTCCATTTTCGCGCGTTTTCGGAAAATGTGTTCGAAGTTCGGAGTTCTCTATTCAGGCTTGGAGTAACTACTCCGAACTTTAAGTTCGGTCAGCGTTCGGTGTGTATTCGGTGAGAGTTCGGACAAAGTTCGGAGTTCAGAGGTGGTTCGGAGCTAGATCGGAGTCTTTAGGAGTTCGGTTTGTTGATTTTGATTCGGAGCAAGTTCGGACAATGTTCGGAGTTTGGTTTTAGGTTCGGACAGAGTTCGGAGCTTGGTTACTAGTTCGGAGAGAGTTCGGACGACAGAATTTTACTTTTTCGAACGATGTCGGAATTTCACGCGTTTGCTGCAATGCAAAGTGCCATGCAAACCATGCTGAATTTTGATAATGAAATTGGAACAAGTCAGAAAGTTCCCAAATTGTTGAAGCTTGAAGATTATCAAAATTGGAAGAAACGATTTTCGGCTTACATAAGCACGAATGATATTGATTTATGGATTCCAATTCGAAAATTGTATGAAAGACCAATGGAAGATGGAGATCTTAAAGAGATTCAAGATTTCGATGGCGATAAAAGAAAAAGTTATGAGCTTGAAAAGAAAGTTTATGGTTATCTTACTATGGCTTTACCTACTGAATTGCTTCATCAATTTAGTACTTGCAAGAAATCTAAGCAATTGTGGGATGCTTTATCCGCAAGATGTGAAGGAAATGCTGACTATAAGAAGAGTCGAAAGAAAGTCTTGAACAAAGAATTTGATAATTTTCAAAATTATGACAATGAAAACATAACTGCTTTAGTTTCAAGATTTTCACATTTGATTAGTGAATTGAAGGTTGTTGGAATTGAAAAATCTGATGCAGATTTAAAGGAAAAGATCATGGAAGCATTACCTGAAAAGTGGGAAAACTATGTTTTGTTACTCACTCATGACAAGGATTATTCTGCAATGACATCTCACGAGCTTACTGGAAAACTTCATGCTCGAGAAATGGAAATGTTAAACTCAAAGAAGTCAACCGCTACCTTGCAACATCCTGAGTTGTATCATGGTGAAAATAGTGCAAGCATGAGTGCAAAGTCTAAGCCAAATCAGAATACAGCACCAAGTGTTGCTTTTATAGCTGGAGCTTCAGGAAATTCTGATAATAATTCTTCAAGAGGTTGCAATTTTACAATTCCAAATTTTTCAAATCAAAATGCTTTTTCAGCAGAATCAACCCATGATTGTGCAAAAATGATTTCTGCGTTGATTTCATCATCCTTTGGATTGATTCTAAAAAATGTTGCTGATGCAAAGTTAACCAGTGAGGATCTTGATGCTCTTGATGATGATCAACTAACCGAATTGGATGTATCTTGGCAATATGCTATGTTGTGTCAAAGATCTAAAAGATTCTTTAAGACGCATGGAAGGAATATTTCTGGTGATAAGTTTGGTTTTGACAAGTCCAAATTAAAGTGTTATAAATGTTCACAACTTGGACATTTTGCTAAAGATTGTCATCAGGCACATGCAAATAAGTCTGTTGTTCCTATATCACCAAAGCCTGGTTTTACTCAACCATCTACTAGTAAAACAAGCAAGACCACTGATTTGATTGCTCAAAATGATGGTGTATATGATTGGGGTCAACAGTTTGGGTATGATTCTTCTGCATTGATAGTTACGCATGATCAACAAGAAGATTTTTGTTCAGAAACTAGTTCCGACACTAGTTCAATTCCAAGTTCTTATGAATCTGCTGAAAATTTGGAGAGTTTGATGAAAGAAAATGCTTTATTGATGAATAAAGTTCAACAACTGTCTGAGACGTTTGATGTGATTAATTCAGAGTTGGAGATTTCTAAAGATCATGGCAAGAAGTTGACTTTAAAGAATGAGTATTTGTCCATGGAAATCCACACATTGAATGAGGTTTTGGAAGTTTTGAAGCAAGATAAAAAGAATGTTGAAATTTCAAAGGCTAAGATTTGTGAAGAAAGAGATGAGTTGGTGAAAGAAGTCAAGAAATGGAAGGATGAGGCTGAAGATACTGCTAATGATTTTCAGAATTTGTTTGATAAATCCAAAGTCAAGCTTGATATGCTTACAAAGAATGTTGAAGAATCAACTGCTAAGATTGAAACATATCAAGTTGACATGGGAAAGTTGCTGGATGAAAAGTGAGAGTTGGTTCATGTGAATAAAGTTCAAACTGCAAATTTAGAAATTCAAAAGAGAAATGAGGATAAATTGAAAAAAGGAGTTACATGCAGGACTTGATAATCTTCGCTTACAAAAATTTGAAACTCATAAGGTTGCGAAGCGATTGATTGCTAAAGAAAAGGAATTTGCTGAGGCTCAACAGAAAGTTTCTGATCTGAAAATTCAAGTTCTTGATGCTAATCGATTACTTAACAATGTTTCAAATTCTCAGGTTTTCACAAGCTTCTTAGCTAACGATGAAAATTTTGAGAAAATGTTTGATAAGACTGCTTCACCCCCTGCTCATTTCAAAGAAGCTGTCAAAGAAGTGAAGGAACAAGTTAATGAATTTGCTTATTCAAAGGTTTCGTCATCTACTGCTGAGGATGAGAAAGTTGTGCTGAAGACGAAAAATAAGAAGAATAAGAAAAACAAGGAAAAGAAATCCGAAGTTTCTCCTGCACCAAAGTTTGTATCGGAATCATCATCTGCTGATAATGAAAAGTCGGCTACTTCTACTGACAAGATTCTGTCTCAACCTGAGATTGATGAACATATTTTTATGATCAAAGGAATGTCACTGAAGTAAAAGCTGAGTTTTCTCGTTTAGCAAAGAATGGACATTCTACATCAAAGGTGAAAGGATCTGGAAAGTATGTTGGTTTGGGTTTTCAAGAGAAGAAAGTTGTAGCTGAAGAGTTTCCAGCATCTGAAGCACAAAATTTAAAGAAGATTAAGATGAAGCAAGCGAAGAAAGATATTTTTAAAGCTGATAAAGTACTACCTGAGAGATTTTACAAGCTCAAAGGTTCTGAGCAGCTCTTTTCTGACAAGGAATTTCCTCTTCATTGCGTGGATGCTCGGAAAATTTCTGAAGTATTTGTGAAAGCTGATATTTCTTCTGAAAGTTCTCAATCTCGAAGTCCTACATCCAAATGGGTGCATGATCATCGTTATCAGGTATATGACTCTCATTCTGATCATGTTAGAGATATTCATGTGTGTTCTTCACAGGTACATCAAAGATGGGACAAAACAACAAGGATATGTTATATTTGCCGTAGTTCAGGGCATATGGCAAAAGCTTGTCCATCACCTGCTAATTCACCCCAAAGATTTCACAAGAAATCAGTTTTTGGTAAATCTACCACACCAAAGTTCTTTGATGAACAAGGCAGAGTTTTTGATGAAATTAAACCTACTTTCTTTCATAAACAGAAACGTTTTGTTCCAATGTTTACAAAGGTTCAAAGTGTAGGTTTATCATCACAGTCACCTGTGATTGTTTCATCAAAATCTGAATTACCAAAACAACAACAATGGAAACCTAAGGTGGTTTCTAAACAAAACAAGGACACTGGTCGACCAGAAGCGATTCGCTTCGGGTCATTTTTGGACTAATTAGTTTGACCAGTGTGCAGGTACTTCTAGAAGACTTATCGACGATTGCAAAGTTGTTGATGGAGGAGTATTCTGCTTAATTTAAATTTCAGACTAAATCTTTCTAAATTTGCAAATTTCTGAAGTCTAAAACTGACAAATATCCGTGTTGATTGATCAATTTTCTTTGCTTACTAATGGTTTGATATGCTTGGTAGGCTCGACAAATCAGAAAGTATTCAGATGTGATATACATTAAATACTATTGCTTGACCATGTGGATAACACCTTGATGCATATTTCATGACACAAAAAGAAAAAATAAGTGTAAAATTCAAAATGAGAAGTCACTGTGTATACATGTGTTCGTTTTGCAAAGATTTAAACTTGTTTGATTTTCTTTATTTTGTCAAACGATCGGACTTTCTCTGCGTATCGAAAGATCGACCTGATGGTTGTTCGTTTGACGTTCTGCTTTATTTTCTTTGGTGTTTCGTATAACTCATCGGACTTTCTCTGCGTGTATGGGAGTACCGACCTGATTGTTGTTGGGTTATACAATTTCAACTTGTTTTATTTTCTTTTTTTGTTAAATCCGAGGCCTTATCTGCGTATCGAAAGATCGACCTTAAGGTAGACGATTTAACGTTCTTATTTCTTTTTGCATGGAACACAGTTGACTATATCATGAAAATATTATGCATTGTGAAAAATCACAAGTGCTGTCACACAAAAGGAAAAGAAATGAAAAGCTGAAAATGTCTGATTATGTCTGATAGTGTGGGATACACTGGTCAAAGCAAATCTAGTCAATACCTTAACATATCCAGATGTTATGAGTATGATTCTGCCTGAGTTTAAGTTGAACAAATTATACCAGCAATCAACATGACTTATGTGCTTCGATTAATTGAAATTGAAGTGCAGTTCAGTGCGTTATGTTCAATATGATCCCATATAGTGATCTTTCTCATTCAAAAATAGTGTTTGATTCTGTGTTGCAATTTCATCTCATTTCAAGAAAAGAACAAAAAGATTTTCGGTGTGTTTTAGCATAAACTGTCTAAAAGTCAAAAAGATTTTGTTTCTGCTTTATTTTCGATCTGATCATCACGTGATACAAATCATTTTCAAAATCATATTTTGGAGTCTCGAAGAGACGTTTTGCGCCAAGATTATTTTAAATGTTTGAACAGGTTGCTATGTGCAAGATATCACTACTTCAAGTCTTCTGAAGATGTTGATGAAAGACCAGAGATACACCAAAATGTCATCAAGTATTCAAGATTAAGCTACGATCGAGTTGAGGAGGAGTTTGTTTGACGATTCATTTCCTTGAACGAACGGATTTTACACTTGAGGGGGAGCTTGTTTGAAGATACAACGTTGATGTTTTTGAAGGGATACTGCACACGACGAGGGGGAGTTTGTTGATACCTGATATGTGCGTCGTGTGAAGTATCAAGCAAGATTAAGATCAAGTCAAACTAGGTCTGGCCGATCTAGGTCCGAACCTGAAGTTCAGACTGGCCGAACCTGAGGTTCGGCCGAAGCTCGGCCAGCTGGGTATAAATATACGTTTGGTCTTTGTAACTGGGAGAGGCTGAGTGTGCAAATTCTGTTAAGTGTGTGTTTCTGAGTGTGTATTCTCTGTGTCTATTTCTGAGTGTTTGCTGATTGTAATTGTTCTTCTTTGATCAATAAATCAATCGGTTAATTACGTTTCGATGTCCGATTAGCTAGATCGAGTAGACGATCCGATGCTCACGCATTTTCACGACTATTCAGGGATATTGGATATGGTGGTTTCCTGCAGAGCAAAACTTTCAAGAAAGGGCAATTACCATACAAATGGAGGTTCTTGGCTCATACACTGTTGGTATGCCTAACTCCAAAGAAGGGTGGATTCGATGAGCTTGCTAGTAAACAGGCCTCCGCCTTCTATGCTGTGGTAAAGGGTGAAAACTTCAATTTTTCTAACCTAATTTTTCAAGCCCTAAAATCAAACATTCACTCTGAATATGTTTATGTGTACCCTAGGTTTTTGACACATATTTTTAAAGAAGAATACTCCCAAATCGCTTGGGTTGATACAATTTTGCAACCTAAACTTCTAAATGAGAAAACTTTTTCAAACTTGGCTTTAAATAAGTCTGCATTTCTTGGAAGGGACACTGACTATCCCCTACCAATTCCAAGGCAGTTTCCAGATGAACCTGCTACTGCTGAGGTTCAACCAGAAACTATGGCAGCAACTGAGCCCCATGCTCAAGATGATAGAGCTATAGGCCCAATAGCTTCTGAACCCACATCTGTCCCAGCTTCCTCTACCTTAAAAACTTTCAAATCCAAAAAGAGGAAAGCTTCCACTAACACTATCACTGCCACCTCCTCATCCACTTCGCCACCTGTCACATTCAAAAGACAGAGAAATGTGGTTACTAGGTCTCCTCCACCTAGTACCACCAACCAACCCGAAGCTTCAAACCCTGTTCAAGGCAAAAAGCCTAAACGAAAACTGGTTAAATTTAAGGGGGGATTCATTAGAAACAGATGTACAATCCCCATCTGAACACTTTTCACCCCTACATCCCCTATCACCTAGGAGTCACAATGAACCCATTCTTGGTTCAAATGAGGGTGTTATTAACTCACCAACCTCATTACAAGAGAACGTATTGATGAACCAGGACACTGTTGCATTGAACCCCCACTCCTAACCGGAGGTGAATCTCAGGAGATCTGAAGAGATTCATGCAGAAAGGGCTGCTGCTGCCCAAGGATCCCCACTGGATCTTGGTTTCACCAGTAACATCAATAAGACCCAATCTGCGGCAATCTTCTCTGAATCAGCACCTAGAAGTCCTTAATTGGAACCTAGGGTTGTTGAAAATAATGAAGAGAATCCCAGGTGCCAAGAAGCCATGGGTACCACTGCTGATCAATCTAGGATTGATAGCTTGGTTTTGTCCAAAGATACTGGTAAAAGCCCAGTTGAGGATAGTTATACACTACCCGAATTGACGAAATTGTACCTCTCTCTCCAAGCACAGGTTGATCATTTAAATGCAACTGCTGCTCATTTGGTGAAAGCTGGTCCTATTGACACTGAAGCAGGTCCTCCAAACCCTCTCAGATAAGCTGATGAAGCTGTTATTGCTAATGAAGCTGATACTGTCAAATTGGGGGAGAAGATGCCCTCAAGGCCTGTTATAACTGAAATTCAAGAAGTTCAGAGGATACCGGCTGAAGTCAGAGCCACAGCTTGTTCAAAGATTGGTGTTAACCCCTTCAATGTTGAAGAAAGTTGGGTGAATATGAAGTGCAGTCAATTGATTGCCATTTCTTCTTTTGAGGACCCCAACCTCACTAAGCTTGTACAATCATCCATGCTAATTGCTGGTGCTCTCCCTAAGCATATAAACATGATCACAACACTTCTGAAAGATGTTATCTTTCCGGCTGAAAGAGCCAGTGATCAAGTGGTAGGAAACATTGCCTCCACTACCAAGGCAGCCGTTGATGCTGAAGAAAGCACTACAACTGTTGCAGTT
Organism: Deinandra increscens subsp. villosa; assembly: GCA_039602395.1. NCBI lineage: Eukaryota > Viridiplantae > Streptophyta > Magnoliopsida > Asterales > Asteraceae > Deinandra > Deinandra increscens. The sequence continues at coordinate 32,964,724 of JBCNJP010000009.1, forward strand.
GCTACTACAACTGAAGGAGGTAATGAAAATCAGATCGGTGAAAATGAAGGTACGGAGGTGTTAGAGATTGCTGATAAAGAACCTGAAGTCACCAAACCACACGTGGTGACTAAAGGCTCCAACATCGTCCAAGAGGAAGTCCAAGCGGAAGTTCAGACGGAAACTCAACTGGTTGTTCAACCGGAAATTCAAACTACAACCCAGGTGGAATTTTATGGCCCTGGCAATTCAATCTTTGGTATTGATGGGTCTAATCAGTCACCTGTGGATCAACCGGAAGAATAGGGAAGCAATGAAGCTGAAGACATAGCTGAAACACTGATAGCTTTGAGGAGTACCGAACCTGTTCAAACTGAAATTCCAAGAACTATTCAACAGGTGGTTCAAACTCCTGAAGCTGAAGCTATGCTGAAGATGGTGGAAGATGCAAAAAGGGTAGCATAGGATGAAAGGCTAGCCCAAGAACTTCAAGAGGAACTGGATCTGTATTCTCAGGATGGAGTTATTGAAAGGTTGTTGGAAGAAGCAAAGTCTAGCTCCTTCAATTGGAGATTAAAGGACTACAATTTGGAAGAAATGACTGAGGTTGATAGGCAAAGATTGATCTCTATTGCCTCACAGGTGCCTACCAAGCTAATAAGGAATAATGAAAACTACTCATTGTTGAAAAAGATAAAGAGGGCTCTTGTGATCAAGAAACTGAAAACAGAAGAAGAAATAGCTCAGTTGAAAGTTAGAGAACTTTGCAACCTGATTGATACAATCTTTTATGAGCTCAAAGGAGACATAGCTGCAGTTAATCCAAAGCTTGTGATGCCTGCACCTTCAGAATTCACTTCAGGTACATCATCAAACTTAAATGTTAAACCTGAATTCACTGATGATGCAAATATGCCACCTCCACCTTCTTTCACATATGATCCAAGCCCCATATCTACAATAGCTTCATCATTTCCACAGTCATTTGCCCTTATTCCATATAAACCACCTTCAATTTCCAAGAAGGTTGCAACCAAACTTGCCAACCCAAGATACAGAACAGACAATTTTACCCCTATTGTTCCCCTTAAGAAGAAGCCTCCTCCTACCTTGGATTTCTCTGATACTTTCCCACCTTCTCCTCCTTAAAGCCCTACACCAGAAGCTATTAAACCACCAACAAAAACTTCCCTACCTCCACTCACCATCAAAGAACCAACCACCACCATCACCAAACCTACTGAAGTTCAATCTGGCCCTTCTTCATCATCTTCCAAAGGCAAAAGACCTATTGTGCAAGAATCAGCAAATGATTCTGATGAAGAAAGGATGATGAGAAAAAGGAAGATGATGCATGCCAAGAACAAAAGAGATCAAAAGCAAAGAAGAAAAGCTCCACCCAGAAAGAACAAGATTGTGGGTTAGACAGTAGATGAAGCCACTTTTGATTTCACCTTCAATTTGGCAAATGGCACAACTCAGGTGGTAAATGCTCGCAAGGCCACTACATTCCTTTCTTTGCTGCAAATGACTGACATCATTCTAAAGCTTAGAGAAATTCTGAGTCCTTCAAGAGCTGAGCATATGTTAAGGCTTCTCATTGAGCCAACTGTGCTGAACTGTGGAATGCTCTACAGAAGCAATTTAGATGATGACTCAGCAGAAGAAGAAGAAGAAGAGCCTGCAAGTGAGATAAAATTTATCATTTGGGAAGAGGAAGAGAAGCTATTTTACGTTCACAGAGCAGACGACACCTTCATAGTTCATGAGTCCATTTCTGTTCAAGAAGAATGGAGCGAAATGGACTGGGAATCTTTCAAGTATGTGAAGGTGACCAAAACAAATTCTAAAGAGCTTTCTCAAAACCTTGATGCTAACATCAAAACCACGGACAAGTAGGTTAAGAAGAAGATGATTTTTTGGGTATAAGTCAATTTTTGAAGATAAACATTGGACTTTGACAGCATCAGCTTAGGGGGAGATTGTAAGGAATATTGCGCTTGGAAGATTTCCAGCTGAATGCCAATTTTGTTATGTTCCGGATGAAGTTGAAGCGGAATTCTCACTTCAAGCGGAACAGGCAATTCAAGCGGAAAGAAGCAGTTTTGTCCTGTAGCGAATATTCCGGGTGAACTCGATTATCCACCAGATAATGAGTTCAACCGGACTTTTCCTGAGATGTCTTTTCAGCAAGTCCAATCCCGTAAAAGCTTCTCGTATGCTTCTATATCTGATTCAAGCCGCTCTCCTAAAGTAGTATGTTGCTGCAAACACGCAAGATATTCCAATTGCCGATGTTTATTCTTTTGGTAGTTTGTATTTGACTTTATTGTTTACGGTCTAGATTAGATCGCATGAGATCAATGGCTGTCATTGATCTCATCAGCACTATATATTGCTTAGTTAGCTCATAGTTTATGATAGATATATACACACGAACTTGTAATAGTGTAGCTTTGAGTTAATGCAAATAGTTCCGAGTATTTGTTACTTCGTTGTTACTATCTTTCTGCAAATAAAGCTTTTACATTATACACAAGAACTAAATCTCGCTTAAGTAAAGTGAAATATAACTGTAATTCTGCAGGGTTATATTTCCTCAGCTTCATCTCTTGGTTGATCTTCCGGTTGAACCATAGGGAATTGATCAGACCCAAATATTGACTGGTTGAAAAGTCGTGAGCATCGGATCGTCTACTCAATCAAGATATAGCGGATACAAAACGAGTAATTAAGAGTTGTTTTATTGATCAAAGAGCAATTACAACTCTGAACACTTAGAATACAGACACAGAGAATCACACCACAAAAATACACACTTAACGCTATCTCAGCCTGTCACCCGTGTGGAAATCAAAGAACAAACATGTATTTATACAGGCCCGCCGAACCTGAGGTTCGCCCTGATCCGAACTCTAGGTTCGGACTAGGTTCGGCCAGTCCCATATTGGCTAGAACATGTTCTTTACTTGATACACCTCGATACTTCACACGACGCACATATCAGGTATCAACAAACTCCCCCTCGTCGTGTGCAGTATCTCTTCAACATCATCACAACAGTATCTTCAATCAAACTCCCCCTCAAGTGTAGAATCTGTTCGTCCAATGAAATGAATTTTCGAAAAAACTCCTCCTCAACTTGATCATAACTCAATCTTGAATACTTGACAATGTCTGGTGTATTTCTGGTCTTTATCAAAAGCTTCAGAAGACTTAAAGTTGTGATTTCTTTCACTTCAGCAACCTGCTCAAAATTTAAATAATCTTGGGGCAAAACGTCTCTTCGAGACTCCAAGATATGATTTTGAAAACTTAATTTTTTATCACATGTTGATCAGATCGAAAATAAAGCAAAAACAAAATCTTTTTGGTTTTTAGAAAGTTTAAATAAAAAAAAAACCTAAAATCTTTTTGATTTTTCAAACGTATACTAAAACACACCAAAAATCTTTTTGTACTTTTCTTGAAATGAAATGAAATTGCAATACAAAATCAAAATCTATTTTTTGTATGAGAAAGATCACTATCTGGGATCATATTGGACATGACGCACTGAACTGCACTTCAATTTCAATTAATTGAAGCACATAAGTCATGCTGATTGCCGGTATAATTCGTCCATCTTAAACTCGGGCAGAATCATAATCATAACATATGGATATGTTTAAGGTATTGATTAGATTTGCTTCGACCAGTGTACCCCACACTATCAGACATATTCAGACATTTTATTTCTTTTTCTTTTGCTTTTTTTTGTGTGATTACACTCGTGAATTTTCATAAAGTATAATATTTTCATGATACCGTCAACTGTGTTTCATGCAAAAAGAAATAAGAATGTTAAATCGTCTACCTTAAGGTCGATCTTTCGATACGCAGATAAGGCCTCGGATTTAACAAAATAAGAAAAATAAAACAAGTTGAAATTGTATAACTCAACAACAATCAGGTCGGTACTCCCGTACACGCAAAGAAAATCCGATGAGTTATACGAAACACCAAAGAAAATAAAGCAGAACGTCAAACGAACAACAATCAGGTCGGCCTTGTCAGCACGCCGAGAAAGTCCGATCGTTTGACAAAATAAAGAAAATCAAACAAGTTTAAATCTTTGCAAAATGAACACATGTATACACATTGACTTCTCATTTTGATTTTCACACTTATTTTTCTTTTTGTCATGAAATACGTATCAAGATGTTATCCATATGGTCAAGCATTAGTATTTAGTTTACATCACATCTGAATACTTTCTGATTTACCGATCCTACCAAACATATCAAACAATGATCGTATGGCCCTTTCATCTACTCTATCCATAAGTTAGATACGTAAGCCAATGTACCATCATTTCCCAATGATCAATTTCTCGCAATTTTATATATTGTGCATGTATTCACCTTCCTTATATATTTTGCATGTATTCACCTTCCTTTTATATTGTGCATGTATTCACCTTCTTCCCATAACGTGCATTTTCACTATTTCTCCCCCTTACATGCATTTCTCCCCCTTAAAATGAAAACTCTACTTTTGGATTTTTATTTTACAAAAACAAGACGGTATTTTTGGTTGTTATCAATTAAAAATGCATAAAGAAAGAAAAAGTGATCAATCAACACGGATACCTTGCAGTTTAGAATTTCCGAAATATTTGCAGGCTAGAAAAT